>JAVJIX010000160.1:1467500-2090000 GCA_036785185.1 Paratrypauchen microcephalus
TAAACCTGGACTGCGCCTGGACTAAACCAGGACTGGACCAGGTCTAGACCTGGACTAAACCAGGATTAAACCACCACGTGTCGCCGCTGGTTTCGTACGCATTCCGGGCGCCGCGGTTCGATCTCTATGGAGATAATTTTGTCTCATAAAGATTTGTATAAATAAAAAAAGATATATTTGTAAATATATTTTCGAGATTTGTAAATATATTTTCGAGATTTGAAAACAAATGTAGTTGACTTTGTACACGATTTGTATAAATAAAAAAAGATATATATAAATACATTTATAAATATTCAAACACACAATACAAATACAAAAACGCGACATACAAATAAATGATAGAATGTATATAAATACACAGGCATTTGTAAATATATTTTCGAGATTTGAAAACAAATATAGTTGACTTTGTATGTGGAGTCTGCATTTGTGGATCAATTTTTTGCTTTCGTGTCGATGACGTAATTGTCAAATAAATTCAATATCCTGGACCATGAGGATTTTTTCCCCCACTAACCCACGCTCACAAGGGTTGGTTGCATTTCACCCCGGCTCCAAAATCAGACCGCCCCGGAGTTCGGGGCATGGCTATCAATGCATCGCCAATACTCCACAGCTCTCTAGGACGGGGTCAGGTTCGTCTGCTAGGCGTGACGGGGAAAGACCCACTGTCCCCTCTCCGCGCGAAAAACTGGCATTATAATCATACTATACCATATACCATACTTAAAATAACAGTGTGCTATTTTTACTCTGGCCCAGTGTTAAAAATAGGCACCTGTATCAAATGTACCAATGACTTCCTTATGTAGAGCGGAAGGTAGATACGTTTTTTGTTATTTGAGGAAACTTATATTAACAAAAGGAATTCAGATTGGACATGGACTGGATCTGAACCAGATTTAGGGCTTTACGGGTAAAAACAACAAAATATTTTATCGGAAGTGACTTTCGTCTAGACGGTGACTGTGTTTTGGGGGCTTAAAAACGCAAAAAAACTGAAACTGCCAAAGTGGAAAACTTGAATACGCTCCGCCGTAGCGTTTTCGTCTACACTGCCAAAGACGCAAAACTCTGGTCAAATCTACTGACGTTGCATACGCTTTTACGTCACATTGGTCCATATATCAGTGTTCTTTGTTTGGGAAGACTCTCAGTCCACACCTTATTGCGCATTCGCTGCTTTGTAGTCTAACGTGGTCTGAAGCAATAGTTGAACTTCTTCGTCTGACCACACGATTTTGTTTTTGCTACCCATAGCCATGTTTTGTTTTGCTTTTCGCGACGCAGATGAGAAGGAAGATTCTACACATGCGCGCAGACAGAGTGATAATGTATCACAGCACCACCTAGCCACCTGGCATGCATACCCACTCGAATTCCACATACTTCTGGGTCACCGTATGCACGCAGATTTCCTGCTCGTCTAAACGCGGAATAAAAAGTGAAGACGGGACGCCACTTTTGCGTCTTCTGTTCAGACCGTAATCATATAAACGTAGCCTTAAACCAGATGTAGACCAGGTTTAGACCAGGTTCAGTCCAGGGTTTTGTCAGAGCTCCTTGGGACTGACCGAGCAGGAACTTTTTTTTTCCTGTTCTCACCTCTGCACAGACAAATCTGGACAAAGGCCTGTACAAAGATGTTGATTCTTGTCATGTTTACGCAACTGTGAGGCAAAATTAAATAAAAAATGAATATAATACATTTTCAGATTTGTCAATGTCAAGACAATTCTTTGTTTTTCCTTGTAAGCTGCCATGATTGTTTTCATGCAGTTTAATTATTTTGCATAAAGCTGATGATCTCAACAGTAAATAAGCTCTATACAAAAGAGAGTTACGAAAGAGAAAGAGTGCACTGTTGACTTGCTGATTCACATAAACATTACACAAACCAGCTACTTTATACAGTAATATCAGTGAAACTTTCTCTTCTTCACTGAATTAATAGGATTTGTGCTTCAGTGAAAATGCGAAAGTTTTGTAGCAAACAGAAGTAAAAGTGAATGGGGCAGAACAAGATGGATTAAAACAAAACAAAACAAAAAAGTAAACTGTGCAGTACCTGGTGGACTAAAGAAGAATTAGGAAGATGGTGCTCAGAGTCATACTTCAAACTCCGCCCCTGCAGCCACATGTTTGTAATAGAAAAGGCATGGCAGTCTTGTGTAATGTCACATAGTACTTGAAATTGCTCATATTACACTATTTTCTGATTTATGTTATACTAATGTGGTTTCCTCATCACAAACATACCTGGAGTTGTGTTTTGTTTCATTCACACATTAAAAAAAAAACCCTGCATGTTTAGGCTGAGTTCTTCTCTCAAACTGAAAACTCATGTGGTAGAGCTGGGCGATATGACCAAAAATTGATATCACGGTATTTTTCAAAATTATATCGGTGTCACGGTATTTGACGGTATTTTTTTTTCATGTACTAAGTGGTATCATGTTTATAACATCTATAATTAATAATCACCTGTAATTGTCTCATATGTGTGTAATGGGTTTAATGTTGTGATGACTATTATATTATATTATACTATTATAGTAATGACTATTCACATTATGATAAAGTATTTCCAATCAAGTTCCTTTGATTGTTTAATAAACCATCTTTTCTCAAAGGAGAGATTCTTTCTTTATAAACTCACTTAAATGCATTCCCTGTATAAATGTAATCTGTGGTCAATATAAAAATCCTTAATCATGATAATAATAATTAATAATGCAAATGTCATCACTGTATTTGAAACATTTAAGGTAATTTAGCCTATTTTAGATGTACCTCAGAAATATAATTGTTTTGTTTTGCAAAAGTTAAAGTTAAGTTTTCATTTAGCCACAAGATTTGGATGAGAACCATTAGAATAACTTGGTCTCAAAATCTGACAGTTCAATTGTCTGTGCGTAATCTTTGTTATTGATCCATGTGCGTAATTTGCATGGTGTGTGTTGGCCCAGCGGCTCCGTGGACATGTCCCATTTCGGCAACGGCCTTGCGGTCCGCGGAGGCTAGTTCGAGGGCTGCAGCCTTCGGAGTGGCCGAAAAAGCAGCTTTCGGAGGGTGCAGCCCTCGAATTGGGACACGGCTTGTGCTTTCACCGGTTTGGGCGGTATACCAAGAGCCAATCTTTTGAACATCTCTTTGACATGAACTCATCCAAAATATTCAGATCCCATAAAAGAGCTGAAAAGCCCCATCACTGCCCTAAGTCCAGTAGGTCCTATTCAAACATCCTTCATCTCTCCTCTTCTTCTGTCAAACGCACTGCGCACCATCTCCCCTTCGGTTTTTACATTCGGATGTATTTAAACTGTGACTTCGGGCTCTAAATCTGAATAAACAACACTATGGTGAATTTTTCGCTGCGCCATCAAAACTTGTTTTTCGAATTTGTAGACTTTTCCTCTCGACAAACACAATGTTCATTTTAATGCCCTCTCCCAGTGCTGGAGCGTGCCACTTTTCTAACTAATGTAAACAAAAGAGGCTGAATAAATATGAGACAAAACTGTGTCTATAAGTTGATTTTTTGCCATCTGGAGAGTTCGGTTGGGAGTGGAGATGCAAAAAAAAAAAAAAAAAAAAAAAAACTGCAAAAAATTACTCAACTTATCCATATTTATCATGAGTAGTTATGATAAACTTATGAGTTATGAGTTTTTAATGTTTTTTAGGAGATATATTGTGCAAAATTAATCCTTGTGAGCTTTAGGCTACGTTTATATGATGACGGTCTGAACAGAAGACACAAAAGTGGTGTCGCGTCTTCACTTTTTATTCTGCATTTAGACAAGCGTTTTCTAGAGGAAATCTGCGTGCATACGGTGATTTTTGTGTGAAATTCGATTGGGTATGCATGCCAGGCGGCTAGGTGGTGCTGTGATACATTATCACTATGTCTGTGCGCATGTGTAGAATCTTCCTTCTTCTCATCTGCGCCACGAAAAGCAAAACAAAACATGACTACCGTCAAAGGCGGTTCTTGGGGGGGGCGAGTGGGGCAATTGCCCAGGGCGCAACTTCGTGAGGGGCGCCGTGCCGAGAGCTTGGAAAAAAAAAATCTATCATATCACTGTGTAGGAAATTGGCAAATTGGCGCCCCCTCTGGCTGCAAGCGCCCGCGCAATACATTCCCTTCCACGTGGGCCAATGCGCAGCGCAGAGACCTGCTGGAGCCTACAGCGGAGCGAGAGGAAAGGAAGAGAGAAAGAAAGAAAGAGAAGATAGAGAGAGGATTCACCCCCTCCCTCTCTGCGGCTGGTAACTGACAAAGCGTCTCAATCTGACAGTACACCGGCCACGAGTCCAGCTCACACTACCAGGATTTGACCAATGTCACGGCACTAGTTGCTAAGAGGAATTGACCAATGATACTACTCCTACTAGCTCCTACCAAGAACCGCTCGCATCGGGAACACGGAAACTACAGAAGACAATAGTAAACGAAGTTAATATAACGCAACATTTAATCACTTTTAAATCGATCGTTCACCCTCCGTGGTATTTACTATGAATACAACGTACAAAGACACACTTTACATGGGACTTTGTAGAGATACATGTACAGGATCTGCATTTTCAATAGAGGCGACGTGAATTACTTATCCCGGACAACACTTCATCTGGGAGCTCTTTCGGATTTGCTGGACAGTATCTCATCTTTGCTTTTGGTAAGTCATGTCATGAAATGTGTGTTTGTCATATCACTATTCTGTTTTAGCGCTATTATATTATATTGTATTAATTATATTAATTATATATGTTATATATTATATTATTATATTTATTATATTATATTATATTACTGATATATATACTGAGGAGAAATCTGTGTGAGGAAAGTGAGGAATAGCTGTGTGTGATCACTTTTTGTTTGTGTGTGTGCCTGTGCAATCTGTAGAATAAGACAGAAGAAGAATAAATGTTTAAGGTGAGAGTAGCCCACTGTGTGTGTGTGTGTGTGTAGGTAGGGGATTTTGAAAAAAATCGTTTGAATAATCGTGATTTCAATATTGACTGAGATAATTGTGATTATGATTATTTCCATAATCGAGCAGCCGATGGTTCTATTTATACATCTGATTGTTTATATTTTTGCCACTTAGGTGTAGAGTTTATTTATTATTTTTTATTTATGTTATTTAAGTTATGATA
This sequence comes from Paratrypauchen microcephalus, assembly GCA_036785185.1. Lineage (NCBI taxonomy): Eukaryota > Metazoa > Chordata > Actinopteri > Gobiiformes > Gobiidae > Paratrypauchen > Paratrypauchen microcephalus. The sequence goes on from JAVJIX010000160.1 coordinate 1,472,670, forward strand.
ACTTATATTTTTTTGAAAGTTGTGATAATGAGAACCACTCTATAGTGATAATTAAACATGGCTGCTTGTGGTAAATGTTGTGGGTTTCCTTGGGGGGGGGGGGGTCTCGCCCAGGGAGTAATTCAATGTAGAACCGCCACTGACTACCGTATAGGGTTGCCAACCGTCCCTTGAAAAACGGAATCGTCCCGTATTCAGAAACAAAACTGCGCGTCCCGTTTTGAGGTAAACAGGGACGCACTTTGTCCCGTATTTCCATTTGAATCAAAAATAGTGTCTAAAACAGGAGTGCCCAATACTTCGATCTACCAGTCGACTGGTAGCGAATACTACGACACCGGTCTTGGTCTCGAGATGAGTGCAATCATTACAGCCGCTGCCGTTAGCAATAAACTTTTACCGGTGTGCGGGACCGCGCGGCACTTCTCACTGCAGCCTGCGCACTGCAGCCTGTGCGCTCGGCTGGAGCAGCGGACACCACGCGCGCCGCCAGCGCACGCAGCTTGTTCGCTACAGCGTGTACCTTCACCTCACCTCCTCCTTTTCACACTCACTCTTCCCCGCATATAGCGCACACAGACTCCTCCTCAATGCCTTTGATTAGAAGAGCAAGATGAAATGCAAAGCAAAAACTAATCTAAATTTATGTTACAGCGTCCGCACAGAGCAGGCCTACTGTGACATGTGGTGGAATTTTGCCTAATAAAAGTGCACAAATGCACAAATCTATTTGTCACATGCATTTGGTAAATGTGCAGAGGCTGGTAAATACCACTACAAAACCAGTAAGAGAATGTGACTCCAGGTAGGAAGTTGAAAAAAAAAACAAAAAAACAAAAAAAAAATCAAAGAAGGGGTCCTCAAACTGTGGGTGAGGGTCCAAAAACGGGGCACAGAGTGTTTAAGTGCAGTACAGTTTGCTTGTCTTATTTTAAGATTAAAATTAACATTCATCAGATAAAATGGAGATAGATTTATGAAAACTTATTTATGTGAGTCAGCCTTTTCCCACATGAAGATCATACTGTTCCACAATGACTGATGATCAATTAGAAGTGAGCTTGAGTCTGGCTGTCAGCAGCTACTGTCCAGACTACACATCCCGAGCTGATTCCATCCAGTGCAAGTCACATTTTGTGAGAAGGTCGTGCAAAGTGGGATCATCAAGAGGGAAAGGGGATTTTTTCCCCCCAAAATGGGTGGTTGACATCTTAGTTTTTATTGGCTAGAATGACCCCAGATTACATCTCAGAGCATTTAGAGTTCAAAAATGTTCCTAGCTTTTCAGTGACTTTCAGCTTTTTTCCATTACTAGTCACTTTCATCCCTGTTTATATTAATTTATACAGCATTAAGTCAAACATGACAGATATTTCTTTTACTCTGTTGATTTTGTTATTTTGTATTAAAAATAAATTGCTGATAATTATTTATTTTCCCTGTGTTCATATCACTCAAATATGCATCTAATTCAATTCAGGTTTGAGTCAAATCGTTAAAAAATCGCTTCACACATACAAAAAAAGGGCTAAAAAGATTCACTACACCACAAAGGGTGAAGGCAATCGGGCCGGCCGGTCCTGCCGATGAGGTGTCCCTTTTTTTTTTTCAGGGAGTTGGCAACCCTACTACCGTAGCAAAAAAAAAATTGTGTGGTCAGACAAAGAAGTTCAACTATTGCTTCAGACCACGTTAGACTACAAAGCAACAATGGCGCAACAAGGTGTGGACTGGGAGTCCTGCCAAACAAAGTGCACTGATATATGGACCGATGTGACGTAAATGCATACGCGACATCAGCAGATTTGACCAGAGTTTTGCATCTTGGGCAGTGTAGACGAAAACGCTACGGCGGAGCATATTCAAGTTTTGCACTTTGGAGGGCAGTTTCAGTTTTTTGAGTTTTTAAGCCCTCAAAACGCCATCACCGTATAAACAAAAGGCACTTCCGATAAAATATTTTGTCGTTTTTACCCATAAGCGTTCTCGTGTAAATAGGCCCTCAAGCCAAGTTAGAATGTTACCTCACCAAAAACATGCTAGCATTAGCCAACAAATTCTGCCATACACATACACACTGCAAAGTTTACAAATAGGCTTTATAATTTAGAATGCATTAACAAATGTATGTACAATTTACTTTTTACGTTTGCTTGCTTAAGTCAAAAAATTAAGGTTACCAAAAATAGGCACATTTTATATCCAGACCAACTAACAGAATAAATTAAAAATATGAATTCAGTCAAACCCAATATGTATTTCATCAATCTTCCATTTATTTATTTATTGCTCCAGGACAGGCTGTTATTTCACACTTTCTGAGCTAACGAAGGGTCGTTTGAGTCTGAGAGCACATTAATTGATTATAATGATGCAGATGGAACTGAGTGAGAGAGAAATGGTGCAGGAGGAGAGAGAGAAGAGAAAGAGAGGAGAAAGAGAGAAAGAGAGAGAAGGGCAGAGAGAGAGAGGCAGAAGAGTGAGTCAGAGAAAGAGAGAAAGTAAAAGAGACAGAAGAGAGGGAGAGAGAGAGAGAGCAAGGTGGGAGGAGAGGGAGAGAGAAAGACAAGAGAGAGAGAGACAGAAGGGAGGGACAGAGACAGAAGAGAGGGAGAGAGACAGCGAGGGAGAGAGGAGAAAGAAAGACAGAGAGAGAGGAGAGAAAGAGAAAAAGAAGAAAGGGAGAGAGACAGTGAGGGAGAGAAAAACAAGAGAGAGAAAAAGAAGAGAGGGAGAGAGAGCGAGGGAGAGAGGAGAGAGAGAAAAAGAGAGGAGAGGGGGGTGAAAGAGAGCAAAGAGAGAGGAGATAGAGAAAGGAGCGAGAAGGGGGTAAGAAAGAGGGAGATATATAGAGAGAAAGAGAGAGAGAGAGGCAGAAGAGTGAGTCAGAGAAAGAAAGAGAGAAACAGAAAGAAAAAGAGACAGAAGAGAGGGAGAAACAGCAAGGGAGAGAGGGAAAGAAAAAGACAAGAGAGAAAGAAAAAGAGACAGAAGGGAGGGAGACAGGAGAGGAAGAGAGAGAGAGAGAAAGACAAGAGAGAGAGAGAGAGAGAGAGACAGAAGGGAGGGAGAGGGACAGAGACAGAAGAGAGGGAGAGAGACAGCGAGGGATAGAGAAAGAAGGACAAGAGAGAGAGAGAAAAAAGAAGAGAGGGAGAGAGACAGTGAGGGAGAGAGAAAGAAAGACAAGAAAGAGAGAGAAAAGAAGAGAGGGAGAGAGACAATGAGGGAGAGAGGAGAGAGAGAAAGAAGAGAGGAGAGAGGGGGTGAAAGAGAGCAAAGAGAGAGGAGATAGAGAAAGGAGCGAGAGGGGGTGAGAAAGAGGGAGCTATATAGAGAGAGAAAGAGAGAGAGAGGCAGAAGAGTGAGTCAGAGAAAGAGAGAGACAGAAAGAAAAAGAGACAGAAGAGAGGGAGAGACAGAGAGAGAGAGAGAAAGACAAGAAAGAAAAAAAGAGACAGAAGGGAGGGAGAGAGACAGAGCAGGAGAGAGGAGAGAGAAAGAAATAGAAGAGAGGGAGAGAGGGGGCGAAAGAGAGAAAAGAGAGTGGAGATAGAGAAAGGAGCGAGACAGGGTGAGAAAGAGAATGAGGGAGATACAGAGAGAGAGAGAGACAAAGAAAGACAGAAAGACTGAGAGGGAGAAAGAGAGAAAAGTGCTAGAGAAGAGGGAGAGATAGAAAGAGAGGAGAGGTGAGAGAGGGAGGAGAGAGTGGGATAGCTAGGAAGCAAGAGGGAGAGAGAAAGAGAAAGTTGAAAACTGAAAGCGAGATGGATAGAAAAGTGAGAAGAGGCTCCCATGCCTTCAGGAATACTACTATGCAGCTCAACTCAGACCTTTGGTATGTTTATGTTCACCAACCTATTCTGCATGCTGGAAAGAAATGGAAAGCACTGAGATGGAAAATATACCAATTATAACACTATTGGTTGATAAAAAACTACAAAACAATTTTAACATAACGGAAGATTTTATGTACTGTATGAATCCCTCTTGAAAAGTTGGGATGGGGTGATCAGAATTTGCGAACTGGAGAAAATATCAAGAATACTAAGATGGATAGCCTATGACTCCCTATGATTTCCCACCAAATACTCATGATAATGGGTTTAAAACATGGATACCAAAGGGTCTGACATCATATTACTCTTTCATCCACAAGGGGGTTTTCTTGACCTTTGAACAATTAAGGGGGGGAAATTTATTACATCAGAAAGACTTTTACAGATATTTACAGATTAGACATCATTTTGACCAGAACAGGAGAGGTACAGTATATGGGAAAACAGCAATTTGGGATTCTTACTGATTTTCTTAACATTAACAAAATCAATGTCTCAAAGTAATGTAATATCTAAATTGTACAAAGCGATTCAACAAGGTAAAGAAGGCAACACGGAATACATTAAGAAAAGGTGGGAGTTGGAAGGTAATCTGAATATTTCAAACGAAAGTTGGGAAAGAATCCGTCAATTACAGTGGAAGACAACATTATCTAATACATGGCGAGAGTTTGGATGGAAGAATATTGTAAGGTTCTTTATCACACCCATTCAAAAAAAGACACCAAGGGAGTGGGGATTCATGTTGGAGACTCTGTGGCTCATCTGGGGCTAACCACTACCACATTTTTTGGGATTGCTCTTTCCTGAAATCTTATTGGTCACTGATTTGGAGTCATATAAACCATGTTTTTGGGTCTAAATTGATGTTTACTTTTGAGTGTTTATATTTGGGAGATTTTAATGTCCAGAATTGGAGACATGATGATAAAAAGTTATTAGCAATCCTACTTGCAGTAAGTAAAAAAGCCATTACAAGAAAATGGCATCAATAGAGGAATGGATAGAGATAATATATGAAATCTATGTGACGGAAAAGTTGTATTTCATCCTACGGAACCAAAAGGACTCTTTTTACAAAATATGGACAAAATGGACTGAGTATGTGAAACCAATTAGATCAGACTTTATTTGAAAACTAACACTATAAACACATGTCGATTGATATTTCGATGAACAACTGTGGCGGCACTCCTCTCTTTTGTGGTTCCTTTTTGTTCTGTTTTGTATGATGCGTGAAGAGTCCCTCAGTCGTCCAGGAATAATCCATGATAAAAGAAGAAATTCAGTTTGTCAACTGGACAAAGTTTGTTTGGTCGAAAACGTTTCGCCGCTCATCCGAGAGGCTTCATCAGTTCTGGTTAGAGTGCTGGTAAGACACTGCTTATATCTCGCTGCAGGGAGGAGCTAACTATACTGCAGTTTTTTCCGAAACTTTCTCGCCTATTTGTTTCCGTCTTTTGTTTCCTCTGGCGTCTAGTTTAGCATACCTATTCATCCCTACACGGCTGTTTTTCACACCTCTGGCCCTGACCTGGCTAGCCCTATTGCTTCTTTTGTTTGTTTTGAGGTTTTGTAGGTTTAAGAATGGAATTACCTTTTTTCTTGAGGAGGGGGGGGGGGGTGCTTTTATAACTAAAAGTCCATATTATCTTGGTTTGGGGTCTTATCTTGGTTTAGTGTTGGTTTAGTCCTGGTTTAAACCTGTTTTAGACCTGTTTTAGTCCTGGCTTAGTCTTGGTTTAGACCTGGTTTAGTTTTGGTTTAGTCCCGGTTTTGTCCTGGTTTAGACCCGGTTTAGATCTGGTTTAGTCTTGGCTTAGTCCTGGTTTAGACCTGGTTTAGTCCTAGTTTAGACCTGGTTTAGTCCTGGTTTAGTGCTGGTTTAGACCCGGCTTAGTCCTGGTTTAGACCTGGTTTAGTCCTGGCTTAGACCTGGTTTAGTCCTGGCTTAGTCTTGGTTTAGACCTGGTTTAGTTTTGGTTAAGTCCTGGTTTAGTCCTGGTTTAGTCCTGGTTTAGTCCTGGTTTAGACCCGGTTTAGATCTGGTTTAGTCTTGGCTTAGTCCTGGTTTAGACCTGGTTTAGTCCTGGTTTAGACCTGGTTTAGTCCTGGTTTAATGCCGGGGTTAGCCCCGGTTTAGTCCTGGTTTAGACCTGGTTTAGTCTTGGTTTAATCCTGGTTTAGTCCCAGTTCAATCCTGGTTTTGACCCGGTTTAGACCTGGTTTAGTCTTGGTTTAATCCTGGTTTAGTTCTGGTTTAGTCCTGGTTTAGTCCCAGTTGAATCCTGGTTTAGACCCGGTTTAGACCTGGTTTAGTCTTGGTTTAGTCCTGGTTTAGTCCTGGTTTAGACCTGGTTTAGTCTTGGTTTAGTCCTGGTTTAGTCCTGGTTTAGTCCTGGTTTAGTCCTGGCTAGGTCCTGGTTTAGTCCTGGTCTAGTCCTGGTTTAGTTCTGGTTTAGTCCTGGTTTAGTCCTGGTTTAGTCCTGGTTTAGTTCTGGTTTAGTCCTGGTTTAGTTCTGGTTTAGTCCTGGTTTAGTCCTGGTTTAGTTCTGGTTTAGTCCTGGTTTAGTCCTGGTTTGGTCCTGGTTTAGTTCTGGTTTGGTCCTGGTTTAGTTCTGGTTTAGTTCTGGTTTAGTTCTGGTTTAGTCCTGGTTTAGTCCTGGTTTAGTGCCGAAATAGATGCAGAAATAATCTGATATGACTCACCCATAAGAACGCGCTCACTCCCGAAAGTTTGCGTATCCATGTATGCACGTGTCACGGTCTTTAATAATCCGGAGCTCCGGAGAAAAGGACTTACCCCGAACTTATCCTGTGTCCCGAGACGAGAGTTCCTTCTTACGTAGCTATAACGTAGCAAGTTAAGGATTCTTCTTCTCTTGGAAATGCCGCGTAAACATTCACGCGGCTCGCGCCTCACAGCTGATCGCTCAAATCCAGTACTGGTGTGCGAGTGACTTTTTTTCGCTGAAAACGCGCGGTGCCTGCATTAATTTACCGATTTTCTGGGCACAGAAGCGCTGTGAACAGTGGCTACAGTTTTGAATTGCTTAAAAAAATTTCAGCGTGAGAAATACCATGTGTGCCGTGTGAGCATGTGAACACGTCGAATTGCGTGTGTCACACTCTCAAAGCGTGAGACTTGAGAGCACTGATTTATTGTATTTATTTAAAGAACCCGTATTACACTATTTTCTGATCTCTGTTATAATGTCGTTTCCTCATCTAAACACACCCGGAGTTGTGTTTTGTTTCATTCACACATGTTTAATGCACAAATCCTGCATATTTAGGCTGAGTTCTTCTCTCAAACTAAATACACTTGTGATGTCAAGTGGTAATATAGGAAGTGCTCCACTGTGTTTTTAAGCTCCATAAACCTTCACTTGAATCATTTGGTTAATTCCAGTCCTGGAATTGCCAGTCTCTAGGGTAAAAGGTAGCCTTTAACTTGAAAATTACTGCTTCTAAGGTGGAACAGAGTATTTTGAGTTTTGAAGATAGACAGACTAATAATAAAGAGTTACTCAAGCATGTGTGAATGAAACAAAACTCCAATCAGTTTAATCAAACAGAGCTGGACTCCAGTGAAGGTGTAGAACATCTCAAAGATGATCAGAAGAAATTGACCGCACCTGAGTTAAATACGAGTGTCACAGCAGAGGGTCTGAATACTTATGACCATGTGATATTTCAGTTTCTCTTTTTTAATAAATCTGCAAAAATGTCAACAATTCTGTGTTTTTCTGTCAATACGGGGTGCTGTGTGTACATTACTGACTGCGTGCACAAGTGTAATCCTATGGCAAACGGATTGGGATCGTATCGGATTCATGTGCACAGGCTAAGGATCGTATAGGGATTGGTTTCCCCAATCTGATTGGAATTTCACCCGGAAGTGGCAGGAGGCGCCGACGCTGTCATAAGTAGCGACTGTTGCCGGAAAAGTCAGACGAAATCATGGCTGCGAAGAAAGAATGCACAACACGTACACCAATGCTGCTCCGTCAAAATCCTCGAGCACCATCTTTGTATACCACCACATAGTTTGTTGTGTTTTTATTGAGTAGCCATCACCCGGAAGTAGTTGGACTACAGCGCCACATAGCGTAGTGGAGCCGGCCAGGTCGCTGACCATTATCCAATTACACGAGCTTCATGTGCACTCGGATCTAATGACAGACCACCCGCCGAGTAACGGCATCGGATTTGGAGAAATCCAATCAAATCCTACCATGTGCACGCAATCCATGAGAAAAAAAATGAACTTAAATTATTTTAGGAAATGGCTGCAATATAACAAAGAGTGAATAAATTTAAGGGGTCTGAATACTTTCCGTACCCACTGTAGCTATTGATATTCAACTTTCAGCATGACAGGAAGTGGAGTTATGGTTTAATTTACCTTTACTGAAGTTATGCAAAACTTGCCTTTAGCTTATAATTTAAAAGTAGAGAGAAAATAGAAACTTGAAAGAGAGATTTATAGAAAGGTGAGAAGAGAGACAGAAGAGTGTTGAGCGAGGAGCTATATGTATTATAGCTGTGATTTAATATTTTATTGTATATTTTATGACTTATTTTTCTATTTTATTTTGACTTGTACATACACATTTATTTTTATAACTATGTCTCATTTGACACCTGTCTATTTCTATATTTTTTGCTAAACCATCTATTTTTGTCACTCTGTTATTTTGGCTGAAGCAGAGGAAATCTGCAGGACCCGACGGTATCTGCCCCAGGCTGCTGAGAACCTGTGCAGACCAGCTCTGTGAGGTTCTCTGCTACATCTTCAACCTGAGCCTCAGCCTGGAGAGGGTCCCCGTCCTGTGGAAGACCTCCCGTGTGGTCCCGGTTCCCAAAACAGCAAACGCCAGGGAACAGACCAGTCGCCTTGACCTCCCACCTCATGAAGACCATGGAGAGGGTGATCATCAGTCACCTCAGCTCTGTGGTGAGCCCCACCCTGGACCCGCTGCAGTTTGCCTACAAGCCAAACGTAGGAGTAGAGGACGCCGTAATCTAGTTGCTGTTGCGGGCGCTCACCCACCTAGAGACCAGTGGGAGTGCTGTGAGAGTCATGTTCTTTGACTTCTCCAGCGCCTTCAACACCATCAGGCCGGCGCTGCTGCAGGGGAAGCTGGAGGACGTGGAGTTGATGGACATCTCGCTGCCTGGACCATCGACTACCTCATTGACTGTCCACAGTACGTGCGGCTGCGTGGCTGTGAGTCAGAGTTGGTAGTCTGCAGCACTGGGGCCCCCCAGGGAACTGTCCTCTCACCCTTCCTCTTCACCATCTACACCTTGGACTTCACATACAACATGGACAGCTGCCATCTCCAGAAGTTCTCTGACGACTCGGCCATTGTGGGCTGTGTGTCTGAGGGGAACGAGCTGGAGTACCGCTCGGTTATCAGAGACTTTGTAGACTGGTGTGGGCGCAACCACCTGAGCCTTAACACCAGTAAGACAAAGGAGATGGGGATCGACTTCAGGAGGAGATCACTACCTCACTCACCGGTGAACATCCAGGGGCAGGACATAGACACTGTGGACAGTTTCAAGTACCTGGGTGTTCACCTCACAATAAACAATAAACTGGACTGGTCCCACAACACTGACGCCCTGTACAAGAAGGGCCAAAGTCGCCTCCACCTCCTGAGGAGACTGAGGTCCTTTGGAGAGTGCAGGCCTCTGCTCAAGACTTTTTATGACTCTGTGGTGGCCTCTGCTCTCCTCTACGCTATCGTCTGCTGAGCCCAGAGCAGCACAGAGTGGGACAGGAAAAGACTTAATAAGCTGGTCAGGATGGCTGTCCTCTGCACTCTGTAGAGGAGGTGGCTGAGAGGAGGGTGTTGGCCAAATTCACGTCCATCATGGACGACACCTCTCACCCTCTGCACCGGACTGTAGAGGAGCTGAGCAGCTCCTTCAGCAGCCGACTGAGGCACTCTCAGTGGAAGAAGGAGCGCTACCACAGATCCTTCATCCCCACCGCCATCAGACTGTATAACTCCACTGTATAGTCTAAACGTGCAATATTTTTTCCATACATATTTTTTCCAAGTTACTGACTTGCCTGCATGCACTTTCTTTCTTGTTCAAACTGTCTCTGCCTGGAGCTAATATGGTAAGTAAATTTCTCCTATGTGAGATCAATAAAGTCTTATCTTATCTTATATTGTGATGAGTGAGCTACTGTATCCAAATAATTTCCCTTGTGGATCAATAAAATTTGTCTAAGTCTAAAGTCCTTGGTGTTTGAGTTCTCGCATATGCTATGGCTATCAGACTCAATTACTGTGTTTTAGTATTTGTATAGTTTTTATTGACTAACTTAACTGCATATCTTTTATACTATATTTTATGCCATCTGTCTATTGATGTTGTGTTCATTTTGCGCAGCACTTTGGAGACATTGTGTTTGATCGGAATGTGCATAAATGGCTCCTCAGGGATAAATTTTGATTGATTTATTGATTGACCAAGCGCCTTCTTGATAACTGAAAAGGTCAGACAATGTTTAACATTTAACTCCCTCATGTGTCTAGGATTCACTAATCATTACAGTGCTCAAACTGTCTTCGATTTGTCAGTAACAACTATCAAATGTAACCGTTATACGCCTGTTATTTTGCTCCATATTATGTAGACATACCGCTCTGTTGCATTTATTTATTTCCAACAAACTACTCCATGACATGAGCTACCAAAGTTAACGGTGCACTATAACTTTTCTGGTGGAGAGTCTGCCATCTGACGGGTCACGGTGATGTCAGTGCGTTGCCTGAGATGTTCCACGGTATGGCATTAAGCATACAGTTCTGGTTTTATTCATTTACAGGCATTTTTTTTCTCAAAATTACTGCAAAAACATGCATTATCGCCACGAGAGGGCTCACTTCTCCACAAATATGACCTGTGGCCTGGTGATCTAGTCTGGCTGCCTGGTTGTAGTTAAATTAAATGCCATACTGTGGAGAATTCCAAGAAAAAACAAACAAACTAACATTTACATAGAGTCAAGCAGGTGCCAGACCAAAAATTGCACCTTTAAAGATCCTGTACCTGATTTTTTCTCATGTATTTTCCCCATGTTACTTAAATGTTACCCAATTCTGTTGTAATACTTTTGTCAAGTGTTAAAACTCAATCATTGCCTAGCACCATTGGGGAAACTGATTTTGAGAGGGACTTCTTCCTTTGATAATTTCAGTATTCTCTCTGCTGAACACTGTTTACTTGTATTTGAATTTTTGAGGGAAATTGTTATATGCAGCCCTTGAGCTCAAAATACCGTATGTCCACTGTGTGCAGTTTGCATCTACATTTGTTTTATTGTCTAATAATCAGGAAGTGTGGGTTAGCATGCTCATTGTTGTTAAGTTTACGATCAAGGAAGGTGTGGAAAAGTCCAAAACGGCCGTTCAGTCTGCGGTTTTTCAGTGCGGAAAAAGACAGACGAAGCACGCACCACGCGGACAGGGGAATCCCTGTTTACGCACCAGGAAGGGAGTTCCCCCGTTACGCTGCGTGCTGTGTGCTTCGGCTTTCTTTTTCCGCACTGAAAAATAGTTCCCACCCAAAATGACCAAGGCAAGTTCTCCGTGTTGATTTGCACATTTATTTGCACTCGATATGAATGCGCACTACACAGAAAGTAATTGGGAAAAGCATCCAGCAAATTAATTCCTTTTGGCCGAAATCTTTCTCTGGCGCCGTTGCCTCCAGTCTAACGCGGAGGAGCAGCAGCTGCGCGCGGCGGTCAGTGCTAACAGACTCGGACAATGGCTGGGTGACCAGGAAAACGCTTTTCATCACTTGTTTTAGTCTCTGGACTGTGGGGAGATGTCCGTGTCTATGATCATGTAATTGTCTGGGATCATGTCCGTGTCTAGGATCATGTCCGTGTCTGGGATCATGTCCGTGTCTGGGATCATGTCAGTTTCTCGTTGGATTTCAGCAGATTTCAGGCTCTCCCGGGGGTGGGGATAGGTGTATTGATGAGGTATGAGCAGATGTCCGGCTACTGAAGTTTGAGACATTTCTTCTCATCATTTACGCACTCACCTGTATCTAACACATATGGGTCATTAAGACGTATCCCACTCACTAATGTTCATTTAGCATCATAACTTATTTTATCACACGGTCATAAACTGATTTAGTGCTGACAACAGCGCTCGCTCGTGTTGTAACTTCATGTTATCATCATGTTATCATCATGTTAACTGCACAGACAGCGGCGCTTTCTGCACTCAGGCTGTGCGCGCATCCGCTGTGTTCATAAACGAATAATCCGTCCATAAATTAGCCGCCTCGTTGTATAAGTCACAGGGCTCAAAGTGTGAGAAAAAAGTAGCGACTTACAGTCCAGAAATTACGGTAGTTCTGTTTTTCACATTTTTAAAACAGTAAAAATCAGATACAGAACCTTTAACATGACCTAACTTGGCAATCAATTCTACAAAAATCTATCAAAAAACTATTACAACTATGGTCATGCTAACTTTTTGATTTTGTTTCCAACTTTCTAATAGCTGACTTGTATTTGATGTTCGCTAACGTTTCTTGTTGTAAACTGCTCTTTTAGCCCAGTCAATTTTAACAAGCGTCGATGTCTGTTTGGGGGATTTAAGATGGATCTCTTTGTCTCCTCCATCTTGTTATCGCCTTCTGAAGTTCAGCCCTGTGTCTGTCTTTAAGCCTCATTTCCATATGGGCAGACATCTTGGATTTGATTGATGATGTTTGTGAAGTATGAGTAATACGATCTGGGCAGCGGCGACTTGTCTGGATGGACTTTCTCTTAGAGGTACTGAACAGGTGCTAGTGTCGGTGTTCAGCCAAATGATGGTCAGCCAAAGTTTTAAAGGTCTTGCGTGATACAAAATTGACTCTTGCGAACTTTTAGCCATGTTATAATGTTGTTATCTCCTCAAAAACATACCTGCAATCCAGTCTATTACAAACCCTTTAAGACAAAAACTGGTCCATCCAAAGGACAAAACACCGAGCCACAAACAAAGCAATGTGGTCTACTACATTCAGTGTAGTGAAGACTGCAGTGAGCGCTACAATGGAGAAACAAAACAGCCACTTCACAAGACGATGTACCAACACTGACGTGATAGCCAGAGTGGACCTTCATCTGCCGAACAGCTCCACCTAGAAGCCACGGGCCACTCCTTTGAGGACAGTGAGGTACAGATCTTGGCCAGAGAAAAGAACTGGTTTGAGAGGGGAGTTAAAGAGGCTATTTTAGTCAAGAAAGAGAACCCTTCGTTGAACAGAAATGGAGGTCTCAGACATCATTTGTCTCCCATCTATAACTCTATCCTCAAACCTAAATAAAAAAACAAAAACAAACAAACCAAAACAAAAAATAGGACTAGCAGGTCAGCAGTCATGTCCAGAGGTGTGAAAACACCCATTATGGCCCTGAATGAATTCTGCTAACAAGACCCACACTCCACTCCCACTGCATATTGAATAGGCTTACCTAACTAACAGAAACTGTAAACAAGAAGGTGTAGTAGTTTCAAAGTAATTTCATTGTAGTTAGCTCCTCCCTTCAGGCAGATATAGGCAGCGTCCCCCAGCGTCTGACCCGAACTGAAGAAGCAGCTTGGATGAGCTGCAAAACGTATTTGACCAAATAAACTTTTGTCCAGTTGATAAATTGAATTTCTCCTTTTGCCCATTGGAACAGAGTGTTTTCAGTTTGAGAGAAGAACTTAGCCTAAACATGCAGGGATTGTGTTAAACATGTGGGAATGAAACAAAACATCACTCCTGGTATGTTTTGTCATGAGGAAGAAACATTATAAGTATCAAAAATAGTGTAATATGGGGGCCCTTTAGAGATGCATTGTGTAACTTTTTTCTGCTGGAGGGTCAGCTACCTTTTTGTCTTTATAGAGATGTTACTACTTTGTCTAGAATGTTCCACAGTATAAAACATAGACTGTATATAGAAGTGGATAAAGGGAGTGTGATGTCACCCATAGGCCCCAGTCAAATGAAGCTCACAAGGTCAGAAGTTATTGGAGCAAATTTCGAGCACACAGAGGGGCAACAATTTCTCAATATTAAGTCAATTAGAAACAGAGCCGATGAAGCCGGAAGCGCCCCCATGCTCTCTTCCTGTTTGGAACACGGCGGCTGGCGGGTTAGCTACAGTATGTCCATGTAGTCTATTGTTTCCATGGTGGTCATCTGGACTCTGTTTTTGCAATCAAGATGTTCTGGCTCCCATCCAGAAGCAATTTTCAATTCAAATCGAAATCTACATTGCTACATTGAACCACATCTGGATGAATGAAGGATTACACAGTCTCTTAATCCATTGATATATCCAAATGCAATACATAAACCAAAATGAAAAGTAGTTCTGTAATGTAGATGATTTCACTTCCAATGGTAATTTGGACCATTAGTCGATGTAAGTGATAAAAGTTTTGTGTTGATAATATTAAGTGAGTCGAACATTTCTGGTTCGTGCATTGCTCCTTCAAATATGAATTAGGGCTGTCAGTTTAACGTGTTAATTACATTAATTAATTACACTGCAAATTAACGCGTTATAAAAATTAACGTAATTAATTATTAGGGGTGTGAATCTTTCACTCACAAAACGGTTTGATTCGAATCTCGATTCACAGGCTACGATTCGATTCAGGGACGATTCATAAAATTAGTAAACGATCCGGTACGATTCGATCCGATCTGATCCGGTTCGGTTAATTTCGATTCAATACAAATTGACAACTTTACTCCCAAGTGCTTTAAAGTTATTGAGAAGAAAAAGAGAGAAACAGAAATGAAATTTCAAAATAGTATCCTTTTGTTTATTTAGTGTCCAACAGACAATACACCAGGCCTACTGAAAAACTGGCAATCCGGTTTGTAAAACTCTGCTCATACTTAAAATACAACACATTCCTTCCCTCAAGCAACACAAAACAATAAGGTTAGATATCAAAAATAAAAAAAAGCCGTTATAAAACAAGCAAGTTGCCTATTAAAGTCAAAAATCAGAATGAATCAGAATTAGTTAATAATTAGTGCTTCAGTCACTCATGAGTTTCAGTAACTGTAAAAGTGAAACATCACTGACAAGAAGATAGATATTACTAGGCAGTTATAGAAAACACTAGCACATTAAATCCACTGAATAACTAATACTTTCTCTCCATCTTATAACATTTCCTTAGTCTCCTTTGAGACAAAAATCATCTGTGTGTGTGTGAAGTACATTTCTATACACACAAATCATAAGTATATATCTAAATATCTAAATATCTAAATACAGAAATGCACCAATTCTGATTATACATTGTATTTTCCACACAAAAGTAAATTAGCCAAGTCAATTTTAGCCCAAATCAAATATACATTGCCAATACATGAATGTTGTCTAAATAAATTACCCAATCCACTAACCGTGACAATAAAAATGCTAGTATCATACAATAGTTATGGTCTATAGCTGCCATGGAAACTATCAAGCTGACAGTGAAACATCAGACTGATATCAACGCGACACAACACTGGCACAAAAGTTAACCACACATACGAACCATGTCCATAAATAGCGGTAGCGCACCAAATTAACTTAAACAAGAGCTCAATAAATGGAAACAGCGTATCTTACCGGTGTTCTGTCGAATCTTCTTACCTTGTCAAACAAGGCGATCTGTCCTACGCTGTCCTGACGAGACACATACAAACATTGCTCGCTTCCGCATACAGCCCGTGCCGCTCGCATGATTGGCAGTTAACCAGCCAATAAGCTTCAATCCCAGGTAAGTGAACCACCCACCATTCGCTAAAGAACGCAAACACACACAGGCGGCTTCTGCGCCATGACAGAGACCTCTCAGGAGCCGAGAACCGATTCTTGGCCGTAAATCCGGTGCATCGGACCTTTCGTAGTGAATTTGGACCGATCCGGGCTCCGCTGATCAGTACACTCAGATCGCAGAGGTCACAGACTAATAACCGATCCAAATCGGTTAATCTTTACACCCCTATTCATTATGAGTGGCAATTCCATACGCACGCATTTTAAATTTGGCGTGCGGCGAGCAAATCACCGCCAGGGCCTTTGAACGGCAAGTTTATTTATAAAAAGAACGAAGATGGGACGATCAACAAGAACGCGGTGATTTGTAGCTTTTGTCAAAAAGAATTTTCCGATCACCGAAGCTGCTCCAGCCTGACGGATCATTTGAACGATAAACACGTCTGGACAAGTTCCATCATTACCTGTGACAGAGCGAGTGTGAGCGCACTTCACCAAACCACCAAACCACCAAACCATGCTCGCAGAATTTGGGAAACGAATGAGCAACGCGACCACTATAAAACTGACAAACTCAATCGCAAAGTGGGTTCGTTAGTTCGATCGCCCACTCACACACAATCTCTCCCTCTCTCTTTCTCTCTCTTATCTCTCTCAATCTCTCTCTCACACTCTTAAAATATGATTAATTAGATTAATTAATTACAAATCCTGTAATTAATTAGATTAATTTTTTAAAATCGCCTGACAGCACTAATATGAATTAGTTTTTCTCATGGTTGATTCATGATTTAAGTCCTGGAATTGCCAATCTCCACTTAATTAAAGGTAAAAGGGAGACGCTAACTTAAAAACTACTGTTTCATGACATCACAAGGTGGAACAGAGCATTTTGAGCTTTGGAAATGTTGGCAGACTAATAATAAAGAATTACTGAAACATGTCTTAAAGTCCATAAGCCAATTTTTGCGCAATATTGGAACTTTAATCATAAGAATCCTTGGAACGTAATAGGAAAGTGGACTGAGTTTGGACCACTGCAAACTGTTTCAAAAGAACTAGTTCCGTTTTTTGCACGTTTTTAAGACAGTAAAGCTTTTTTACATTGGCCTGTGAATCTTCTATAGTACCTGGTTTGTTCTTGCTTGCCTAACTCTAAACCCTTGATAGGTTCTTAAAATATTTCTTTATTACCCAGTGTTAGGGAAGACTCACTACGGCAAGTATTAATCATGTTTTTATATTTGTAGGTTGTATTCCAGCGGGATATTCCAGTGATCATCTACATTCCCGGATTTCGATTTTCCATCCGCGAGTTTGAACAAGGAAGTCCAAGTTTGGCATAAAAGACTAAAACATGGCACACGGATTTCCTCTGAACAGAGCTGTGTACCCGGCAGAGGGTGAGTCAACGATGTGAGTGAGAGTGACTGATCCATGCTGGGAAGTCATTCAATCAACCCTCTATGAACTACCATGAAGTACCTTACACAGTATTGAATGTGCGGAGAAACCTGGCACCCCCTAGTGTCTGTCATTGTGAGGATTAAATAAGACTCTTGAAAGTATTGCACAATAACGCTTCATGACTGTTTTCCAACTGTGTACTCAGAAGTAACAAATATTAAGCTAATTGTTTCTTAAAAAAAGATCCTATATTACACAAACCTGACTCTTTTGAGCTATTGTTATACTGTCGTTACTTCCTCAAAAACATATCTAAGGTTGTGTTTTGTTTCATTCGCACATGCACTCAGCTACAGTAAAACAGGATGTTCTCCACTGTGTTTTTAATCTCCATACACCTTCACCAGAATTATTTGGATATTTCAACCCTGGAATTGCCAGTCTCTACTAATCTAAAGATAGAAAACTAAAAGAGAGTAAGTGAAACTACATTTTTAGGAGTCATGATAGATAAAGGTCTAAACTGGAGGTCCCATATAAATGACACTAAAAGCAAAATATCCAAAACAATTGCTGTGTTGCATAAAGTAAAGTTCTCACTAAACAGTGTAGCATTAGTAACCTTGTATAACTCTATAATCGCACCATATCTGATACTGTGTGGAAATTTGGGGATCAACATGTAAAACTCACCTACGGCCATTATTCATTTGACAGAAAAGGGCTTTGAGAATTATCACCAACAGTCAGAGACATCCATCCCATTATTTGTTAAACTTAAAGTGTTGAAAATGTGTGATATTGTTGAATTAAGTCTCCTCAAAGTCATGTATAAAGCAAAGTGCAGAGTGTAAATATTCAAAGACTGTTTGAGATAAGAGCAAGCCACTACAATAGGAACCTTAAAAGGAACCTACATGTTTAAAAAACAGATTCAGAACCAAGATTATGGAGCGAAGCGTCGCTGTGAAAGGAGTTCATTTATGGAAAATCTTGACAAAGAAATCAAAGAATCAAGTACAATAACAGCATTTAAAAAATACATAAAATCCAGCGTAATGTGCAGGTATGAAAAAGAAAAAAGTTGTTGCGCATAAAAATAAAACTTTCTGTTTACAATTGATTAATAATTGTGATTGAAATGGAATGTATTGATGAAATGTTTTATAGTCACTATCGGTGTTAATGTGTCTGGAAAAGGGAAGGGGACAGATAACATAAGATTACTCTTCTTTCTGCTCCTTTCATTCAATATTTTGTATTGTTATCACACTGTCGCTGCCTTTTTTATACTTTATGAATGAAACAAACAATCAAAAATAAAATAAATAAATAAATAAAAAGAAAAGAAAAAGGTAGCTATTAACTTTAAACCTACCACTTCATGACATCACAAGATGGAACAGGCATTTTAAGCTTTGGAACTGTTGACAGACTAATAATAAAGATTACTCAAACATGTATGAATCAAATAAAACATCACGCCAAGTATGTTTTTCATGAGGAAACATTAAAACATTGCTAAAAGCACACAAGAGGTTTGATAATACGGGACCTTTAAACCAGGACCACATTATGACAAGCTCCCTTAAAGACGATTCATCTGTACATGGGTCTGTTGACATTTAGAGCCACTTTCTCTCTAAGTGATGTTCTTGTTGTATAATTACAAAACCGGAACCTTTGATGTGTGCACATTGTTTGTTTTCTTTAAACTTTATTAAAATTGATATTTACAGAGGCTCTGATCCATTAGGGATTCAACACAGTCCTTAGTATTAACTTTGGCATTAAGGTAAATGTCAGAGGATAAGGCTGCCCATGAGTCATTGGCCAGATCAAATTAGTCCAGAGCAAGTGGACTCTGGTGCTTTTCAGAGACGGGGTCAGGTCAGTCCAATGGGATGAATGCAGGTATTTAAAGAGCAAAGAAGAAGCTGGTTGGACAGGTGTTATTGTTTAAAATATGTCTCTACATGTACAAAGTGCAGGTGAACAGGGGAATAAAATATCAATTTTAGAAGTTAAAGCCCATTTGGGCCCTTTATGAATATTTATGGCTCCTTTATGAATGAACATGAGCAAATAGAAATCTAACGTTGAATTTAAGCGTCAATGCGAGCGTTTGTGTGCGTTTAGGAGAAACTTAAAGATGTAATATGCAACTTCTCTGGTGGGAGTTTGAAACATGCTTGTCTCATGAAGTGTTTATGATCTGGGACAGGAAGAGCACTTAATGGAGGAGATTGTCGTTTAAGCATGTATACTGAAACTCAAGAGTACACTATTTGGGGTTCAACCTGTAGCACAGAGGCACCTGCAGTGCTGTAATGAAGTACCTCCACAAAGGATTGAGGAAGGATATGATGTTAAGTGGTGCTGAATAATTCAAATTTGATTAATCATATGCCTATCACTGTCAATACTTAGTTTGTGCACTAATAAAAAAATAAAACAAATTATTGACATCTAACTGGACCCCATCTAAGCTTGCTGTTATGTTGACTCAGTTTCTTGTGCCACTAACAGGAGTCGCTCTCAGCCATTTCAGTTTTGTGAAAGCAGCTCCCCGGGGGAGAAGGCTGGAGACCTTTAATCTCATGCTGAAGTCCAATCTAGAGCTGACAGCAAATGTGTCTGGAGGAAGTTTAAACAACCTCCAACAGTCTCAAACAGGGTTAGACAGATCATTATACAAAAATAATATTATTACTGACTACAGATTACTGCTTCTAAAAGTAATGTAATCACTATATTACATTATTAAGTGTTTGATTACTGATAACTATAAGTTAGTTTGAAAAAAGAAACAGAACAGAAACAGCCCAGGAGCAAACTTATAAAAAGTCTGAATTCTTCACTCTATGACACTCCTCTGACACAGTCCTCCATAAACCAGTGTTTGTGTTGTTTTGCTTCACAGCTGATCCATGTCTGAAGATTCAGACGAGACAGAAGCTCTGTCTCTTCTGACAGATCAGATGACGACATCACACACTGCCTGTTTATATTTCTGTTTCACGCCACACTTATATGAATTACACACATTTTGGGCAGGACAAAAGAAACTAAAAAGAACTAAAAAGTCATGTAACTAATCTATCTGTTGTATCTCATTACAATAACTTTACAAAACAAGTCATCTTGATTACAGTAATCCCTTACTTTGTAATTAATTACTGCCCACACTTTGCCTGGTTTACACCAGACCTTATCACAAGTGATATATGGTCTTGGGAACACCTACTAAATATCTTGTAGCAGAGGTGTGCTTCACGATCGCCAACGGCCGTTTATTGGGCGTTTCGAATGTCTATCATTTGGCGTATACGTAGCCCATAGCCAATCATGTCAGTTGTCAGTTCTAACTACAAGTTTTCATTTGTCGCATAGTACGCGTCACCGTCTTTCCACCCCTCCCCGCTCTCTGATTGGCTCCCAAAATCAGGAGAGGTCGCTTAGCCTAGTTGCCAGGCTGTCTTTCAGATCGGAACGAACGAAAGCAGCCTGGGATTTCCCAGGTTAGCCCACACTGGCCTCAAATCCTCATTCAGCTTGATCCAGCAACACAACAACAATGATACATTAGTTTTATATAATGCTTTTCCAGATGCTTTTACAATTTGGTGCATTATTGATGCTGTCCACACTTAGTGGTGGTAAACTATTTAATTATTATAGCCAAGGCTGCCCTGGGGCAGACTGACGGAGGCAAGGCCAATCTGCGCCATCGGCCCCTCCAAGCACCACCAACATTCACACACCACTTTCATACTTGGCAATGTAGGTGAAGTGTCTTCACTAATGACCCAATAATTTGTATTTATTTTTTTGCCACTGGCACCACACTGTGGCACCTGATTTTCTCAGTGGTCTCCCATCCAAGTATTAACCAGGCCTTGGTGAGCTTCTGAGATCTGATGAGATCAGGTTTGACAAGGAGGTTTGGCCACACAAAACATCTAAACCCCATCTAGCCTAATTTCAACTGTGAAAACACGTCAAAAGTACAGACTGAATAAGTTTGTCCAGGCTGATATAAGATGTCGTTTATTCTGTGAGACGCTGATAAGACTCTGGAGTTAGTTTTGGAGAAGAGCTTTACCACAAAAGGTCAGGGCGAAGTGTGAGATAGAAAATCATTGTGAACTAAAGATCGTGGCATTAAAAACAGCATCTGAAAGAACACCATGCAACTGTGAACTGGACAGATGACAGGTGAAGGGCAAAGAGAAGAAAGTCAAACATGTGATATAAAGGAGCGAGATATTCAACGTCTGTGGTGTAGTAGAAAAAAAGAAACTGTAAAATCGGTAAATAGCATGTTTTAAATCCAAATCTTGTTGCGCATTTCATTCACAAGTTCAAATTAAGAACAAGTTTGAAGTGTCTGTGGCCTAGTGGTTGAAATAATGTTGAAACATGGACAACCTAAAGGTCATGTAAAAATAAATGCCATAAATGCCAGCAGTGGACCCTAGGGCTGCATCCAGATACTGGAAAAAAACTCCTGCGCAATTTCTTGGATCACTTATTATTACTACTGTTATTTTCAAGTCTCCTTATAACTGAGTACGATATTTGGCTACTCTATCCATCTCTTTTAGTTTAGGCTTTGTTGAATGATAATGGTAACTATTTTCAAAGTAAAAGTAAAAAATCTAGGTTCACAACATTCCTTAGGCCAATAACATTTAATACAGACTTAATTGTTGTAATAAAGCAAGGTCTAGGGTTTAATTACTGAAAGAAACAGGTACAACATTGAATTGACCTTTTGGATATTTCATGGCAAAGTACAATTTAAATCATCACATTCTAGAACTGGAAAATCACCTATTGATACTTTACAGTGACAGCACGCTCGGGGTATTCTACATGCATCTCTATGGTGGAATGTTCAGCAGTGACCTTGGTGACATAACACACATACATTAAGAAAGTCTGAAAACTACAAAATGGATTTAAACAGCACATTTTCAGGAGCCTGTGATCAATATGAGCGTTCAGGGGCCTGTTCAGGCATTTGATTTTCAATAAAAAAGGTCTAAGAGGGACTAATTGAAAAACTGCTGGATAGTGCAGCTAGCTTGTGACTGTAATGTTATTTTAGAGTGACTTGTTTAACAGCACAAATCTGCTCACTTGGGCTACGTTCAGACTGCAGTCTGAAGTGACCCAAATCCGATTTTTTCACCCCTATGCGACCTGTATCTGATCTTTTAATGACAGTCTGAACGACACAGATCCGATTTTTTCAAATGCGACTCAGGCCACTTGGATATGTGGTCCTAAAACCGATACATATCCGATCTTTTGACATGCGACTTCAGTCTGAACGGCCAGGTCGCGTTCATCCGACCTACACGTCATCAACAAATGAGAGTGGTACAAGTAGGCGCTCACAAATGTACACAAACGTTCTTCTCGTCATACAAAAATTGTGTATGAAGTCCATGTCAGTGAAGCGACAAAGCACATAGCAATCCCACCACTCTCAGCACCAACACATTCCTTTCTACGGACACTGCTGCCACTGCCCCACAAAACACAATGGCCAAAAACCTTCTCCTTCCCAATCTCCTCCTTAAAACAAATAAGATGTACATGTTCTGGCTCTGGTACAACAGCAACTTTAAAATCGCCAGGCGCTCAATGCTCGTGTCCATGAACACCATAAACACTCGTTGCATGTGACGCCGTCATGTCCTCCAAGGCACATGTGGGACACTTCTGGTGTGCTTAAAGTTCACACTGGAGATCGCATACAAGTCGCATGTAAATGTGAAGGGCGTCGCAAAAAAAATCAGATCTCCCAAAAAAAATCTGAAATGAGTATTAAGTCCTGCAGTCTGAATGTAGCCATGTTGTAGTTCCAGCTCAGGGCCTAAGTCGCCTCCACCTCCTGAGGAGACTGAGGTCCTTTGGAGTGTGCAGGCCTCTGCTCAATACTTTTTATGACTCTGTGGTGGCCTCTGCTCTCCTCTACGCTGTCGTCTGCTGGGCCCTGAGCGTCACAGAGCGGGACAGGAAAAGACTTAATAAGCTGGTCAGGAGGGCCAGCTCTGTCCTGGGCTGTCCTCTGGACTCTGTGGAGGAGGTGGCTGAGAGGAGGGTGCTGGCAAAATTTACGTCCATCATGGACGACACCTCTCACCCTCTGCACCGGACTGTAGAAGAGCTGAGCAGCTCCTTCAGCAGCCGACTGAGGCACCCTCAGTGCAAGAAGGAGCGCTACCGCAGATCCTTCATCCCCACTGCCATCAGACTATATAACTCTACTATATAATTCAAACATGCAATATTTTTCCATACTCTCTCAGTTACCGTTTTATTATTATTACTTTATTTTATTATGACTTATTTTATTTATTTATTTTTGTCTGCATGCACTTTCTGGCTCAAACTTTCTCTTGCATTAAACTGCCTGGAGCTAATGTGACAAGTGAATTTCTCTTATATGAGATCAATAAAGTCTTATTAATCTTATCTTGTCTTATCTTATCTTCTTTCTGGTCAAATTGTGTTCAAACAAAAGTCAGAAAGTCTAACTCGAGTAACAGCTTCTGACAGGGTAGTGCCTTCAGTTAGCTTCAGTTAGTTGATGACATCAGCTGCATATCAAAGGCTTAACAATGCCCAATATGGTTTTGCTGTATACTAATTTCCTTTGTAATTATTGTGCATCAGCAGTAGCCCCCACTTCAGATGTAGAACTTTAGGATTTCTGAGATGATATAATTACAGAAAACATCTATGGTCTAATTACTGCCGTCTTATATTGCACTGCGCTGTCTCCATGTGCTAATTATGGCAAATAAGTTTCTTCCAAGAAAAGACACTGCATTGACAGTGTGTGCTTCGCGAGGCTTTGAACTTGGCCTCAAAAACACTTTAACAGAGTAATTAAAAAAATGTACAAGACATGTAGAGCTCTAATGCAGTGATTCAGAAAATAAAAATCAACCTTGAATAGTGTAATTGGATGTGAATGTTCTTTGCTTGATATTCATTATAAAAATACCTTATCACCTATGTAATTGCCTCTTCTGAGAAAGCCCAAAAACGTGATTGTTGTCAGCTGAAATAACATTAAAGTTATTTAACTTAACTTTGCCCACAACTATACAATTCAAATAGAGCTTTTAAAGGGCCCATATTCAGTTATTTCTGATGTATGTTATAATGTCTTTTACTCATCATGAACATACCCGGAGTTGTGTTTTGTTTAATTTAAAGTTCTGCATACTTAAGAGCCTTTTAAGAGAGTCTTTTAAAGAGAAACGTTATTTAAGAGTTCTTCTCTTAAACAAAAAACGCTCTATTGCACCCTGTGATGTCACGTGGTAATAGAGGAACTTCTCCACTTTGTGTTTAAACAAAAATATGTGTAGAACTTGCTCCTCATCCTATCAAAATTTCATATCCATTGCTGTTTTTTGTCTTGTCCTCCTATATAAACTCTCTAAAGTATTGCACAAATCCAAAAGCCATGAAAACAAAAGAAATGTGTATGGAATTTGAAATATAAATTGTAAATGTATTGATAATTTTTTATATATTTGTATAATGCAGAAATTGCACATGTTGAGCCCTATGAATGTGAACTCTTAAGCCTCGAGCATTGTTATTGTTTATACCATTGTATATATATATATATATATATATATATAATATATATATTATATATATATAATATATATATTATATATATATATATATTATATATATATAATATATATATTATATATATAATATATATATTATATATATAAAATATATATATAATATATATATATATAATATATATATAATATATATATATAATATATATATAATATATATATATATAATATATATATAATATATATATATATATATATATATATTTTAAACTCCATACACCATCTACGCTACTTCAGTTCTTGCACCAGGAGTGGAATAAAGTCACCCAAGAACAAAGTGAAAGACTTGTGGAGAGCATGTCAAGACGCCACCAAGACGCATGAAAGCTGTGATTAAAAATAAGGGTTATTGCACCAAATATTGATTTCTGAACTCTTAAGTGTAAACATTAGTATTATGTTGTTTTAAAATGAATTTGATCTTGTTTCTTTGCATTGTTTGAGGTCTGAAAACATGTCTCTTTTTTGTTATTTTGACCATTTGTCATTTTCTGCAAATAAATAGTCTAAACCATAATATTTTTATTGGAATTTGGGGGAAATGTTGTCATTAGTTTATAGACTCAAACAAAAATGTTCCTTTTGTCCAAACACAGACCTATAAGTAGTAAAAATCAGAAAAACTGATAATTTTGTAGTGGTCTCTCTTTTTTTTTTTTCCAGAGCTGTGTATTGAAATACAAAATACAGTTTAATACAAGTATTCAGTTCTTCCCATCACTTCCTTTATGGCATTCCACCGAGCAAAACCGAAAACTCTTCCAAGCACTTCAAATATCTTCAATCGTGATTTGAGTGACCCAGTTTAACGTCTATTCAGTTGTTTTCCACAGTAGCAGATGGGAGAATCCAGCCTCCTCCACACATGTGCATTAGAGTAGTTTGAACAGCGCTTCATCCCTTCAGTGACCTACTTTCTTCTCCTCTCCATTTCTAGCCCGTCGCTGACTGTAATCGCTTCGTTCCACTGTGTCTGCATTTGCGACTTTTACTGGCTGTTAGCGTCTGTTAGCTTGTGTTTGTGCAGAAGCCTTTAGCGGTGCCCTGGTTTCGCTGTATATGTACACAGCAGTGTACATATACTGTACATTTATATCATTATGCCTTATTTGACACCAGTCTTTTGCTATTCTGCTACTTATTTTGAATGTATTATTACCATTTGTATTTTTTTGGTCTTTGTTATTATAATATATTGTGATGTGTGAGCTAGTGTGTCCAAGTAAACTCCTTGTGGATCAATAAAGTTTGTACAAAACTTAGTCTAAGTCAAAACTAACCTGCAACTTTACCTACATAAAGGTGCACGCCGTCATTTTTCTGATGGAGGGACCGCCACCTGCGTATCGCCAAGGAGATGTCACTGCTTCTCCAGTGTAGGATCAATCTTATCTATTGGTGGTTTTCAGATTTTAGAATGTGATGATGGGGGCAAGAGCCGATTTTCCCTATTGATTACATTGTACTTGCCATGAAATATTCAAAAGTTAAATTCACAAATGTGATCATTTCGATTAGAGACCCGGGAACTCACTATATTACAACAGAAATGTGCATTTGAACTTGGGGTGCACTGTTATCGATATTGGTATCAAATATCAGCATTCATACTGAATCATTTCTGAATAAGTTTGAACTTGTATTCATACAAAGCTGTTTCATGTGCAGGATACATTGCAGTTTCCCTCGAGAGGTGTTCCGGGCATGTCCCACCGGGAGGAGGCCCCGGGGAAGACCCAGGACACGCTGGAGGGGCTATGTCTCTGGGCTGGCCTGGGAACACCTTGGGGTCCCGACGGAGGAGCTGGAGGAAGTGTCCGGGGTAAAGGAAGTCTGGGCGTCCCTGCTTAGACGGTTGCCCCCATGACCCAGCCCCGGATAAGCGGAAGAAAATGGATGGATGGATAGCAGTTGTATATCATAATTGGATTTCTTGTGTATTAAAAGGATAGTGCGTTTTTTTATTTTTTTTTATTTTAATATGTTCATCTGTATGGCTTCCCCTTCAGTGTCATGAGATTAACACTGACTTACCCATGACAGCGTGCTCTGGTCCCGGTTCTCCTCCAGTAACGTAGCTCGTAAATGTAGTTCCGGTAAAGTTCGCGGGTACATTTAATAAAGCTTGTTTTTCTTCTCAAAACAAAACATTTGTCCGAAAAGTGATATATTTGTGTCCCAAACAGTTGTCCACAAAAAAATCCAGCATCGTATTTCGCATTTGCATATTTTCTCTCTAGATTCGTATCAATGCGCCCACCTTAGCTCTTTTAGCCTGTTCACTTGTAAACATTCGTTTTACGGGAGACGTCACCGGCATCTGCCGTACACTTCGGCTAAAAGTTAACAGGCTAATAATAAGTAATAGGCGCGCAGTGATATGAATCGAGACGAAATACGCAAATGCGAAATACGCTGCTGGATTTTTCGTGGACAACTGTTTGGGACGCAAATATATCACCTTTCCGACAAATGTTTTGTTTTGAGAAGAAAAACAAGCTTTATTAAATGTACCCGCGAACTTACCGGACCTACTTTCGTGAGCTCCAGAACGCGAGCAGAACCGGGCTGAGCAGAGACTGTCAGAGTTAAGCCAGTGTTACCGCACGTAACTTTTAGAAGGAAACCCATACAGATTAACATTTTTAAAAAAAACCCGCACTATCCCTTTAATCTAACCGTGTTTTAAGGAAATAGGTGCCATTTTCTTTTCCTGCACTGGTCAGTCAGTATTGAGTACTGGCACATACTTAAAGTCAAAGTGCACGGTGTATCCCTAATTTTAACCATAATATTGTCTTTAGCTGCCCCCATCTCAGGAGCTACCGTATATGCATGCTTACCGTATATGCATGTTTTTCAACGTATTTCTCCTTGGATACTGGTGGTTGATACCGACCACCATAGATACATAGTGAACATCTAGGAAAATGGGTCATCTATCATCTATCTATATCTATCATCATGGGTCATCTATCTTTAAGCTGTCTGTGTAATCCCTCAATCGTCCAGGTAGGATCTAACCTGGGAAATCCCAGGCTGCTTTCGTTCGTTCCGATCTGAAAGAC
Organism: Paratrypauchen microcephalus; assembly: GCA_036785185.1. Classification (NCBI taxonomy): domain Eukaryota; kingdom Metazoa; phylum Chordata; class Actinopteri; order Gobiiformes; family Gobiidae; genus Paratrypauchen; species Paratrypauchen microcephalus. The sequence continues at coordinate 1,500,487 of JAVJIX010000160.1, forward strand.
AGCCTGGCAACTATGGCAAGCGATAGACATTCGTAACGCCGAATAAACGGCTGTTGGCGATCGTAAACCACAACTCCGGTACGAGATATTTCGAAGGTGGCTTCCAGACCATATCTCACTTGTGATATGGTCAGGTGTAAAACAGGCAAGGTAGGATCCACAGCAAAAGAAAAAAAAATTAACTTCCGTTTACCGGACAGAAGTTTTTTGAGTGAAGATGTTTCAAAGCAGCTTCTTCGGTTCTGGTCAAATTTCTGATGGACCTCAACCTAGCTAACAAACAAACAAACTGTAAACAAATAGTGTTAGTTTCATTGCCTAGTTTTTGCCCAGCTGATAGAATTGAATCTTTTACTGTGGATCCTACCTTGCCTGGTTTACACCTGACCATATCACAAGTGATATATGGTCTGGAAGCCACCTTCGAAATATCTCGTAGCGGAGGTGTGGTTTACGATCGCCAACGGCCGTTTATTGGGCGTTACGAATGTCTGTCATTTGGCGTATACGTAGCCCATAGCCAATCATGTCAGTTGTCAGTTCAAACTACATGCTTCCGTTTGTCACGTATTACGCGTCACCGTCTTGCCACCCCTCCCCGCTCTCTGATTGGCTCCCAGAATCGGGAGAGCTTGCTTGCCATAGTTGCCAGGCTGTTTTTCTGATCGGAACGAACGAAAGCAGCCTGAGATTTCCCAGGTTAGATCCTACCTGGACGACTGAGGCATTACACAGACACGATCAAAGGTAGATTATGATTATGATTATAAGATGACCTTCACTTGCAAGGACCATGCCACAACAATGGAATATGGAATAATAAAGATATTTATTGACGTTGGGTAGATGTGATGGCTGGGGGGAGACTCAGGCTGGGGCTCTATCTCTATCTCTATCTCTATCCCCCCCCCCCCCCTTTAAGGATGATGTCTTCAGCCTGAAGGATGCACTAGAGATACGGGGTGGGAGGGAGAGGGTCAAGAGAGCTGACATGGACAGTGTTGTCGGGATAGGCCATATAAATAGGGCTTCTGGGTAATTTAAGCCGTGGTTGAGATGATCTGTGGTTGGCTGGCGAGTAAGTTGAGGCGTGGTCCAGCTCATGAATCTAAGTTAATCATCATATTAACTCCACATCTTGAATTTCAACTAACATAAAATATAAAATAAACACTGAGATAATGCGTTCATTTAACCTCAGTATTTTAGTGGTTTGAAGCTCAAAGTAATTAAGTATAATATGATGCCTTTAATGAGCATCTCCCCAAGGAGTTCCTGTCCGGCTGTTCTTTCTCTGGGACTAAAATCCATAGAGTTGTTTATTTCTCTCTCTCCCTGCAGTTGCGTCTCTAATCTGGTCACGTCTGGGCTCACGTTGTGCTAAGTGCTTCCTCTGAACAGTCCATAAAATCTATCCCTGTCCTCAAGAAACCTTTAGCCTTTTCCTAAGATCATCGGACTCAACCAAACACACACAAAAAATGTATTCAAAGTGGTGATAAAACAGCTGTCTTTACACAAGATACTATCATCTTTCAACTGCACAAGAAGAAAAAAAATCATGCAAGAATGAACTCCGTATAATACAGTATGTTGGATGTAGTGTCACAGTGGTTATCTTAGTCTACGAGAGGTTGTAATACTAATCACAAACTGCCAATCTAGTCCAGGATTTTATTTTAGAACATTTATAAAGGGAAGTTTATAAATGTATATTCCTGTGTTTCCTGATATACAGCTCTGGAAAAAAATAAGAGACCACTGCATTTTTTTCTGAAATCAGCTTCTCTACATGTATTACAGCCATTCCATTCCAGCGTCTGTTGAATTCCAACACAAACACAAAGCTGAGCTACTTCAGTTCTTGCACCAGGAGTGGAATAAAGTCACCCAAGAACAATGTTATCATTTTATAAGAACTTTATTTAACCAGGAAAATCCCATTGAGATTAAAAACCTCTTTTTCAAGGGAGCCCTGGCCAAGAGGCAGCAAAAAAGACAATTACAACACAATTAAAACCACATACAAATTAGTTAAAATAGGTACAATTTATGGAGGCTGTCTCAAGTGCTCTCAGTCTGTATTTAAAGCCATTCAATGAGATAAGTTCCGTTAATTTCCAGTGATGTGAATGTGAAATTCTTGTGGAGAGCATGCCAAGACGCATGAAAGCTGTGATTAAAAATAAGGGTTATTGCACCAAATATTGATTTCTGAACTCTTCTTAAGTGTAAACATTAGTATTATGTTGTTTTAAAATGAATTTGATCTTGTTTCTTTGCATTGTTTGAGGTCTGAAAAATCTTTTTTATTATTTTGACCATTTGTCATTTTCTGCAAATAAATGCTCTAAACGATAATATTTTTATTTGGAATTTGGGGGAAATGTTGTCAGTAGTTTATAGACTCAAACAAAAATGCTCCTTTTGCCCAAACACATACCTATAAGTAGTAAGACCAGAAATACTGATCATTTTGCAGTGGTCTCTTTTTTTGTTTTGTTTTTTACTCGCATCAAAAACATACATGGAGTTGTGTTTTGTTTCATTCACACATGTTTAACACACAAACCCTGTAGATTTAGGCTAATCAAACAGAAAACACTCCACCTTGTGATGTCATGTGGTAATACAGGAACTGCTCCACTGTATTTTTAAACTCCATACACGATCACTAGAATCATTTGGATAATTTCAGCCCTCGAGTTGCCAATTCTCTACTGAAAGGTAGCTGTTAATTTGAAAACCACAGCTTCATGACATCACAAGCTGGAACAGAGCATTTTGAGCTTTGGAAACGTTGACAGACCTAAAGACATAACGGATTACTCAAACATGTGTGAATGAAACAAAACACAATTCAATTAAGGTTACACAGATACAAAAAGAAATTAAAATAGCCCTCCAACTCCACCTAGAAAATGAAATGGCATCCATTACACAAGTTTACCACGCTCAGGACATGAAGTGACTTTATGTGTCATTTGTGATGAATGAAGAACGTTGTATTGATCTGTTCTGTGAAAGTCAGAAAACATGAAGCAGACAGGCAGGTCAAACTGCAGGTGGCGCCATCACAGGGCTCAGTGTTTGTATCATCATTGTCATTTAGTCAGTTATTCAATGTTAAGCCAGATTCTTTCAGTTCTTTTTTTCACCATGTACTTTAATTCTATTTGAGAAATGTGTTTTTGAAGTACCACTACTGATGAGTAATGCAATATTATTTGAACAAAGCTTTGACAGGTTGACGTCCAAGCCAGTACCTGAGTAGTATTTAAACTAGTGCAGTCAGGCGATTTAAAACATTTACCTAATTAATTACAGGATGTGTAATTACAGGATTTGTAATTAATTAATCTAATTAATCGCATTTTAAGAGTGTGTGAGAGAGAGATTGAGTGATTGAGGCAGAGAGAGATTGTGAGTGTGTGAGCAAGCGAATCCATTTACAGGGATGAAAGAGTTCCGCTTTTTAGCGGATCTCCGCTTTTTTTTTTTAGCCGCGTGGTAATTTTTTTTTCTTTTTTTTCCCCAAATACGTTGAAATTTTGGGTGTGTATTATATATGTATAATTGTGTTTAGGGTTGCCAACCGTCCGTTGAAAAATGTAATCGTCCCGTATTCAGAAACAAAAGTACATGTCTCGTATTAAACTTGTACATGTGTGCGGGGCCGCGCAAGCTTGTGTGCTCTTCTGGTGCTGCGGACACGCGAGCCCGTGTCTGGAGTCGCGGACCGAGCGAGTGAGCGCAGCTCTCGTAACAGCCTGTACCATTGCGTGTACACAGGTTAAACTTTATAAAACATCCTATACCTCATCCTACCTGCCCGTGCCTCACTTAACGCGTCGCTCCTCGCTTTTTCACCTGCGCCTTTTAGCATAAGCTCCACCTCAATGCCTCTGATTAGACGAAGTGCAAAGCAAAAACAAATCAAATATATACTACTAGGCCTACCTGTTAATAAAATGTGTTTGTTTTTGTACTTTTATGTACAGTTTTACTTTATTGCTAACATATAGCATATAGAAATCCAAATTTCAGAAATTTTAAATTTTCCAGCGGGGGGGGGGGGGGGTGTGCGCCGTGACTTTCCGCTTTTTTCATGATTGGCCACTTTCATCCCTGCATTTAGTGATTGAGTTTTTCTGCGGTCGCTTTGCTCAGTCATTTCCCAAATTCTGCGAGCGTGGTTTGGTGGTTTGGTGAAGTGCGCTCGCGCTCGCTCTATCACCGGTAATGATGGAACTTGTCCGGACGTGTTTATCGTTCAAATGATCCGTGAGGCTGGAGCAGCTTCGGTGATCGGAAAATTCTTTTTAACAAAAGCTACAAATCCCAGAGTTTTTGTTGATCGTCCCGTCTTCGTTCTTTTTGTAAATAAACTTGCCGTTCAAAGGCCCTGGGAGCAATTTGCTCGCCGCACGCCAAAGTTAAAATGCGTGCGCATTGAATTGCCACTCATAATTAATTGCGTTAATTTTTATAATGCATTAATTTGCAGTATAATTTAATTCATCTAATTAACATGTTAAACTGACATCCCTAATTTAAACCAAGTTCTTTTCAAACGTATTTATTGTTATTTATAATTTTGATGCATTTGAAGTGTTGATGTACTCTTATAGCCATGTCTTCTTAAAAAATCATGTCCTGTTTAGGTGCTTATTTCATGTTAAAGGTGCACTGTGTAACTTTTCTGGTAGAGCGTCCACCAGTTTCAGTCTCCATGGAGGTGTTATTGCTTTACCTCCAGTATTCCAAAGTATGGCATTAAACATTTCAGTCTCCATAGAAACAAGCAGGAGACACAACCAGGACAATTTACAGGTGAGATCTGTGAAAAGGCGACCCCACTCAGTCAGAATGTGTTTTTAAAAGGTATTTTTGAGCATCCACACATCCATAATTGAATAAATGCATCTTGTGGAACATTACAGGCAAAGCAACAGCATCTCCAGGCAAGCAGACTACTACTACTACGACTACTACTACTACTACTACTTTTAGAGACGACTCAGAGCACATTTGCAGCTATAGTTGCTATAGTCTAATCCTGATCAGGGCGTCTGTGTCACTGTGACATTGTAAATGGAGGATTCATTTTCTCTTATTTCCTTCTGTCTGCCCTCTGTCTGAGTTTGAACAGCAGTTAGAGTCTACCCCGTTGATGGAGGGAGGATTTTTCCAAATTAAATTGCACTATTTGGACTAGCCACCTGTATTTGGATGGTTAAACTGGCCTTATAAATTACAATGTATTATATTGTAAGGGAGGATTTTTTAACAACACAGTTCTGCCAAAACTCTGTTTTTTGATCCACAAGGGAAATTATTTGGACTCAGTAGCTCACATATCACAATATATTATAATAACAAAGAGCAAAATTATATATATCACGCGACAGGTGTCAAATAAGGCGTAATTATATAAATGTATATGTACAAGTAAAAAAATATACAGTATATGGAAATATAGCAATACAAATATATCTCAGGTATATACTGTACAAGAGGCCATCAGGAGAAAAAAATGCAAAGAAAAAATAATTATTGAGATGAGGGTTATCTATTAGATACATTATTATGTCCCTCTAACCCTAACCTGATATTGACATAGCATATAATCAAAAATAACTACAGTGGTACCTCACCTTACGAAATTAATTCGTTCCAGAAGTGGTTTCGTAACGTGAAAAATTTGTAAGTTGAGTAGCTATTTCAATGGAAAAAGCCTGATCCATTCCAAGGTTTTTTTTTTATAGTGTAACTTTTTTTTTTATAGTGTAACGTTGTGTTCTGCATCCTGGCGGGCTAAGAGACTAGACCAGGACTAAAAGAACGTGGAATAAACCAGGTCTGGCCAGAACTAAACCTGGATTGGACCTGTTATTATTATAACATGGCAGTGCCGCGGGAGGAGTGCATTACTCGTGTCTCCGCGCACCTTGCGGTGCGGGGCGGGGCAGGCTCTGCTTCTATCTGACCTCCAGAGCCGGGGCGCTGACACTGTGAGCTAACAGGCCGAGGAAGGTGCTCTATCAGCGGTGTTGTGAGATGTGTCTATCATGTGTCTATAGCTCAGTGCAGAGAGTCTGCGAGTGTGTGCGCGCGCGCCGTGTGCGCATGCTGGATGAATGTCTCCTCCGTAGAGGAGACAATAAAGCCCCACTCTGCAGCAAAACTGCCTTTTTTTACTTGCATTCTCCACCACTGTAAGCGCGCGATGTCCACAAGGGAGTTAACCCCGGAGGGAAAGCTATCTCCGGCCATGGAGAAGACGATCTCCCCTGTGTCTCCCAACCACGGTTAGGAGATGAGAGCAGGAATGGATAACAGCGGGCAAGACCGCGGGGTCTCGCTCGGGTCAGGCGCTGGTTCTATGTGACTTCCAGGTCTAGACCAGAAATAAACCAGGTCTAAACCAGGACCGGAGAAGGAATAAATCACCCCGTGCTCGGCCCGCGCGTGCTCTGCCCCAAGAAGGAGGGACGGCTGCATCCCGCAGCCCCGGTGTAGCGCGGCCTTGCGCCGTGTCGACGTGATCCTTCGATGTCGGCCCTTCCCATCACTGTGAAGCAGAATTCACCAAGTGTTGCATTGTTCACTCACTAAGGGAACGTGAGCTGGGTTTAGACCGTCGTGAGACAGGTGAGTTTTACCATACTGATGATGTGTTGTTGTGTCTCCGCTCGTTTCGGGCGTGCATCTGAGCGCGCATTAATTTAATTTTTGAGATTTGTTGTTTTTAAAGTGCTTTATAAATAAAGTTGGATTGGATTGGAGATTTCGCGTTTCGTAACTTGAAATTTCATTCGTATCTAGAGACCAAAATTTGACGTGAAGGCGTTTCGTAACTTGAAATTTTCGTTTGTTGGGTCATTCGTAAGGTGAGGTGCCACTGTATTTGCAAAGTGGCTGTAGTGTGGCATAACTGGGTTGGGAAAAGAAAGTGACTATATTAAGCCTTATTCTATGGGGCAGCAGAGTTTGCAGCATAACTATTATACTATTATACTTTAATTCAGAAGTTGTGTTTTGTTTGTTTGCTTATTAAATTATCCAGAATGAGTCTTGGGATAATTTGAGGGCTTGAAAACAGTGGAGGCCGTCTGTCTGTGACGTCACAATCCAGGGAAAATTTAAGTGTGATTTCTGAGGCTCAGGACAAGACGACCTGGTAGACAGGATTAATAAAATAAGCATGCATTAAGCAAAATATAACTTTAGGTTACATTATTAACCCTAGAACACTTTTGCTATAAAAAGTAACACCATCACTTTTGCCGGGTAATTTTTACCCGATATAATATACCCAAAAAAAGTACTTGTCATGAAAAATAGATCAAAATATGACAACACATGATAAATTAGAGTGGTTTTCTTTTATTTTCAACTGTGGTGTGTGTAACAAAATGAAAAAAAAAAAAAAAAAAAAAAAACATAGGAAGAACCTAAAACCATGCTCCAAAATTGTTACCTGGCCAGCCAAATGATATCTCTCTGTATTTGCTATACAGCGCGATACCATTTGGACACCCTCACTCCACCCTCGCTCCCCCGCTTAACAACGGACTCCGCTATTCTGATTCGTTCAAAGATGGTGACGTCAGTGCACCCGCCTTTGCCCGAAACGTCCCTTCCATTCAGCTGTAAAATTGGTCTTAAATGACCTAAAACACATCGATTCCTTAAAACCACAGCAGCTGACAGCTCTAGAGGCCTTTCTTTTCAAAAAAGATGTTTTTGCATTGCTTCCTACCGGCTTGGTTCACGTCGCTGTCCGTTAACTGTTCTCTGATTGGTTCTCTTAGCTGTCTGTCTAAGCGCAACGGCAGCGCATTCTGGACCAAGCGTTACCAGACTCGCCGCTGGTACAGCGATGAGTCATGGATTCTTCCAGGCAACCAAAATTGCTGAAAAATTAAGAATATAATAATAATAATAATAATAATAATAATAATAATAATAATAATAATAATAATAATAATAATAATAATAATAATAATAATAATAATAAATAAATACTAAATAATAAATAATAATGATACGGAAACGTGGTCTTTGGTCCACCCATTCCTGGGACATGTGAGACTTCCCTGGTGAAGCACAGACTCCTTGACACACGAACAGTTGCAGGAGAGGAACAAAAAATAGTATTTTTTCAGTGGGTAAAAATTACCTGTTGACTAAAATATTATTTTCACCATAAGAATTCCCTTTGACATCACCACTTTGTGATATTTATTCATAACCACTGCACTAAATTTGCCTGGTTTACACTAGACCATATCACAAGTGAGATATGGTCTGGGAGCCACCTACTGAATGTCTCGTAGCGGAGGTGTGCTTTACGATTGCCAACGGCCGTTTATTGGGCGTATACGTTGCCCATAGCCAATCATGTCAGTTGTACTCGATGACGTAGTTAAAGCGACGACCGGGGAGAAGAGAAGGAAATGCCGCCATTTTCCCCAATCTCCGCGAAAACAGAAGGCAAAACAAAAATAGGATTAAACAATGGCACCGAACGATTACTGCCATTTGTGTAAGATAAATATGAGAGAAGGTGGACCCTCCATATTTTTACACGTATTTGACGTGTAGTACGCGTCACCATCTTTCCACCCCTCCCCGCTCTCTGATTGGCTCCCCCGCTCAAGATCCCTCACTTAGCCTCGTTGCCAGGCTGTCTTTCAGATCGGAACGATTGTGCAAAGCAGCCTGGGATTTCCCAGGTTAACACTAAATAAGGATAGATACACATTCCAGGACCACTCTTACTTACGTATTCCTTACATCCTCTTACATTAAATTCATTACATTCTTACATTCCTCTTTCACTATCGCCGGGTGAAAATCACCCAAAAGCCTATAGGAAAAACTGGGTTTTGCGGTAGGGAAACACCTACACCTTCAAAGATGTCAAAAACAATGGTGAAGTGACCCAGGGACCCATGACACTCAGAAAAATGTAACATATTGAAAATCATGTAAATACTTTTGCTCAGGTGAAAATCACCCGGCGATAGTGCTCTAGGGTTAAAAGCTCAAAAACAGACTGTATAAAGAAATGGATGAGGGGGCCGTTCAAGACATGATTCATTCTGGCCCTCATGAATTATCCTGAGCTTGGAGTTAGCCATGGGTTAATCCTACTTTATCCACAATACATTTTTTGATATCCTCTTTCCAATATACTAATACCTTTTACTACATTTGACTAACGTACATTATTGTACCTTGCTAACAAAATAATATTGTGTTTTCTGTATTATCCGCAGCTTGTTATGTATAATATGTTTCGTCTTTTTTTTTTCTCGTTGTTCTGAGCGCAGACCATGTGACTGCAGCCCTGTCTGACCCGAGCACTGTGAGACAAATAGGCTTTCTTCTCTCTCACTAAAACTCATTATAAAAGACCAACTAGACTTTGGAGAAAACAGCAGGAAGTGCCCATTTGTCACACCCTTTCACATTAAAAGCCTTCAGACAGGTGAGTTGTAATGGGACGCATCTACATAATGTGTTTTTAAAGGCCAGTGCTGCGTATTATTCATATTTGGTGCTAAAATGCTGTCTGCAGAAATGGGGATGAGGCAAACTTTATGACTAAGGGGATATGTTTTTCTCCACTCACACAGTTGCACCAAAACTTTTGCAATGAGTTTTTTTAAGTGGTAAAAGAAATGATTTGAGGTCGGAGGAGATTTGTGCGATACTGTGCATATTTACAATGTATTAACTCTCTTTTTACTGGTACTTTTTCCAACATCAGATGCCCTTGTGACTGTCGCATTTCAGTATTAGCATGTAATATTGTGTCCTGTCTTTAATAATTCCCTACATGAAACTGCCTTTTTGTCTGGAAAACAGTGAATACATTACAAAAGGTATTTAATCAGCACTGATTCCTGTGAGCCATGTTATACTGTTGTTACCAATTATTATCAAAAATTAACCTTGTTTCGTGTTGTGTTTTGTTTCATTCAAGCATGTTTGAGTAATCAAACAGATAGTCCTTTATTATTAGTCTGTCTGTCTACATCTCCAAAGCTCAAAATGCTCTATTCCACCTTGTGATAATATCATGAAGTGGTAGTTTTAAAAGTTTTAAAATGAACAGAGACCTTTTACCTTTTGTTCATTAGAGATTGGAAATTCCAGGGCTGAAATGATCCAAATGATTCTACTGAAAGTGTATGGAGTTTAAAAACACAGTGGAGCATGACATCACAAGGTGGAGCACAGGGTTTTCAGTTTAAGAGAAGAACTCTGCAGGATTTGTGCGTTAAACACGTACGCAACTCCGGGTATGTTTGTGATGAGGAAACATTAGAACATAACAAATCAGTACAATATTTTATTTATACATTACATTTACACAACTCTGGAAAAAAATAAGAGACCACAGCAAAATTATAAATTTTTCTGATTTTACTACTTATAGGTATGTGTTTGGGTAAAAGGAACATTTTTGTTTGAGTCTATAAACTACTGACAACATTTCCCCCAAATTCCAAATAAAAATATTATCGTTTAGAGCATTTATTTGCAGAAAATATCAAATGGTCAAAATAACAAAAAAGATACATGTTTTCAGACCTCAGACATTGCAAAGAAACAAGATCAGATTCATTTTAAAACAACATAATACTAATGTTTACACTTAAGAAGAGTTCAGAAATCAATATTTGGTGCAATAACCCTTATTTTTAATCACACATTTCATGCGTCTTGGCATGCTCTCCACAAGTCTTTCAAATTGTTCTTGGGTGACTTTATTCCACTCCTGGTGCAAGAACTGAAGTAGCTCAGCTTTGTGTTTGTGTTGGAATTCAACAGACGCTGGAATGGAATGGCTGTAATACATGTGGTCTCTTATTTTTTTTCCAGAGCTATATTTATTACATTTATATATTCATCCATCTATCCATCCATCCTCTTTCTTCCCCTTATCCGGGCCGGGTCTCGGGGGTAACAGTATAAACAGGAACTCCCAGACTTCCTTCACCCCGGACCCCAAGGTGTTCCCAGGCCAGCCGAGGGACTTAATATATTTTTATCATATATTTAAAATGTGCACTTTGAACAGAATCCCGCTATCTAATCATACATTGTAAATCAAATTGTAATCACAGTGCTTCTCAGAAAAAGCAGCTTATTTTCCAAAAAAATCCTGCCGCCCTACTCTCCATCAGCTTTGTTAGCAGCTGTACGAATGAGGACTTTTGTTTTGAAGAGACACAAACTAAACCAAACTGTTTATCTCCATCTGACAGGCCCAGTCCTTTTAGGGCCAAAACTCTTCAAACATCTCCATCTCCAACTCAGGGAGGGAAGACGGGACCAATCAGCGTCAACCAATTCTGCAAGTGTCATTATCAACAATGACACAAAGGTTGGCAGCTGCTTCACCTTCCCAGTGTGTAGCTGTTGTGCTCCTGGGCAAGATAATGGTGAATAACAACACCATAAGTAGACATCATCATCCGAGAGCCAGAATCGTTGTATTGATACTTTGCGGCTGATGTCATCAACATTCCCTGAGGGTGTGATGCTGACTGTACACATGGGCCGTCTGGGGCTTTGTTTGACTTTAATCTGAGTTTTATTTGAACATAATCTGGCCAGAAAGGACTCACTTGGAACGGTGTTGGATCTGCAACTGGTGATCTGATTTTTACTGTTAAACAGGTCCCTCTCAAATGAAATTACAGTTTTTCAGTCACTCTCACCTTTCTGGAGAGTAAATGGTTGTGTGCTTTCCTCAAATTACTCTCCAGTGTTGTATTGTCGATGTATTTGTTATTGTAATTCATTGTGTTTTAATGTTTAAACAGTGCAATACAGTGGGTACTTCTGTCCACTTATACAGCTCTGGAAAAAAAATAAGAGACCACTGCATTTTTTTCAGCATCTCTACATGTATTACAGCCATTCCATTCCAGCGTCTGTTGAATTCCAACACAAACACAAAGCTGAGCTACTTCAGTTCTTGCACCAGGAGTGGAATAAAGTCACCCAAGAACAATGTGAAAGACTTGTGGAGAGCATACCAAGACGCATGAAAACTGTGATTAAAAATAAGGGTTATTGCACCAAAATAACCAAAATATTGCACCAAATATTGATTTCTGAACTCTTCTTAAGTGTAAACATTAGTATTATGTTGTTTTAAAATGAATTTGATCTTGTTTCTTTGCATTGTTTGAGGTCTGAAAACATGTATCTTTTTTGTTATTTTTACCATTTTTCATATTCTGCAAATAAATGCTCTAAACGATAATATTTTATTTGGAATTTGGGGGAAATGTTGTCAGTAGTTTATAGACTCAAACAAAAATGTTGCTTTTGCCCAAACACATACCTATAAGTAGTAAAAGCAGAAAAAAAATGATAATTTTGCAGTGGTCTCTTATTTTTTTCAGAGCTGTATTTATTAAAAAGTTGTAAATTTGAATGTGTTTTCTTCTGTCATTTGTGATCTTGTACATTCGGTCACGTGTTTTGTTGTGGTGCATCATTATATGCCCTGACGAAGACATCACATGTGTCGAAACACGTTGGCTTTTCCCATGTAACCATTAAAGAACTTTTATTCCAATAAAGTGCCTTGGACTTTTTGACCATTTTTTACTTTATCACAGTAAGCTTGGCAATCTTCACTATCAGCGTTTGGCATTTAGTATCTGAGATCGTCGTCTATAATGAAGAGAATTTTCATAAAATCTGCAAATCCATGCCAAGGAAAAGTTACATTTCTTGCAATTAAATAAAGTACAGTTTGCTCATAGTTTTGCTTCAACAACAACTTGGCTTCTCGACATCCTCAAAACAGAGCTTCTTTTGACATTGTACCATAAGTAACCATGAAATATATTTGACATTTTGTTTTAAATTATTTGACCAAAACCAGTCCCCCCTCTTCCCTGGACCTCTTCAAACGGTAATCGAGTGGGGTCCCATTTCTTAGGGGAACATTCGTACCCCTAGCCCTCTCAGCTCATTATCGAGGGGCAAGACAAAGATGTAGATAAAGGGGTAGGGCAGTGGTTCCCAACCTCTTGTGGCATGTGACCCCATTTTGACCTCACACATTTCGGGCGACCCCATAGATTAAAAAAAAAAAAATAAATGTTTCAGTCTCAGCCTCAGTCGCAATATTGTGTCAAATGGTTCGACGTGTCTGAGGCCTTGGAGAAACACTGACCTCTAGTGGACAAATTTAACCATTGCAAACCAACACACCACCCATGATTTGGGAAATTCCCAAATGGATGTATGGGAATGGATCGCTTTTTTCCACTTGCAGATGCCATCGAAAATGAAACAAATGCCAAAAGTCGCCAGAAGTCACCAAAATCACCACTAACGTCACACAATACTCCTCACTACCCAACATTTTTAAGAAATATTGGTGCATCTTTTATACAGTTGCAGTTTAGCGCTTGTCAAACCAAGGAAGCGCGTTGAACACTCTGAAGCACTCTGAACCAATCGCAGAGCGGAACATTCGCTGAGCCAATGAAACACTTTGATACACTGAAGCGATTGACACGCAGAGCGAAGCAGCGGGGGGAGGGACCGACACTTCAACACTTTTGGTCACGTGAGCGGCTGCTGCGAGACAGTTTCAGAAAGAACGAGACGTGCTCCGGAGCTCCGTCTCATTTGCCCATCACTAGTTATTGTGACTGCACTGCTCCGTACATTTCAGGTGACCCCATTTGTATTCTAGGCGACCCCATGTGGGGTCACGACCTTAAAGGGATATATGCCACCCCCAGGTCAAACTTGGGCATCTCCCCACAATCCAGAGACTAAAATAAGTGATGGAAAGCGTTTTCCTGGTCACCCAGCCATTGTCCGAGTCTGTCAGCACTGACCGCCGCGGTATCTGCAGCTATTCCGCGTTAGACTGGAGTCTAACGTCGCCAGAGAAAGATTTCGGCCAACAGGAATTAATTTGCTCAATGCTTTTCCCAATTACTTTATGTGTAGTGCGCATTCATATCGAGTGCAAATAAATGTGCAAATCAACACGGAGAGCTTGCCTTGGTCATTTTGGGTGGGAACTATTTTCCAGTGCGGAAGAATAAAGCCGAATCACGCACCACGTTGTGCAACAGGGGAACTCCCTTCCCGGTGCGTAACTGGGATTCCCCTGGCAGCGTGCTTCGTGATTCGGCTTTATTCTTCCGCACTGGAAAATAGTTCCCACCCAAAATGACCAAGTCAAGCTCTCCGTGTTGATTTGCACATTTATTTGCACTCGATATGAATGCGCACTACACAGAAAGTAATTGGGAAACGCATCGAGCAAATTAATTCCTTTTGGCCGAAATCTTTCTCTGGCGACGTTAGACTCCAGTCTAAGGCGGAGTAGCTGCAGATACCGCGGCGGTCAGTGGCGACAGACTCGGACAATGGCTGGGTGAGCAGGAAAACGCTTTCCACCACTTATTTTAGTCTCTGGACTGTGGGGAGATGCCCAAATTTGACCTGGGGGTGGCATATCCCTTTAAGGTTGAAAAACGCTGGGGTAGTGGAAGGGGTAAGACAGAGTAATGGGACGCAGCCTTAGACACTACAATCTCCTTTCTGAGTTTTTACTACACTTCATTCAACTTTAGGAGTCCACATCAATGTTTATTTTACTTCCAATATACATAAAATAACCAAAATAGAACTCCATAATAAATCATTGGACTACAAAGCCTCTATCGCCCCGTTCATTCATAATGTGCCCATTTTAATTTGAGCTCAGCGTTTTCCCTTTTCCTTTATACCTCGAAGCCCGAAATGGGGTCTCCTCCGGTCTCGTACACAATACAGAGTCCGGGTGAGCGGTCTTTTGCGCTGGCTTCTTATCGCTCGTGTTTGCTGCTCCAGATGGTGAACGCCGCCATGAAACTAATTTAGTAGGTAGCGTCGCCGTGGAGATGGACCGCGGACAGATATGCAAATGAGAGTCAGGTCTATTCAGGAGTTTGTGGAAAGCAATAAGAACAAGGTTAATGTTTTTCTATGAGATGTGGCCTTGTGGATTACTGTACAAAAACACAAACGGGGAATAACATGGACCACAGGAAGTAAGATGAACGTCACCATTTGAGATATTAGCGGTGCCTTCATTAAACTATCCCCCTCATTTTGCTTAAATATGGGGTATTTTACTTGTATGGGGTAATAACTACTAACACTTAACTTATACTTAGATCACCATGCTACCTTTTATTGTTTTGAAAATGCTATATTCTCCGTAAACAAGGCATTAACTATGAACATGTTTAATAAATTTCCCTTTCAATTGTAAGTCTCCCCTCTCTTTGCTCTCTATGCTAAATCACTCCCCTTCATTGCGCTATCACAACACAATCAGCATGTATCCCACTCATGAAACAGCTGCACATTGCATCAGCTGCACATTGCATCAGGTTTGTGAAGTTGCTGTGAGAAGTTGCTGTGTAAGTCTCCCCTCCATAAATACACAAATACACATGTTTTTGTGTATTTATGGAGAATTGTCGTGTGGGTGATGTGGGGTTGTGGGCTGAGCATTGGACAGAATTTTACAGCTAATCATAAAGAGGGTTCCAATAGGTCCCGGGAGAGCTCGCTAGATTACTCAAACATGTTTTGGATGACATCTAAAACCTCTTCAGACATGTTTTTGATAAGGGAACAAGATTATAGCGAATCAATTACATATTACCCCCCTCTTTAAGCAAGCATATCTGATGAGATAATTCATTCATTTGATGGCTAAAGGACTAGCACTCAAGATCAAATGCAGAGGACAGATCTGTATATAATAAACATAGAACATAACTAAAATTTAAAATAATATATACTGTATATGGCAGCAACCATCTGGTAATGTCAAAGAGTCAACTTGTTATTCAGTTCTTGCAATAAAATGACACGCGGTGGACTACTCTCGCTCATTCATTATCTCGCTGATTCATTAAGTTGCTGAAATATGCAATATAATATGAGATATGTAGTAAAGTCATGCGTATGGTGTTGAAATGAATTGTGAACATTGTCAGTTGCATATATAACTTGAGCGAATAAAATGCTCTCAGAGACCTTTTGTTGTGACAACTAGCATGTTCAAACTGTGTGGAGTTTGCATGTTCTCCCCATGTCTGGGTGGGTTTCCTCCGGGCACTGCGGTTTCCCCCATCAACCCAAAAATATTCTCCACAGGTAAATCCTCCAGCTGAGGTCCTGACCAATCCTACCAACAAGATCATGAAAATGGGTCCCCGGGCACCCCATGTGCTGCCCACTGCTCCTGAAAGGATGGGCGAAATGCAGAGGACAATTTCCCTATACACGGGAGGAGCTTGGAGTAGAGCCGATGCTCCTCCACATAGAGAGGAGCAGCTGAGGTGGCTCGGACAGCTGTTCCGGATGCCTCCTGGACGCCTCCCTCGGGAGGTGTTCCGGGCACGTCCCACCGGGAGGAGGCCTCGGGGAAGACCCAGAACACGCTGGAGGGACTATGTTTCTCGGCTGGCCTGGGAACGCCGTGGGGTCCCCCGGGAGGAGCTGGAGGAAGTGTCCGAGGTGAAGGAAGTCTGGGAGTCCCTACTTAGACTGCTGCCCCCGGATAAGTGGAAGAAAATGGATGGATGACTGGACGGAATTTCTCTACAGGGATAACAAAAGTACTAAAAAAAATTTTTAAATTAAAATTTAAAATAGTGCAAAACACAACACGCACAACAGACTTATTTTGACCACAAGAGCTGCTTATACATATATCTTTACTGTGGGAAAACACATTTTGCTCAAATATGGGAGAAAAAAAAAAAATCGGGTACAGGAAGGTCCATGCTCCTCATTTGGTACCAGCACCACAGCTCATACAAAGATAAAACTATGATAACTATGAAAACTATGCAGAGCAGATGCACATGTTGTTTGGTGCGTGCGTAAAGCCCAGGAGAGTGGCCATATTTGGGCTGTGAGTTATGATGAATGAGGAACAAAGATGTAAATAATACCAATGGAAATATCTGCTTCAAACAAAGACCATTTAGCTCCCAGACACAAAGAGGCCACAGCTCCACAGTCTGATCTAAAGGTCTGAGGGCTTTAAATTAGAGTGCTGTACTGCTTTTCCATGTAATAAAGTAAAATTTGTCTTGCCCCAGTACAGATATGTCGTAAGTATTTCTCAGGGTCAAAATGAGACTGTCCAAGTAAATGAATACATGTACAGAGAATACTCATTTTGACTCACTGTATTACTTTTTAAGTGGTATTCACAGTACAGTTATTTTGTAAAATCAAAGGAACACATGGCTGCACTTGCTCACTCAATTTAGGTGGGGATTTTTTGCTTCTCTGATCTTTAATGCTGTTCCCTCCTCAAAAACACACCTGGAGTTGTGTTCACACATACAACTCTGGAAAAAAATAAGAGACCACTGCATTTTTTTCTGAAATCAGCATCTCTACATGTATTACAGCCATTCAAATCCAGCGTCTGTTGAATTCCAACACAAACACAAAGCTGAGCTACTTCAGTTCTTGCACCAGGAGTGGAATAAATAGACAAATGAAAGCTGTGATTAAAAATAAGGGTTATTGCACCAAATATTGATTTCTGAACTCTTCTTAAGTGTAAACATTAGTATTATGTTGTTTTAAAATTAATTTGATCTCGTTTCTTTGCATTGTTTGAGGTCTGAAAACATATTTTTTGTTATTTTGACCATTTGTCATTTTCTGCAAATAAATGCTCTACTTTATTGTAGTGTTATTGTAGTGTTATTATATATTACTATACTGGAGTCAGTTTAACTGCTGTTTGTTCACTGCTCAGAATCAAAGACATTTATTGTGCAGCATTCCTGTGCCTTTTAACCTTACAGTGTTGTGCTTTTTAGTCGATTGTACATTCTTCTTCTTCTTCTTCTTCTTCTTCTTCTTCTTCTTCTTCTTCTTCTTCTTCTTCTTCTTCTTCTTCTTCTTCTTCTTCTTCTTCTTCTTCTTCTTCTTATTATTATTATTATTATTATTATTATTATTATTAATAATAATAATAATAATAATAATAATAATAATAATAATAATATTTTCTTAATTTTGATGCATGCTCATATTTTCCAACTGTTTCTGAATCTTGCGTTGTGACCAGTGTTGTATAGTAATGAAGTAATAATACTTCACTACTGTACTTAAGTACATTTTCGGAGACTTTGGACTTTACTTGAGTAAAAAAAAAAAAGATAACTTTTACTTTTACTTCACTACATTTCCGAATTTAATTGCATACTTTTACTCCGATACATTTTCAATGTGCCGTTTAGTTACTCGTTACAAAAAACCCCTCTACTGACTGCAAGGAAGTGCCTGGGCTTGTTCGCTACTTGCGCATGACAATCAGCCTACACCTGTTGGTTTCATGCAGCTAGTTTAATCAATCAACATCCCTGATGGAAGAAGAGACAGCATCCACAAATGAAGGGGGACCTGACGATAAGCTTCTCTGGCCGTACTTAAACACAATGTTCTCTGACACTGATATGAAGGATTCGTCCTATCGAATGAAGTGCCTCTTGTGCCTTCCAAGAAACGCGGAAATCCTATCTTACAGAAACTCCCCGTCCAACCTCAAGAAACACATCCAGGTAAGTTCTAGATTAATGAAATTGTTAGCGTCTATATTCCAATTTCAGTAACCATAGCATGGACATTCTAGACAACATTATGAAACCTTGAGCATAACATGTAGAAATTAACTTTGTGTGACATTGTTTCAGTTACACAAAGCGTATTTGTCGATGTTGGAGCTAACAGGCTACCTAGCTTTTTCGGCTCAAGGGAAGGCATAGCTGTAGGCTAAGTGTAACGAATGAGAAAGGCGTTTCATGGATATCACCATGGTGTTATGTATGCCTTATTCTCAGCACTGTTATTTAAAAAAAAACCAAATGTTTGGGGGTGGGGGGCGAACATTAAAAAATATTAAATTCAGACTGCCTTTGCTTGATACTTTTACTTGTACTTTTAATTACATTACTTGAGTACATTTATTTTTACATTACTTGTCATATTTAAGTACAAGAAGTTCCAGATACTTTAAGACTTTTACTCAAGTAACATTTCAGTCAGTGACTTCGACTTTTACCAGTCATTTTTGGGAAGGGTACCTATACTTTTACTTGAGTTTGAATTTCCAGTACTTTATACAACACTGGTTGTGACACTGCAATTTCCCCATTGTGGGACAAATAAAGGATTATCTTATCTTATCTTCTTAAACCAGTGTTTCCCAACCTTTTTTGTCTTGTGTACCCCCTGAGCCTTTTTGTCACACCTCGAGTACCCCCTCACTCATACGTGGTGATAATTCTCCTAAAATAGAACGTGACACAACGGATTATTAAATGAAAATAAATTTATTTCGTCTTCTTAATTTGAAAATTAAATTTTCAGGCATTTTCTCTATTTTCTTTAACTCAAATTTACTCCCCTGATCTCTTCCTCTCTTCCTCTCTCTCTTCCTCCTTATCTCACTGCTCTGTTGTGTACGTGCCTCTTTGTTTTTCATCATTTTTCTACCTTTTGGAGCAGATTTTCCAAATTCCTAAAATATGGATTTGATCAGCTGGACCCTCAGCGCAATTGATACTGTTTTTTTCCTACTTTTGCTGCTGGATATGCAAAGGACTCGTATAATGCGTGGCAAGTCGTATGTTTGGCACCAATGTACCTGGAGGATGTGGAAGATATTTACGTATTCGAATTTCTGATCTGTTGATTGGCCTGGGATTGTCCATGATCTATCGCAAAATTTGTAAGCTGGCAGCAAGTATAGACCTACCCTAACCCTAATCCTAATCCCAAGCTGTCTGCAGCAATTTCGAGCCACTGTGAAGCCGTGGGAGATCTCGTGAAAGGAGTAAAAGGAGAAAGGAGTATCAGAAAGTGGCACAGGTTGAGGACCTTTTGGAAGGGTTTCAACCGAAGGAAACATCTCGACGTTTGGATATCATCACTGGAATGCTTACGGAACTAGGCAAAGGCAACGCAGCACAGTCTGTACTAATGAGCTCTTTCATGAATCTTCATGGGAATATGAAGATGGGGGTTTGGCAGAACCAGGGACCCAGCTAAATTGCTCTCACCTGGGTCTCTAAAAATGTATTTCATCATGCTAAATTAATCCCTCTGTAAAAATCTGTCTCCTGTGAAAATCTGTCTCCAATGGCTTATCTGTGTTTTGACTTGGCTTCCCTGCACGAACACTCCCAAGGACACAGATGTGGCTTCTTATCATGAACTTACAAAAAACGTGGCACACACTATTCGGACTATTCACACTGACATGATTAAAGGGATATTCCAGGATTTTTGACATGGGGGCTCATTTCCGAGTTAGCCAGAGTGCTGCAGAGATGTGGAGACACTTTTTAGCGAATTTCATGCAGTCCTTCCAGCTGCAGAGTTTTCAGATGCTAGGCTAGCGCAAGTCAATGGTAAATGGTAGCCAGATTTAAATCAGGGTTACCCACTCCATAGTGCACCCAAAACAAGTCAATTATAACGGCAGACTGTCGATGTAAATATATGTTGATTGAGTAATTTTTGAAATAAAACTGACTGCGAATAGCATGAATCATTCCATATCTGAGGGACTAGCTTCGCAGCAGCAGCGGAATTTTACTTTACTCTAGTTGGTTGTGAAGTGACCAATCACGTAAACAGAGAAGCGAGAAAAGTCGTAGTAGGGAAGACCACAGAGTGAAGAGGTGAATTTTAAAAGAACTACCGGGCAAAATGGTTTTTCAGTGTGCATTTAGAAAATGTACAAATAAAGCCCGCAGGTGGGCACCACAAAGTTTTCACAGCTTTCTGGTGCACGATCGAGAAAGGACTCGACTGTGGCTTGTAGCTGCTGGCTTAGACGTCAACACACCGGTGGAGACGCTACATAAACAGAAGATTTGCAGTGATCATTTCGGACCAGACGACTACACCAAATACCTTGGAAAGTCTAGTCTGACAACCACTGCAGTACGATCTGTCTTTCCAAGCGCAAGATCCCGTGATGAAGAACAGGTTTGTACCTTTTTTTACCCAAGCTTGCTCCTGTCGTTATGTTAGCGTGCTGGTCGATTGATGACGACTGTGCTAGAACTTTTGATTCACTCTTGTAGTCCGGCAGACAGAAAAGGCATGCACGCTCATAAAGTTGTTGCTAGCCCGTGAACATTCATGTAAAGGTAACGCTATGTGTTATAGCATGGCAGAGTGGAATAATAGGCTCAAGTTCACATGCGCATGCAATGCAATGCAAATTTATATGTCGTTTCACAGTGACGCGATTTACAGAAGAGATGTTTACACTGTTGAGCACGAAACTGAAAAGACAGTCCCGCATTGATCGTTCATTCCAACGAACAATGCAACAACCCGTTTTTCTGTAACTGTAGCGGGGGCTAACTCACCGACACTCTCTCGCGTTCTGCCCTTTCAACATCCATCTCTCTCAACTCTTCGTTTGTATATTCCAAGCATCTGGGAGACCTCCAAACGTGGCCATGTCTGGATTGTAGTACAGGGCAGGCTACTGTACTCTACGCCTAACGATGACAGCTGAAGGTAAACAAATATCAGCTGGAACCCTAACTGCAAGGTGATATCACTCCGCCCATGCCTAGCTAGATCGGGGAAAAAAAAACGCGCTGTTGCATAAGGACATAAATCCTTTAAAGTACAAGGTTGATTATATTTCTAAAATTGTTCCATCAACACAGACATTTGCATCGACAGACTGGCGTTATAGTTGACTTGTTTTGGGTGCACTATGGAGTGGGTAAGCCTGATTAAAATCAGGCTACCATTTGCCATTGACTTGCGCTAGCCTAGCAACTGAAAACTCTGCAGCTGGAAGGACTGCATGAAATTCGCTAAAAAGTGTCTCCACATCTCTGCAGCACTCTGGCTAACTCCGAAATGAGCCCCCATGTCAAAAATCCTGGAATATCCCTTTAAGTAAAATGTTCCCTGTCTTTTTGGAAAGGTCTGCTCTCTGCTCTCGGTTTCAATCAATTTCATTTCATTTCTGATCTGATCCCTGCCCCACCCTTCCTTCTTGTCGCCAAAGAAAAAAACACTGTATGTTACTTCTCCAATTGTTTTTCTGTCATTACATGTTGTGAATAATTGTCATTGATTGTAATTAATCTTTTCCACTCTGCATCTCCCAGTCGGCAGCACGCGCATGCGCAGCGGCCCCTCCCCTAGCCACTCTGTCACTGTCCTGCCTGGTTAGTGGGGAAACGAAATTTCGAATTCACTCTGTGTACATGTACATATGGTTGTTTTTCGATAATAAAGCAAACTATGACTGACTATGACTAACTAGGAAATGGGATTAACACCTAGTCATGCATGAATTTTTTTTTTTTTTTTAAATACCGTCAAATACCATGACAGATATAATTTTGAAATACCATGATATCAATTTTTGGTCTTACCGCCCAGCTCTAGTTAAACATGAAACAAAACACAACTCCTGGTATGTTTGTGATGAGGAAACAACATTATAACATAGTTCTGAAAAGAGTGTAACATGGGCTCTTTAACCCCAACAAAAATACAGTGGAGCAGCAAAGTTTCCTTTTAGGCCACAAAACTTTCACTTGTTTGACCTTCTGACAGAATTGGAAAAAAGACTTTTGAAATATGAATAATAACTCAAGATAATGGTTTCTCGTAAACGGTGTCATAAAAAATAAAAAAAAAAATAGAAAAACCTGTGCTAAATTCCAGGATCGTTAAACAGAATCAAAAGTTGTAACATTATAATTTATTTTAATCGGTAATAAGCCAAATATCTGTTTTGGTTCCAGTGAATTTAGGAGTCTGTGTTAGTGTTTGACGATTACCAAATGACCAAATCTGTATTACATAAGAGGGGAGTGAGTGAGCCAATCAGGTCGCACCGTTGGCAGTGACATCATGAGTGTAAGCAGATGTGAAAACACAGCTGGATGGAGGTCAGACCAAACCAGGAGCAGATGTTGGTTACACAAACTCACAGAATTGGGACAAGACCAGAGACTCAAAACAAAAGAGCCATACTGAGCCGTGCTAATGATATACTCATTCAAGTCTCTGTGTTACGCACTATTCAGGCTCATCTCTTGATACTTCTAGAATAATATAATTTTGGCTTGAATACTTCAACTCTTTATTTACCATTTATTTTTAACTATTGCTCGTATTTGGTTTTATTATTTAAAGATTCTTTATTACACAAAATTGACCCTTTTGAGAACCCTTGTTAGACTGTTGTTACCTCCTCAAAAACATACTAGGGGTTGTGTTTTGTTTCATTCACACATGTAATGATAATATTTTATTATTAGTCTGTCTATCGCTACGTTTATATGATGACGGTTTGAACAGAAGACGCGAAAGTGGCGTTGCATCATGACTTTTTATTCCGCGTTTAGACGAGCGTTTTCGGGAGGAAATCTGCGTGCATACGGTGATGAAAAAGTGTGTGGAATTGGACTGGGTTTGCATGCCAGGCGGCTAGGTGGTGCTGTGATACATTATCACTATGTCTGCACGCATGCGTAGAATCTTCCTTCTTCTCATCTGCGCCGCGAAAAGCAAAACAAAACATGGCTACCGGTAGCAAAAAAAAAATTGTGTGGTCAGACGAAGAAGTTCAACTATTGCTTCAGACCACGTTAGACTACAAAGCAACGAAGCCGCAACAAGGTGTGAACTGGGAGTCCTGCCAAACAAAGTACACTGATATATGGACCGATGTGACGTAAACGTGTACGCGACGTCAGCAGATTTGACCAGAGTTTTGCGTCTTGCAGTGTAGACGAAAACGCTACGGCGGAGCGTATTCAAGTTTTCCACCTTGGGGGGCGGTTTCAGTTTTTTGCATTTTTAAGCCCCAAAAACGCCATCACCGTCTAAACGAAATACACTTCCGATAAAAATTTTTTGTCGTTTTTACCCATAAGCGTTCTTGTGTAAACAGGCCCTATATCCCAAAGCTCAAATTGCTCTGTTCAACCTTGTGATGTGATGAAGTGGTAGTTTTAAAGTTAACAGTTACCTTTTGCCTTTTGTTCAGTAGAGATTGGGCAATTCCAGGATTTAAATTATCCAAATGATTGTAGTAAAGGTGTATAGAGTTTAAAAACACAGAGGAGCACTTCCTCTATCACAACGTGGAACAGAGCGTTTACAGTTTGAGAGAAGACCTCAGCCTCAGCCGGGTTTGTGTGTAATAACTCAAACAAGTGTGACTGACATAACACAACCCCAGTGTTCGTTTGACGAGGGATCATGTATCTACTGTAGTTACAAAAACTTCCAAAATATTTAGTCAGAATATGTAGTGTTTTAGTCCATGTACTGGTAAAGAAAATGAGTTTGGCAGTCTTTCCGATCACGGTTTTTCAAATTGGTTGGCAAGATGATATAAAACCTCTGCACACTTTCACAGCTATTGAAAAAGACAATAGTGCCTTTAGCCGGAATATCAAATCGACGTTATTTCATTTTTGTGTGACAGGAGGAGAATTACAGAGTTAAAGCAGAGTTAGGCTAAATGCAAAAAGCACTAGTATTATAAAAGTGACAACAGAAAAATGGCTTTGAATTCGGGTGTAAAGGAAAAGCTGTCAGCACACACTCCCTCCTCTTGGCAGTAATCACAGGTTCTGCTCCATAATGGACTTTTGCATTATGTTCTGGCCCATATTTTTATTTAGTATGTGTTTTTATAAATTAGCAGCTGGCATCTACAAACCCTTCTTACATGTCAGGTAATTTAGCACATTTTTAAGCCAGATGCCCTTCTGCATCAATTAGCCAAATGCACTGACACAGGCGGGTAAAGTCAGATGTCACTTTATCCAAATATCAGAGCAAATCAACAATCAATATTTTACCTGTCCCCGTGTCAACTTCATTTGGGAGCAAGAAAGCTACCACCACTACTACAACTGCAAATACAGCTCTGGAAAAAAATAAGAGACCACTGCAAAATTATCAGTTTTTCTGATTGTACTACCTATAGGTATGTGTTTGGGCAAAAGGAACATTTTAGTTTGAGTCTATAAACTACTGACAACAATTCCCCAAATTCCAAATAAAAAATATTATCGTTTAGAGCATTTATTTGCAGAAAAAAATAAATGGTCAAAATAACAAAAAAGATACATGTTTTCAGACCTCAAACAATGCAAAGAAACAAGATCAAATTCACTTTAAAACAACATAATACTAATGTTTACACTTAAAGGGATATGCCACCCCCAGGTAAAATTTGGGCATCTCCCCACAGTCCAGAGACTAAAATAAGTGGTGGAAAGCTTTTTCCTGCTCACCCAGCCATTGTCCGAGTCTGTCGCCACTGACCGCCGCGGTATCTGGTGCTCCTCCGCCTTAGACTGGAGTCTAACGTCGCCAGAGAAAGATTTCGGCCAAAAGGAATTAATTTGCTCGATGCGTTTCCCAATTACTTTCTGTGTAGTGCGCATTCATATCGAGTGCAAATAAATGTGCAAATCAACACGGAGAGCTTGACTTGGTCATTTTGGGTGGGAACTATTTTCCAGTGCGGAAAAATACAGCCGAATCACGCACCACGTTGTGCAACAGGGGAACTCCCTTCCCGGTGCGTAACTGGGATTCCCCTGGCAGCGTGCTGCGTGATTCGGTGCAATAACCCTTATTTTTAATCACAGTTTTCATGCGTCTTGGCATGCTCTCCACAAGTCTTTCATATTGTTCTTGGGTGACTTTATTCCACTCCTGGTGCAAGAACTGAAGTAGCTCAGCTTTGTGTTTGTGTTGGAATTCAACAGACGCTGGAATGGAATGGCTGTAATACATGTAGAGATGCTGATTTCAGAAAAAAAATGCAGTGGTCTCTTTTTTTTTTTCAGAGTTGTATATCTACTTCCACTACTACGAGTAGATGTGGCCAAATCTACTTGTCAAAGTCTGAACTCGTCACATCTCAGAAGATTAACAAGGCTGGACCTGGTTAGTACTTGGATGGAAAACTGGTGTGACGTTCGTTTGCCACAGTGGGGTGCAGTTGTGGCAAGACATTTCAACCACATTCACTAGTGTTGGTGGTGGTTGGAGGGGCTGATGGTGCAGATTGGCAGACTGGCTTCTGTCAGTCTGCTCCAGGGCAGATGTGGCTACAACAGAAGCTTTATATAAAACTAATGCATTATTATTACGTATTATTATTACTCCTATTACCATGACTACTACTGGTACTGGTGCCATCAACTGACACTGTACCTACAGTATACCACAGTACTACTACTACTTTGACTAATTCAGCTAAAATCATTACTGCTACCAACAGACACAATGCCTTTACTACTGCTGTTACTATAGTATTAGTACTTTCATCACTCACCCCATAGTCTTCTCTCCCGGACATTTCTCCAGAATCCGTCCCAGGCTCTGTTTGTGGAGTCTTTGACGTGATCACTGAAAGACCTCCTCAGCGGCATCTTCACTGTTCCTGCTTGGTCCATAGTTTTCTCAAAATCTAAATCCTTCTTGTATTCACCATGTCATTCCTGCAATGGTGTGCTCCTGGAAGAGAGGGGCTTTCTGGAGGTTTCTCTGCCCCACAGGAGAATCTGAGTTTGGGCCAGAGCTTTGCAGGACGGGGCTGGACTCTGGAGGAGGAGAGAGGAGGAGTGTTGCTATCACTCCAAAGGAATTTGAGTTGGGCTAGTTTCTCTATTTCAAAATATTTCTGACTGGTGCCAATAATTTTGTTTTAAATTTCAAACCATAGCAGACTAAGAAAATGCACTTTATCACAGCAAAACAGCAAATCTAGACAAGTTAAAATTGCTTGAACTCAGGATATTAAAGGCACTGTACCTGATTTTTCCCATCTGTTTGCACTATTAGTTTTTTCCCCAGTACCTTTTGCTCTTGAGGTCAAAATATGCCTGATGCGAGTGGTCTGCATCTAATCGGGGAATGCGTGTTAGCATGCTAGTTGTTAGCTTTACTGTCACGGCAAAACTCTGCTCTGGCCTCTGAAAACCTTTCCATTCTGAAGATGTTTGGAGCGATAAACAGGAGAGTAGTCCTTGTATGGTGTTTAGTTGTAGGATGTGAGGGAGTCTCTGAGGAAGTCATTTTGACCAAAAACAGCAAAAGTGACTGTTTTAAGTGACTAAAGACTCCTGGTACATTTGATCTTCTCACGTCACCTTATATTATACAGCTCTGGAAAAAATAAGAGACCACTGCAAAATGATCAGTTTTTCTGATTTTACTACTTATAGGTATGTGTTTGGGCAAAAGGAACATTTTTGGTTTGAGTCGAGAAACTACTGACAACATTTCTTAGACTTAGACTTGGACGAACTTCATTGATCCACAAGGGAAATCATTTTGGGTACGGTAGCTCACTCATCAAATATAATATATAATAGAGGGTCAAAAAGGAAAAAAAACTAGATGGAATAGCAACCAAAGAGCAATAGACCAGTGTCAGATGAGACATAATTATATACATAAAAATAATGATAATAAATATATATATATATGTGTACAAATCAGATTTAAATAGAAAAGAATGTCCCCCAAATTCCAAATAAAAATATTATCGTTTAGAGCATTTATTTGCCGATAATGACAAATGGTCAAAAATAACAAAAAAGATACATGTTTTCAGACCTCAAATGATGCAAAGAAACAAGATCAAATTATTTTTAAAACATAATACTAATGTTTACACATGCACTTGCATTTTTTATATGTTAATCTGTATGGGTTTCCCTCTAATAGTGTCGTGCATTAACACTGGCTTACCGCTCACCGCATTGTCTGATCCCAGTTCTGCTCCGGTTCTGGAGCTCGTGAACGTTGTTCCGGTAACTTAGCCAGGACAGTTTATAAAGCTTATTTTTCTTCTCAAAACAACATTTGTCCAAAAAGTGATATATTTGCGTCAGAAACAATTCAGCAACCTAATTCGCATTTGCATATTTTCTCTCGATTCGTATCACTGTGCCCAGGTTAGCTCTATTAGCTTGTTCACTTTAAGCGGATGTTTATGGCGGATGCGGTACGGCGACAATTTCCATTTACAAGTGAACAGGCTAATAGAGCTAACCTGGGCACAGTGATACGAATTGAAATGTTGTTTTGAGATGTTAAAATTTATTAACTGTCTTTATTAAAGATCCCATGACATGGTACTTCTTGATGCTTTTATATGGCTCCTTAATGGTTCCCTAACACTGTAAATGAATCCTTATTCAAAATCAACACTCAGTGCATGAGAAACAGAGATAAGATGAGAAAGAATCATAAATATCTCTCTCAAACTCTTTATTCTGGGCGTTGTTGCTTGAATGCAAATGAGGAGAAAAGAGATGGCCAATAATAGAGGGTGGGGGCGTGGCCAAACTCTCCGCTCAGAGCTCAGAGCCCACAGCTGATCCATTTCCTTGTTTTTGCACGGGAGAGAGATTTGAAGCGTTCCATTGAAAAATAAACACATTTCCACATAAAATAAAATTAAACCACTGCTGTTCAAAGGTCCAGAGGCTCAGATAAAGGACTTCCGAGCCTAGAAACACTCGGACGTGCCTCCAGGCAAATAAAAAAAAACGCATTTCGCATTGCCTAGCGCATTCGCAGTCCAAACTCTCTGGGCGTGATTTACAGAGACGCTGAGTACAGACAGATGGGGGTGGAACTGCATTTGCATTTCTTTTTTCGATGTGACGTCAATAAGGTGCCTTGTTCAAACTCGCCCGTTTGAGCTCAGATTGTTTGTAACGCAGAAAAGGATCGCAAATGCTCAGTTTAGACATTTCACAACTTTTAACCATGGGGGGGTAAACAGGGTAGGGGAGCTCACATTAACGTTCAAAAACCTCAGAAAGTGAAAATTTCATGCCATGGGACCTTTAACTGTCCTGACTAACTTACCGGAATTACGCTCACGAGCTACGTTACCGGAGGAGAACCGGGATCACATCGCGCTGTCAGTGTTAATCTCAGGACACTGTTGAAGGGGAAGCCATACAGATTAACATAAAAAAACAAAAAACAAAAAAAAACAACGCACTATCCCTTTAAGAAGAGTTCAGAAATCAATATTTGGTGCAATAACCCTTATTTTTAATCAAAGCTTTTATGCGTATTGGCATGCTCTCCATAAATCTTTCACATTGTTCTTGGGTGACTTTATTCCACTCCTGGTGCAAGAACTGAAGTAGCTCAGCTTTGCGTTTGGGTTGGAATTCAACAGACGCTGGAATGGAATGGCTGTAATACATGTAGAGATGCTGATTTCAGAAAAAAAAATGCAGTGGTCTCTTATTATTAAGTAGTAAAATCAGAAAAAGTGATAATTTTGCAGTGGGCTCTTATTTTGAGCTGTACTTTATAAACTTCACCTATGTTTTCAATGGGGCATTTAGGTGTTGGAGCGCCATCTACAGTCAGCAACAGGAATGAACAATGGCAAAGTTAAAAAATTAAGTAATTTTATGAATTTTAACAGAGCAATTCTTTCATTTCCAAGATCAGAATGAGTCTGGTGATGATTTGGGATCTTAAAAACTGCCTGTCCAGAGTTTTATCTGTGATGCAACAAAACTGGCAAAATGCAAACAGCGTGTTTTTGAGTGCTCAGGGAAGAGGATTTTGGATTAATGGAGTGAAGTGTGAATGAAACAAAATAGACCAGTTTCAAAGCTACATCATCACTGAATGCGTGTGCAGTGCTGACTCAAAACAAAGCCACTGCTGCCATAAAACCCCCAGCGAAGATATAGAAGAGAAGAACTCGAATAAAGAGAAACAGATGGAATAAATGATAGTTCATATCATTCAAGTGACATACACACAACTGAACACCTGCTGCTTGTATAGGGTAATTTGCCTAGGTGTTCAATGGTGTTTAGTCATGCTGATTAACTAGCAAGCACAGGACACCGCAAAGCTCACAGAGATATTAACCGGGTAACCTCTACGACAGACACATGTGAACGAACACGAATAACTTTGTTAAAATGCATGATAAGTTTTCGCATGACCATCATAAATGGCATTTGACATGACTGAGATCACATCTGTGACTCGTGAATTAAGCCGTAGTGTGTTACTTACTCCGCAACACAAGTGCAATTGGCGGTCAGAACGTAGTTATCGCGCTTGTTGATGATAGCCCAAGCATTGTACATGGTCGTCTTGTGGTCTTGTCTTTGACTGGGGAGAACATCAGATGCCAACATGCAAAACTCCCCATCGATATTGTGGTATTTTACATCCTGTACATGGCCACACACGGCAAACTGGTAGGCATCCATGGATTTGTATGCACGCACTTTCTCTCTTATAACAGTGGATATCTGGCCACTGTAAATCTGGCCACTTTCTGCGGTCGTACTGCCACTCCGTGATCGCATAAGGATCTGGTAGTCGAACCCCGTTGCTCAACGTGAGCTTTTGAATGTAGCTCTCCCTATCGTTCAGATACTCCGCTATGGTCCGCCATGATTGATTCTGGGTCAACAATGCGCGCACATGCCGGTGACGTCACATCTGTTTACTAACTGTAAAGGGGTCTATACAACCGAGGTAAAAGCTCAAAAGTCTGTTTTTGTCTTCTAAAATCTTGGGCCTGTTTACTCGAGAACGCTTACGGGTAAAAACGACAAAATATCTTATCGTGATGGCGTTTTGGGGGCTTAAAAACACAAAAAAATGAAACTGCCCTCCAAAGTGGAAAACTTGAGTACGCTCGGCAGTAGTGTTTTTGTCTACACTGCCCAAGACGCAAAACTCATCTTGGTCTGAAGCAATAGTTGAACTCCTTCGTCTGACCACACAATTTTTTTTTTGCTGCCGGTAGCCATTTTTTGTTTTGCTTTTTGCGGCGTAGATGAGGAGAAGAAAGATTCTATGCATGCGCGCGGACATAGTGATAATGTATCACAGCCGCCTGGCATGCATACCCAATCGAATTACACACACTTTTGCGTCACCGTATGCACGCAGATTTCTTCCCGAAAACATTTGTCTAAACGCGGAATAAAAAGTGAAGACGCGACGCCACTTTTGCGTCTTCTGTTCAGACCGTCATCATATAAACGTAGCCTTAAACACGTTATTTTCATGACCGTGCCATAACATAACTTTTTTATTACTAATGCAGTTTTCTCCTGACTTTCTCTTGATGTCATTGAAATGGCGTCTGCTTGCATCACAAATGTTCACAATCAGAAGGACTTGTTCCTGGTCAGTGGAGACGGCTCTGCGCGGCGCGGGAATCCAATCAGCAGACTTCATCAGAGCACACTTCCTTCACTAATGGGATACTGCATTATCGGAGCGAAAGGAGACTATGGAGACCAGGGATTTACTGTGGGGAGAGTATTCATTTATGTTTAAGAAAGAATAAGTAAGACAGGGTAAAAACGTAAAACTTGTAATGAAATTTATTGTAGTAACTTCATAGATGATAGAAATGGTAGTTAACGTCTAATTGTTGTGGTTAAAGTTGCTGTACCTGATTTTGTGCTCTTAAAAAATGTTAAATTGTTTTCAGTGGTCCAAAGTTATTTGTCACTTACCATTTGTATTCCAAACATCCTAATTATTTTATAAGTTTATAAGCACTTTTCACATCTTTCAGAGGGGGTTTTGCCATCGTGGTAATGCTAATGACAACTAGCATGCTAACAGAGCACCTACTGATTATCAGGACAATGCTTTCTTTCTTTTTTGTAATTAGATGCAGATAGCACGCAGCAGACATATTTTGACCTTAAGAGTTCCTTATACAATTTACAGCTCTGGAAAAAAATTTGAGACCACTGCATTTTTTTCTGAAATCAGCATCTCTACATGTATTACAGCCATTCCATTCCAGCGTCTGTTGAATTCCAACACAAACACAAAGCTGAGCTACTTCAGTTCTTGCACCAGGAGTGGAATAAAGTCACCCAAGAACAATGTGAAAGACTTGTGGAGAGCATGCCAAGACGCATGAAAGCTGTGATTAAAAATAAGGGTTATTGCACCAAATATTGATTTCTGAACTCTTCTTAAAGGACAAGTAATGTTTTTACAATCTGGACCTTATTTCGGTGATAAAACAATGTCATTTACTCATCCAGTGTACTTTGGTGTCATTTTGGAGTATTTCCAGAGATTTCGGGGTTGGGCTATATATTTAACGTGAGTGGTCGGGGCACAAGTTAGTCAAAGTAGAAGAGGAGATAGACGGACAGTCGGATACTGAGCATTATAGTTTAGTAAAATGAATCGAGGAGAAGGCCCTAAACGACAGAAGGGGGGAACGGAGAAAAAGAGGTAAAAATTGAAGAGAGCACTGCTGTCGGAGTGCGAAAATTGTGCAAAACCTGGACACAGATGACGTTATCGATGGCACCTTCGCACTTTGCATGAAAGTAAGACACTTTTTGTTTTTATTTATGGCTGGGTTGAGCATTGATTTCCATGATTTTAATGCAGTTGTTTAATGCATGGGGCTGACGTCTGCCGCTATTACCTGATGTGCTTTGTGTGTGTAGCCCACTGTTTTGGTATTTTATTCTGCGCGGTTCTGTGCTGGCATGAGGCTACAGGCTGGCCATTTTACACTTGTTTTACTGCCGTGTTTCTGCTGTGTTTCTGCCGTGTTTCTGCTGTGTTACTGCCGTTATGTTTCTGCCGTGTTTCTGCCGTGTTTCTGCTGTGTTACTGCCGTGTTTCTGCCGTGTTTCTGCCGTTATGTTTCTGCCGTGTTTCTGCCGTTGTGTTACTGCAGTGTTTCTGCCGTTGTGTTACTGCAGTGTTTCTGCCGTGTTACTGCCGTAGGCGCTGTTCGAATGTACCGGTATTTACGTTAATTAAAAATTTTAAAAATCCTTTTGTGTACCATCTTTCTGTGTAAATATCCTCAAGTAACACTGTGGACACCTGCTTATAGTCAGGTGCGGCTTATATATGTACAAATCTTAATAAAAAAAAATAAAAAAATTGGTTGGTGCTGCTTATAGTCAGGTGTGCTCTATAGTACGAAAAGTACGGTTATCACTTTTCAAATGACAAAAGTTCAGTGTGTTAGTTTACACTTTTGTTTGAGTTTTGGAACATGAAAAAAGGTTTCTATTACACCATGGTTCATCATGGCACGAATATCCTTCAGAGTTGACAGACACAGATTTCTGTGATCATCAACCAGACGTTCATCTCCTGGCCGCAAATCCCACTCGAGACAGCAAAGGCATTCTTCCTCTGTTGCCATCGACATACAATGTCGACATAAACACCACCGGGTAAACAAACAACAAACTGTCTCCGCCTCCTTCTTTCTAATATCTCCTCATCCGTATATTCAGGCTCAAAACGATAGGGACGGCCATCATACCCTCTTCAGTCTCGAAGTCCGAATCTTCAGCCATGTCTCACTCACAACAGAAAAGTTCTGAGCGTCTTCTAAGCAAAGTAGCAGAATGAATGCGCGCATGCCCGCTGTCCTCGTTGATGACGTCATCCAATCCGAACCATGACTGGATCTCTGGTTACAGGCCACTTTTGACTCAAACCAAAGTGTAAACTAACACATTGAACGTTTGTCATTTGAAAAGTGATAAAGTTTGTGTTATTTGGTGACTGCAATAGCGTGCCGCGACCACTCACGTTAAATGGATATAGCCCAACTCCGAAATCTCCAGAAATACTCCAAATAACAACAAAATACAATGGGTGAATAAATGATGTTGTTTTATCACCGAAATAAGGTCCAGATTGTAAAAACGTTACTTGTCCTTTAAGTGTAAACATTAGTATTATGTTGTTTTAAAATGAATTTGATCTTGTTTCTTTGCATTGTTTCAAGTCTGAAAACATGTATCTCTTTTAGGGCTGTCAGTTTAATGTGTTAATTAGATTAATTAATTAATGCAATTAATTATGAGTGGCAATTCAATGCATTGTCAGTAGTTTATAGACTCAAACAAAATGTTCCTTTTGCCCAAACACATACCTATAAGTAGTAAAATCAGAAAAACTGATAATTTTGCAGTGGTCTCTTTTTTTGTTTTTTTCCAGCTGTATTTTGATCTTAAAGGTCCCATGGCATGAAATTTTCACTTTCTGAGGTTTTTGAACGTTAATGTGAGCTTCCCTACCCTGTTTAGGCCCCCCCCCCCATGGCTAAAAGTTGCGAAATGTCTAAACTGAGCATTTGCGATCCTTTTCTGCGTTACACAAAACCAGTGTTGAAACGGGCAAGTTTGGACAAGGCACCTTATTGACGTCAGATCGGCAAATGCAGCTCCAGCCCCTCCCTCTGTCTCCGCTCAGCGTCCCTGTATATCCCGCCCATAGAGTTTGGACTGTGAATGCGCTACGCAATGCGAAATGCGTTTTTTTATTTGCCTGGAGGCACGTCCGAGTGTTTCTAGGCTCAGAAGTCCTTTATCTGAGCCTCTGGACCTTTGAACAGCAGTGGTTTAATTTTATTTTATGTGGAAATGTGTTTATTTTTCAATGGAACTCTTCAACTCTCTCCCCCCGTGCAAAAACAAGGAAATGGATCAGAGAGCGCTCAGAGCAGACGGCGGAGCGTTTAGCCACGCCCCCACCTTCTACTATTGGCCAGCTTTTTTCCTCCTCATTTGCATTCAAGCAACAACGCCCATTATAGAGTGTTCTGAGTGAGAAAAATTACTCTTTCTCAGCTTATCTCTGTTTCTCATGTACTGAGTGTTGATTTTGAAGAAGGATTCATTTACAGTATTAGGGAACCATTAAGGAGCCATATAAAAGCATCAAGAAGTACCATGTCATGGGACCTTTAAGATTTCCTTATACAATATATCTGTACTGGGGCAAATTTGCTCAAATACGTAGCTCTAAGCCAGGATCATACACTGAAGATCTGCACCTTTTATTGCCAAACAAATAAAATACAATACATATAGTTAAACTGACTAAAATCTCCATGGAGACCAAACAGGTGACTGACCCTCCACCAGAAAAGATACATCATCATCTTAAAAAAAAAAAAAAGACCACACTCCCATTTGGACTTAGGCACGTTTGTCATATTTGTTTAGATTTTTTCTTATTGGTCACTCTCACCTCTCTCTTCACTCTTATTCCTACAAAAGTAAAGGTCCAACAGGGGGCGCTGCTGGGGCTGTATTCACTTTGCCCTCAGACTAATTGACTTTGTTGTGTCTGTTTGAGATTGGAGCAGGACAGTGCAGGACTTAAGCTCCTCAGATCAATACAAAACTCATTCTGTCGTTCCATCACATTATCAGGACGTCCAGCAGTCAACGGCAACCGGACATCTCAGCATCGCCGTGGACGGAAACCATGGCGACAAATAAAGTCAGCAAACCGATGTGTTCAAGGACATACGGAGCATCAAATCATCATTGCAATAGTATCAATTCACAAATGGCTGTCAGTTTAACACGTTAATTTGACTAATTAATTACACTGCAAATTAACGCATTATAAAATTAATGCAATTAATTATGAGCTGCAATTCAATGCACGCACATTTTAAATTTGGCGTGCGGCGAGCAAACCGCTGCCAGGGGCTTTGAACGGCAAGTTTATTTATAAAAAGAACGAAGACAAGAACACAGTGATTTGGAGCTTTTGTCAAAAAGAATTTTCCGATCACGGAAGCTGCTCCAGCCTGACGGATCATTTGAACGATAAACACGTCCGGACAAGTTCCATTGTTACTGGTGATAGAGCGAGCGTGAGCGCACTTCACCAAACCACCAAACAACGCTCGCAGAATTTGGGAAACGGCTGTGCAAAATGACCGCAGAAAAACTGACAAACTCAATCTCAAAGTGGGTTCGTTCGTTCCTTCGCTCACTCACAATCCCCCCCTCTCTCAATCTCTCTCACACACTCTTAAAATACGATTAATTAGATTAATTAATTACAAATCCTGTAATTAATTAGATTATTTTTTTAATCACCTGACAGCACTAGTTTGTGTTAAAATTTAGAAAGTTTCAGCATGGTTGGTTGGAGTTGGTGAACCTCCAATTTGAGCAAGAAGGTACTGATTATGACTCCTGGACTTTAAGAGATCTTTTTAAGTGGAATGTTTTTTCTTTCTTTCTTTCTTTCTTTCTTTCCTTCCTTCTTTTTTACCTTCTTGCTTTCCTTCTTTCTTTCTGTCCTTCTTTCTTTCCTTCTTTCTTTCTGTCCTTTCTTTCCTTCTTTCTTTCCTTCCTTCCTTTTACCTTCTTGCTTTCCTTCTTTCTTTTAGTTCTTTCTTTACTTCTTTCTTTCTCTCTTTTTCTTTCTTTCCTTCTTTCCTTCCTTCCTTCTTTCTTACCTTCTTTCTTTCCTTCTTTCTTTCCTTCCTTCTTTAGTTGTTTCTTTCCTTATTTCTGTTTCTTTCCTTATTTCTGTTTCTTTCATTCTTTCCTTCTTTCTTTCCTTCTTTCCTTCTTTCTTTCCTTCTTTCTTTCCTTCTTTCTTTCTCTCTTTCTCTTTCTTTCCTTCTCTCTCTTTCCTTCTTTCTTTCTTTCTCTCTTTCTCTTTCTTTCCTTCTTTCTTTCTCTCTTTCTCTTTCTTTCCTTCTTCCTTTCTCTCTCTCTTTCTTTCCTTCCTTCCTTTCTCTCTCTCTTTCTTTCCTTCCTTCCATCATTCTGTCTTTCATTCTGTCTTTCATTCTGTCTTTCAGTCTGTCTTTCCTTCTGTCTTTTCTTCCTTCCTTCCTTCCTTCTTTTTTCCTTCTTTCTTTCCTTTCTTCTTTCTTTCCTTTAGTGCTTTCCCTTTTTCCTTCCTTCGTTAGTTCTTTTTTCTTTCTTTCTTTCTTTCTTTGCTTCTTTTTTCCTTCTTTCTTTCCTTCTTTCTTACTTTGCTTCTTTTTTCCTTCTTTCTCTTTGTTTCTTTCTTCTTTCCTTCTTTAGTTCTTTCCTTTTTTCCTTCCTTCCTTCCTTCGTTAGTTCTTTTTTCTTTCCGTCTTTCCTTCTTTCTTTGCTTCTTTTTTCCTTCTTTCTTTCCTTCTTTCTTACTTTGCTTCTTTTTTCCTTCTTTCTTTCTTTCTTTCTTTTTTCCTTCTTTCCTTCCTTCTTTAGTTCTTTCTTTCCTTCCTTCCTTCTTTCTTTCCTTCCTTCTTTAGTTCTTTCCTTTTTTCTTTCTTTCTTTCCTTCTGTGCCGTGATAACTTTTTAAATATACAAGTTAATGGTGCACTGTGTAACATTTCTAACAGAGGGTCCACCACCTGCTTGTCTCCATGAAGACGTTCTTGCTTAGAATGTTGGAATGTTCCATGGTATGGCATTAACATATCCACCTAGCTCTTATTCATTACAAGTGTTTCTGTTGCTCAAAAATACTTAATTCCTTCAGTGAACAGGGGCGACTCTCCACAGATCTGAGTTGTAATGTAGCATAGTGCTGTAACCTGCTTGTCTCAATCATGACAGATAGGTTTCATCTATACTGTGGAACTAGAAATGTTACACAGTGCAGCTTTACAGTTTTTCGCCTGTTCCTGCCACAGTGGAGCAGTGTGTGTCTGAGGAGACGCTCTTAAGTCTGACTAAATAAGGCGATCTAAACTTTATGAAGACTGACGGCGTTAACAGCAGCCTTCTTCCAGATCAGAGTTTGGTGATTAAATGATTCACTTAGAGAAAACAAACACAAGTTTTAGAGGTCGCCCCACTTTAAAGTACGACCCTGAGACACCGGGAACGACTGGAGCGTTCGAGGGAAGAGAAGAACGACAAAAGACAAGACAAAGGCGTCCAACTGGTTTAGAACGGCAAGGCTCAGGTTCAATTCCCGTGGGTCTTTCTGTGTATAGTACTTTTGTCTAAGAAAGTGTGATGAGTAGTTTTCTGTCATCAGTTTCATACGGGAGATTTAAAGCCCCAGTGTGTAGGATTCGTGGCGCATATGTGGATGGTGCTATTGCACTTTCTGTTTTAGCTACAGCAGACCTCGAGGGACTCAGGCACGAGCCGTGCGCCGCTACTGTATAAATAAAACGCGGTCCCGTTTTTTTTTTTTTTTTTCTTTTGATGAAACCTTACAGTCTCCTCTTTTTGACTATGCAATTCATTTCCCTGCAAAACAATCACTCCCCGAGCACATGGGGCTTTTATACGGAAAAGCACAAAACGAGGTTAGCTTACCTTAGAATGCTATGCACAGGTCAAACTCTGTATTTCACCATAAACTTGCTCTCAATTTGTCCGTAAGGATCCAGCGAATAAAATCCAGTAAAACAATTTAGTCCAAAACACGTGTTAGATCCATTACGTCTGATGCGGCAGCATGCTTGTGTTGTTTACCCAAAACCACGAGCCTTGCCGAAGGCGAAGGCGGAGCCCAAATGTCCTTCTGCGGCTCTCGTATTCAAAATGGCTGCCTCTGCATGGGGAAGATCCCCCTTTTATGTGACTATATCTAAGTCCAAAAGAATACTTTGATTTCATGATGGAAGTGAAAAGGCTTGGAAAACAATGTATTTTTGAATGGGTATCTTCAATTTCAGTAATTAACGAGTAAAAATCTTACACACTGTCCCTTTAAGGCCAGTCAAAAGTCTGGACATGCCTTCTCATTCAATATTTTTTTCTTTCTACTTTGTAAATATTGATACATTGTAGTTAATGTCATTAACATTCCCTGGGATTGTGATGCTAACTGTATGCATGCTCTGTATGTGGCTTTGTTAGACGACAGCAGTGTTTCCCAACCAGGGCTATAAGTACCCCTAGGGGTACATGAGCACACTGCAGGGGGTACATGGCAGTGTCGCTGCCAGGCACAGGGGGAGATTTTTTTAATTTTTTAAAATTCTAATTTGAGTCAATTTGAGTTAAAGAAAAGAGAAAATCCCTGAGAATTAAATTTTCTAATTAAGATGAAAATAAAATGATTTTCATTTAGTAATCCGTTCTACTGCCACGTTCTACTTTTGGAGAATTATCAACACGTATGAGTAACGGGGTACAAGGTGTGACAAAAAGGCTCAGGGGGTACAGAAGACAAAAAAGGTTGGGAAACACTGGACTATAGCTCTGGAAAAAATTAAGAGACCACTGCAAAATTATCAGTTTTTCTGATTTTACTACTTATAGGCATGTGTTTGGATAAAAGGAACATGAGTCTATAAACTACTGACAACATTTCCCCCAAATTCCAAATAAAAATATTAAAGCATTTTAGAGGAGTTTAGAGCATTTATTTGCAGAAAATGACAAATGGTCAAAATAACAAAAAAGATACATGTTTTCAGACCTCAAACAATGCAAAGAAACAAGATAAAATTCATTTTAAAACAACATAATACTAATGTTTACACTTAAGAAGAGTTCAGAAATCAATATTTGGTGCAATAACCCTTATTTTTAATCACAGCTTTCATGCGTCTTGGCATGCTCTCCACAAGTCTTTCACATTGTTCTTGGGTGACTTTATTCCACTCCTGGTGCAAGAACTGAAGTAGCTCAGCTTTGTGTTTGTGTTGGAATTCAACAGATGCTGGAATGGAATGGCTGTAATACATGTAGAGATGCTGATTTCAGAAAAAAAAAATGCAGTGGTCTGTATAATCTGTATAATCCAATCTTTCTTTAACACAATCTGACACAAAAGAGCCAATTTAGCTGGAACGACAGCAGGTGAGATGATTTTTACTGTCAAACAAATCTCTTGCACATAACATTTCAGTCACAAACTAGTTAGCAATAGCCAACAGTTTTCCAGTTTGTTTTTTTTCAGGTCACTCTCAAACACCTAAACAGGACCATGAACGCTCATATTGATCACAGGCTCCTGAAAATGTTTTGTTTAAATCCATTTTGTATTTTCAGACCATCTTAAAACCTTTTTGGCAGTGTTTGCTAACGTGTTCACCGTGTCCCCATAGTAACTGATGAACATTCTGCCGTACACATACATGTAGAACACCCCCAGTGTGATGTCACTGCAAAGTATCAATATACTGATGCCCTCAAATGGTAGAGCTTACTCTATATGTATCACAGCAACTATCCACTACCATTACAACGACCATTAACCAGTAAAGTACTACCAGGCACCGCCGTAAGTACCTATAATGACTCATGGACTGTTTTAAGAGCTACAGAGTGCTAAGTGCTTCAGATTTCATAATAGCCACCCTGTGCTTTGCTGAGCGTTGCAACCCCTCGGCCTTCTCTCAGTGAGCTTCCTGGTGTGATCCTTGAAATGGTTTTTACTTCGCATGTGCCTTCTCAGGATTCATTAGTGGAATATTGGGCAGCTACTTTACTAAAATCTACAATGTGTTTAATTCACACTTTGTTGTTTACTATATTCCATTTGTGTTCATTCATCATTTCAATGCGTCTGTCCATAAATCCTGAAAACACAATCTTCAATAGCTCGTGACGGAAAGGTTAGCAGACACATCAGTCACAACATGATATAAGTTTTGATTTTGTTTTTTTAAGGCTTACATTTTTTATGAATGCCAAAGCTCCAAATTGTTCCCTGCAGACCCCTTCCAGTCTTATGTAATAAAGAGTAGTGAAAGTGGGACTAGATCAGCCCTGTCTTTGGTCTGATGTTTGTTTTGACGTGTTTAGTATCGACCGAGACTCTAACTGTCCTTCACAAACACACTGTCCTGTCTGACCACTGTCCATCAATCTGCCTCGAACACAAAAGCAGACCACTACAGCCTTCTGGTCAAACTGATGCAGCTCTGTTAATTGCAATTCCTGCTTCTCAATGTCTGATCTCGGAAATTAAGCAATGATGGACATGTGTATAATACTCTAATGAGAGGACAGTGGGACAGTAGTGTTAATGTCATATACCTAGATGGGCTCAAATGCCAGATTTTCCTATTGATTACATTGCACTTTGCCATGAAATCCACAAAAGGTAAATAAAAAATGATGACCCTGATTATTTCTATTAAGGACTAATGGTATTACAACAAAAATCTGCATTTCAGTATTAATTTTAGCAGGTCCCATTGGTAAATGGTCACATTTATATACAGTGGTACCTCACCTTACGAAAATTATTCGTTCCAGAAGTGGTTTCGTAACGTGAATTTTTCGTAAGTTGAGTAGCTATTTCAATGGAAAAGGCCTGATTCGTTCCAAGGTTGTTGTTTTTTTATAGTGTAACATTGGTTCTGCGTCCTGATTGGCTAAGAGACTAGACCAGGACTAAACGTGGACTAAACCAGGATTAAACTACCGCGTGCCGCTCTTTGCTGGTTTCGTGTGGCTGGTTTGTGGCTTGGGCTCCAGAGGACGTGGTCCAGGCGCCGCGGTTCTATCTCGTGCTCGCAGCCCCGGTGCCGGTTGTGCAGACCAGGACTAGGGGTGCTCCTCGCGCGGTGCGTGCTCCTCGCGCGGTGCGTGCTCCTCGCGCGGTGCGTGCTCCTCGCGCGGTGCGTGCTCCTCGCGCGGTGCGTGCTCCTCGCGCGGTGCGTGCTCCTCGCGCGGTGCGTGCTCCTCGCGCGGTGCGTGCTCCTCGCGCGGTGCGTGCTCCTCGCGCGGTGCGTTCATGTCTCCGCGCTGCTTCCGGAGTCGTGTCTCCCCCCACGCTTCACTATTTAATACATTTTGTTGAAAATCTTGCGTGTTCGGCGCTAGAGCTAAGAGGCCGAGAAAGGTGCTTTTTGAGCGGGGATAACAGCGGGGCGTGCATCTGAGCGCGCATTATTCAAATTTTTGAGATTTCGCGTTTCGTAACTTGAATTTTCTTTCGTATCTAGAGACCAAAATTTAACGTAAAAGCATTTCGTAACTTGGATTTTTCGTATGGTGAGGTACCACTGTATAGAACTCCACCTTCAAGGCACTCAAAGCTCTACATCAAGGAACCACTCACCCACTGACATGCACACACAAGTGAGGTGGGTTAAGAGTCTTGCCCAAGGACACAACAGCAGCATTCATCTGTGGGAGCTGGAATCGCCAGCTTGTGGATGTGACTGCTCTCCCAGTGGTGTCTATGTCGAGAGTGGAATACAAACTGCTGACCTACTAAGCCAAGTTATGTTTCCATTTTTTTTCCATTTTTCTTCCGCTTTCTCTGTATTTTTCTGGTCGCGGGGGCAACAGTCCAAGTGTCTTGCCCAAGGACACAACGGCAGCGGGATTCGAACCGCCAACCCACGCTCTACCAACTGAGCTACTGCCGCCCCAAGTTATAATGTTGTTACCTAAATACACAGGGTTTGTGTGTTAAACACATGTGAATGAAACAAAACACAATTTAAGATAAGATAAGACTTTATTGATCTCACACAGGAGAAATTCACTTGCCACATTAGCTCCAGGCAGTTTAGTGCAAAAAAAAAGTTAGAACAAAAAAAGTGCATGCAGACAAAATAAGTAATAAAAATAAGTAAATAAAAGAATATAGAAAAAAAATTGCACGTTTGGACTATACAGTGGAGTTATACAGTCTGATGGCGGTGGGGATGAAGGATCTGCGGTAGAGCTCCTTCTTGCACTGGGGGTGTCTCAGACGGCTACTGAAGGAGCTGCTCAGCTCCTCTACAGTCCGGTGCAGAGGGTGAGAGGTGTCATCCATGATGGACGTAAGTTTGGCCAACACCCTCCTCTCAGCCACTCCTCCACAGAGTCCAGAGGACAGCCCAGGACAGAACTGGCCCTCCTGACCAGCTTATTAAGTCTCTTCCTGTCCCATTCTGTGTTGCTCGGGGCCCAGCAGATGACAGCGTAGAGGAGAGCAGAGGCCACCACAGAGTCATAAAAAGTCTTGAGCAGAGGCCTGCACACTCTAAAGGACCTCAGTCTCCTCAGGAGGTGGAGGCGACTTTGGCCTTTCTTGTACAGGGCGTCAGTGTTGTGGGACCAGTCCAGTTTATTGTTGAGGTGAACACCCAGGTACTTGAAACTGTCCACAGTGTCTATGTCCTGCCCCTGGATGTTCACCAGTGAGTGAGGTAGTGGTCTTCTCCTGAAGTCGATCCCCATCTCCTTTGTCTTACTGGTGTTAAGGCTCAGGTGGTTTCGCCCACACCAGTCCACAAAGTCACTGATGACCAAGCGGTACTCCAGCTCATTCCCCTCAGACACACAGCCCACAATGGCCGAGTCGTCAGAGAACTTCTGGAGATGGCAGCTGTCCCTTTGTATGTGAAGTCCTAGGTGTAGATGGTGAAGAGGAAGGGTGAGAGGACAGTTCCCTGGGGGACCCCAGTGCTGCAGACTACCACCTCTGACTCACAGCCGCACGTACTGTTAACGGTCAGTGAGGTAGTCGATGACCCCCCCCATGGCTAAAAGTTGCGAAATGTGTAAACTGAGCAAATGCGATCCTTTTCTGCGTTTGAAAAAAAGACAGCCCAAACAGACGATTCTGAACAAGGGAACTTTCTGACGTCACACTC
Organism: Paratrypauchen microcephalus; assembly: GCA_036785185.1. Lineage (NCBI taxonomy): Eukaryota > Metazoa > Chordata > Actinopteri > Gobiiformes > Gobiidae > Paratrypauchen > Paratrypauchen microcephalus. Next base: position 1,543,936 of record JAVJIX010000160.1, read on the forward strand.
GGGGAAAATGCAAATGAATTTCTGCCCCCCCATCTGGATGTCTACCCACCGTCTCTGGAAATCACGCCCAGAGATTTTAGACCGCAAACGAGCTACAAAATGCGAGATGCGTTTTTTTATTTGCCTGGAGACACGTGAGAATCTTTCCAGGCTCAGATGTCCTTTATCCTAGCCTCCGAACCTCTGAAACAGCAGTGGTTTAATTTTATTTTCTGTGGAAATGTGTTTTTTTTAATGAAACTTGTCTCATATCTTCCTCCGTGCTTAAAACACGGAAGTGGGGCCAGCACACAGCGCACCGCTAATCCAGGAAACAGCTGAGTATTTGGCCACATCCCCACCCGCTGCACTGGCCTGTCTCTGTCCTTCTCATTTGCATTCCAGCAACAACGCCCAGAATAAAGCGTTTCAGAGACATATTTATGAATCTGACTGTCTTCATGAGGCTTTCTCATGCACTGAGGCTTGATTTTGGAGAAGGATTCACTTACAGTATTTAATAAAAGATAAAAAAATAATAATTAGGGAACTATTAAGGCGCCATATAAAAGCATCAAGAAGTACCATGTCATGGGATCTTTAAGGTTATCTACTGCATCTACTGTTATCTACTGTTATCTACTCCATTCAAGTGTTGTGCACTTGAATGGACTTTGGTATGAATGTAGTCTTAGGGAGTTGGCCCCATGCAGAAGAAATCTTATTTTTCATGCTTTTTTGTGGGGTAAAATCTATTATTAATTTGCAGTGAGGGATAGTTATACATGTATCTGTGGAGTCTAGGATATTGTATTCAGCCTGATACAAACCTGGGCCTCTCTCTGATCATATCACTGTTTACAGACACATTGTTTATAAAAGAAGACATGTGTAATTCTCAACTCCTAATTGGCTTCTCTGCAGGTCACTCTGGTTCTCGCTGAACTGATACAGATATGAGGGTTGGTGAAAAAAGCTTTCAAAATAATTTCCATTTTTGATTACTGCCACACTGAGCTCTGGGATACTCGTGGCACAGTGGAGGGACCATTCAAACAAACTCATTATAGAGCAGAGACATCAGACCTGCCACTGTCTGAGGAATCCAGCTCTGTCTTAATTAATGAAATTAAACAAAAGTAAGAGGAAATGTTCTCTTTGTGTACCAGTTTAATTCAACAAAGATAAGACTTTTGGAACTTAATAACGCCATCTTAACTCTACATGCAATGAATTAACTGATTTGTGAGATGCCAAAACAGAATTCATTGTCCAGTGTTGTTCATTACAGAGTTATGGCTTTGAAAGTTTTGTTGTTAACTAGGAAATACAGCATCAAAAACAAAGGTATACAACTACTACAACTACAACTACAACAACTACTACTAATAGTAAAATACCGTATAATCATATTTCTTTTTCTTTTTTTTTAAATACAATTCTACTCCTACTCTTACTTCTACTACTATTAATATTAATGACAGTAAAATATCCATATACAGCTCTGGAAAAAAAGAGACAACTGCAAAATTATCAGTTTTTCTGATTTTACTACTTATAGGTATGTGTTTGGGCAAAAGGAACATTTTTGTTTGAGTCTATAAACTACTGACAACATTTCAACATGTCTGACGTCTTAGTTTAGCATAACCATTCAGTACCATGATGGGTGTTTTCAAAAGACCTCAGCCAGAAACTGAAAACAAAGAGGTGGGATAGTTTCAGAGTAATTTCATTGTAGTTAGCTCCTCCCTGCAGGCAGATATAAGCAGTGTCCACCAGCACTCTAGCCAGCACTGACGAAGTAGCTTGGATGAACAGCGAAACATCTTCGACCAAATAAACTTTGTCCAGTTGACAAATTGAATTTCTCCTTTTACCATGGATTCTACCTGGACGACTGAGGGATTCTTCACATAGCAAATAACACGTTCACCGCGGTGGGTGCTATGCTGTAGTGCTGTCCAGGTAGAATCCATGGCAAAAGGAGAAATCATATTTGTCAACTGGACAAAAGTTTATTTGGTCGAATACATTTTGCAGCTCATCCAAGCTACTTCTTCAGTTTTGGTGAGACGCTGGTGGACACTGCCTATATCTGCCTGAAGGGAGGAGCTAACTACAATGGAATTACTATGAAACTATCACACCTATTTGTTTACAGTTTCTGTTAGTTAGGTGAGCCTATTCAATATGCAGTGGAAGTGGAGTGTGGGGTCTTGTTAACAGAACCATTCAGGGCCATAATGTGTGTTTTCACACCTCTGGACCCGACCTGGCTCGTCCTATTGTTTTCTTTGTTTTGATTTAGGTTTGAGGATAGATGGGAGACAAATGATGTCTGAGACCTCCATTTCTGTTCAAGGGAGGATTCTCCTGTATTGTCCTGTATTGCCATTGCCTTCAAGTCTTGCTCTGAAATGTTTTGTTTTCACCTACCCCGTACCTCCGCCCATGTCTCAGGGCACTGATTTGTGATTATTCAAATGTTTTAGATCACAGACAACTGTTCAAAAATTAAACTCAACCCTTCACTGTGCCAAACTGTGGAAAATTCAGCATCTCCATGGAGACTGGCAGAACTCTTCACTATGTAATTTACATATAACGCAACTTTAGTACTCCTGAGTGATTAAAAACATGTTTACGTTATAATGTTCCCTCAATAAGAAATATGCCCAAGACATACATGCCTCTACCCTGCCCTTTTTGAAACCTCCTCACGAGTTACCACGGTGATCCTATCTGCCCACAAATCCACGTCACCCATGCTCCCACATGACAACTGTACATAAATATAGATATAGTAAAAGCTAGATGCAAAACTGTACGCTACAACATAACAAACCTGATGTGCTGTGCAGTAGCTTCATTACCGGAATGTATCCTGATTAGTGTTCTGAAGGGGGAGTGACGTAGGTCAGAGAGAATAGGGAAGGGTGACTCAATGCATCAACAGTGAAAGTGAAACATATACAGCTCTGGAAAAAAATAAGAGACCACTGCATCAGTTTTTCTGATTTTACTACTTATAGGTATGTGTTTGGGTAAAAGGAACATTTTTGTTTGAGTCTATAAACTACTGACAACATTTCCCCCAAATTCCAAATAAAAATATTATCGTTAAGAGCATTTATTTGCAGAAAATGACAAATGGTCAAAATAACAAAAAAGATACATGTTTTCAGACCTCAAACAATGCAAAAAAACAAGATCAAATTCATTTTAAAACAACATAATACTAATGTTTACACTTAAGAAGAGTTCAGAAATCAATATTTGATGCAATAACCCTTATTTTTAATCACAGCTTTCATGCGTCTTGGCATGCTCTCCACAAGTCTTTCACGTTGTTCTTGGGTGACTTTATTCCACTCCTGGTGCAAGAACTGAAGTAGCTCAGCTTTGTGTTTGTGTTGGAATTCAACAGACGCTGGAATGGAATGGCTGTAATAACTGTAGAGATGCTGATTTCAGAAAAAAATGCAGTGGTCTTTCCAGAGCTGTAGAATATTCGTTATATACGTTGTTTTCAGAGAATAGCATTTTCAAAACAATAAAAGGTACCAAGGTGATCTAAATATGTAATGTGTTCATTCGCTTTTTGGTTGAGAGTCTGTTAACAGCTTGTTTTCATGGATATGTCATTGCTCTGTCTGGAATGTTCCACAGTATGACATTAAACAGCTCTACCTTACATTATGCAATTTATTTTTATAGCTCAGAAATGCCTAAAGACAATCATTCTGTGTGAGTGTGAGAGTGTGAGCTGGTTGCCTTTTCACAGATCTGACCTGTTTGGTCTCCATGAAGATAGAAAGGTTTAATGCCATCCGTTTTCATTTTTTTCCATTTGGGTCGTGGAGGCAACAGTCCAAACAGATGTGCTGCCCAGATCTTCAATGCACCAGCCCCCATGGATCCTCCTGTGGGTGGTCGGTCCACAGGAGGACTTGGTGGAGGGCTTGATGTATCTTCTGTCATGGGGGCTCTCTACCAGTGTACCAGACACTGGGGACAAGTTGGGGTTAAGTGTCTTGCCCAAGGACACAATGGCAGCATTCGTCTGGAAGCTGGGATTATACCACCAACCTGTGGGTCAGTGGCTCTGACCGCTCAACCAATGATGTATTGTTGAGAGTCGAGAGCGGGATTCAAACCACCAAACCGCCTTTGGATCAGTGGACAAACGCTCTACTAACTGAGCTACTGCCATCCCTAGATTTAATGCCATACAGTGAAATATTCCAGACAAAGCAATAACATCTCCATGAAGAAAGGCATTTGACAGACCCTCCACCAGAAAATACTATAATAAAGAAACCTTGAACCGTGAACAATGCACCATTAAAACATAATTGCAATGCATCATTTCTCACGTTTTTCATTCCGTAATAATCATGGGTCACTAAAAATTCACAATCGCTACCATTTTGTGTTATGCTAAAAATAACGTGCAATTTTATGACTATTAAAGCCACTACGCCCAGATGCTTAAGACCTTTGGCCCGTTTCCTGCTGTGTAAATCTGTTCTTACCTTCACTCCATCAGCTCCAGACTCACTCACACACAGAGGAGTCCCAGCTCTGAGCTGGGAACGACACTATTCTCAAACTGAGGTCAGAGGCCCCACGGCAGTACGCCCCCAAACGCCACAGCGGGAGTGAAGGGGATCGATGGAGGGACGGGTTAATGACCAGCTCCCACAACACAAAAAGGGCAAAGGCCGCAAACCAGAACAGAAATATAATACATTTAAATAATTTCATTCCCAAAAACATGTCCCAATAATACAGTAATATCTTGTTCAAGGACTTTATTTTGTGTTGCCGTGGAAACAAACCTTAACCTTAAACCCAGTTCTGTTCTAATCATTCAGCCATATGACACATCTCTCAGGCTACGTTTAGACTGCAGCCTGAAGTGACACAAATCAGATTTTTTCAAATGCAACCCAGGCCACTTGGATATGTGGTCCTAAAACCGATACATATCCAATCTTTTGGCATGCAACTTCATGAACGGCCAGGTCACATTCATCCGACAATCTACAAGCGAGAGTGGCACAAGTAGGCGCTCACAAATGTACACAAACGTTCTTCTCATCATACGAAAATTGTATATAAACTCAGTGTCAGTGAAGCAGCAAAGCACATAGCAATCCCACCACTCTCAGCACCAACACGTTCCTTTCTACGGACGTTGCTGCCACTGCCCCACAAAACGCCAAGGCCAAAAAGCTTTTCCTTCTCCTTCTCAATCTCTTCCTTAAAACAAATAAGTTGTACATGTCCTGGCTCTGGTACGACAGCAACTTTAAAATCTCCAGGCGCTCGATGCTAGTGTCCATGTTTAGGCGACTTCCTGACTGAGCACACTCACTGCATGTGACATTGTTGTGTCCTCCAAGGTGCATGCAGGACACTTTTGGGGCATTTAAAGTTCACACTGGAGATCACATACAAGTCGCATTTAATTGGAAATGTGAACGACCTCGCAAAAAAATCTGATTTCACAAAAAAATCCGAATTGAGCTTTAAGCCCTGCAATCTGAACGTAGCCTAAGTTGTTGAAGGTTCATGATGTAACTTTTCTGGGGCTTAGAGCAGCAAAGGTTAGAGCAGTGATTCCCCTAACAGAAGGTGGGATGACCTATTCCCGCTGAGAGCAAATTCTGTTGTTGTGTCCTTAAGCAAAACACTTCACCCACCTCACCTTTATGTGAGTGGTTACTGCTGATGGAAGTCAAAGAATTATTATTATTCTGGTAGAAGAATCGGCTCTTTGCTTGTCCCCATGGAGATGTTATTGGTTTGCATGTAATTTTCCACAGTATGGCATCAAACTCCTCTATCTCCATGGAGACAAGCAGGTGTTTGGGGGCTTAAAAATGCAAAAAACTGAAACCGCTCTCCAAAGTGGAAAACTTGAATACGCTCTGCCGTAGTGTTTTCACCTACACTGCCCAAGACCCAAACTCTGGTCAAATCTGCTGACGTCGCGTATGCGTTTACATCACATTGGTCCATATATCAGTGTACTTTGTTTGGCAGGACTCCCAGTCCACACCTTGTTGCGCCTTCGTTGCTTTGTAGTCTAACGTGGTCTGAAGCAATAGTTGAACTTCTTCGTCTGACCACATGATTTTTCTTTTTTGCCAATGGTAGCCATGTTTTGTTTTACTTTTTGCGGCACCATCTAGCCACCTGGCACGCATACCCAATTGAATTCCACACACTTTTGCGTCACCGTATGCACGCAGATTTCCTCCCGAAAACGCTTGTCTGAATGCGGAATAAAAAGTGAAGACGCAAAGCCACTTTTGAGTCTTCTGTTCAGACCGTCATCATATAAACGTAGCCAAAGTGTGCATGTTTTCAAGGTATATAATTGAATAAATGCAAAATGGGGTTAACTTTAATGCCATACTGTGGAACATTCCAGGGAAACCAATAACATCTCCATGGAGACGGTGGGTAGGTGGTGAGCATTCCAGCAGAAAAGTCACATAGTGGTCCTACACAACAGTTTGTCTCCATGGAGATGATGGTTTGTTCCACTCTTCAGCATTAATCTTATCTTGCATACATTCAGTTACAGGTTAGGGTTAGGTTTTTCTTTCCTCAAAAATAGAGAATAGAAAGTTTCTGACCCTCCACTAGAAAAGTTCCATGCTGCAGGTTTAAGTCGAAAATAACACTTTATATTTATACATCTCACCTCTGTCTTGTGTCTTGTTTTAAATGGGTCCCTCCTCCAGATTTCCATTCTTCTGTCTCTGCTCCGATCTACAGGCTGCTCCCCGGACGCCCGTTACCCAGCTCCACCTCTCTCCAGTCCCACGCACAGCTCCAGGAAGCAGCCTCTGAGGAGAACATGAAAAGCAATAAGCTAGAAAGTGAGAAAGTTTGAGTCAGTTTAAAGGCAGATTTATCAGCTGTAAGGAGACTCCAGTGACTCCGACTGTTTAAAAATGTATGTTGGATCATCATTTCAATTAAATTCAATTTTATTTATATAGCACATTTAAAACAACTTCAAATGATCAAATTGCTTCACATAAAAGTAAACAAAAACGATAAAAAAAGATAACACAATTGTCGCGGCCCCTGTTGTGCCATGTTCATATTAATTATGAATTAATTGTTCTATTTTGAGGTGCCCCGGATGCACTAGGGGCCCAGCACATCCAGTCGCCTATAAAAGGGTCACCCACTGCTGCTAATCTGGCTCGGCTTTACCTGGTCACGCCATCAACAGATTGCCACAAGGCACTTTAGCACTATTTACACATAATTATTGTCAATTATTAATAAATCCTCCAGCAGAGAGCTTAAACTTTTGCCGTAGTCGTGTCTGCCGCCTTTCTCCGTTGCGGTCATAGAGCCGGGCTTTAACACAATACAAAGAAAAACTACAATAACGCACATCTAAGAATGTAAAAATGGGTCTTTTGTAGGGCTGTCAGTTTAACGTGTTAATTAGATTAATTAATTACACTGCAAATTAACGCTTTATAACAACTAATACGATTAATTAATACGAACATTTTAAGGCCAAAATGACGAGGCTCACATTTATATAATCTTTAACATATACGTTTTGGGGTACAATTACAGAGCAGGAAATTAGTTAAACTCTGGACCAACTCCCTAAATGAAAGAGTTTAAAAATCCCATGAAAAGCGTTCTTATTTCTCTAGAACTTGCACCATCCTTCAGCGAATAAGAAGTTGAAATTTGTAGAGGCAAAATGTATTGTCTGTAAGGGCCCCCATGTGGCCTGATGTGGCAAAGAGAAAAGTAAAGTTGCTGACTTTACAAAAACATTTCTTGGGTTTAGTCACTCACAAAAAATCTCATCTGGGAACACAACTAATGAGAACTTTTATTGAGAATGTTTGACAATGGGGAAGGAAATTTAAATAATATAAACTTTTGCTACATAATCATCATTTTTCTCAGACGCCCTGGGACAGACTAAATAAACGTTAGTCCCCACCCTACCAACGCTAATAACGCACAAAACATTCATAACAAAGCAAAGTAGAAGCCCAAGAGTGTAAAATATAAATGCAGTATAATAGTTGGAAATTAAAGGGCCCATTATGCAATTTTCTGATGTTTCCTCATCAAAACTCATGACTTCTCTGCCTCGAATGTTCCATAATATGACATTAAACAGATCTACCTTACATTATTCAACAACGGGAGCTCAAAAATACCTAGAAAAAACAGGCATTCTGACTGTTGCATCTCCACAGATCTGACCTGTAACTTGGTCTGGAAAGCAATAACATCTCCATGAAGAAAAGCATTTGACAGGCCCTCCACCAGAAAAATTACACAGTGCACCTTTAACACACAAAGCCTGCATATTTAGTTCTTCCCTCAAACAGAAAACACTGTTCCACCTTGTGATGTCTTGTGGTTATACAGGAAGTACTCCACTGTGTTTTTCATATTTTAAAGGAAAAGTAAGGTTTTTTTTACAATCTGAGCCTTCTTTCGGCAATAAAACAAGTAGTTTTACTCACCCATAGCAGTTTGGTGTCAATTGGAGTGGTATCGCAGAAGTTATGTTGGAGCCGTTCTGTTCTACTAATTATCCCGTATCCGTTAACATGGTGCTCGTATCATATGCTCGGGGCATTACTTTGCGCTCTCCAAATAACACAAACTTTAGCACTTTTCAAATCACAGAAGATCGCTGTGTCAGGGTAGACTTTCAGTGGATTCCAAAATGGCCTGAAACCCGATATCCAGCTATAGTTTCATTTGATGACGTCATCAGAGAGGACAGTGCGCATGCGTGAACTCAGCTGTTTTGTAAACACCGCTAGTCCGAAAGAAGCTAACACCGCTCTGAACTTTACTTTTCTGTTGCGATATCGGGTTTCAGGCCGTTTTGGAATCTACTAAAAGTCTACCCTGACACAGCGATCTTCTGTGATTTGAAAAGTGCTAAAGTTTGTGTTATTTGGACACCGCAAATCAGTGCCCCGAGCACTCAAGCTAACGGATACGGGATCACTAGTAGAACAGAACGGCTCAACATAAGTTCTGCGATACTGCTCCAATTGACACCAAACTGCTATGGGTGAGTAAAACTACTTGTTTTATTGCCGAAAGAAGGCTCAGATTGTAAAAAAACAAAACATTAATTTTCATTTAAGATAAAATCAAGGTAGGCTACAACACTTTCCCATGTGTATTAAATAATAATATTAATCAATTGATACATTGCAGTGACATCAAGCTGGGGGTGTTCCATAATGCTAGAAATGTACTGGTGGAATGTTCAGCAGTTTCCATGGTGACACAATGCGCACATTCCCAAACAACACAGACAAAAAAGTTTTAAGATCATCTGAAAACTCAAGAAAAACACAAAATGGATTTTCAGGTGCCCAAGATGAGTGACTATGATCCTGTTTAGGATTTCAACAAAAATCTGAGACATCACAAGTTGACTAGGAGCATAACTGAGCTTTGTAGCTGTAGATTAGATAAATACAGATAAAGGATTGATCAAACATGTGTGAACAAAATAAAACACAGCTCCAGGTATGTTTTTGATGAGGTAACAACATTATAACATCACTTAAAGCTCACAAGAATCCATTTTGCTTAATAAAGGACCTTTAAAGCACACACATACATTAACAACAATGATAATTGTGTAGAATCCCCCAGTCGTTCAGGTAGAATCCATGACAAAAGGAGAAATTCAATTTTGTCAACTGGACAAAAGTTTATTTGGTCGAATACGTTTCGCAGCTCATCCAAGCTGCTTCTTCAGTTCTGAAGAAGCAAGTCCAGAAGTTCAGAACTGAAGAAGCAGCTTGGAGCAGCATCTCATCTGTTGAAGTTCCAACCAAATCAGCTCTTTCTGATCAGATTACGTTATAAATAAAGCTCAGATTTAGGCTGTGTTCCCATTACTCTGTCCCTACCCCTTTATCTACATCTTTGTTTTGCCCCTCGATACCGAGCTGAGAGGGCTAAGGGTACGAATGTTCCCCTAAGAAATGGGACAACACTCGATTACCGTTTGCATCATCATCCTTGTCTCTACCTGGCTACTACGTCTACAGAGGCGACAACAATTGAATCAAACAAACATAAACAAATGTCAAGGATTATAAGGTACCTCAGCTTCACCAAAAAACTATCTTGTTTATACATGAAAGTTCGATGAAAACGCTAATGTCGGCTAAAACAGACATCATTGCAATTAAAACCGCAACAACAGTTCACTAAAAGTAACGTAGAACATAAGCGTCATAATAGTAAACCATGCTAAACTGTTAAACTGTTAATCGATAATTACAACTGCTGAAAATACATTTATGAGACTCCTTGGCTGGTCGATGTGACGCTGCCATCCTGATCCCAAAACCTGCCTGAGCTTGTAGGCGTACCCCTTCGTTCCAAGTCTGGTCGAGAGCTTACTTCATTTCAAGGGGTATGTGGCCCTCGGTCGTGGCCCTAGCCCTTGATCAAAATTAGAATCGGGTCACCCCTTGCCCTCACATGAACGTGCAAAACCAAGGGGTAGGGGTAAGAGGAAGGGCTAAGACAGAGAAATGGGATGCAGCCTTCTGACAGAGCAGTGCCTTCATTTAGCTTCACACCCCCATGGAATGTTCATGGCATCAGCTGCAAAGTACAGTATCAACAGAGCAGAATACATGCTGTGTTGTTATTTGAACCCAGAAATACAGAACACGAGCTGCACCCATTGTACTTTTTTGGATCATCTTGTCTCACTTTGATCGTCATGACAGCTGCTGGGAGGGCTCATCTATCTGTAGGTAAATGTCATGATTATTCGTGCGCCGCCTGTTATCTCGTGTCTCAACAAAGCCAGAGTCGACTGATCCCAACTCCTCTGTCACTCTGCATCTGTCAGCGTTCATGTTCCCCTGTAATTATAATGTTGTTTTTCCCCTCCGTGTCACCCCTCCGCCCTGTGATTGACACTGTACATTACCGTCAACAACACCAACCGCCAAACGCATAAACCTCACCGTGCAGCTGGAGGCTTTTCCCCCCTGAGTTTGGGCTCGCGGGCTGGCCCTATCTCGCACTATGCCCGTTCTCTTGTCTGTTCCAATGAATAGTGATGAGGCTGTGATTGCTCGGGTTGCAGATATTGTTGTTTTGTGTACGCAAGTTTGAGTGGCAGCGCTGCGCACGTCATCCGGTTTAATATGTGGAATGGGAGGTTAGAGTTTGACATGAGGAGAATACAGGCTTTATATGATCTGCGGATATAGAAACGCAGTCGATTAAATGTACACAAATGTCTTCACTAAAGATACGAATGATTTGAACTGGTCAAGTGCGTATGACAGGTTTTTGTGTTTTTCTAATTTCTAATAGTTTTAAATAAACAAAGTGGCAGTTTGTGAAGAAAAGTTTTGACAGTTTAACGGCTCATGTTGCGCTATTTTCGGTTATAATATCAAAGTCAAAGTCAGCTTTACAGTGGTCCCTCGTTTATCGCAGTGATTACGTTCTAAAAATAACCCGCAATAGGCGAAATCCATGAAGTCGTCAGCTTTATATTTTACAATTATTCTACACGTTTTAAGGCTGTAAACGCCAGCACACACATTATACACTTTTCTCAGACTGGCATTAACATTTTCTCACATTTCTCTCTCGTTTATTGTTAGAATAATTATAAATGTGTTATCATTGCTTCGTGTATTTTGATCAAATTTAATTAGAATGTTGTAACTCAGTGTTATGGGATGTGAGGAAAGGGAGTCAGAAAATCCGTGATGGGAGTTTTGACAGAAGGGGCATTGTAACCTGCAGCTGCGAGTCTCAAGGTTGTTGAATTTCTGGGAAAGCTGCGTTTCTGGGAAAGAAGTCACGTTGTTTTGTCATGTGAAATTTGCATATTTGTGTACACCCATCTGTGAATTAATAAAAGGTGCAAGAAGGAACAGCTCAGCGGAGAAGGTGCCTGACCACTCTGTCTGACGTCTGTCTCCCCTTGCGCAAGTAAAACTTAAATAAGTGTTTGCTGTGGTTCTTCACTGAACTCATCTGTAATTTCAGAGGTGATTTTTCTGACATTTATACTCTCAAACTTTCGTAGATTTTCAACAACAAAAAAAGCACAGTATTATAGAATGACGGTTTCGCAGCTCATCCGTCTTCGACCAAATAAATTTTGTCCAGTTGACAAATTGTTTCTCCCTTTACCATGGATTCTATCTGGACGACTGAGGGATTCTTCACATATTGTTTCACAGTTCCTCTGACCGGGCCTCTTTGTCCTGCCGCCGCTCTGCTGTTGCGGGTTTTGTCGGGGAGAAAACTTGCAAACATACAGCACTTCAGAGTCACACTGCGATCGAACATTTATATAAATTTGGCAAACTGAACACATTCTGTACTGTACAGGAGACACGGCACGGAGGAGAAGACTGACGAATCAGCAAAGGTCGACAGTCCCTTAGCCAATCAGGACACAGAACACAATGCGCGTTGATACTAACCTGGGAAATCCCAGGCTACTTTCCACGATCGTTCTGATCTAAAAGACAGCCTGGCAACTAGGCTAAGCAAGGGCTCCTGATTTGGGGAGCCAATCAGAGAGCGGGGAGGGGTGACGCATACTACGCAATAAACGGAAGCTTGTTGTTTGAACTGGCAACTGACATGATTGGCTATGGGCTACGTATACACCAAATGATAGACATTCGTAACGCCCAATAAATGGCCGTTGGCAATCGTAAACCACGCCTCCGCTACGAGATATTCAGACCATATCTCACTTGTGATATGGTCTGGTGTAAACCAGGCAACGTTGATACACTATAAAAAAAAAAAAAAAAATGGAATAAAAAAATCTGCAAAACAACGAGGCCACGGAAGGTGAACCGCGTTATGTATTGTCAAAAACCATATGTACAGGTTGCACACATTGTTCTAATGTTGTTTCCTCCTAACAAACCTGGAGTTTTGTTTTGTCTTTGTCACATGTTTAACAGACAAATCCTGAAAAGAGCTCTTATCTCCATCAGCAAAAACTCTGTTCCACCTTATGATGTCATGTGGTAAAACAGGAAGTGCCCTACTCCATACAGTAATCCCTCGCGGGGGTTAGGTTCCAGAAATAACCCGCAATAAGAGAAATCCGCGAAGTAGGACAACTTTATATTTTACAATTATTCTACATGTTTTAAGGCTGTAAATGCCTCACCACACACATTATACGCTTTTCTCAGACTGGAATTAACCTTTTCTCACATTTCTCTCTCGTTTAAACGCTCAAACTTTCATAGATTTTCAACAAAATGTATTAATAGTGAAGCGTGGGAGATCCGCCGGGAGCGCGAGGTGAGCGGAGACATGAGTCACTGGATCATCCAAAGCACAACGCTCATCCAACACTGCCATGTCCCGGGACGCGACCAACCCCTTGGAGAAGTGCGCGACACGTGCACCCCTCATCGTGGTCAAAACCGTGACAGAGCAGCACGACCGGCGTGAGGCCGCGCGTACACCGGGGCTGCGAGCACGAGATCGAACCGCGGCGCCTGGACCGCGTCATCTCAGCCTGAGCCACAAACCAGCCGCACGAAACCAGCAAAGATCGGCACGTGGTGCTTTAATCCTGGTTTAGACCTGGTCTAGTCCCGGTTTAGTCCAGGTCTAGACCTGGTCCAGTCCTGGTTTAGTCCAGGTCCAGTCCAGGTTTTAGACCTGGTTTACACCTGGTCTAGACCTGGTTTAGTTCTGGTCTAGACCTGGTTTAGTCCACGTTTAGTCCTGGGTCTACAGTCTCTTAGCCAATCAGGACGCAGAAGACAATGTTACACTATAAAAAAAAAGTTACACTATAAAAAAAAAATTGGGGAAAAAAAAAAAAAAATCTGCAAAACAGCGAGGCCTCGAACAGTGAACCGCGATAGAGCAAGGGACCACTGTATATCAAAAATGAAATCCCACAGTAATATAAGATAAATATACGTTTTCAGCATGATTTGATCACATTTCATCAACATGAAAGTGAGGCTCATGTTCTGAAAAAAATATGTATAGAGGGAATCAAAATAAGTTTCAAGGCCTAAACATAATTTTATGCAATGCTTTCTTTTTATTTATTTTTTTTATGCAAATAATCTCGCTAATGCTGAGTGATGGTGGTCCTTCCTGCTTCATTTCACTGGATGAATAAAGCTGTTGTAAAAGTGTGCACATACACAAAGATTTGTGCATGTAAATACTAGTGTTGAAGGGTTTATGGGAGTGTGATGTAGCTAGTCCATAACCTGGGGTAAACTTAAAGGTGCACTGTGTAACATTTCTTGTGGAGGGTTCGTCATCTACTTACTGTATCTCCATGGAAATGTCATTGCTTCGTCTTGAATGTTCCACAATATAGATTAAACCATTCAATCAATGGAGACAAGCAGGTTACAGCACTATGGTACATTACAGTTCAGATCTGTGGATTTGCCCCTATTCACAGAAGGAATCATTGTATATTTGAGCAATAGAAACACCTGTGATGAATAAATGCTAGATGGATATGTTTAAAGTCATAACATGGAACATTCCAGGCAAAGCAATAACACCTTCAAGATAATATGTATGTAAAAATGACAGAAACATGTTTTAAATGTTTATGAAATAACTGAAATTGTGTCTTACAGTGTGAAGTTACCAGTGACAGAAAATAAATATCACAAGTGCATTTGCTACTTGCTTCTAATTGATTTGTTTGTATTTGTACCTACCTCATGCATCTGCCATCTTAGGTGTTCTGGCCAAAAGAGTCCCCAGGCCACTGGAGCACCTGAAGAAGGTTCCAGGACAGATAATATCTGTCTGTGTGCTCAGGAGGAGGGGTGCCCCAAAGGTTTAGTCCTTTAAAATGTACTATTTCTATATTGAACGCTGCTAACTTAGAGGTCCCATGGCATCAAATTTTCACTTTCTGAGGTTTTGAACGTTAATGTGAGCTCCCCTACCCTGTTTAGGCCCTCCCTCATGGTTAAAAGTTGCGAAATGTCTAAACTGAGCATTTGCGATCGGGCGATTTTGAACAAGGCACCTTATTGACGTCAGATTGAAAAAAGAAATGCAAATGCAGTTCCACCCCCGTCTGTCTGTACTCAGCGTCTCTGTAAATCACGCCCAGAGAGTTTGGACCGCGAATGCGCTAGGCAATGCGAAATGCGTTTTTTTATTTGCCTGGAGGCACGTCCGAGTGTTTCTAGGCTCGGAAGTCCTTTATCTGAGCCTCTGGACCTTTGAACAGCAGTGGTTTAATTTTATTTTATGTGGAAATGTGTTTATTTTTCAATGGAACGCTTCTCATCTCTTCACGCAAAAACGCGGAAATGGATCAGCTGAGAGCTGAGAGCGGAGAGTTTGGCCACGCCCCCACCCTCTACTATAGGCCATCTCTTTTCTCCTCAGTGTTGATTTTGAAGAAGGATTCATTTACAGTATTAGGGAACCATTTAGGAGCCATATAAAAGCATCAAGAAGTACCATGTCATGGGATCTTTAATAATAAGATGTCCATTTTTGTCTTAAGGATTTGATTGAATAATACTGAACACTGTTTTTGCTAAGGCTAACTTTTAAAATATTGTTAAACTTAGGCAAGGCAAGTTTATTTGTATAGCACAATTCGTACATAAAGTAATTGTAATAAAAGTGCTTTACAGAATAAGAAATACATTAAGATCACAATACAAACAAATCAAAACATAAATAAACCTATATTAAAAAGAAAGAGACATTGAGAGAGAAGCGTGCAGACTGAAAACATTTCAGTCATATGCACAGCAAAACAGAAGTGTTTTGAGCCTGGTTTTAAACCGTCAAATTAGAGCCCTGTCTCACATGTTCAGAAAGACTGTTCCAGGTTTTAGCTGAATGAATCTGAAACACTGACTCCCCGTGTTTAGTCCAGACTCTGGGCACCAGCAGGAGGCCGGTCCCTGAGGTCCTCAGAGTGTGAGTTCATGTGGCACTAACATGTCACAGATGTACTTTGGTGCTAGACCATGGCGAGACTTGTACACAAGCAGAGACACTTTAAAGTCTATTCTCTGAGCCACAGGAGCCAGGGCAGAGACCTAAGCACAGGACTTATGTGCTCGTACTTCCTGGTTCGAGTCAGGACCCGAGCTGCAGCGTTCTGGATGTACTGCAGCTGTCTCACAGCTGGTTTGGAGAGGCCACTGAGCAGGCCATTATAGTAGTCTAACCTACTGGAGATAAACGCATGGATAAGTCTCTCCAAGATTGCTTTAGACCAGAGGTCTTCAACAGGGGGGTCGCGGAGGTACTGCAGGGGGGTCGCGAAATCTTTTGATTTCACTTTAAAATAATATAATTTTATATTTTATAGTGTAAAATACAGTATTAACCTGTGTATTATTTCCTTGTATTGGATGTACCATAACAGAGTAGCAATGTTTATACATGACACTAAGCTCAATTTAATATAAAACACAATTCTATGCCGTATATATAGTAGGGGGTCCCTGGCCCAGTTCGCCATCTGTTTGGGGGTCCCTGGCCTGAAAAACGCT
Organism: Paratrypauchen microcephalus; assembly: GCA_036785185.1. Taxonomy (NCBI): domain Eukaryota; kingdom Metazoa; phylum Chordata; class Actinopteri; order Gobiiformes; family Gobiidae; genus Paratrypauchen; species Paratrypauchen microcephalus. Next base: position 1,560,492 of record JAVJIX010000160.1, read on the forward strand.
GAAGACCCCTGCTTTAGACCTTTGATTTTTGCTGTTTTTTAGATGGTAAAAGGCTGCAGATGTTATTGAGTTGATGTGGCTGTGAAAGTTCAGGTCTGATTATTCCCCCTAGATTTCTAGCCTTATTTGAAGGTTTTAGAGAGAGAGAAAAGGAGGTGATTGCTGAAACTGTCTCTTTGTTTCTGTGGCCCGAAGACTATGACTTCTGTCTTCTTCTTCTTCTTCTGTTTAGCTGGAGAAAGTTGTTTTGCCTCCACACACTGATCTGTTGGGTGCAGTGGCAGAGTGAGTCCATAGTCCCCTGCTGCCAGTGAGACATAGATCTGAGTGTCGTCTGCATAGTTGTGGTAGGACACGTTATTGCTGTGTATTAGCTGGTCTAACGGCAGCATGTTGAGATTGAACAAAGGATCAGCCCCTGGGGCACCCCACAGGTCAGGGCCATGGGATCTGAGACACAGTTTCCTCCAGTTTCTTCTAGTTAGGACTTGAACCAGTTTAGTGCAGTACCAGAGATGCCCACCCAGAGGATCCCATGATCGACAGTGTCAAAAGCTGCACTCAGACGAATGTCCGAAAAGTGCCTCCCTTGTTCAACCCAAACTGTGGAGGTTTGACTTGCGTCATCCCCGCTTGGCCCTCCGGCACTCCCTTTTCTGTGTCCTGACCGAGCCATCATTCCTACATGGAACTTTTTACTTATCTTTAACCATTTTAACCTTCATTGGGGCAAAACACTCGAAGTCACAGAGTTGAACAAATCATCAACATTAGAACATGAGGCAGTTTCAAAGTGTATCGTTTCCATGAACAGTGCACCTGTGTTATCATTTATGTGTCTCCTTTGAACAGCTGCTGGACCAGCCGGCAGTTTGGGAAACAGAAATGATCGGACAGAACATCAACCACAATGACATTTGAAATATTTACACCCTTTGTAATGAGCAGTTCCAGAGTTTGTTTACTCGTACAACATACACACCTGGAGTTGTGGTTTGTTTCATTGACACACAAATCCTGCATATTTAGGCTGTGTTCTTCTGTCATTTGGTAATACAGGAAGTGCTCCACTGTGTTTTTTAAACTCCATACACCTTTAGTAGAATCATTTGGATAATGATGTTTAGATAAGCTTTGGAATTGCCTAACTCTGCTGAACTAAAGGTAAAAGGTAGCCGTGAACTTGAAAGCTTCATGACATCACAAAGTGGAAAAGAGAATTTTTAGCCTTGGAGATGTAAACAGACTAATAAACCAGAATGACTCAAACATGTGTGAATGAAACTCCAGATATGTTTTTGATGAGGTAAAACCATTGTAACATGGCTTAAAGCTCACAAGAGTCAATTTTGTGTAATATAAGATCTTTAAAGGAGCACTATGTAACTTTTCTGCTTGTCTAAATCAAGATATTGCTCATGCAATTTAAATGATCTATACTTCATTTATTATTCAGCTCTGGAAAAAAAATAAGAGACCACTGCAAAATTATCATTTTTTCTGATTTTACTATAGGTATGTGTTTCGGCAAAAGGAAAATTTTTGTTTGAGTCTATAAACTACTGACAACACTTCCCCCAAATTCCAAATAAAATATGATCGTTTAGAGCATTTATTTGCAGAAAATGGCAAATGGTCAAAATAACAAAAAGGATACATGTTTTCAGACCTCAAACAATGCAAAGAAACAAGATCAAATTCATTTTAAAACAACATAATACTAATGTTTACACTTAAGAAGAGTTCAGAAATCAATATTTGGTGCAATAACCCTTATTTTTAATCACAGCTTTCATGTGTCTTGGCATGCTCTCCACAAGTCTTTCACATTGTTCTTGGGTGACTTTATTCCACTCCTGGTGCAAGAACTGAAGTAGCTCAGCTTTGTGTTTGTGTTGGAATTCAACAGACGCTGGAATGGAATGGCTGTAATACATGTAGAGAGGCTGATTTCAGAAAAAAAAATGCAGTGGTCTCTTTTTATTTTTTTTTCCAGAGCTGTATATATTATCTTACCCATTTAATGCCATTCTGTGTAGCATTAAAACTAAAGCATCTCCATGGAGACGAGCAGTGAGCGGACACAAGAGAAACATAGCATCTTTAATTGTAATGACAGTTTAAAATGTTAGTATCACAGCCCGAGTCTTCTGACGGTAATGCATTATCTTTACTTACGCCAAATGAGCTGTCCCTTTAAGTTCTTAGGTAGCAGAGATATCACAGAGTGGAGAGGAAATGAGCAGGAGACAGTTGGGACAAATGAAGGTTTTACCGAGATAAGACCAAACAAAATGGCATCCCAAGGAGAGGAGCGTCTGCTGACTCACTCGTCGCTCCCGGGTTAATCATCAAATATGGAGGAATAACTGAGAGATCTCACTGTGTTACATAAGCCAGGAACAGCCAGGGGCCAAGGACACAGCACTACAACTTCCTGCTCCTCTTTTTCTTTTTAATTTCTTATTAATTTGTCCTCAGTCAGACTTTGTTCCACCATTTGATGTCATGAAGTCGTAGTTTTCAAGTTGACAGCTTTTGTTCAGTAGAGATTGGCAATTTCAGAGCTGAAATGATCCAAATGATTCTGTTGAAGGTGTATGGAGTTTAAACACACAATGTAGCATGTGCGAATAAAACAAAACACAACTCCAGGTATGTTTGTGATGAGTAAACAACATTAGAACATAGATCAGAAAACAGCGTAATATGAGCCCATTAAAGGTACACTGTGTAATGGAAGCTTCTCTGCTTGTCTCCATGGAGATGCTATTCCTGAAATGTCAAATAGTATGGCATTAAACATCTCTCTCTATGGGGTCAAGCCAGTGACACTACAAGGCCAAGTTACAAGTACGATCTGTGGAAAAGTGAAAGAATGCATCTTTTTCAAGACAATTGTATTATTCATGTGGCTCTAACATGTCAGAGATGTACTTTGGTGCTAGGCCATGGAGAGACTTACACAAGCAGAGCCACTTTAAAGTCTATTCTCTGAGCCACAGGAGCCAGGGCAGAGACCTGAGCACAGGACTTATGTGCTCGTACTTCCTGGTTCGAGTCAAGACCCGAGCTGCAGCGTTCTGGATGTACTGCAACTGTCTCACAGCTGGTTTGGAGAGGCCAGTGAGCAGGCCGGTACAGTCCTCTAACCTACTGGTCTCTCCAAGATTGCTTTAGCTAATGTAGCTTTGATTTTTGCTGTTTTTAGATGGTAAAAGGCTGCAGATATTATTCATTTGATGTGGCTGTGAAAGTTCAAGTCTGAGTCCATTATTCCCCCTAGATTTCTAGCCTGATTTGAAGGTTTTAGAGAGAGAGACTGGAGGTGATTGCTGAAACTGTCTCTTTGTTTCTGTGAGCCGAAGACTATGACTTCTGTCTTGTCTGAGTTTAACTGGAGAAAGTTGATTTGCCTCCACACACTGATCTGTTGGGTGCAGTGGCAGAGTGAGTTCACTGGTACAGTCATTGCAATTAAATAATGCAAGTTATCCAAGTAGCCCCCATGGCAGAAGATACATCAAGGCCTGTTGTGATGTGAGCCATCCTCCTGTGGACCCACCACCCGCGGGAGGATTCATGGGGGCTGGTGCATTGTGTTCTGGGCAGCAGATCTGTTTGGACTGCTGATCCCGTGACCCAGAAAATGGAAAAGCGGAAGAAGATGAATGAATGAAAGTTATCCAAGTTTAATGAAATACTGTGGAACATTTCAGCGAAGCAATGACTTCTCAGAACCTTATAAAGACAACCAACACAACAGGTGATGGACCCTCCACCAAGAGGGTTACACAGTGCACCTTTAAAGCATGTCAGGACTTTATATACAGGGAGATCTGCTCGAACTGGCACCCTGTCAGTACAGAGTTAGAGCCAGAGTTTTATTAGATGGAGCATTTTGATATTGTGATTGCTGTCACTGTAAAATGGACTTAATTGAAGTACAGATACTTTTACTTTGTTATGTTCCATCATGGTATTTTGTCAATGTTCTCCAACACCAAAATTTCCTCACATTTACTGAACCATCCTCTAGTTTGACTGCAAACAAAAGTTGTCTTTGAGCAAACTTTTTATGCCTCTTTGAATGGAACCAAAGCTGTAAAAAAGTGCCCTGAAGCCAGTGCATGCAGAGAGGCAACAAAAGACAGCATTTTCTTCAGCATCTCGATGTCAGAAACAAACAAAAGGAGCACAAATCTGGGAGATCTCAGCCGGAGCCTCGTAAATACAGTGAGCGGAGATGGGTTTGGGGCTGTTTTTCCCTGGAGAACGCCACGATTTATGAGCGTCGTGAAGAGAACTGCGAGACACCGATAGTAAAAGGGTTATCGTCCCATAATGAAGTCACTCCAAATCCAGATGACACAAAAACAACCGCTACAGCGCTCAGATGTGGCCTCAGATATATGGATCACCATAGAGCGCAGGGGAAAATGGACTGCACCGCTCTGATATTACAGTGGTGAAGAAGACAGTGGACACTATGGACCAAAACAAAGATCTTAACAATTTTGTTCAGATAGAAAGGAGGGAAACAACCATAAATCAGATTTTAATCCGATTTTAAGGTTAACTAAAAATTGTAATTTATTAATTGACAAAATAGGTGATAAAAACAATAACAAACAATGTGAAATGAACATTAATTCTTATAACGTCAGCAATGTTCTTGAGTCCCTTTCAGACCCTGTTCAGAGTTTTATTGAATCAGTTCTTCTATTTTGTTTTGTCTGTTGGTTTGGTGCCCTCTCTGTGTCCAGTAGAAATCGTGTGGCCCAGTTGGTCAAAGTGGCAGGTAAAATTCTGGGTTTACACCGATCCCAGCTGCTACATGACATCTACAGCAGATTGGTAATTTCCAAGGTCCAACAAATAATGAAAAGCCCTGAGCACCTGTTATTTGAGGAGTTGAACCTCCTCCTTTCTGGACAGAGAATGCCCTGGACCAGGACTCAGAGCTTGGACTTATTTCTGAAGCCATAACCAGGATGAATACTCTGTTAGAGCTTGGATCAATCGTGGTGAAATATGGTTAAATTTCCTGTTCTTTTTTGGCTATTTTTAAAAGGGAAAGTATTTCTGTATTTACAAGCTTAAGATGTGATTAAGTGTCACTGTGTATCTGACACTGCTGCACATCAATTTCACTTTGGAGCAACAATAAAATTGAAAGTTTAAAGGAATTAAGGTGATCTGTGAAGTACAGATCTTGGCCAGAGAAAAGAATTGGTTTGAGAGAGGAGTTAAAGAGGCTATTTTTGTCAAGAAAGAGAATCCTTCTTTAAGCAGAAATGGAGGTCTCAGACATCATTTGTCTCCCATTTATAACTCTATCCTCAAATCTAAATCAAAACAAACAAAGAAAACAATAGGGCAGCAGGTCAGGTCCAGAGGTGTGAAAACACCCATTATGGCCCTGAATGATTCTGCTAACAAGACCCCACACTCCACTCCCACTGCATATTTAATAGGGTTAAATAACTAACAGAAACTGAAAACAAATAGGTGTGATAGTTTCATAGTACTTTCATTGTAGTTAGCTCCTCCCTGATTTCCCTGGCAATTTTAAGCAGTGTCCACCAGCGTCTGACCAGAACTGAAGAAGCAGCTTGGATGAGCTGCGAAACGTATTCGACCAAATAAACTTTTGTCTAGTTGACAAATAGAATCTCTCCTTTTGACATATACACTGTATAAAAAAACTGGACTAAGTGAGTGTAACGTCACCCACAGCGTTCAGTTCCAGTTAAATGAAGCTTCCGATGCCAGTGGTTATAGGAACGAATGTGGAGCCAGGCTCCATATTTGGAAATCCGACTGCAAGTATCATAGCAACCACAAGAGCTAATCATGATCGAGAGTGTTAAATGCACTGTCAATCAAACCTGTTGCTAATGCTAGCAGGAGTGACCTCGGGGAATGAAGGCATCTGATTGGTCCATTATTTAAGAAGAAGACATGCTTTATTTATCCCCATAGGGAAATTATTTCTCTGCATTTGACCCATCCTTCAGGAGCAGTGGGCAGCAGGCGCCCGGGGACCCATCTCCATGATTTTATTGCTAGGCTTGGTCAGGACCTAAGCTGGAGGATTTTACCTGGAGCATGTCTTGTTCATATCTTGATTTCAAAATAGCAAAATGAAAAATTCAGGATCATGTAGAGTGGGTTAATGAAAGTCAATGTAAGTCAATGGCCGTTTCCCAATCCAGCGACGGCACACTTGTGAGCGTCCTTGGAACGGGATGTGCGTCATATCCGGCGCGACAAGCGCCGTTCCATTCGTTTTTTTCCCCCTGCACCGTCGAGACGAGCTCTGAACGGCGCCGTCGTTTCCATGGAAATTGGGGCGTGGACCAAGCGTGCAAACATGCACACTTCGCACACTTAAAAGCCCCAGCATGCACAGCGCGGGACTACAAAGACCGACTCGCCAGCGACATCCACAAGTGAGAGTTGCGACGTCACTATAAAATATACGTACTGGTTCACCTCACCTACAACTATGCTACATGAAACTCTTCATAAACTACGCTAAACATGTGTGACGGTAGCCGTAACGGCATAGATCACGGCACCTGTATTACCGTTCACATGCTTTTCCCCTTACACTTCTATATTTCCTTTGCTGTTGTAATGCTGGATATTCTACAGTGTCGCCATGTCCAGCGTTTACTCTAAGCTGCGCACTGTTCGCACATTCTCAGCGCACAAGAAAACTTGTGCAGCGCACTGTAAATCAGGGATGAAAGAGCTTTTTAGCGGATCTCTTTTATTCAGCCGCGGGGTCATTTTTTTTAATATCTGCAAAGTGCGAAACGCGCGCGGGGCGGGGTGCATTTCGGATGTGGAGTTAGTGTGTTTGCTCAGAAACATTAAAAATTAGGGGGAACATTGGCCATGTCCCAATTCCAAGTATTACTAGTCGCAATAGAATAATATTTTTGTCTTTAGGGAACAAGGAGCAGACCACCCGGCTCATTGAGCTGAGGCGGGACCTGTTCCATTTCGCAGACGGCCATGTGAGAAACGTAGTGCACTAAGGACAGAGCGAGTGTGCGCCGTCTCGACGACAGACCGACGGCACACTCACAAGCGTGCCGTCGCTGAATTGGGAAACGGCCAATGTGAGCCAGAAGAGCCGCCTGGTGCACTTCCTATTCAAAACATGGCGACTAGTGCGTTTCCTATGTCCATTCATATATAGAGTTTATGACTACAACAGGTGAACTGTTTTGTGTTGGTTAAGTCCCTCTCAAATAACACCAGTGCAGTCAAGCATTAGGCAAGAGTTTTTCAGTTAGTCACGCTCATCTTTTTGTTTAAAATCAAACACTCAAACAGGACCATGAACTTTTGTATATGCTTGAGTTTTCAGACTACTAAAATGGCCAGATTTCTAATGACCCCTTTGTCCCCATCCACAGCAGTGCAAACTGTTTTAGAATATTGAGTTCAATTGCCAAGACCTTTATAAGTATTAGTCCAAGAATCTATCAGTCACAGACTTCATTTATATAGTGCTTTACAACAGCAGAAACTGAACCAAAGTACTCTCCATAAGTGCATTAAAATATCCCCAAAACAAGTCAAAGAATTTTAAAAGCAGTAATAAAAATATAATAGCCCTGCTGCTGTGTCAAAAGCAACTGTAAACAAATACGTCTTTAGCAGAGCTTTGAACAGTAGTTACTGTAACTCCAGGGGAAAAGATTTGAAAAGCCAAGGACCACAGCAAATAAACTGTTCCTGGAGAGAATTCTAAATTGATTTTTTTTTTTTTTTCTTTTTTTTTTTTTTTTTTAGCAGGTCTTTAAAATCTGAAAACAGGCAGATCTTCAAACAAATTTATCCTAGTCATTTTCAAACATCATTTATTCCTAACGAATAACATTAATGAACATTAATGTAATTATAAGCACAAAAGCTTTATTTTGACAATATTCAATTATCTGAAAATTATACTACTGCTTATGGAAGCCGACAGAGACCATGTTTGTAATGATTATTTTCCACCTTAATAATGAGAAAAACTCGAGATCTCGAAAACAACACAATTAATTTGTGATCTTGAGAAAACAAAACTGTTATCTTGAGATCTCGAGAAAACAGCTGAGATGTAGGCCTAGCTACAGCCTTGTAGGCCAGACAACGCAGGCAGGAGACGACATGAATTAAAAGACGTAATGCACTCTCCCCCTGTGTCAACCCCTGATCAAAATATTGCCTTATCAGCTGATCGATTATTATTCCAGACATTTTAATGACCAAAAACTAGTCTATTCAGAATGAGAAATAGCTCCGAAGTCAGCCTGTCACAATGTGGCGGTAGACGTTTTCTCGTGATCACAAATTAATTATGTTGGTTTCTAGAGATCTCAAATTAATTATCTCATTATCTCGGGATAACAAGGAAGAAAAAATATTGCTTATGAATATGGCCTCTGTCGACTTCCGTAAATGCTTCAGTATTACTTGTAATTTCTTTGTACTTCTACTTAAAAAGATAATACGTTTCTGGCTGAAGATTTGAAGATTCTCCATAGAGATGAATCAGTTTTATACCATACTGTTTGACATTATAGCAAAAGGAAGAACATTTCCATGGAAACAAGCAGTAGGGTGGCCAAATATGAGTCAGGTTTGTGGAGATGCAAGCCTCCTCACAGGATGCATGTTTTTCTAGGTTATTCAGTGCAATAAAAACAGAATTCAGAATGGAAAACTACTCAAATGAAAGCGTTAATTTTAGCTGGTTCTGTTTTGCATACTTGCATACTAAATGTTTATTCTATGGCTTTAAAGGTGCACTATATAACTTTATGGTTGGGGGTCCATCACCTGTTTGTTTCTATGGATATGTCATTGCTCTGCCTGGAATGTTCCACAGTATGACATTAACCAGCTCTACCTTAAATGTATTAAAATACAGGTAGTTTTAATGCCTAAAAATACCTAGAAAAACAGGCATTCTGGGGTTACCTCTCCTCTTATCTGACCTGTAACTTGCTCTGGTTTGACTCATGAACATAGAAAGGTTTAATACTGTGAAACATTCCAGACAAAGCAACATCATCTCCATGGAGAAAAGCATTTGAGAGATCCTCCACCAGAACCTTTACGTAACATTCATTTGTAAGTACTAGTATTACTTTGGCTTCTTGTCCTAACTTTTCATATTCAGAGGAAACAGAAAGCAAACATGTTGGATGAGAGTGTGTATCGCGGCGGCCATGCGTAATTAAGCCGCACTCGAGTGGAAAATGTTTTTACGGAAGTGAAAGGCTAATCCCCTGTCAGGCTGATTCTGTCCTTTTCACAATCACATAATAAAGCTAAAGAAAATAAGTTATAATCCTATTATGTTTATTACAGAGTTAAAGCTACCTTATTAGTCAAGGAAAGAGGATGGTCAACACAAAAACAAGGCTTGGTAGATCAAATCCCCCCATTTCCAGTTCATAACATTGAAAAGTGAAGAATAAACAATAATACCGTATTGTGTAAAGGAAGGAGAGGGTCAGAAAACTATTTTAAAGGTTGTATATGACAGAAAGTTGACTCTTGTGATCTTTAACACGTTATAATGGTATTCCCTACTCAAAAACATACCTGGTGTCAAATCCAGACCACAAAAATAAAGTGAAATTACTTTGTCACAGTAGCTCAATATATAAAATGAAACAGCAACAGGGTTTGTTCACACTTATCCTGGTTTGTGGCAAAAGGAGAAATTCAATTTGTCATCTGGACAAAGCTGCTTCTTCAATTCTGAAGAACCAAAGAAGCTGCAAAACTGATGAGCTACGAAACGTATTCGACCAAATAAACTTTTGTCCAGTTGACAAATTGAATTTCTCCTTTTGCCATGGATTCTATTTGGACGACTGAGGGATTCTTCACACATCTTATCCTGGTTTAATCTATTTCAGTCCGAATGTAGACTTGGTTTGGTCCTGCTCTAGTTCTGGTTTAGTTCTGGTCTAGTCTAGATTTAGTTCCGGGTTTAGGCCATAGACTGTATATATAAATGGACATAGCTATCCGACTGTCTACAACGTTCCAAATAGAAAGTGAACATGGGTACACTTCCAGCTCCATCCACTCCACACTCTGCTTCCAGTTCACTTTCTATTGAAAAACCATCACCTCGCAACCGCTGCTGTGAGCCTCGTCATATTGATCTTGAAATATTTGTATTAACTCGCTCTACATAATCATGGTGTTTTTATTTCACTATTTTGTCAGTAAATTAAGATATGAACATTAATAACAGTCCTTCTTCAGCCTTCTTTCTATGAAGTTGCTTCCGCTAACGTTAGCAACAGGCTGCTAAACCAGCGGGAAGGGGCTTTACCTTCAACAGCTTCACTCCAGATCGGCTCTTTGGTTGCTATGATACACGCGGTTGAATATACAAATATGGAACTCTACTCCAAATTTGCTCCTATAACGGCAAGCCTCAATGAGCTTCATTTGACTGGAGCTGAACGCTATGGATGACATCACGCTCCATTAGTCTACGTCTTACAGCAGGGGTGCCCAACCAGTCGATAAACCAAGACTAAACCAGGTCTAAACCAGGACTAAACCAGGTCTAATCCAGGACTAAACCAGGTCTAAACCAGGTCTAAACCAGGACTAAACCAGGTCTAAACCAGGTCTAAACCAGGTCTAAACCAGGACTAACCCGGGACTAAACCAGGACTAAACCAAGATTAAACCAGGTCTAAACCAGGACTAACCCAGGACTAAACCAGTACTAAAGCAAGACTAAACCAGGACTAAACCAGGACTAAATGAGACTTGGTAGATCTCAGCACAACATCAACCTCAAAAGTTTATCCCGGTTAAAAAAAGGTTGAGCACCCCTGTCTTACAGTCTTGTCAGGTTAAAGCCCCCCTTAAGAACATAAGAGAATAATAATAAACATAATTTAATAAGTAAACAAAATTACACGGCCCTTTTTACTTATTTATAAAAGGGACCCAGGCACTTTAGTTTATTGTAGACTTGATATAATTTATGATGTTACTGACTTAGTGAAACAGCCTTTCAGCCTTATCAGGGACATTTGGTTCACTCTTTCATTGTGTTGTCCATTAAGTCCCAAACAGACACAGACACTCCCTCCCTCCTCTTCCTCCCTCATTTTCATTGTCTGTCTCTGTGGTGACAGGGGCGCCACCGCTGCAAATTGAAGCCTGTTTTCGTAAATCGGTTTTGTTTTGTTTGCATTTTTGAATATATATTTTGTCACTTGCAAAGGACTAATGCGATTCTGTGAACTCAATTAGTGTCAGTGCAGGGTTCAGACGCAGCAGGGGAAATATGCAGAGGCCCAGGAGAGGAGATGGGAGGGTTTATGTGACAGACAGAGGCAAAAACAAACAAAACATGCACGGAAGGGAGTTTAAAGGCACTGTGTCAGATTTATAAAAACCTGAAAAACACAACTATTTCATTTTAAAGTTCCTACATTACAGAAAATTTACTCTTCTGAGCTCTAAGCCATGTTAAAATGTTGTTACTTCATAAAAACACATCCTCGGAGTTGAGTTCATGTTTGAGTAACCCTTTATTATAAGTCTGTCTACATCTCCAAAGCTCAAAATTCTCTGTTCCACTTTGTGATGTCATGAAGCGGTAGTTTTCAACTTAACAGATACTTTTAGTTCAGTAGAAATTGGCAATTCAAAGGCTGAAATTATCCAAATGATTCTAGTGAAAGGTGTATGGAGTTTAAAAACACAGTGGAGCATTATCACATGACACAACAAGTGGAACAAAGTGTTTTCTGAGAGAAGAACTCAGCCTAAATATGCGGGATTTATGTGTAAAACATGTGGGAATGAAACAAAACACAACTACAGGTATGTGTATCAGAAATAATGTAATCAAGGCTCTTTAACTAAAGTTTCCCTCACTATTCCTATGCTTAAAAGTCTCATTTTTCTTCTTGAGTGAGCTCTCTTCACCACATTCTTCTGATGTGTAACTTGGCTTGGTGGCGTCACATGTTTGTCTCCATGGCGATAGAGAGTTATATGATGTACAGCTCTGGAAAAAAAAAAGAGACCGCTGCAAAATGATCAGTTTTTCTGATTTTTCTACTTATAGGTATGTGTTTGGGTAAAAGGAACATTTTTGTTTGAGACTATAAACTACTGACAACATTTCCCCCAAATTTCAAATAAAAATATTTATTTATAGGGTATTTATTTGGAGAAAATGACAAATGGTCAAAATAACAAAAAAGATACATGTTTTCGGACCTCAAACAATGCACAGAAATTAGATCAAATTAATTTTAAAACAACATAATACTAATGTTTACACTTAAAGGAGAATTAAGGTTTTTTATAATCTGAGCCTTATTTAGGTAATAAAACAAGTTGTTTTACTCACCCATAGCACTTTGGTGTCATTTGGAGCAGTTTCGTAAATGTTGTGGTGTAGCGGTATCCGTGAACGTGAGTTCTCGGGGCAAATGTTTGTGGTCTCCAAATAACACAAACTTTAGCACTTTTCAAATCACAGACGATCGCTGTGTCAGCGTAGACTTTAAGTGGAGTCCAAAGCGGCCTGAAACCCGATATCCAGATATAGTTTCATCTGATGACATCATAGATGCGTGAAGTCACAGCTGTTTAGCAGATGAACACCGCTAGTCCGAAAGAAGCTAACACCGCTCTGAACTTTTCTGTTGTGAGACATGGCTGAAGATTCGGACTTTGAGACTGAAGAGGACTTATTTGAGTATGATGGCCGTCCCTATCGTTTTGAGCCTGAGTATACGGAGGAAGAGATAGAAGAAGGAATCGGAGACAGTTTGAGGAGCAGCGCACAAGAGAACAGCGAGCGACAGCCTGTCTACGAAAAGACAGTACCTTGTGGTGTTTATGTGAACATTGTATGTCGATGGCCACAGAGGAAGAATGCCTTTGCTGTCTCGAGTGGGATATTGGGTTTCAGGCCGCTTTTGACTCCACTTAAAGTCTACGCTGACACAGCAATCTTCTGTGATTTGAAAAGTGCTAAAGTTTGCGCAAACATATGCCCCGAGCACTCACGTTCACGGATACCGCTACACCACAACATCTACGAAACTGCTTCAAATGACACCAAAGTGCTATGGGTGAGTAAAACAACTTGTTTTATTACCGAAATAAGGCTCAGATTGTAAAAAACGTTAATTCTCCTTTAAGAAGAGTTCAGAAATCAATATTTGGTGCAATAATCCTTATATTTAATCACAGCTTTCATGCGTCTTGGCATGCTCTCCACAAGTCTTTCACATTGTTCTTGGGTGACTTTATTCCACTCCTGGTGCAAGAACTGAAGTAGCTCAGCTTTGTGTTTGTGTTGGAATTCAACAGACGCTGGAGTGGAATGGCTGTAATACATGTAGAGATGCTGATTTCAGAATAAAATCCAGTGGTCTCTTATTTTTTCCAGAGCTGTATGTTTTTTATATGCCATAGTATGGAACATAAAAACACAGCAAACCTTAACTTCTACCCATTAGCTTTTACTGCATGTGAATAGGTATGGAAACCCAAAAGGGACATTACATACACTATGAAAGTCAAATCATGCTGCTATATTTTTAAAACCTATTTCTGCATTGCTGTACAAATAATACTGTTGATGCAGTTTGAAGTTATTCCACTCTGAAATATATTTGTCTCCGTGGTCTTCTGGCAAGAGCTGAAACGTCTGAGTTTATGTGTCTGTGTCGTAATTTAGTTTGATGTTGTTTACCTGAGGAAGATTTGAATGTCTGACACAATATGGAAGACAAAAGTGATAGGCTTGTAAATGTCTCCAGGAATTAAAAATATACTTTGTTATTTGGTTCACAGCAGGTTTGTCTTCATGGTGTAGTTTTTTTTAAGTTTCAGAGGGTCCCCATGGCCTTCCTTCACACGCCCACCCCGTCTCTCTCCTCCTTTACGACTCTTCTCGGGGTTTACAACTGCACAGGACCCAGACCTGAAGCTCATGGATCAGGTATCATTAAGGATATGTCAGTATAGCTGCTGGCTCTGATATTGTAATGTCATATGGATTGGCAAAACAGACAGGAAATACATAATAATTTAAACATTTTAAAGGTGTACCTGTCAGATCTGTGCAGATACAGACTGCTTGTATCTGCGATCTTGTTCTTTCGGTCATTCCCCAAAGCTCATGACCATAGGTAAGCATAGGAACACAGATTAACCAGTAAATCAAGAATCTTGCCTTTCCACAACTGTCTGATACAGCGACTGCATCATTGTAGATGATGCACTGATCCATCTGTCAATCTCACTCTCCATCCTCTCCTCACTTGTGAAAAAAACCCTGAGATACTCCTCTACCACCCAAAACATGCACTATAGGTAAAATCCTCCAGCTGTGGTCCTGACCAAACCGAAGCAAGAAGATCATGGAGATGGTCCCCGAGCGCCCTAATGTGCTGCCCACTGCTCCTAATATAACAGGATGGGTTAAATGCAGAGAAGAATTTCTCCTGTGTGAGATCAATAAAGTCACTTCTTCTACCTGAGGGAGGGAGAAGTAGTGGTAGTAGTAGTGGACAAGTCGTCACTTTTCACTTTTTCCAGACAAGAATCATGGCCTCGGATATGGAGGCCATGGTTCTCAGTTGGAAACCGCCCAGCTCGATCACACAGGATGAGCTCGGGGTAGAGCTGCTGCTCCTCCACACTGAGAGGAGCAGCTGAGGCAGCTCGGGTGTCTGCTCCAGATGCCTCCTGGACTCCTCCCTGGAGAAGTGTTCCAGGCACGTTCCATCAGAAGAAGGCTTCGGGGAAGACCCAGGCCCAGGAACACCTTTAGGCCCCCCCAGAGGAGCTGAAGAAGGGTGAGGGAAGTCTGAGAGTCCCTGCTAAGACTGTTGCCCCCTGCGACCTGGCTCTGGATAAGTGGAGGGATGGATGGAAAGAAAAAATGGAAGAAAGATATGTTTAATGTAACATTGTGTGACATTCAAGGCAAAGCAATAACATCGCTATGAAAATGGCAAATTTAGCAAATAAAAACAGCTGATATTGAACAACTGCAAGAAAAATCATTCATTCATTCATTCATTCATTCATCTTCTTCCGCTTCTCCATTTTCTGGGTCGTGGGAACAGCAGATCTGCTGCCCAGAACACAATGCACCAGCCCCCATGAATCTTCCCGGTGGGTCCACAGGAGGACGGCTCATGTCACAGGCCTTAATGTACTTCTGTCATGGGGGGTAACCAGTGTCCGTAGACACTGGGGGCAAGGTGGGGTTAAGTGTCTTGCCCAAGGACACAACGGCAGCACTCAAAAATCAGTTTAGTGCAATATTGTGGAGTATTCTAAATAAATGATAAAAGAAGAAATTCAATTTGTCAACTGGACAAAGTTTGTTTGGTCGAAAACATTTCGCCGCTCATCCGAGAGGCTTCGTCAGTTCGTCTCGGATGAGCGGCGAAACGTTTTCGACCAAACAAACTTTGTCCAGTTGACAAATTGAATTTCTTCTTTTATCATGGATTCTACCTGGACGACTGAGGGACTCTTCACGCATCTTATTCTAAATAAAGCAATCTCCATGGAGACAAGCAGGTGGAAAACAAATCACCAGAAAAGTTCCATAGTGCACCTTTGAGTTAAAAGTATACTTGGTGTTTGTTGACTCCTGTGCTGACTAAAGTTGGTCCGTTAAACTATTACAACTTTCCCTTTTAAACTCAAGTCAAATACTGTGTCTCTGAGGGAGGCTCCGGACTTACCCCCTGATCAAAGTCCACACCAAACCAAACATTTTCTCTGCTTTTTCTGCCTCTGAACTTCCATTTGGAGGCTAATTATCCCTGTGAGCGTCATTGATCCAGAACACGGGGGTCCAGTGTTTAACAGGCACAAAAGAGATGGGTCAGAGGGGGAGAGGCGGACCACTCCAGCCCACAAACACATGTCCGCTGTGATGGAGGTGACAAAATGGAGGTGGTTAGCCATAGCGACCTTGTGCTAATTAGCGCACAGCGTGAAGTTGATGAGCGCTTGTGTTTGGAAAGCATTATTCACTAACAAACAGTGATAGTGGGGGTTTAACAATAAGTAAAGACCTGAGGGTTTGTGATGAGGTGATTTGGGGAACGGCGTTTGAAAACAGGTCTAAATAAACACTAATTAAATGTTTTCAGTGTTAATAGGATGTGAGCTAAAATTTCCTGAATTGAGGAGACTTATAATGATCTTATTCCACTGGCAGAATTTGGTCTTGTCAAGTCATTTCAAGAATTTAGTTAATTTGAATGTACACTATGTAACTTTTCTCCATGCAGATGTTATTGCTTTGCCTGGATTGTTCCACAGTATGGCATTAAAGAACACTTAGGCTACGTTCAGATTGCAGCCTTTTTTCGCCCCTATGCGACCTGTATCTGATCTTCTAATGACAGTCTGAACGACACAGATCCAATTTTTTCAAATGCGATCCAGAACACTTGGATATGTGGTCCTAAAACCGATAAATTTCTGATCTTTTGACATGCGACTTCAGTCTGAATTTGTCCTACATGCCATTAACAAGCGACAAAGGTTACTATTCTGCGATAAAGGAGGCGGAAACTCAACAGAACTGGACCGTATTTTAGGAGACAAGGCCAACGTTGAGCAGATAGAATTGCTGGATAGCTGCGTTACTGAAGAGGAACCCACAAAACACCATGGCCAAAAACCTTGTCCTTCACCTTCTCAATCTCCTCCCTAAAACAAATAAGTTGTACATGTTCTGGCTCTGGTACAACAGCAACTTTAAAATCACCAGGTGCTCAATGCTAGTGTCCACGTTTAGGCGACTTCCATAAACACTGAGCACGCTCGGTGCTTGTGACCTTATCATGTCCTCCAAGGCGCATGCGGGACACTTTTGGGGCGTTTAAAGTTCACACTGGAGATCACATACAAGTCGCATTTAATTGGAAATGTGAACGACCTTCACAAAATAATCCGAATTGAGCATTAAGCCCTGCAGTCTGAACGTAGCCATATTGCGCTTGAGCCTGCTATAGTTATAATCTGCAACCCCCGTGGATCATTATGTTATAATTTGGAGATTTGAAATTGCACTATTCATCTAAAACAACTGCCACAGAAATCATCATCACAACAAAGAGTGATGACAATGGCGACACCTCTGATGGATAGCTGCGGATCACGCTAGCAAGCAGCAGATTTTTTTTCTTACATCTATCACCAGTGGCAGTGAAATATGTTTGGCAATAGGGTGTCTTGACAATAAGTGATTATTGATTATTCAAAATGTGCACAAATCATGAGAAGAGAAAATAACTACAACATGGTTAAAAGTCGTTTGCAGGTTTGCTTTAAATGAACAAGCAGGCGGCACCTCCATCAGCTCTGTGGAAAGGCGAGCAGACTCATGGTAAGCATGCATGTTTTTCAATGTTTTGGTCCCACAAATAAATAACTATAACTTTAATGCCACACATTTTGTTGAACCGTCCAGAAAAAATTAGCAAAAGCTTTGAAACAAGCAGTTATAAAGTTATATTTTTAACATTTTATTTGTTGCTATCGACTGCTGCTTTATTAAACATATTAAAGGAATATTAATGTTTTTTACAATCGGAACCTTATTTCTGTAATAAACCAAGTTCTTTTACTCACCCATAGTACTTTGGTGTCATTTGGAGCAGATTCGTAGATGTTGTAGTTTAGCGATATCCGTTAACGTGAGTGCTTGGGGCAGGCGATTGCAGCCACCAAATAACACAAACTTGATCACTTTTCAAATTACAGAAGCTCAATGTCTTACTATACACTTTCGTTTGAGTCAAAAGTGGCCTCTAATCCGATATTTATCCATAGATTCGAGTAGATGAGGAGGACAGCTGTTTTGCAGATAAGAAGACACTCACAACTTTTCTGTTGCGAGTGACACATGGCAGAAGATTCAGACTTTGAGGCTGAAGAGGACTTATGGAGGACTGAGGACTGAAGAGGAGTATACGGATGAGGAGACAGAATGGATACGGAAAGAATGAAGCCGAGACAGTTTTAGGAGCAGAGCAGAGAACAGCCATTGGTATCGCATTACTTCTCAGAATTGTGCGCTGAATCCGCTGGCCTTCTTTCTTTTCCTTTGCTGATAAAAAAATCAAGTTTTGAGCGGGGTCATGCGTGAGACTGTAATTTCCGAGGACCGGGGGGGGGGGAGTAAGTGCGAGTGAACAATTTTTCCCGAGGAATGGGGGGGGGGGGCAGTTCGGCTCTGGGCTGCGCGTATTCCGCACAGATGGAGACACCGGGACCGGAGTCGGTGCTGAGGCTCAGGACGTGCCCAGGGGACGGCGCGTCTGCTCTGGCCTCGCTCGGACCGTGCGCCCGGAGCAGGGGGAGTTTTTTTTTCGCTGAAAACGCATGGTGCCTGCATAAACTGAGCCACACAGACCGATTTTCTGGGCACAAAAAAAAAAAAAAAAGCATGAGAGATGCCATGTGTGGCGTGTGGCACATCGAATTGCGTGTGTCACACTCTCAGTGCGTGAGACTTGAGAGCCCTGGTCCTGACTGAAGTGGGTACTGCAAACACGATGGTCCAAACGTCTTACAGCTTTGCGTTTCATGTTTGGGTCCCAAGAGCTGAGAGAGAAATAAGCTGTGACTGCGCACATGCGCACTGTCCTCCTCATCTACTTGAAACTATGGCTAAATCTCAGATTAGAGGCCACTTTTGACTCAAACGAAAGTGTAGACTAAGACATTGAGCTTCTGTAATTTGAAAAGTGATAAAGTTTGTGTTATTTGGTGACTGCAATCGCCTGCCCCAAGCACTCAGGTTAACGATATCGCTAAACTACAACATCTACAAAACTGCTCCAAATGACACCAAAGTGCTATAGGTGAGTAAAACAACTTGTTTTATTACTGAAATAAGGTTCAGATTGTAAAAAAACGTTAATATTCCTTTAAACCTGCTTAAATCATAGACTGCGGACCGATATTTACGTGTGCACAGTAGCATTCAAGCTAACCGGCACCAGCGCCCAGTTAGCCCAAGCTTCCCCAGGAGTGGGTGACAGCAAACCGGACAAATGCACAAAAATAAAAACATGCCGGCCTGATGACATGGTGGAAATACAGTGTTCATTGAACTTTATGTCTGGAGAGCTGGCAAAGTTGACGTCGCAGCAGGAACGCCTGCTCAAACTTTTCGGAGAAGTGAAAACATTGAAAATCATGATAAAAGAAAAAGACAAACGGATATTCACGCTGAGGAAGTTGCAAGTTGAGGAATTGGAGCAATACACAAGGAGAGACGATTTGGTGATTACGGGACTGGAAACCCGACACCAGACGTACGCCAGAGCCGCCGCTAATGTGACCACAACAGAGGACGCTCCGAGGGACGAACTGCGCTCACTCGAGCAACAAGTGGTGGATTTTCTGAATAGTAAGAACATAAACATTCACAGTGAGGGAATATCGATCTGCCACACACTACCAAGGAAATCAGAAAAGACAAGACCTGCTATAATCATCCGATTTATTAGCAGGAAGCTGAGGAACGATGTGATGTTCCAGGCAAAAAAACTGAAAGGGACGAATGTGTTCATAAACGAGCACCTGACAAAGAAAAACGGGGACATCGCAAGAGAAGCAAGATTACTGAGAAAACAGAGAAAAATTACAGGAACATGGACTCGCAATGGAAACGTGTGGATCAGAGAGCAGAATGGATCAGCAAAGGTGATAAAGGATTTAGGAGAGCTTGAAAAGTTTAAGAATGGACAATTATAAGAATGAAGATTGACTGCAAACAAGGACTGACCCGGAGAGTGTCCACAGTGGAAATCAGGTTGGACACACGTGATAATGAACACACAGGCCTACACTTAACATGGACACTGACATAAACACCAACATTGCATTTGAAGGCAAGATATATGACCTAGAAAAGGACACAGAGCATAACTTTCTTAAACCTATTGTAAGCGAATGTAACTATTATACAGCGGAACAATATAATAACAATATATGTAGCGGAAATGATAAAGCCTTGTCTATTATACACTTCAATAGCCGCAGCTTGAAATGTAATTTAACAAAAATCAAGGATTATTTAAATCATCTTAATAGAAGCTTTAAAGTCATTGCAGTTACAGAAACATGGCTGAAGGAAACTGACATAAATGATGTTCAGATTAATGGTTATAACATGTACTATGTAAACAGAACCAGTAAAAAGGGAGGGGGAGTAGGCCTATATGTAGATGCCAACTTAAAATGCAAAGTAGTTGAACAAATGACACTGAAAATCAGCAATATGTTGGAAATGATTACTGTAGAAATTATGAACAAAAATAGTAGAAACATCATTGTCAGTTGTGTGTATAGAGCACCTGGATCTTGCATAGAAACATTTACTGACAAGGTCACAGAGATATTTCACACAATCAACTCCAAGCCAGTATTTTTGTGTGGGGATTTTAACATCAATATAGGAAATTCTATAGGCCCAAAACCATTTGTTGAATTTATGAACAGTATTTGCTTATATCCCATGATATCAAAACCAACGAGAGTCACTGCTCACAGTGCAACTATTATTGCTAATATTTTCACAAATGTGATGGGCAACTTAACGAGTGGTATCTTAATGACTGATGTGAGTGATCATTTACCAGTATTTACTATTTATGAGAAATTGTGTTGTGACAATGTGGAAGATGAGTCTGTTATATATAAGAGACAAATATACAAAGGCTATAGAGGCATTCAGAGATGACTTAAAGAATCAAAATTGGGATGAAGTGTACCAACTAAATGCTGTAAATATTGCTTATGATACCTTTATGAATATACTGATTAACTTGTATGACAAGAACTGTAAAAAAAACAAATTAAAAGCCAGTAAGAAGAAGAATTCCATAAACAATCCCTGGATGACAAAAGGTTTGAAAAATGCCTGCAAAAAAAAAAAAAAACCTCTATAAATTGTTTTTGAAGCAAAGGACAAGAGAATCCGAAGTTAGATATGAAAAGTACAAAAATAAATTGGTAGGTATTATAAGAAAACAAAAAAAAGACTATTTCAGTAATTTATTAGACAAAAATAAAGGGAGCACAACAGATACATGGGGTGTCATTAACTCAGTTCTTAAAAGTAAATTCTAAAATCCCAAATGATTTTACCAAGAATAATGTTGATATACAGTACATAATAAAATTGATATTGTAAATGAATTCAATGATTATTTTGTAAACATTGGTTCCAAATTAGCTCAGCAAATCCCAAAAAAGAATCAAAATGACAGAGGAGGAATCCTGCCTAATAATGTTAACAGTATTTTTCTTGAAAAGGTTCATAAAAATGAGATTTTAACTATTGTGCAAAAATGTCCAAACAAAAAATCTAATGACTTTACAGATATAAACATGGTACTTATTAAGAAAATAATTGACGTGATCATTGAACCATTTGTTTATATCTGTAATTTGTCACTGACAAAAGGAATATTCCCAGATAAAATGAAAATAGCAAAAATAATTCCACTCTTCAATAAAGGTAATAAACATGATTTCTCTAATTATAGACCCATATCTTTACTTCCACAATTCTCTAAAGTCCTGGAAAAGCTTTTTGCTGCCAGGCTCAATAAATTTATGAATAAACATAACATTCTGTCAAATAGTCAGTATGGATTTCGTACTAATCATTCAACTACCACAGCAATAATAGACCTAACAGAGGAAATTTCAAATGCTATTGATCAAAAACATTATTTGGTCAGTATGTTTGTAGACCTTCAAAAAGCATTTGATACACTGGATCATGAAATACTGCTAGATAAATTATACAAGTGTGGAATTAGAGGTGTAGCGCACCAGTGGGTTAATAGTTATCTAAAAGACAGGATTCAATTTGTTGAAATAGATCATATTAAGTCAGATGTCCGTAAAATTGGTTGTGGAGTGCCTCAAGGTTCGGTCCTTGGGCCTTTACTTTTTCTCATTTATGTTAATGATATTGCATCCCTATCTTCATTATTAAAATGTATATTATTTGCAGATGACACCACTCTGTTTTATTCAGGACCAGATGTTAAGGATGTTCTAGAGGTCGTAGGGAAAGAGTTTAAAAAAATACAAAACTGGTTTCATTGTAATAGATTGTCCTTAAATATCAGTAAAACAAAATTCATGGTATTTAGTAGTAGGAAAAAAGGTGTCAATGCCACATTATTTATTGGAGATGAGGAAATACAGAGGGCACATGAGCTCAGATTTTTGGGTGTTATGATCGATGAACATCTGACATGGAAATCCCATATAGATTATGTGAAAATTAAATTATCACAAGTAATAGCTGTGTTATATAAGGTAAAAGAGTCATTAAATATGAGAGCTTTGTATTTGTTGTATAATTCATTGATTGTTCCATATCTGACCTATTGTATAGAAGTCTGGGGTAGTGCTTGTAAAACTTATGTTAATTCTGTGTTCATTTTACAGAAAAGAGCGGTAAGAATCGTTAGTGGAAGTGATACAGAGACACAACAAACCCAATATTTATACAATTAAAAATATTGAAATTCAATGAACTGGTTGAATTTCATATTTTAAAAATTATGTACAAAGCAAATCAGCAAACCTTGTCCACTAATTTGCAAAGTAAATTTCAAAAGAGAGAAAGTCATTATAATTTGAAAGGAATTGAAATCTTAAAAAACAAAAACAAATTTAGAACAACAAAAATGGAAAAATGTGTTTCAGTCAAAGGTGTGAGTGTATGGAACAATCTAAATGAAAAACTCAAAGCTTCAAAATCTTTTCAAGTGTTTAAAAGAAATGTCAAACATGATATGCTAAAAAAGTATGAAATATGAACTGTCCTTTTGTGCTAATTAACATGTATTTAATATTGTGCACGTCATGTAAATAAGTTCCTCAGTGTAGTTGGAACTGATGAAATGTTGTAAATGTCTGATTTTGTGTGAAAAGGGGGCAGATGTTATAAGTTTATACTTCTTTCTGCTCCTTTTCATTCACATGGTTAAATGTTACAGAACTATTTTGTATTCATCTTTTATGAATGAAACAAATAAAGAAATGAAAAATGAAAAAAATCTACTGTACATTGTGTAACTTTTCTGTACTGTACATTGTGAACACTGGTGTAAGGTCCATCACGTTTGTTTCAGTTCTATGCCCGGAATGTTCCACAGTATAATATTAAACAGATCTACCTTGCATTTATTCAATTACAGGTGGTTTTATATATCAAAAATACCTACAAAAACAGGCATGACTGTGAGAGTGGTCGCCACTCGACAGATCTGACCTGTAACTTGCTCTGGTTTGGTCTCTATGAAGATAGAAAGGTTTAATACCATACTGTGAATCATTCCAGCAAAGCAATAACATCTCCCAATAACATCTCCATGGAGAAAAGCGTACCTGACCACTGTACCATGCACCTGGAATACACAATACAACATACAAAGTTCTGTGTAAAATGTTTGAAAGTTCCTTAAAGTGAATGTACTGCAGACACTAGTGTACACAGTGTCTTTGATATTTCTATTATAATCTCAGGACCCACCTCCTGCAGTCCTCACTCCGGGGACCCTCACTCTCATTCACGCTCCACAGACGAACCCCACACAGGAGCACAAGGTGTTCGGATATCTTCATGTGCATAATGGTGTGTGAAGGGCTTGTTTCTGCTGATATTAGAATACAAACTTTTACCGAGGTCAAACTTCAACTGCAATAAACACAAACTCTAGAGTTTAGTCATATTGGGAGAGACAATATGACTAAGAGACAGGGGAGCAGGCAGGAGCAGGCAGGTGCAGAGGGTCAGGTGGAGAGGAGAAGGTCAGATGGAACAGATGATACAGAGGAGAAGGTCAGATGGAACAGATGATACAGAGGAGAAGGTCAGATGGAACAGAAGAGAGAGGGTCAGATAGAGAGCAGAAAGGGGAGGAGTGGGCCAGCTGGAACAAATGTGCCCTGCCACGGAAAAAAACAGTCACAAGTTGTTCCGGAGGCATTTTGAGTTATTTACAGATTCTTAAAGTGTAGATGCTAAGCTTTCCAACGATGCCTTACACATGGAAATCTGAGAACATTTGAAGAATTTGTGGCCATTTGAAAGCAGCACACTTGATTTTAGAAAAGCTCTGAAAAGAGATCGTGAAGTTCTCTAGCTCCAGGCTTCTAAGCCCTCCCCCTGCAGATCATCATCACTGTGGTGTTTCAGGGCAGGTCAGAATTAGAACCTACTGTTACTGGTCTAGTCCTGGTTTAGTTCTGTTTTAGTCCTGTTTAAGTCCTGGTTTAATCCTGTTTTAGTCCTGGTTTAGCCTAGATTTAGTCCTGTTTTGGTCCTGGTTTAGACCTTGGTTTAGTCCTGGTTTAGTTCTGTTTTAGTCCTGTTTTAGTCCTGTCTAAGTCCTGGTTTAGTCCTGGTTTAGTTCTGTTTTAGTCCTGGTTTAGTCCTGTTTTAGTCCTGTTTAAGTCCAGTTTAAGTCCTGGTTTAATCCTGTTTTAGTTCTGGTTTAGTCTAGATTTAGTCCCGTTTTAGTCCTGTTTTGGTCCTGGTTTAGACCTTGGTTTAGTCCTGGTTTAGATGTTTTAGTTCTTGTTTAGTCCTGGTTTAGTTCTGTTTAGTTCTTTTTTAGTCCTGGTTTAGTCCTGGTTTAGTTCTGTTTTAGTCCTGGTTTAGTCCTTGGTTTAGTTCTGTTTTAGTCTAGATTTAATCCTGTTTTAGTCCTGGTTTAGTTCTGTTTTAGTCCTGGTTTAGTCCTGGTTTAACCCTGTTTTAGTCTAGATTTAGTACTATTTTAGTCCTGTTTTGGTCCTGTTTTATACCTTGGTTTAGTCCTGGTTTAGTCCTGGTTCAGTCCTCCACACACTCTGGATGTTTTCTGTATATTATGCTAATGTTGACACAAGCCCCCTGCTTTCAGCTAAATATCTCCCTTTGATATAGAAATAATATGACCACACGAAAGCTGAAGTATTTAAACATTTCCTAAAGTCTGTAGTGTCAAAGATGCAGAGGAGAGGGTCAGATGGAGCAGAGGATGGAGAGAGGATGACACAGCTAATATTCTTGTCGTATTAAGTTGTGTAGCTTTATTTCCTCATCAATTCATCCTGGCTCTGGGCATGTTTTGTATTTTCATAATGATTGTCTTGGCACAGTTTTGGTAAAAGAATGTGACAAATCGGACGTGCGAGATTGGATCCAGTGGCCTCCGAAAGTAAAAACAAAAACGTGCAAATAACCAAACAGCAGGAGGGACTAGAGCACAATCAGATCACACACACACACAGGGCCGTCTCCGAGGGACGACATCAGCATTAGCTACAACTATTGATGATTTCAAAAGACAGGAGAAATAAATCACATTTGCAAGTACAAAAGAACATTTGGTTAAAGTTGTTGTGGTTTGTCAAAATGCATTTGTTTGTCAAGCTCTGGTACATGATAAAAGGAGAAATTCAATTTGTCAACTGGACAAAGTTTGTTTGGTCGAAAACATTTCGCTGCTCATCCGAGAGGCTTCGTTAGCTCTGGTTCTCATGCTGGTTAGACCCTGTTTATATCTAGCTGCAGGGAGGAGCTACCTACACTGAAAAAAGCTCTGAAACTATCCCAGCTACTCTGTCTCTTTTGTTTTACGAATTCCTCTGGCGTCTAGTATTAGCATATCTTATGCCCTAGGAGGTGCTCACTACACTGAAATAGCTCTGAAACTATCAACTAATCTGTCTCCATAGTTTCAGAGCTATTTCAGTGTAGTGAGCGACTCCTAGGGCTTATAGATATGCTAATATTAGACGCCAGAGGAATTCATAAAACAAAAGAGACAGAGTAGCTGGGATAGTTTCAGAGCTTTTTTCAGTGTAGGTAGCTCCTCCCTTGCAGCTAGATATAAACAGGGTCTAACCAGCATGAGAACCAGAGCTGACGAAGCCTCTCGGATGAGCGGCGAAACGTTTTCGACCAAACAAACTTTGTCCAGTCGACAAATTGAATTTCTCCTTTTATCATGGAATCTACCTGGACGACTGAGGGACTCTTCACGCAAACTCTGGTAAATGTTTATCTGTGTATGTAGGAACACAACTGTTAGCTTTGAAAAGGCGAAAAAAGTTCTGGAAAAAAGGCATGAAAATCAATGAATAGAAATTAAATCAAGTTAAACAAAAATTTGTACCAGTTCAGTTTAGATTTAATGCTCTTTTTCCCCCATACTCTTGCTGTTGTATTTATTGAGCCGACGTTTATAGGTATATGAACATTTTATTTCACGTCTCATCTTTTTCCCCAGATACAAGGTGAGCATGTCCATAAAGCTTTGCTAATAACAATTCTAATGCTGATTTATTCTTAATTATAGAAACACTGTTCACCATGTCGCATTCATTTATGTTATAATTTGGTGTTTTAGGTCTCAAGACAATTATCCAATCAGAAAGCAGAATGAACCTCGTGTGAGTCTCCCATTTGGGACGACTGTTTTAATCCATCTGAATGGACTAAATCCTCACTGCTGGAGGTCCTGAGGGTTCACATGAGACCTGTCCATATACTGAGAACGAGAAAATTATATGTGCACTCTATCTGCTATTTAAAGCAATAACAGCCCGGGTTCAGTTGTGATTGGAGTACTTTAAAAAAAAAAAAAAAAAAAAAAACAGGAAGAGTGCAGGCTTTTATTCCCAGAGAGTTTAGTTTTGGACATGTCTGAGTGATGTGTGGAGCAGCTGCCCAATTACTCAGCACAAGATGGACATGTTTTAACTGACTGGTTTTAAACACACTTTCAGGCTGGTCTGCTGGTGGCGCTAAAGACAACATTAGCATGAAAGACAGAAAACATCCAGAGTGTTTGTATGTGGGTGTACAGGACTGAACCAGGATTAAACTAGGACTAAAACAGAACTAAGAAGAAGAAGAAGTGAACTTTATTGATCTCACACTGGAGAAATTCTTCTCTGCATTTTAACCCATCCTATATATATATATATATATATATATATATATATATATATATATATATATATATATATATATATATATATACAGGGGGTCCTCGGGTTACGACGGTCTCGGGTTACGACTTTTTGTGGTTACGAACGCGCCCCCATTAAAAAAAAAATGTATATATTACGCGTCATTCCGTCTTACGCGGTTTAGCGTGGTAAGAGATGTAAACAAACGCGAACGGCGCGCGGCGCACGGCGGAAGAATACGCTCTGTTGTGGTTGTAGGGAGAAGAAGACAGCCTCATGTGTGTGCCCAATGTGGGCGGAAGTACCTGATGTGGGCTCTGATCTGCTCCTATGAAAGCGGCAGTGATAACCAAGCAGCGTAGTGGTCTAATTATTGAGATGGAAAGGTTATTGGTGCTTTGGTTGGAAGATCAAAGGCAAAATCCGGCTTACGACGAAATTCGGGTTTAAGAACAGATCAACGTCGTAACCCGAGGACCCCCTGTATATATATATATATATATATATATATATATATATATATATATTAGGAGCAGTGGGCGACACATTCCTGCACCCGCGGACCATCTCCATGATGTTAACTGACGAACTGGCAGGACCTAAGCTGGAATGAACCGGTGCATGTTATGGCAGTTGGTGTGGGAAAGGAGTGGCTCCTCCCAGGTGAGTAGACACAGGAGGGTGACCCGGGGATCGAACCCAGACCATGCATGCAAACTCCACACAGAACACACACAGAAAGGCCTGGGCGAACCGGGGATCAAACCCGGAACCTTCTTGCTGTGAAGCAAGAGCGCTAACCACTCAGCTACAGTGCCGCCTAAACCAGGACTAAATCAAGGATTAAAACCGGACTAAACAAAGACTAACCCAGGACTAAACCAGAACTAAAACAGGACAAAACCACGACTAAACAAAGACTAAACCAGGATTAAAACAGGACTAAAACATGTCAAGGGGGGTTAGTTGGACCCAAAAGCAGAAACACCAAGAAAAGTTTAAATGGTTTATTTTACAGTGAGCTGGACCTTTTGGGCTGGTGTGAATAAAAACCAAAATCCTGGTGCGGTTCGTTTGAGGTGAGAATGCAGACCGGACTCGATCCGACACAAGTTGGCTTTTTGTACTTAACGAGCTCCCGTCGTATGTCGAGCATTATGGGAAACCGAGGCTTATGAAACTAAACTAAACTAAACTAAACGAAACTTACGAGGCTTACTTTTTCACTTTTCACGTTTTGCGTAAGCAGAGAAGAGTTATCAAACAAGTGGGGAGCCAGGAGACAAGTTACCATGAGTGTTAACTGACGAACTGACAGGGAGTGTTGGAATGAATCGGTTCTTATAGCAGAGTTGTGAAGGATATGGCTCCTCAAACATTTGTGCAAACTGTATAAACTGAGCAAACCATATCGCTAAGGCTAGATTGAAAACAGCACGTAACACCAGGACTAAACCAGGACTAAAACAGGACTAAACCGACAGGGCTCATTCTGTCCAATGGCTGAGCGACCTCAGCACATGTGCTTTTGTTTATAGATGTTAGTTCGCTTGGGGAAAAACTGCAGTGTGAAAGCAAACCGCACCAAAATAAAAAAAAATAAAACAAATTTGGTCCGGACCAAAGCAAGTGAATTATCGGACTTTCCTGGTGTGAAAACGACCTAAAACAGGACTAAACCAGAACTAAACCAGGATTAAACCAGGAGTAAAACAGGACTAAACCAGAACTAAACCAGCAACAGTACCTTCTAATTCTGACCTGCCCTGAAGGCTAACACTGCAGTGATGATGATCTGCAATCTGTTTTCAGAGCTTTCTAAAATCCGATGTGCTGCTTTAAAATGGCCACAAGTTCTTCAAATGTTCTCAGATTTCCATGTGTAAAGCAAGGCATTCTGTGAATAACTCAAAACAACTCCAGGACAACTGTTTTTTTTCCGTGGCCGGGCACATATTCCTTACCTTTCCTCCATGAATGAATGATTCCTCCATGTGTGAGTGTGGAGGAGCTCCACAGAGGCCCCTGCTCCTTCTGACGGTATGAGTGTTGAGTGGGAGCAGCTGGGGTCAGGGTCTGTTATCTGCACTGAACCAAAGACGCCCCGGATCAGAGTGTCCCCTCAGTAAACAGCACAGAGCACAGAGGGAGCGTTTGGTTCTTACTCAGGGGCAGCCCCACCTGGTAAATAGGTCGTTAGTGTCTGGATCATTACATCTGTCAGCACAGGCAAAAATTTAAATAAGATAAAATGTTAACGACAATTTTGGTTACAAACATTCAAACGGAGCAAGAAAATGTTAATTTGATTTCATTTTACTAACATGTACTGAAGAATAATTTATGAACGTTCTGTATTAGAAATAACTTAACCCTAGAGCTCTATCGCCGGGTGATTTTCACCCGAGCAAAAGTATTTACATGATTTTCAATATGCTGCATATGCCGCCCGCACGCACTTCACAGAGGGAAGAACACAGGAAGAGGAAGAGGTAGAGCCATAATGTAATCTTCCCCTGTTTACTTTGTTTTTATAGTTTTTTGTGAGCCAAAAAGACGGGACTTTCTCAAAGTGTGAATCCTCTCCCCGGAGCGTTATACCACAGTGCTCTGACAATCACACAAAATTACATAAATAGGCTAATGATTTAAAAGCAAGATGTAAAGTGATAATAATTTATACTTATTTTGGTGATCATTATTTTGGGAAAGATTACCCATCGACCCAATCCATAAAAAAATCTGTAGCTATATGCAGGCTATATTTGTCAAGCTGAAAAAGTGTCTTAATGTGATTTTACAGATTTATACACTGCTCATTTATGGGAGGAAAAGAAATATTTTTTATTTGAAGTTATTTTATTTATTTGAGGTTATTTTTCAAAATATTGTACTGACCACAGCAGGACTCCCACTGACATACAACATATACAAATCTCATGAAGAGATTTTTGTCTGTCATTCTAAGTGGACCAAAAAATCAGTTAAATTAAAAGTAATCTAACAGAAATAACTGCAGTAATTTGATGAATAAGCTGTAACTTGCGATGATCTCCGGTGTGATACTGGTGTGGCCACAGTGTGCATGTCGGATGTTGCTCACAGGGGTCCAAGGGACGCTCAGGGAGTTAGTGTGTTTGCTCAAACACATGAAAAATTAGGGGGGACATTGGTCATGGGTCCCTAGGGAGCTTCACCATTGTTTTTGACATTTTTGAAGGTGTAGGTGTTTCCCTGCCCATTTTTTCCTACAGGCTTTAGTGGCAATAATGAAAGAGGAATGTAAGAATGTAATGAATTTAATGTAAGAGGATGTAAAAAATAGGTAAGTAAGAGTGGTCCTGGAATGTGTATCTATCCTTATTTAGTGCAGTGATTATGAATAAATATCACAAAGTGGTGATATCAAAGGGAATTCTTATGGTGGAAACAATATTTTAGTCAACTGGTCATTCTTACCCACTGAAAAAAATACTATTTTTTGTTCCTCTCTCCTGCAACTGTTCGTGAGTCAAGGAGTCTGTGCTTCACCAGGGAAGTCTCACATGTCCCAGGAATAAGTGGACCAAACACCAAGTTTACAGTATCATTATTATTGGGGCCTAGCACCGAAGGTGCTAGGCACCAGAGAAATGGAGTTTCGCAACACCTTCATCCCAGACAATACGCTTTTCTCCATCTCCCGAGCCGGCTTCCCTCGGTTGGACTTCTGACCCCTACCCCCCTCCGCTGTCCCCCCTGGTCCCTGGCGCCTGGGCCTTCCCTGGCGCTGCGTCGCCCTTGCTCTCCCCCAGACCCCTTTCTTCACCTGAGGCAAGCCCCTTGGTCTTCTACACTTCCCCTGTTCCTCTCAGCCCGAATGCCCGGTGGTGCTTATCCCCGTACCCACATCCCCCGATGTGTCCTCTGAGCGCTTTGCGAATGTATGTACCTTGTGGTGCATTTCCGTACCACGGGGTAAATCTTTCTGAAGAGAGAAAAAAGAAGTGCTTTGTGACTGTTACTGTGGTGGTGAAATCTGTACTATTATGTGCCTGAAATGTGTATTATCGTGTACCTTGTAATATTAAAAGATAAAAAAAAAAAAAAGTGTTTCTACTGATTCTTATTACTTACTTTATCCCCTCCCTGCCTGCATGCACTTTTTCCCTCTTGTCCAATTGTCCTGGAGCTACTGTGGCGAGTAAATTTCTCCTGTGTGAGATCAATAAAGGCTTATCTTATCTTATTATACATTATTCCTCTAAACATGGGAATCTATGGAAACCCCTAGAACCGTCTGGTAAAAAGTTGTGAAATTTTGCATGCACATTCCAGCCAGTCTCCTCATTACCCACAGCAATTTATAGGCCCCCAGCCCCAACCGTCTAGTGCCACCAGCAGGTCAAAGTTGCAGAAATTTTCAGGAATTTTCTGCGTTGCTAGGCAACGTACCTAGCAACCTTTGATCTGTCTTTGATATGTCTTTGATCAGTTAAACCTTGTTAGACCCTGTTAAACCCTGTTAGACCCTGTCAAACCCTGTCAGACTCTGTCAGACTCTGTTAGACCCTGTTAGACCCTGCATGCGGCCTACACGCTGAGGCCTACATGCACCTTCGGTGCTTGGCCCCACATTGCTGCTTGCAGCTATATTTGCGGCCAAGCAGCACTAAGCTCCAAGACACCTATAGTGTTTGTATTGATTCTTATTATGAAATATTCTTCTGCCTCTGGGAGTCTATGGAAACCCCTATAACCGTCTGGTAAAAAGTTGTGAAATTTGGCATGCACATTCCAGCCAGTCTCCTCATTACCCACAGCAATTTATAGGCCCCCACCCCCAACCCTCTAGCGCCACCAGCAGCTCAAAGTTGCAGGAATTCCTGCGTGTAACTTTTGAACCGTATGTCCAATTTTCAAAAACTTGGCATCCCTGGACTCCTTGGGCCAAGCCGAATCCAACGCACCATATGACGACATTTTCCGCCAGGGTAGATTTTCCGCCATTTTGAATTTTATGAAAAACACTCAAAATGCTCCCTCAATTTTGGACCAATTTTGCTCAAATTTGGTACATAGCATCTTTGGACTGAACCTCATCAGAAGTATCCCTGGATTTTTTGATATCTCTTATCGTTTTGTCGTGACAGCCAATCAAACGCGTCTGAAAAGTCGCCAAACAGGAAGTGAGCTCATATCTCGGGAACCCTTAATAGGATTATTTTCAAACTTTTCACAGATGTTCGCATCCTTCCCAGGATGCCCCACAAAAAAATTACAGGGCCCGAGCTCAAACCCTCTAGCGCCACCAACAGGTCAATTATGAAAAACAAAATGCTTCTCCTCCCTCAATTTTGGACCAATTTTGCTCAAATTTGGTACACAGCATCTTTGGACCGAGCCTCATTAGAAACATTGCTGGATTTTTTATATCTCTTATCGTTTGGTCGTGACAGCCAATCAAACACGTCTGTCCGAAAGCCGATGCACCCGATACTGACCTTTCACGCACATTGCTAGGTAACGCCCTGATTAAAGATCTTTGATCTTTATGTACCTTTGATCTGATATAGCTGCAAGCAGCAATGTGGGGCCAAGCACCGAAGGTGCATGTAGGCCTCAGCATGTATTATTAAAATTCCTGCAACTTTGACCTTAACAGGGTCTAACAGGGTTTAACAGGGTCTAACAGGGTCTGTTAGCCAGGCTTCCCAGGCTCCCAGGCTTCCTATGAAGGGTTCTCAAGATATGAGCTCACTTCTGCTAGATCAAAGACACATCAACGACAGATTTCTGCATTGCCTAGGCAACGCAGAAAATACCAGACGGTTCTAGGGGTTGCCATAGACTCCCATCCTAACAGTCGCCAAACAGGAAGTGAGCTCATATCTCGGGAACCCTTCATAGGATTATTTTCAAACTTTTCACACATATTCTAGTCTGTCCCAGGATTCCACACAAAACAATTACAGGGCCCCAGCTCAAACCCTCTAGCACCACTAACAGGTAAAAATTTGAGGGACATTTCTGCTTGTAACTTTTGAACCGTAAGTCCGATTTTCAAAAACTTGGTATCTCTGGGATCCTTGGGCGAAGACTGATCCAACGCACATCATCAAATTAGGCTGGGTCACTGCTTGGCCCCACATTGCTGCTTGGAGCTATATATATATATATATATATATATATATATATATATATATATATATATATATATATATATATATATATATATATATATATATATATGAATTTTTTGTTCTCAAATTCCTAATTTTTCAGTAATTTTGGAGCATGTTTTAAGGTCTTCCTGTTTTTTTTTGTTTTTTTTTTTCATTTTGTTACACACACCACAGTTGAAAATAAAAGAAAACCATTCTAATTTATCATGTGTTGTCATATTTTGACCTATTTTTCATGACAAGTACTTTTTGTTGGGTATATTATATCAGGTAAAAATTACCCGGCAAAAGTGATGGTGTTACTTTTTATAGCGGAAGTGTTCTAGGGTTAAATTAGAAGCTAACGTTTGACATTTTTAATTGCCTTTTCATGCAGATTGTGAGTCACTGCTTGCTTAATTAAAGTAGCTGTCTCAACACATTTATCAAGAGTCAAATGAACTTATAATGTTCTTTCATGTTCATGTGTTTACTCTAAACAGCTGGGGAAAGTGTCTGGGGAGGTGGAGGGCCACTCCTCTTTCCACGGTATGTTACAGTACCTATGGCATGGGAATTGGGATTGTGCAAAGAAGAAGAATTTTAAAAATAACAATAATAATTTTAAAAAATCATTTGAGGGCATTATTTTCATAAAACTAACCATTCTTCTACTTAAATACATGTTAAAGTTACACAGAAAATAACACAATAATCAATAAACACTGAGTTGAGACTTTGCAGCTGATGTCATCAACATTCCCTGTGTGTGTGATGCTAACTGAAGGCTCTGTTCTGTCTGAGACTTTATTTCACTTTAATTTGAGCTTTATTTTAACACAACCTGACCAGAAAGAACTGACTTAACTGAAACTACAACAGGTGAGATGATTTGTCTCTTATGCATAAAATTACATTCACAATCTCACAAACAGTTTTTCTGTTTGTCACTTTCACCGTTTTGTTGAAAATCAAACTCGTAAACAGGTCACAGACTCCTAAAAATGTGTTGTTTGAATCCATTTTTGCATTTTTCTTTCATCTTAAAACTATTTGTCTGTTTGCTAAAGGGACTAAACCAGGACTAAAACAGAACTAAAATAGGACTAAACCAGGAGTAAACCAAGACTAAACCAGGACTAAAACAGGATTAACCAAGGATTAAAACAGGACTAAACCAGGACTAAAACAGGACTAAACCAAACTAAACCAGGACTAAACCAGACTAAACCAGGACTAAACCAAGGACCTAAACAGGAGTAAACCAGGACTAAAACAGAACTAAAATAGGACTAAACCAGGAGTAAACCAAGACTAAACCAGGACTAAACCAGGACTAAACCAAGGATTAAAACAGGACTAAACCAGGACTAAAACAGGACTAAACCAAGCTAAACCAGGACTAAACCAGACTAAACCAGGACTAAACCAAGGACCTAAACAGGACTAAACCAGGACTAAACCAAACTAAACCAGGACTAAACCAAACTAAACCAGGACTAAACCAGGACTAAACCAAGGACTAAAACAGGACTAAACCAGGACTAAAACAGGTCTAAACCAAGACTAAACCAGGACTAAACCAAACTAAACCAGGACTAAACCAGGACTAAACCAAGGACTAAAACAGGACTAAACCAGGACTAAACCAGGACTAAAACAGGACTAAACCAGGTCTAAGCCAGGACTAAAACAGGACTAAACCAGGACTAAACCAAGGACTAAAACAGGACTAAACCAGGACTAAACCAAGACTAAACCAAACTAAACCAGGACTAAGCCAGGACTAAAACAGGACTAAACCAAGGACTAAAACAGGACTAAACCAGGACTAAAACAGGACTAAACCAGGACTAAACCAGACTAAACCAGGACTAAACCAGGACTAAACCAGGACTAAACCAGGACCTCACCACATAAAATCAATAGTCTTGTGATAGACCAGGTTTTACCAGTGAAAAGAAAAGCGAAAATGGGCATGTTTGAGTATTTTGTCTGTAAAATCTTCAAGTGTCTAGTCAGTATAGTTTTAAGTGTCAAAAAACATAAATAAGAACAGCGAGACAGGCCAAAGTTTAAAAATATTCACTTTTTTAATGAGAGTCAACAGGAGCCAGCCCCCCTCCTGAGAATGGACTGCCCCGACAACAGGACCACTGTCAAATAAGGGAATTAAATAACAATGCTTTAGTTCTGTTCAAATCTGCAGATGGGTTTTGCACACAGAAAAAAAAACAACAACAAAAAAACAAATATAAATATAACATGTCCGATTTAATTCAATATCATGTAAATACTATGAGAGATGTGCTTCTTGTTGCGAGTGCATCGTCATAAGGCACAGGCTTAATTCCCTCCTTGAGAAGAAAAAAAAAAAAAGTTTATAATATTTCTATTTTAGCTATTTTGTTTTGATTATTTCAAAAAGTCCAAGCACAATGGATCATCAGGGGCAGTTGGGTGTTGATTTAAGTCGGCTGACAGTAAAATGAAATTACACAAAAATTCACAAACAAAACTTAAAGAAATTATAACTGTAAAGCTTTACAAAAGTTCAAACCAAAACAAGCAGTGGTTATGTGTTATTTTATGACACCCAAATGAAATAATGCAGCTGCGTCAAGATCCGTCGACACGTGAATGTAAGAGTTTAGCCTTAAAAACACACGTCAAAGTTTAATGCCACACTATGGGACATTCCAGGCAGAGCAGTAACACCTCCATGAAGAGGGGTTTTCCAGCAGAAGAAAATAAAGATAGGGAGAAATAAAAATAAAACTGTCAGCTTCATTTGACTGGAGCCGAACACTGTGGGTGTCGCTACACTCCCTTAGTCCATTTCTTTATACAGTCTGTGATTATAACGTTAATTCTTCAAAAAACATGCCTGAAGAGAGTTTTCTGAGTGTACAACCCCCTCTTTAAAGAACTGTACAGAGAAAGAAAGAAGAAGTGTGGTGCAGTGGTCATCCCTCTCGCCTCACAATAAGAAGGTCCCAGGTTCAGTTACCAAAACAAGATCACTGTTCATTTTCCTGTGTCTCACTCAGGACACTATACGGTGGTACAATAGACTGTATATAAGTGAGCATGGGGACGCTTCCTGCTCCATCAACTCTGGCTCCAATTCACTTTGTACTGGAAAAGTGTCGCCCCTGTCTTTGGCTACGTTCAGACTGCAGCCTGAAGTGGCCCAAGTCTGATTTTTTCGCCTCTATGCGACCTGTATGTGATCTTTTAATGACAATCTGAACCACACAGATCCAATTTTTTTAAATGCGACCCAAACCGCTTGGAAATGTGGTCCTAAAACCGATACATATCCGATCTTTTGACATGTGACTTCTGTCTGAATGGCCAGGTCCTGTTCCTCCGACCTACACGTCATCAACAAGTGATAAACATCACTATTCTGCGCTGAAGTAGGCGGAAACTGAACAGAACTGGGCCGTATTTTAGGAGACAAGCCCACCAGCGTTGAGCCGACAGAATTGCTGCGTTACTGAAGAGGAACCCACAATCACCTCCCTAAAACAAATAAGTTGTACATGTTCTGTCTCTGGTACGACAGAAACTTTAAAGGGATAGTGCGTTTTTTTTTTAATGTTAATCTGTATGGGTTTCCTTCTAAAAGCTACGTGTGTTGACACCGGCTTACCTCTGACACTCTCAGCTGATCCCGGTTTGGCTCGCTTTCTGGAGCCCACGTAGGTAGGTCCGGTAACTTCACTGGAACATGAAATAAAGCTTGTTTTTCTTCTCAAAACAAAACATTTGTCCGAAAGGTGATATATTTGCGTCCAAAACAGTTGTCCACGAAACATCCAGGAGCGTAGATTGCGTTCGCGTATTGTGTCTCTCGATTTGTATCACTGTGCGCATATTAGCTGTATTAGCCTGTTAACCTTTAGCGTAAGTGTACGGCAGGTGCGGTCCGCCGTAAGGGGAAGTTTACAAGTGAACAGGCTAATACAGCTAATATGCGCGCAGTGATACAAATCGAGAGACACAATACGCGAACGCAATCTACGCTGCTGGATGTTTCGTGGACAACTGTTTGGGACGCAAATATATCACCTTTCGGACAAATGTTTTGTTTTGAGAAGAAAAACAAGCTTTATTTCATGTTCCAGGGAAGTTACCGGATCTACTTACGAACTGGGATCAGCTGAGACTGTCAGAGGTAAGCCGGTGTCAACACACGTAACTTTTAGAAGGAAACCCATACAGATTAACATAAAAAAACAAAAAACAAAACACTATCCCTTTAAAATCGCCAGGCACTCAATGCTAGTGGCCATGTTTAGGCTACTTCCGTAAACACAGAGCATGTTCGCTGCATGTGACGTCGTCGCGTCCTCCAAGGAGCATGTGGGACACTTTTGGGGCATTTAAAGTTCACAATGGAGATCACGTACAAGTCGCATTTAATTGGAAATGTGAACAACCTCGCAAAAAAATCGGATTTCGCAAAAAAAATCCAAATCGAGCTTTAAAGGAAAAGTAAAGTTTTTTACAATCTGAGCCTTATTTCGGTAATAAGCCAAGTTGTTTTACTCACCCATAGCACTTTGGTGTCATATGGAGCACTTCCGGAGATGTTTTAGATTTGCGATCTCTGTAATGTGAGTTCTCGGGGCACATGTTTGCGGTCTCCAAATAACACAAACTTTAGCACTTTTCAAATCATAGAAGCTCGATGTCTTAGCCTACGATTTCGTTTGGTCAAAAGTGGCCTGTAATCCGAGATTTAGCCATAGTTTCGAGTAGATGAGGACGCCAGTGTGCATGTGCGGACTGTGCTCTCAGCTCCCGGGACCCAAACATGAAACGCAAAGCTGTAAACTATGGATAAATCTCGGATTACAGGCCACTTTTGACTCAAATGAAATCGTAGACTAAGACATCGAGCTTCTATGATTTGAAAAGTGCTAAAGTTTGTGTTATTTGGAGCCCGCACGGGGCATATTACATGCTCGGGGAATATATTATATACCCCGAGCTATGGCTAGAAGTCGCGCTAGGCTAACGCTAATCTAAAACATCTCCGGAAATTCTCCATATGACACCAAAGTGCTATGGGTGAGTAAAACAACTTGTTTTATTACCGAAATAAGGCTCAAATTGTAAAAAACGTTACTTTTCCTTTAAGCCCCGCAGTCTGAACGTAACCTTTGTAACTGCCGCAGTGAGCCTCGTCATTTTGGCCTTAAAATGTTCATATTAACCCGCTCTACATGATCCTGGTGTTTTTATTTTGTTATTTTCTCTGCAAATAAATTCCTAATCTTAAACTCGCGCCTATAACTGCTAGCCTCGTGAGCTTGATTTGATTGGAGCCGAACACTATGGGTCTTCGACTCCAATCAAGTGAAGTGGACAAAAGAATGTCACACTACTTTAGTCCACTTCTTTATACAGTCTATGGGTGGTATATTAAGTCTGAAAATGTCTTATAAAAGTTAAATGGGCCAAGAGCTGTGAATGTCAGGTCACTTTTGACGTGAATTTTTTTTTTTTTTTAAAGTTTGACTTGACTTAAACGCCAACGTCTTCTTAATACTGTCTTTCGTTAATGTTTGGAAAAAAAAAGGATTCACATTTTAACCCCGATCCTAAACTCACAAACAGATAAAGAGATACTGACTCCGACCACAAGGGGTCAGTCAAGGGAGGCAAGAACAAAAGCAGCAATGGATTTAAAATAGCCAACGTCAACAAAAGTGCTCTGATTGTGCTATTGAGAAGCAGAAATAAAATCGGGACGGTTGTAAAGTTTACGCTAATGCCGATGCGATGTCAGTATTTCAAAATAAATCATATAATTATTAAAAGCAGTCAAAACTTTCAAAGTAAAATATATTCTCTTTTTTAAGAAACACAACATTCAAAGCAAGCTGACACACAATGGCATTTTCAAAGTAGGAGGATTCGTTATTTTGATTTTCATTACTAATTGAAAATCTACCGGGGGTACCTGAAAGTTGTAAATATCGAGAATAACAATGAGAATAAAAATGTATCTTTTATGTTTTTGTATCTTTTTCACCAAAATCTGATAATCTGATGAGAAACCCCTTTTAACCTTCAGATACATTTCAAACGAATCTCCATTTTGCATATTATAAATCAAACGTATTAACAACCACACACGTCAATAAATAAATGCTTTTATCTTTTCACACAAACAATTTCTCTTTATAAAATTGCCTTTAAAAACAAAAATAAAAGATTAAAATCAGTTGGGATGGGGGGAGTTTTGAGGGGGACGACTAGCTCCAGTGATCCACCGTAAAGAAATCTGTCCGGGTGAGATCTGTTCCAGTTTTTTTCAGTTGAATTGTGAATTGTTGTTCAAATCTGTAAAAGTGAAGAAGTGTCCGACAGGAAAAGGTGTGTTTGTGTAAATTTAGAAACGTACAAAGTCCTTTCGTGATTCTCAAAGTGTGTTTTTTTCTGTTACCGCAGTTATGGTCTGAGAGAATGGTGCGCTCACAGCAAACTTGTAGAAATTGACCGTCTTTAAAATATTGGGAGCAAACAAAACTTATATGTTATTTTAGCTTATTTTTAGCTTATTTTCCATACCTATTCCTCATTCCTATTGAAAACATTAAGGCTGTGTCCCATTTCTCTGTCTTACCCCTTCGTCTTACCCCTACCCCTTGGATTTGCACGTTCATGTGAGGGCAAGGGGTGTCCCGATTCTAATTTTGATGAAGGGTTCGGGCCACGACTGAGGGCTACATACCCCTTGAAACGAAGTAAGCTCTCGACCAGACTTGAAATGAAGGGGTACTCCTACAAGCTCAGGCAGGTTTTGGGATCAGGATGGCAGCGTCACATCGACCAGCCAAGGAGTCTCATACATGTATTTTCAGCAGTTGTAATGATCGATTAACAGTTTAGCATGGTTTACAATTATGACGCTTATGTTCTACGTTACTTTTAGTGAACTGTTGTTGCGGTTTTAATTATAGTGACGTCTGTTTAGCCGTCGTTATCATTTTCATCGAACTTTCATGTATAAACAAGCTATTTTTTTTGTCGAGCTGAGGTACGGATAATCCTTGACATTTGTTTACGTTTGTTTCCGTCAGTTGTTGTCGCCTCTGTAGACGTAGCAGCCAGGTAGGGGCAAGGGATGATGACGCAAATGGTAATCGAGTGGTGTCCCATTCCTTAGGGGAACATTCGTACGCCGAGCCCTCTCAGCTCGGTATTGAGGGGCAACACAAAGACGTAGATAAAGGGGTAAGGGTAAGACGAAGGGGTAAGACAGAGTCATAGGATAATAATGCCTAAAGGTGCATTGTGTAGCTTTTCTGGTGGAGGGTCCATCAAACGTTTTCTCCATGGAGATGTTATTGCTTTGTCTGGAATGTTTCACAGTATGGCATTAAACCTTTCTATCTTCATGGAGACCAAACCCAGACCTAACCCTAACCTAAACCTAACCCAGACCATGTTACAAGTCAGATCTGTGGATTGGTGACCCCGTTGACAGTCAGAATGCCTGTTTTTCTATGCATTTTTAACCAATAAAACCACCTGTAATTTAGCAGCTGTAAAGTAGAGCTGTTTAATGTCATACTGTGGAATATTCCAGGCAGAGCAATGACATCTCCATAGAAACAAGCAGGTGACAGACCCCCAACCAAAAAGTTACACAGTGCACCTTTAAATGATGATGGATCACCTTATTGTAGTAACCGTATGCAATGGAAAATTGAATTGAAAATGATTTGAATTCAAAATATGAATTCAAATTTATTTAATTTACTTACCAAGATGTAACTTTTTTGCCAGTGTACTGAGTGGAGTAGCGGTCCTATTTTATGTACAAAGTCATTACTTGGTATATAATTTCACATGTAAGCTTCTATTGAAAATTGAACTCTGTATCTCTGTGAAACAACAAAAGAGAATGTGGCACTCCTGATTTTCCTGTCCAAAATTTTCATCACTCTCCATAAATTTGAATTAAAAACTGTATAAATTCAACAAAGTGACTCAAATTGCTCTTGTACTCTGTGTCAATGATTGCAAATGTAAAAGGTTAGATCCTGCATAGCCTTATATTTACTAAAATCGAAAATCGCTACCGTAGCCCTCATTTTAAGTCATGAAAAATGCATGAGTGTTACAATGTTAAGCTGGAGTTTGCAGTGAACGCACCACGCCTCGCCTCTCTTCACAGTTCACTGCAAAAAGCAACATCTAGGTCATTTAAAATGGCTTAAATTATTTGACTTAATTTGAGTAGATTCAATCTACCAATGGAATAAGTGTTTTTTTTTTCTTAATTCAAGCAACTTTACATTTAGTTTCTTATTTTAAGTGCAAAGAGTTGTTGTCTTTGTTATTGTAAAGGTGCATTGTGTAACTTTTCTGGTGGAGAAGATGCCACTTTTTTTTTTCTTTGGGGAGATGTTATTACTTGCTTGGTAAGTTCAGGAGTATGTTTCATTTAAAGGTCCCATGGCATGAAATTTTCACTTTTTGAGGTTTTTGAACGTTAATGTGAGCTCCCCTTCCCTGTTTAGCCCCCCCCCATGGCTAAAAGTTGCGAAATGTGTAAACTGAGCAAATGCGATCCTTTTCCGCGTTTGAAAAAAAGACAGCCCAAACGGGCGATTCTGAACAAGGGAACTTTCTGACGTCACACTCGGGGAAAGGTTTCCACCCCCCGTCTGGATGTCTACCCACCGTGTCTGGAAATCACGCCCAGAGAAATTGGACTGCGAACGAGCAATGAAATGCGGTTCTTTATTTGCCTGGAGGCACGTGAGAATGTTTCCAGGCTTGGATGTCCTTTATCCGTGCCTCCGAACCTCTGAAACAGCAGTGGTTTAATTTTATTTTCTGTGGAAATGTGTTTATTTTTATTTTTATGGAAAGCGTCTCATATCTTCCTCCGTGCTTAAACGCGGAAGTGGAGCCAGCGCACATCGCACCGCTAATCCAGGAAACAACGGCGTATTTGACCACAACCCACCCGCTGCACTGGCCTGTCTCTGTCCTCCTCATTTGCATTCAAGCAACAATGCCCAGAATAAAGCATTTCAGAGACATATTTATGACTCTGACTGTCTTCAGGAGGCTCTCTCATACACTGAGGCTTGATTTTGGAGAAGGATTCATTTACAGTATTAGAGAACCACTAAGGCGCCATATAAAAGCATCAAAAAGTACCATGTCATGGGATCTTTAAAGTGAATTTATTATCCAGGAATATCTTTAAAAACATGAATTCTTGTGTGAATGGGCTCACCTCTCCACCGAATTGATTTGTATCTTGGCCTGCTTGTCTCCATGGAGATCAGTTTAATGCCATACTGTGAAACATTCCAGGCTGAACAGTTAAGTACTAGCAAGTGGCGTGCGCTCCCCAAGAAAAGTTATGCAGTGTTCTTTTAAGTGTATTTTCATATTTAAACTAGGGCTGTCAGTTTAACACGTTAATTAGATTAATTAATTACACTGCAATTTAACGCAATTAATTATGAGTGGCAATTCAATGTGCACGCATTTTTAATTTGGTGTGTGGTGAGCAAATCGCTGCCAGGGCCTTTGAACGACAAGTTTATTTATGAAAAGAACAAAGACGATCAACAAGAACGCGGTGATTTGGAGCTTTTGTCAAAAAGAATTTTCCGATCACCGAAGCTGCTCCAGCCTGACGGATCATTTGAACGATAAACACGTCCGGACAAGTTCCATTGTTACCGGTGATAGAGCGAGCGTGAGCGCACTTCAACAAACCAACAAACCACGCTCACAGAATTTGGGAAATGAATGAGAAAAGCGACCACAGAAAAACTAACAAACTCAATCGCAAACTGGGTTGCCTCTCTCTCTCTCATGAGATTAAAATGCGATTAATTAGATTAATTAATTACAAATCCTGTAATTAATTAGATTTATTTTTTTTATCGCCTGACAGCACTGATTTTAAGTACAAAAACTCTCATTCCACTGGTAGATCATTTTACTAAGAGAAATTTTCTCAAATCATCAAAAAATTTCTTAATTCTTAATTCAAGTAATCTTAAAGGTGCACTATGTAACTTTTTTGTTGGGGTTCCGTCACCTGCTTGTTTCATTGGATATGTCATTGTTCTGCCTGGAATGTTCCACAGTATGACATTAAACAGCTCTACTTTACCTGTATTCAATTACAGGCGGTTTTATAACTCAAAAATATCTAGAAAAAACAGGCATTCTGACTGTGAGTGGGGTTGCCTCTCCACAGATCTGACCTGTACCTTGGTCTGGTTTTTGTGTCCAT
This sequence comes from Paratrypauchen microcephalus, assembly GCA_036785185.1. Taxonomy (NCBI): domain Eukaryota; kingdom Metazoa; phylum Chordata; class Actinopteri; order Gobiiformes; family Gobiidae; genus Paratrypauchen; species Paratrypauchen microcephalus. The sequence goes on from JAVJIX010000160.1 coordinate 1,603,980, forward strand.
GAGGATAGAACAGTTTAATACCATACTGCGAAACATTCCAGACAAAGCAGTAATATCTCCATGGAGACAAGTATTTGATGGATTCTCCACCAGAAAACTTACACAATGCACCTTTAACATTTTGACTTTAACTAAGATTTGAGTTTTTGCAGCGTTCCTGCTCTAACCACTGCTCTCAAACGCTTCACGAGTACAAAACATGTGAGTTTCATTTAAATATTGGCACAAAATATCGTCCGTTGGCAGCTTGAGTGAAAAATGTATTTCCGTGTTGCAGTTTGAAGTGGTATACTCTCTCGCTAGCTCGTTCAGAGAGCACGGAGAGTTCAAGTTTTTGGCCTGGTTAGTTGTCCTCGCTTTGGAGTCCTAGAGGCACACGCTGTAGCTGATCTGGCAAGTGGAGCCCACTCCTGCCTGGGAGAGGAAGAGCCGTCCGTTGGGGCACACACACACCTCGTACACTGTTTGTCTGGTCCCTGAAGAAGACAAGCTCGAGGCCTTTCCCTCCGGCAGACGCATCAGACGGATCCTGTGAGCGTCCAGAGAAATCTACGAAACAGAGGAGTAAATAAATGATAAACAACTATAAAGACAAGCCTTTTTGTCTATTATAGTAATTGGAATTGCCAATCTCTACTGAACTAAAGGCAGCTGTTAACTTAAAAAGAATGGTTAGTGACATCGTAGGTGGAGCTGAGCATTTTGATAATAATTAGGGGTTACTTAAACGTGTGTGAATGAAACAAAACACAACTTCAGGTATGTTTTTCATGAGGTAACAACATTATAACATGGCCCACAAGAGTCAGTTTAGCATAATATAGGACCTTTAAAATAGTATTACAGTTTAACCCTAGAACACTTTCGCTATAAAAAGTAACACCATCACTTTTGCCGGATAATTTTTACCTGATATAATATACCCAACAAAAAGTACTTGTCATGAAAAATAGGTCAAAATATGACAACACATGATAAATTAGAGTGGTTTTATTTTATTTTAAACTGCGGTGTGTGTAGCAAAATGAAAAAAAAAAAAAAAGAAACAGAGGAAGACCCTAAAAACATGCTCCAAAAGTACTGAAAAATTAGGAATTTAAGAACAAAAATTTCCTAAAAAAACAAAACAAAACAAAAAAACAATGATACTGGAACGTTGGTCTTTGGTCCACCCATTCCTGGGACATGTGAGACTTCCCTGGTGAAGCACAGACTCCTTGACACACGAACAGTTGCAGGAGAGAGGAACAAAAATAGCTTTTTTCAGTGGGTAAAAATGACCAGTTGACTAAAATAGCTTTCACCATAAGAATTCCCTTTGAAATCACCACTTTGTGATATTTATTCATAACCACTGCACTAAATAAGGATAGATACACATTCCAGGACCACTCTTACTTACCTATTCCTTACATCCTCTTACATTAAATTCATTACATTCTTACATTCCTCTTTCACTGTCGCCGGGTGAAAATCACCTGAAAGCCTGTAGGAAAAAGTGGGCTTTGGGGCAGGGAAACACCTACACCTTCAAAGATGTCAAAAACAATGGTGAAGCTCCCCAAGGACCCATGACACTCAGAAAAATGCAACATATTGAAAATCATGTAAATACTTTTGCTCAGGTGAAAATCACCCGGCGACAGTGCTCTAGGGTTAAATTTTTTGTTTTGAAGTTTTACAATCACTATAAATCAATTATCAGAAAGGGCTTAAAGAGTATGTGTCCTTTATATAAGTCTAGTCTTTTTATTCTTTTTATAAAATGTCCACATGGAATCTAATAGTCTCCTTTCCTCTGCACCAACTAATGCCCTGTCCTCTTTCACTGCGTCCGTAAATCTCCTCTTTTATCTTACTCTAAGCTTCCTCCTATTAGCAGCTCTAAGCCCAGTAAGTAAGTAAGACTTTTGTGTTTCAGTCTGTCTTAAAACTTTCAATCAGTTTTTCAGGCTCTACAATAAATTCACATTTGTACAGAAGGCCAATAGAGACAGATGTGATTAAAGTTAATTAAATAGATGAAGCCATGTTTCTAACCAAGTGCAATAAAAGCAGACAAAAAGGACATGGCCTGTCTCAAGTCTCTGTTGCAGATTTCAAACCTTCCCTTTGTGATTTAAGAATGAGGCCATACTTAAATGTAATATAGCTTTGGAAAAAAAAATAAGAGACCACTGCACTTTTTTTTTTCTTTCTGAAATCAGCATCTCTACATGTATAACAGCCATTCCATTCCAGCGTCTGTTGAATTCCAACACAAACACAAAGCTGAGCTACATCAGTTCTTGCACCAGGAGTGGAATAAAGTCACCCAAGAACAATGTGAAAGACTTGTGGAGAGCATGCCAAGACGCATGAAAGCTGTGATTAAAAATAAGGGTTATTGCACCAAATATTGATTTCTGAACTCTTCTTAAGTGTAAACATTAGTTTTATGTTGTTTTAATATGAATTTGATCTTGTTTCTTTACATTGTTTGAGGTCTGAAAACATATATCTTTTTTGATAAAAGGAGAAGTTCAATTTGTCAACTGGACAAAGTATGTTTGGTTGAAAACGTTTAGCCGCTCATCCGAGAGGCTTCGTCAGCTCTAATAAGAATACTGGTAAGACACTTGCTTATATCTTGCTGCAGGGAGGAGCTAACTAGCTAACTACTTTCCGAAACTATCTCATTGGTTTCCGTCTTTTGTTTCTCTGGCGTCTAGATAACGATCCTTATTCATCCCTACACGCCTGTTTTTCACACCTCTAGCCCTGACCTGGCTAGCCCTATTGTTCCCCTGTTTGCTTGATCTAGGCTTAAGAATGGAATTATAGATGGGAGACAAATTATGTCTGACTCCACCATTTCTGTTCAGAGAAGGATTCTCTTTTTTGACAAAAATTGCCTCTTTAACTCCCCTCTCAAACCAATTCTTTTCCCTGGCTAAGATCTGAACCTCACTGTCCTCAAAAGAATGGCCCGTGGCTTCTAGGTGAAGATATACGGCAGATGACGGTCCACTCTGGCACGCCTGTCTGTGTTGGTACATCCTCTTGTGAAGTGGCTGCTTGGTTTCTCCAATATAGCGCTCACTGCAGTCTTCACTACACTGAATATACTGAAGACTGAAGACTGCACTGAAGACTGCAGTGAGCGCTATATTGGAGAAACCAAGCAGCCACTTCACAAGAGGATGTACCAACACAGACGGGCGTGCCAGAGTGGACCGTCATCTGCCGTATATCTTCACCTAGAAGCCACGGGCCATTCTTTTGAGGACAGTGAGGTTCAGATCTTAGCCAGGGAAAAGAACTGGTTTGAGAGGGGAGTTAAAGAGGCAATTTTTGTCAAAAAAGAGAATCCTTCTCTGAACAGAAATGGTGGAGTCAGACATAATTTGTCTCCCGTCTATAATTCCATTCTTAAGCCTAGATCAAGCAAACAGGGGAACAATAGGGCTAGCCAGGTCAGGGCTAGAGGTGTGAAAAACAGGCGTGTAGGGATGAATAGGGATCGTTATCTAGACGCCAGAGAAACAAAAGACGGACACCAATGAGATAGTTTCGGAAAGTAGTTAGCTAGTTAGCTCCTCCCTGCAGCAAGATATAAGCAAGTGTCTTACCAGTATTCTTATTAGAGCTGACGAAGCCTCTCGGATGAGTGGCGAAACGTTTTCAACCAAACATACTTTGTCCAGTTGACAAATTGAACTTCTCCTTTTATCATGGATTCTACCTGGACGACTGAGGGACTTTTCACGCATATATCTTTTTTGTTATTTTGACCATTTGCCATTTTCTGCAAATAAATGCTCTAAACGATAATATTTTTATTTGGAATTTGGGGGAAATGTTGTTAGTAGTTTATAGACTCAAACAAAAATGTTGCTTTTGCCCAAACACATACATATAAGTAGTAAAATCAGAAAAACTTAATTTTGCAGTGGTCTCTTATTTTTTTTCCAGAGCTGTATACAAAAACTTCAGAGAACAATGACTGCTCATATCCATGGAGACGTTGCATTCTGCCCTGTATATATAGACTTATACTGAACTTTGAGACTTTGGAAATATAGGAATAAAAAACTACTACCTCCTGCCCCTTCTCCTCCTACAACAGGAACAGTGTATATTATGCGCAACAATGACAGATTTCTACTTCTCGTACAACCACTACTCCTCATGACTACAACTACTACTGCAACTACTCATTATTAAAGTTGGTACAAAGCTAAAAGTACCACCTACTACTACAACTACTATAACTACTACAACAGCTACTTCCACGACCTCCTACCAAATATAACATCGTTTACATCAGTCACAGCCTCAAGACACAATTTTGCATTTTTGAAAGTTGTTCACAGCAAGGTGGAAATATATGAATACTGATACTAGTATTGTTACTACTGCTACTACTACTACTACCACAACAGGAAAAAAGTATATTCTGAACAACAATGAGAGATTTCTATTACGAGTAGTACTGCTACTACCTACTCATGACTACTGCTAGTACTACAACTACCCACTACTACTATTGCTGCAATGCTACTAATACCACCAACTACTACAACTACTACTATAACTACTACTAAACCACTACTATAACTACTACAACAGCTGCTACCACTACCTCCTACAAAATATATGTTTACATCACAGCCTCAAGACACATTTTGGAACACACAGGGAGTGAAAATTGTTCACAGCTTGGTTTGTGCTCAATAAAACAAGATAATTTTACCTCCCACGACATCGGAGCAATCTGACAGAGAACCAGACTGCCTCTCCACAACCCCCCACCTCTGCCTTCCTCTGATCCCAGCTCGGAGCTCTCTCAGCGGGCTGCGCCTATCTCCGGCTATCACCCTGACCAAGCCATTAGAGGTGCGAAAATAAAAGCTATCAGAATCCATTATGGGATGCCCGAAGAGGCAAGAGCGCAAATGACCCAGAACAGTTTTAAAACGGGTCTCGGATGACTTCCTCTGAAAGCCTAAAAAACCCAGCGGACACGAGGGCTTTGAATGAGATGAGGTGGACTGTGAAGCTGTGAGGTGAGCGATAAAATAGCAGAGGACAGAGAGACAACACAAGCTGGTAAACTGTAACTGAATGTGGCATTGTGATTGCAAGCAATGGGGCTCCGCAGGGGACAGTCCTGGGACCTTTTTTGTTCACGTTATTCACTGTAGACTTTGTGATTGCATTAGCATCCGAAAAGTTGAGGACAAAGTTGGACCTTTCATGTATAGTTCTAAAATGCAATATTTATCAATACATCACCACATAGCATTAAAAGAAAGTACTATTACTTTGTGTGTATTACTACTACATTCAGTTATGGTTTCTTCACTGTGGTACTGAAATTGGTATTGGAGTCTTTAAAGATCCCATGACATGGTACTTCTTGATGCTTTTATATGGCTCCTTAATGGTTCCCTAATACTGTAAATGAATCCTTCTTCAAAATCAACACTCAGTGCATGAGAAACAGAGATAAGATGAGAAAGAGTAATTTTTCTCTCTCTGAACAGTCTATAATGGGCGTTGTTGCTTGAATGCAAATGAGGAGAAAAGAGATGGCCTATAGTAGAGGGTGGGGGCGTGGCCAAACTCTCCGCTCTCAGCTGTCCGCTCTGATCCATTTCCGCGTTTTTGCGCGGAGAAGAGATGAGAAGCGTTCCATTGAAAAATAAACACATTTCCACAGAAAATAAAATTAAACCACTGCTGTTCAAAGGTCCAGAGGCTCAGATAAAGGACTTCCGAGCCTAGAAACACTCAGACTTGCCTCCAGGCAAATTAAAAAACGCATTTCGCATTGCCTAGCGCATTCGCTGTCCAAACTCTTCTGGGATTTACAGAGACGCTGAGTTCAGACAGATGGGGGTGGAACTGCATTTGCATTTCTTTTTTCGATCTGACGTCAATAAGGTGCCTTGTTCAAAATCGCCCGTTTGAGCTCTGATTTTTTTCTAACGCAGAAAAGGATCGCAAATGCTCAGTTTAGACATTTCGCAACTTTTAACCATGGGGGGGCTAAACAGGGTAGGGGAGCTCACATTAACGTTCAAAAACCTCAGAAAGTGAAAATTTCATGCCATGGGACCTTTAAAGCTTCTCCAAGTTAAACCCAGAGCAGCTGTGTTAAATGTTTTAAATAAAAAGCGCATGCATCATTTGCGCATCAGTCATGCTCGACTGGGGGCTAAACACCAGAATGTGGCTACCATGGCGTATGCTAATCCAGAGAAAGACACGCAGTCGCACATAATCAACTCCAATAAATTCAGATGACATTACACAGATAATATGATATTATATTTATATAAAGAGGCTTTTCACTCAAGAAAAAGGCTATTTAGATTCAAGATTATGACTTCAGAGGTGTTGGAACATTTTTTGTTTCATCTAATAAAGCTTAAAAACATGTTTTGCCCCAGTAAACATGTACCGTAAGGTCAAAATAAGACCTCTGTGTGCTGTTGCATCTGATTATAAAACACTTTAAACGCGAACAAGGAAAGCTGGTGCACTGTTAGCATGTTAGTTATTCTTAGCATTACCATGACAGCAAAAATCATTTCATAATACTGCAGACAGCTTGCTCATTGTCTCTTTGTCTCCTCATTTATTTTTTTCTTTCTTTTTATTTTACATCTGCAAGTTTTTGTGGAAAGTTCCAAACACTTTGAGGCCAATCCTCTTTGGGCTGATCTGATCTGACACTAGACCTACATGTCCTTTTTATCAGCGAAGAAGAACGTGACGAATCTGGACGTGATGTGAGAACAATCAGAGATGGGGCAGTTAAAGGGTGAGCTGAGGAGATGCGCAGGCAGAGCACAAAGGGAATTTAGTTTTACAGAGTTCAAAGGTGCATTCTGTCATTTTTCTGTCTCCGTGGAGATGTTAGAACTTTATCTGGAATGTCCTACTGAATGGCATTAAATTTATCTATGTTTACTGTATGAAGGCAACACATGTTTATGCTGAACTCTCTCCCTGCCCTGCTCTCCCTCCCCCAATGACACTGCTGCTGAAAAGACACTTAAAGGACACTGACACTACTGCTTAAAAATACACATAAATGACACTGACACTGCTGCTTAAAAATACACTTAAATGACACTGCTGCTTAAATGACACTCAAAGGAGATTGACACTGCTGCTTAAATAACACTGACACTGCTGCTTAAATTACACTCAAAGGACACTGACACTGCTGCTTAAAAAGACACAAATGACACTGCTGCTTAAATGACACTCAAATGAGATTGGCACTGCTGCTTAAATAACACTGACACTGCTGCTTAAATGACACTCAAAGGACACTGTCACTGCTGCTTAAATGACACTTAAATTGCATTGCTGCTTAAATTACTCTTAAATGACACTGGCACTGCCGCTTAAATGACACTGATGCTTAAATAACACTTAAATGACACTGCTGCTTAAATAACGCTTAAATGACACTGCCGCTTAAATGACACTTAAATGACACTGACACTGCTGCTTAAATAACTCTTAAATGACACTGACACTGCTGCTTAAATAACTCTTAAATGACACTGACACTGACGCTTAAATTACACTTAAATGACACTGACACTGCTGCTTAAATGACACAATTTGAGCTTTATTATACTACAGATTTTAATCTGTTACCTATTTGTATTATAATAGTTTACTGTACTTCTTCTATGTGTATATGTGATGTTTTAGTCATTGTGTTTATTGTCTTGTTTATCAGATGTTTAATGTTCACTGTGGGCCTAGGGAGCGCTGCAATTTCAAATTCTGTGTGTGCAAACTGTACACATGATTTTTGACAATAAAGCTGACTTTGAACTTTATCAAGGTATTAATTAGCAATACATAACTCCTGTAATTCAATAAATGCAAGATTATGTTAATGTCATACAGTGGACCATTCCAGGCAAAGCAATCACATCTCCATGGAGACAAGCAGATGTGCAAAGCCAGTAAATATCACTGATATAAGAGTGGTTGTCTAGACTTAGAAATATAAAGCACTTCACATTTTATTTTTAATTAACTCCATACTCAGTGGTGTGAGCTATTACTGAAACCACAGCTGCTGTACAGGACCAGTCAGAACCTTATGCTTTGACAAAAGGTTTCGAGTGGGTCTGGAGCTGTGCCCTGTCTCCCTGATTTCAGAGGGTGTGATTGAAAGGCAGATTAACCAATCAGAGAGAGGCATGGTCCGTTTGCGTCATAAACAAAGATGGCTGCTTCCATGTAAAAAAGAGGAAAAAACAACACAAAGGACTGAGAAACAATACAGTTTTTTAAGACTCAAGAATCGAAGCACCAAAGTATGACAGCACAGAAAAAAAAAAAGCTGTATACTAGTATTTTGTTCTGAATGTTACGAGAATTTTGGAGAAGAGATGTCTTCCGTATTTGAGAGATACCTGGCACAAATTAGCAGCTGTGGTTGGAGCGTTTCAAGTTTGGAAGGAGGATATCCACGCTCTATTGTTCGGTTCCAGTCTCTTCTGAATTCAAACTAAATGTTGAAGGAACTGGCTGCCTGAGTGTAGAATTATGGAGGCAAGGGGGGCAATCTGCGCCATATAGATGCAAAATGGGTGTGTCTGTCCATTCTTCTTTACCTTTTAGCTGAAATTGCACGTTAAGGACACGGGTAAAGTTCTGAAAGTTTTAAAGGATCAGTTCAACCACTATACTTTACACTATACTTTACCACTATACACTATACATTATTGTAGTGATATTGTAGTGATATTATATATTACTATACTGGAGTCACTTTAACTGCTGTTTGTTCACTGCTCAGAATCAAAGACATTTATTGTGCAGCGTTCCTGTGCCTTTTAACCTTACAGTGTTGTGTTTTTTAGTTGATTGTACATACTTATTATTATTTATCTTAATTTTTGATGCATGCTCTTTTTCCAACTGTTTCTGAAACTTGCGTTGTGACACTGCAATTTCCCCATTGTGGGACAAATAAAGGATTATCTTATCTTATCTTATTTTATAAGCCACCCTTACACATTATTACACACTCACACGTTTGATGAATTCTGCACTAACACAGGTTTAAAAAAAATCCCATGTGTGAATCAGAAATGTCACACCTCTGATTAAAGAGGTATAGTCTTTTGTAAATGTACCAGATATACCAGATATATGAGGTATCTTCAATATGAAACGCTGAACAAACAATGAGACACTGCTACCTATTCTGATTTCTCCATAGTGATGTTACGGTATGTGTCGAGGATTCGAAGTGTGTGTTGAGTAATCAGCAGAAATCCAGGCGAAGTGTGGTTCGGAGCGTCGTTTGGTGATGTAAGACGTTCGAACCTTCCTGAAGCACCGTACCACGTGACTGATTCAGAAAGTGGTTGGCTGGTTTGAAATATAAGGCACAGCGAAACACAATGGAGTCGACCCGCATATCTTGTGTTTCTTTCGGTTTGGTTGGTGTTTGGTTGGTATCTGCAAGTGTTTAAATGATGAAACCAGCGAAAAAAAGTTTTCCCCTGTTTGGGAGTACTTTGACTTGATCACTCCCAATAAGGTTTGTCTTATATAGTACAGTGGTCCCTCATTTATCGCGGTGGTTACGTTCTAATAATAACCAGCGATAAGCGAAATCCGCGAAGTAGGACAGCTTTATATTTTACAATTATTCTACATGTTTTAAGGCTGTAAACGCCTCCCCACACACATTATACACTTTTCTCACACTGGCATTAACATTTTCTCACATTTCTCTCTCGTTTAAACACTCAAACTTTCGTAGATATTCAACAAAAAAATGTATTAATAGCGACGCGTGTATTTCACAGTTCCTCTAACCGGGTCTCTTCGTCCTGGCGCCGCTCGGCCTTGATGCAGGCGTTTTTTTCCGAGTGCGCTCTTTTTTCTTTTGGGTGAGAAGATTCTTTTAAACAGACATGCCACCTTTGATTATATTTGAGAATGTTTCGTCGACATTGTGGGTTTTGTCGGGGAGAAAACCTCCGAACATACAGCACTTCAGAGTCACACTGCGAGCGATCGAACATTTATATAAATTTGGCAAACTGTACAGTACAGGAGACACGGCACGGAGGAGAATGACTGACAAATCGGCAAAGGCCTACGGCCCCCTAGCCAATCAGGATGCAGAACACAATGCGCGTTGATACACTATAAAAAAAAATTGGGATAAAAAAAATCCGAGAAACAGCGAGGCCGCGAAAAGTGAACTGCGATATAGTGAGGGACCAGTGTAATCATAAAATGACACAATGTCTGCTCAGTGCTCACAAAGTATAAAGCATTTTGTGTGTGCGTGTGTTTGCCACAGGTGAAGTGTCTCAAGTGTAGTTCATTTTATTGACCTCTTGACGGCGCCATAGAGTAAATGAATCCTTATGAAGTGTCGATCAAAAGTATTGATGCTTCATGGGGCTTCATCTTACCATCACTCACCATCACTCTCAGTTCAAAATAAATTGTTCATGCATTGCTCACTGTCTCTGTTTTTATCTATACATTCACGTCCATGTCCTTTCTTTTGCCTGACTGGCTAATCCACCTGTCAATCATGCCCATCTCCGTAAAGTACTGTTTTCTAGATCCTAGACAATACACACCATAAACCACTTCTTTAGCCTCAGCTGCTCCAATACTGACTGACAAAAATACGACTGCCAATCTACGCCCACTTCCTCTCCACCAAGACCCCAAACTCATCACTCACTCCCAACACAATCAGTATTTAAAGGTGCACCGCCTGAGCCTGCCACAAAAATTACTATATTGATTTACGGTTCAATATACTGCATCAAAACTGGAACAATATATTTTTGTGGATGCTTTTTCTTTCCAATAGTGGGGAGATTTTTTGTTATTTTACTTGTAATACCATAATATTTGAGCTGTAGACGGTTAAATAAGTCACTTATGGAAAATTATTGGTTCATTCTGCTATTCATTTGCTGCAGCTCAGGCCTCTTAATGATACTGTCTATTTAAAAATGATTTACTGTGATTATCTTGCTTTATTTTAATCTTAATCATTAGCATAAAGTTGTTTCAGTGTTATCGTTCATCGCAATATTTGTCTGTAGCAATATACTGTGCTTCAAAATTTGTTGTGACAGGCCTAGCACTGCGTAACTTTTATGTTGGAGGATAAAACATCTGCTTGTCTCTATAGCGTTGTTTTGCCTTGCTCTAAACTTATCCATCTCTATGGAAACAAAAAGATAATGACCATAATCCAAGTTACTGATCAGATTTGTGGATTGCAGGTATTTATTTTATTTTATTTTATTGCAAGATTAATACATTTTTAAAATTTTATTTATCGTTTATTTAATAGAGACAGTGCATATAATATGCATATTTTATTTTTTTATTATTATTACTTATTTTTATCATTACTTATTTAATTTTATTCTTGCCTGCATGCACTTTCTTTCTTGTTCAAACTGTCCGTGCCTGGAGCTACTGTGGCAAGTAAATTTCTCCTATGTGAGATCAGTAAAGTCTTATCTTATCTTATCTTATTACTGTACATATGAACATCTACAACATTGCAGTGTAAATACGTCAGATTATAGCAAAAATGCTAATTTCCATTTGTAGTCCCTCGGCAGGTGACACCACAGCAAAAACAACAAAAACAATAACAAGTGACAATAACAGCAGTTAGACACTAAAAGTGTCCACAAGTCTGGTTTTCCTTTAGCTGCTGTTTCAAGTGTGATTTGAAGTGTCCAGTGTTGGAGTCTCTCTTATTGATTATTGATGATGGGAGAAAGTTTCAGAACTTAGTGCCTCAGACTGAGAGCACAGTTTATCCGAATGTAGTACATCTGTGTGCGACCTCACAGTTCCCCTGGGCCGTGGCCCTAGTTCCCATCCCACTGACAGTCTGTCTTAGGGCCCGTCCACATGACAACGTTTTTTGGTGGAAAGGGAGACGTTTTTATTCGTTTTGGCCTTTCGTCCACCCGGCGCCGGCGTTGTGGGTGGGCGAAAACAGTGTTTTTTGAAAACAGGTTCCAGAGTGGAGAAATCTGAGAACGCCAGGGTCGCGTTGTCATGTGGACAAGCAAAATGCCGCTTTTGGAAAACGATGACGTCGCGATGCCTTCATCATCACGTAACCAGAAGACAAAGGACTTTATGCACATGCTCTCTTTGTAGTATTGCGTTTCCAGTGGCTTTGGCTGTTTCCTGTTTACAGCACCACATATCGGTGTGGCGTACGTATTACATCGTTTTCACTCAGCGCTCCGTTTTCGTCTGGAAAACGTGAATATTTACTGATCCGACACGTATGGACGCAAATTTTTTTCAACCAGCATAAAAAAAATCCAGGAGCGTTGTCGTGTGGACGTAGCCTTAAAGGCAAAGTAACGTTATTTTACAATCTGAGCCTTCTTTCGGTAATAAAACAAGTCGTTTGACTCACCCATATCACGTTCGTGTCATTTGGAGCTGTTTGAAGAAAGTTATGTTGTAGCGTATCCGTTAGCATTTGTTATCGGGGCATTACTTTGCGGTCTCCAAATAACACAAACTTTAGCACTTTTCAAATCATAGAAGCCCGATGTCTTAATGAAAGATTTCGTTTGAAGCAAAAGTGGCCTGTAATCCGAGATTTATCCATAGTTTTCAGCTTTGCGTTTCATGTTTGGGTCCCGGGAGCAGTCCGCGCATGCGCACTGGCGTCCTCATCTACTCGAAACTATGGCTAAATCTCGGATTACAGGCCACTTTTGCTTCAAATGAAATCTTTCATTAAGACATCGGGCTTCTATGATTTGAAAAGTGCTAAAGTTTGTGTTATTTGGACACCGCAAAGTAATGCCCCGAGCAAATGATACAGCACCATGTTAACAGATACGGGATCATTAGTAGAACAGAACGGCTCAACATAAGTTCTGCGATACTGCTCCAATTGACAGAAAAATGCTATGGGTGAGTAAAACTACTTGTTTTATTGCCGAAAGAAGGCTCAGATTGTAAAAAAAAACGTTAATTTGCCTTTAAATCCTGTCTCCAACAATTTGCTGAATGTCTATCTCACTCTTCACCTTCATTTTACTGTCCTTTTATAGGTTTACAAGACAAAACATATGAAAAACACAAAGTTATCATCTGAAACCCAAAGATAATGGAAAATATTGTAAACTGCAGTATCATCCTTACCGCATTTGTCCAAATCCTATGCATTCATTTTACAATCCCGTCGTCCTCTCACTCTCCCCCCGCCCCCTCGCTACAGCACCACATATCGGTGTGGCATATGTATTACATTGTTTTCACTCAGCGCTCCGTTTTCATCTGGATGCGAATATTTACTGATCCGACATGTGTGTGGATGTGAATTTTTTTCAACCTGCATTAAAAAAAAATCCAGGAGCGTTGTGGTGTGGACATAGCCTTAGTTTTAATAAAATCCTGTAAACGGAGGAGGAGATAGACTGCAATAGAAGCAATGACTTCATAAAAACAAACAGATGCCGAACCCCTACTAGAAAAGTTCCACAATGCACCTTTATATTGTGCTAAATTGACTCTGTTAGAATGTTATCTCATCAAAAACATACCTGGAGTTTTGTTTTGTTTCATTCACGCATGTTTGAGTAATCCTGCATTATTAGTCTGTCTACATCTCCAAAGCTCAAAATGCTCTGTTCCACCTTGTGATGTCATGACGTGGTAGTTTGCGATGTGGAAACACCATTCTAACATAGAGCACAAAATAGCGTAATAATTCCTTTGAACAACACTGGACCAGAGCCAGTTCTTTAGACATTCGTAATCGATTATCTTGGCAGCAGCTTGGAAAATATCAAAGACAGGACAAAATATTGGAAAGGAGGACAGAGGTGGGAGTGAAACCAATCTTCTCCTTCCTCTGACTGTTCCAGAAAATGGGAATCGGTTACTTGCCAAAAACAAAATGTCCGCTCGAGTTGGCCCAGGATGGAGGCATTGTTTGGACCGAGTTCTGCTAAAAATCCACTTGGACCAGAAAAATATGGGTGCGAGCTGGCGGTGACGAGAAAAGTTAATTTACAAAGTTTTCCACACAAAGGGAGATGTTATCAAGTTTGTGGACAGACGGTAATGGAAAAATGGGTTGAAGATAGAAAAGCTAAATTTGACCTGTACTACGTAGGCGGTAAATACAAGAAAAAGATTTTAAAGAGACTGTACTTTATTTTTATGAGAATTTTTCAGTTTGGTTTGTGTTGCTGTATGTATTTTTATTGTTGACAAGTGATGAGTCAGTAGTTCCCAGGAAGTAAAGTCAATTTCCTGTTTGACTTTTGTGAATGTGAGATATAGTTGGACGCAAAGGTCAAAGCAAATGAGGGCGGATAAGAACCCAGATCCAATTTACTTCCAATATGCCGTAATCCCTTTTTTTTAGTCTTCCCCTTAATGTTTTGTTTATTTTTGCTGTATCCAAGCCCAAGCCCAAATCAGATAAAAGCAAAAATTACTGAAATTACAACTTTAGTCGTCTGTTCTGGGTTGTAATGTTGGGACTTTCAAGCCAAAGGATTCCTGACATATTTGACGGATTTGCCATGGCAACAGTTGCTAAAATAATAACACGATTAAACTATATTTTATCGTTTGAATGAGAACATGTCCTCACAAAAACCTGCAAAATCAGCAAGAACTCTGAAACGTAGCAATTGCTATTCTAATTTCCCTCAGTTTGTCGTGATTGGAAAAAATGGAAAATCATATGGTTGTATGGCAGGTATTAAAGGAAAAGTAACGTTATTTTACAATCTGAGCCTTCTTTCGGTAATAAAACAAGTCGTTTGACTCACCCATATCACGTTCGTGTCATTTGGAGCTGTTTGAAGAAAGTTATGTTGTGGCGTTTCTGTTAGCATTTGTTAGCATTTGTATTCGGGGCATTACTTTGCGGTCTCCAAATAACACAAACTTTAGCACTTTTCAAATCATAGAAGCCCGATGTCTTAATGAAAAATTTCGTTTGAAGCAAAAGTGGCCTGTAATCCGAGATTTATCCATAGTTTTCAGCTTTGCGTTTCCTATTTGGGTCCCCGGAGCAGTCCGCGCATCTACTCGAAACTATGGCTAAATCTCGGATTACAGGCCACTTTTGCTTCAAACGAAATTTTTCATTAAGACATCGGGCTTCTATGATTTGAAAAGTGCTAAAGTTTGTGTTATTTGGAGACCGCAAAGTAATGCCCCGAGCAAATGATACAGCACCATGTTAACGGATACGGGATCATTACTAGAACAGAACGGCTCAACATAAGTTCTGCGATACTGCTCCAATTGACAGAAAAATGCTATGGGTGAGTAAAACTACTTGTTTTATTACCGAAAGAAGGCTCAGATTGTAAAATAACGTTACTTTGCCTTTAAGGGAGTTATTATCACTAGTCTTAAATCCTTGCTTGTCCTTAAGCATTCAACAACTTTTTCTACAATTTCAGGAGGTCACCGTAAACAGACCCCTTCACCATGTCGGTGTGATGTCAAATAAATCAGTTAAAGCGGGTCTTCCTGTACCTCTCCGTCTTTGGACTCCAGGCGCAGCTCGTTCCTGCAGATGGCCTGGATGTCTCCGGCCTCAGCCAAGATCTGGATCCCTTTAGGAGCCTCCATCAGCAGGGAGCGGGTGGGGGACTCCAGCCTATGATATACAATGTAAACACACAAGCAGAGATGTTAGGAAACACCACAGAGCTTCAACTTTCACTTTAAAATGATGTTTACTTTGAGAACAATTCCATTTTATTCATCTTTGCACTTGTATTTTACTCATATCACTGTAATTTACCCTTAGTGGAGCTAAATACTAAAACAACTTTTTTTATTTGCCACTAAACAGTGTATATAGTGTTTTAATAGTATTGCCTGTTGTTCCTAGTTCTTTTTGGCAATGTTGTTTTGTCTGGAAAGTTCCACAGCATGGCATTAAACACATAATTAACATTAGAAAGAACGAAAAAGGTACAGTGTATCTTTAATTAAACAAAGAACTTTCTTTACTGAATTTTCTTTATCTACATGATTTTACTGGAGAAAACAGAAAATGAAGTAGATGTACAAACATAGTGATCTCACTGTTGCAGTATTAGCCATTTTCAAGTGTACACATGACTCTGTTGTATCTATTATTATGAAATGAAAATAAGATTATTGTGAAAGTTTAAAAAAAAATGTCAGTGAGTGAAGAGCTGTCCTTGGTACAGGAGGTGGAAGACTACAACGTGCCTCTGTGTTCTAGTCAATACAAAAGAGTGAAAGGAGCTCATTTGAACAGGAAAACAAAAGTGACTAATGTGTTTTTGATGCTCAAACGTGAATCTGTCATCTTTCACAATCAGAATAATATGTTTTGTTTTGGCTAAAATAAAAAGAATTTGTAGAAGGACGTGACATTTTGAGTTAAGTTATAATGTGCACAACATACATTTAAACTTCAGCACCACGGTTAGCACCCAAACACAAAAACAGCTCTGGAAAAAAATAAGAGATCACTGCATTTTTTTCTGAAATCAGCATCTCTACATGTATTACAGCCATTCCATTCCAGAGTCTGTTGAATTCCAACACAAACACACAGCTGAGCTACTTCAGTTCTTGCACCAGGAGTGGAATAAAGTCACCCAAGAACAATGTGAAAGACTTGTGGAGAACATGCCAAGACGCATGAAAGCTGTGATTAAAAATAAGTGTTATTGCACCAAATACTGATTTCTGAACTCTTCTTAAGTGTAAACATTAGTATTATGTTGTTTTAAAATGAATTTGAGTTTGTTTCTTTGCATTGTTTGAGGTCTGAAAACATGTATCTTTTTTGTTATTTTGACCATTTGTCATTTTCTGCAAATAAATGCTCTAAACGATAATATTTTTATTTGGAATTTGGAGGAAATGTTGTCAGTAGTTTATAGACTCAAACAAAAATACTATATAGTAGTAAAATCAGAAAAACTGATCGTTTTGCAGAGGTCTCTTATTTTTTTCCCAGAGCTGTATTATGATCAATACTCATTGGACCCATTACATAGATTATAACACATTTTGTTCATGTAGTAATAGTGTTTGGATACAATAAAAAAGTTATTATATACGGAAGTGTTTCAAGACATTTTTGTTGCACAAAATTTCAACATTCACTCTTCAGCACCCTGGACAGCACCCAAAACTGTCTATACTCTTGCCCCATGTAGTAAAGTAACATTTGTTTTGTATCAGCTGAGATACAAAGTAAAAGCAGCTAGCTCCACCTTGTGATGTCATTTAATACAGGAAGTGATACAGGAAGTGCTCCACTGTGTTTCCACACACCTCCATACATCTTCACTTCATCTTGCACTATTATTGACCGACTGTTAAATTAATCTGTCAGATTAAAGCTGCACATGTAACTGCTCAAATGTTTACACTTCCTGTTTGCACTATATCAACCCTGTTTACACTTCCTGTTTGCACTATATCAACCCTGTTTACACTTCCTGTTTGCACTATATCAACCATGTTTACACACCGCTTTACTACCAACAGTTGCACATAAAACTAATGTTGCACATTATCTGTAAATATGTCATAGCACCTAGCCTATATTTTTCATAGTGTATATTCTGTAAAGATAGTTTCTATTTGAATATATATATATATATATATATATATATATATATATATATATATATATATATATATATATATATATATAAGGGCTGTCAGTTTAACGCGTTAATTAGATTAATTAATTACACTGCTAATTAACGCGTTATAAAAATTAACGCAATTAATTATGAGCTGCAATTCAATGCGCGCGCATTTTAAATTTGGCGTGCGGGGCCTTTGAACGGCGAGTTTATTGATAAAAACGTGACGGAGCAGGTCCCTCTTGTCCCTGGACAGCGATGACGCAATGAGAAATGCCGCGCTACCATTGGTCGGCACAGAGACGAATGCACTTCTAATAGGGGAGAGCATGTGAAGACACACGAGCCCGTTTCCCTATCCCTAACCATTTTCAGTTCCCATAACCTCTCCAGCGTGTTCTGCCGCAACTAAGGGTGCACACTTAGAAGTTTTGCCCATCACGCTAAATCACGCTAAACCCGATCATTTACTCACCCCGCGCTGCTGCCTCCTCCCTCCTCCCGTGGTGCGATGGTCCGGACACATCCACACCGGGAGTTTAAATCCTCCTCACGGGTTCCGGGGGTCATGTGAGCCATGAGTAATTTTCACGGGCAATTATTTGTATTCTCTGTATATTTGAAGCCTTGTATATTGTAATGACTCCAGGCTTCTGTTATTCTCCAATGAACTTTATTAAACAGAACTTCGGACTCACTCAACATTAACACCCACACCTGCCCCACGCATGCGCCCAACAGCCAACCCCTTAAAGGCACAGACACCATTAACCCAGGTCATTACAATATTATTTATTGACGTTGCATGAAAGCTGCTGTACGTGCTCACCTTTTGGCACCAGAAATATTCGCCATGTATTAGTGGAATGGTGTAAATGAGCTTTCCAATGAATGTTACATAATGTGGGAGGGGGGATGGGTCTGCCAGCAGTCTTGTCATGTTTACAGTGGAGACAAAGAGAGTGAGTGAAAAACTTAGACTTAAAGGGGAAGTGAAGTCTGCAGTCTTTTCACTGTACCACTATAAATCACACGTTTGACACCTTTTTTGCACTGTGGGAGAGCACAATAAACCACCTAAAAAAAATTATTTTAAAAATGCGATTAATTAGATTAATTAATTACAAATCCTGTAATTAATTAGATTAATTTTTTTAATCGCCTGACAGCACTAATATATATATATATATATATATATATATATATAGAGAGAGAGAGAGAGAGAGAGAGAGAGAATGACCGAGCCAAGATCCTGTGGGACTTCCAGATGCAGACCGACAGAACGGTGATGGCGAACCAACCAGACATAGTGGTGGTGGATAAGCAACAGAACAGGGCCGTGGTGGTGGACATTGCAATACCAAGTGATGGTAATATCAGGGAAAAGGAACACGAGAAACTAGAGAAATACCAGGGGCTCAAGGAAGAGCTGGAGAAGGCCTGGAAGGTGAAGGCATCAGTGGTGCCCGTGGTGATCGGAGCACTTGGGGCTGTAACCCCCAAACTGGAGGAGTGGCTACAACAGATCCCAGGAAAAACATCAGATATCTCAGTCCAGAAAAGTGCAGTACTAGGAACAGCAAAGATACTGCGCAGAACTCTCAAGCTCCCAGGCCTCTGGTAGAGGACCCGAGCTGGATGAGAGTGAGAGACCAACCACCGTGGAAGGTGAGGAGCACATTTTTTTATTTTTTATTTTTATTTTACATGCTTCTCTTTATCTTATTTATCCATTTTAATTGGGCAGCAAAGTAAGAATTTCATTGTACAGGGAAACGTGTTTCTTTACTGTGGATATGACAATAAAAGCTTTGAATCTTTGAATCTAGATTCATTTGGATCATTTTAGTCCTGGAATTTCCAATATCTAATGACCAAAATGTAAAAAGCCACTACAATTTAAAAGGAATCTACATGTTTAAAAAAACCCAGATTCAAAACCAAGATTATGGAGCAAAGCGTTGCTGTGAAAAGAGTTCATTTATGGAATAATCTTGACAAAGAAATCAAAGAATCAAGTACAATAACAGCATTTTAAAAATACCTAAAATCTAGTGTAATGTGTATGTATGAAAAAGAAAACTAAACTGTTGTGCTTAAAAATGAAGCTTTCTGTTTACAATTGTAAATATTAATACTGTTTAATAATTGTGATTGAAATGGAACGTATTGATGAAATGTTTTATAGTCACTATCGGTGTTAACGTCTAGAAAAGGGACGAGGGAGCAGATAACATAAGATTACTCTTCTTCCTGCTCCCTTTCATGCAACGTTTTGTGTTACTGTCTCGCTGATGATGTCTTTTTATACTTTATGAATGAAAAAAAAAGAAAAAAAAAAAGGTAGCTGTTAAATTGAAAACTACCGCTACATGTCATCACAAGGTGGAACAGAGCAGACAGACTAATAAAGGATTAATCAAACAGGTATCAACGACACAAAACACAACTCCAGGTATGTTTTTGATAACATGGCCTAAAGATCACAAGAGTCCATTTTGCACAACACAAGATCTTTAAATCTTACCTATTTAGTAATAAAACTCCATTAAAATGTCTCTATACCATAAGTTTAAGATTTTTCATTGGTATTTAAAGCCCCAGTGTGTAGGATTCGTGGAGCATTGGTGGATGGTGCTATTGCACTTTCTGTTTTAGCTACGGCAGACCTCGAGGGTCACCCGGGCGCGCCATAACGCGGACACGAGCCGCGCGCTGCTACTGTATAAATAAAACGCGGTCCCGTTTTTTTTTTTTTTTCTTTTCCAATGAAAACACACATTCCCGATCATGTACCATGACACTCTACACATCAAATGAAACCTTACAGTCTCCTCTTTTTGACTATGCAATTCATTTCCCTGCAAAACAATCACTCCCCGAGCACATGGGGCTTTTATACGGAAAAGCACAAAACGAGGTTAGCTTACCTTAGAATGCTTTGCACAGGTCAAACTCTGTATTTCACCATAAACTTGCTCTCAATTTGTCCATAAGGATCCAGCGAATAAAATCCAGGAAAACAATTTAGTCCAAAACACGTGTTAGATCCATTACGACGTCTGATCCGGCAGCATGCTTGTGTTGTTTACCCAAAACCACGAGCCTTGCCGAAGGCGAAGGCGGAGCCCAAATGTCCTTCTGCGGCTCTTGTATTCAAAATGGCTGCCTCTGTATGGGGAAGATCCCCCTTTTATGTGACTATATCCAAGTCCAAAAGAATACTTTGATTTCATGCTGGAAGTGAAAAGGCTTGGAAAACAATGTATTTTTGAATGGGTATGTTCAATTTCAGTAATTAACGGGTAAAAATCTTACACATTGTCCCTTTAATATAAAATAAAAAGCAAAAAGACTGAAACTGCTTTGTGTGAAAGTCCTTCAAATAGAAAACTGAAGACAGCACCCAGCCCTCTCTATAATAGACCAAATATTTACAGTAGAATCCTTTGTTTTGGCTGTGGTGCCCCCCGCTGTCTGGCTTGGGATGCCCCGCTGAGACACTGCACCAACCGTTCAATCTCCTCTCCATAAAGTCCTCCTCATGTGGAGTTCTGTAATATCCAAACTGTGGATCTTTTGCACCCAATTTCACAAAAAAACAATAAACAAAACAAAAACAAAAGCTGCTTCTCGGTTCAGGAAATGTTTCAGTCTCACAAGAAGACTGCATTCACACTTTTCATAGTCTGGAGATGTTACGCTTATGCTTTACCTGAAATGTTCCGCTGTATGGCATTAAATGTACTTGTGTTTATTAAGGGTGTTTTGTTTGGTTGAATATACTGTACCTTGCTAAAGATGCATTCTTACTGGAAGACAGTACTGACTTGGCCCGGTGGTTACTTTAATGCCATACCGTGCAACATTCCAGACAATTACAGAAGACATTAGCTATATGTAGCAAGATATACGGAATTAAGTAAAGAACTTTTAACTTTTCAGCATTTTTTTTTTCTTTGCATACAAAAAAACATGAAATGGTACTACAGCTCTGGGAAAAAATAAGAGACCACTGCAAAATTATCAGTTTTTCTGATTTTACTACTTATAGGTATGTGTTTGGGCAAAAGGATCATTTTTGTGATTGTCATTGAGTCTATAAACTACTGATAACATTTCCCCCAAATTCCAAATAAAAATATTATCGTTTAGAGCATTTATTTGCAGAAAATGACAAATGGTCAAAATAACAAAAAAGATACATGTTTTCAGGCCTCAAACAATGCAAACAAGATCAAATTCATTTTAAAACAACATAATACTAATGTTTACACTTAAGAAGAGTTCAGAAATCAATATTTGGTGCAATAACCCTTATTTTTAGGGCAGGAAAGTCCGATAGTTCACTTGCTTTGGTCTGGATCAAATTTTATTTTTTATTTTTTTATTTTGGTGCGGTTCGCTTTCACACTGCACTTTTTTCTAAGTGGACCAACATCTATTAATAAAACCACGTGTGCTGAGGTCGCTCAGCCACTGCACAGAAATGAGCCGTGTCAAAACGCTGTGTTCAAACACGTGAAGGAGGAGAATAATGGTGTTACGTGCTGTTTTTAATCTAGCCTTAGCGATATGGTTTGCTCAGTTTTTACAGTTTGCACAAATGTTTGAGCAGCATCGTGAGGTTTACACTATTTTACAATCAATTTCTAAACGACGAAGACACAGGGCAAGACGGCTACAGAGGACAGCACTCATGTGCGCGCGTCAAGTTCTGACTCTTGCTCTTCACGCAAAACGTAAGTAAGCCTCGTAAGTTTCATTTCGTTTTGTCAGCCCCGGTTTCCCATAATGCTCGACAAACAACGGGAGCTCGTTAAGTACAAAAAGCGATCATGTGTTGGATCGAGTCCGGTCTGCATTCTCACCTCAAACGAACCGCACCAGGGTTCGAATGGAACCGTGCCGAGACCAAGCTTTTTAGGTGGTCTCGGTTCGCTTGTTTGCTCCGGATCGAGATTTTTGGTTTTTATTCACACCAGCCCAAAAGGTCCGAATCAAAGGAGCAAACGAACTCTGGTTCGTTTTAAACGAACCAAACAAGGCAGGTGTGAAAACGACCTAAATCACAGCTTTCATGTGTCTTGACATGCTCTCCACAAGTCTTTCACATTGTTCTTGGGTGACTTTATTCCACTCCTGGTGCAAGAACTGTAGCTCAGCTTTGTGTTTGTGTTGGAATTCAACAGAAGCTGGAATGGAATGGCTGTAATACATGTAGAGATGCTGATTTCAGAAGAAAAAAAAATGCAGTGGTCTCTTCTTTTTTTCCAGAGCTGTACTGTATGTTGTTTGGCTATAGACTAATGGCCATTATATAAAGTCGCTCCTGTGTCACATTCACTGCAACATATTTTTTTCATTCCTTCCACTTTTATTTACAACGTTTTGTGACTCAGATCACAAACTAACACCACACAATATGCTCTGAGCCACTTCCTGCTTGACGTTAGCGGAGGTCGGACGTAGCGCTAACAAACTGACAGCTCCATTAGCCGCTGGCAAGGATAACTCTACGCCTGGACCGGGAATTAAACCCTCACCCGGCCTGTACGTGCTCTGACTGCACTTTTTTTGATGTGATTGCACGGTTGGAGTCGAGTTTCGTCTCAAATAGCCACCTGTCACCCGAGAAAGCGCTATGAGGGAAGGAAAAATGTAGTTTATTGAGATGTATTTATGATGCGTGTCACCACCTTTTTGTCAATAAAGTTGACAAATTTGAGCCAATTTCTCTTTTGCACAAGCTTCAATTTACGTTTGTAGCTTAAATGGAAAACGAATAACAGAGATCACAGACAATATATTTATGTCAACCTAAAGAAATAGAATCTGAGAAGAAAGGAGATTGTGTCAGTAGCATTTTAATAATTTGAAGCTTCCTTTTTTGTCATTTTCTACAACAAATAAACATATCTTTAATATGTTTTCATATTACTACCACATGCCCATATATGCAGTTCTTTATGATCATATTCATTTATCACATTTTATATGATTGATTTTTATTTTCATTTCATTTCATTTAAAATTACGATGTTTTTTTTGTTATAAAATTGCTAAATTGAATGTGATATTATTCATTTGAATTTCATTATTTTGAATTCCTTTATATTACAGGCTTTAATTCAAATTTCTGAGCATAATTTTGAGGAGGTATACAGGCTTAAGAGGCTTGCCAAATGAGAAAAGAAAAACAAAACAAAAAATAAATAAAAAGAGAAATATATACAGTACATAAATAAATATTATAATAAGTATAAAAGTATATTTTGAAGCTTCCATTTCGCAGGTTTCTGTCTCTGAGGGCCAAACAAGCAGAGTCCAGCTAAATGTTGTAACAATACTGCAATCTCTTATTCAATTTCAATGATAAGGAAAAAGCTTCAATAATAAAACATAATATTTGAATACAATAGCATACAATTTGGCATATTTGATTCCTACCGCTGTTATAATTTGAGGTATTTTGCCCAGTTTTAGATGCGTGTTTACCTCTAAGATTAAGTTATGTACCTACGTCAATCAGGCTTACAAATGTTGGATATTCCCCCCGGTGTACACAGACTGCAGGTGCGGTGGTGTTCGGGCTCAGTGTGGTTTTACTGCGACTTGTCAGCCCCACTGACTGCACTCTCTGCTGCTGTAGGGAGAGTATGGAAACTCCCGAGACAACGAATTCACGGGGATTCATGCTGTGGTCGGGAGTTCATTCCATAGATTGACATGTACCAGAACCTTGTTTGTAAACGACAGCAGCATTTCACACTAGGACCACTTTCTCACGCCTTTGGGTACCACTTTCTCGTAATTTTGGATACTGTGGCTATCTACAGTGGGTAAGTACATTTGCAAAATACCAGGCATGTGCAGGAATATTTTATTCTGAAAATACATCGGCTCTGTCAGTTTTGCGTGTCTGATTTCATGTTTTGCCCATGTGATTTTGTCAGCTTGATGTCAGAAACGGCTGCGGTATCCGGCAAAGATAGACTTCTTGCGGATTCTTTCCACAGGCCAATGCCCCACTGGTGCCCCACCTGCACCTGCACCTCCACCTGCACCTGTACCTGCTGCACCGAGGTCAGTGTGGCAGGGTTCAACTGATTTTACTGACTTTTGATGTCTTGAGGGACCTGCGCCTGTCCAGAACTGTACCTGCAGTCAGTGTACACCGGGACATTATGTTGTCATAATACTTCAATGTCTTACTCAACTTCAATGCTAGGGAAAATGGCGCGCCTCTGGCTGTGACTAGAGTCTTCTCTACTTGATGTGTGGGCGGAGTCTGCTGGGAGCTCCTGCACGCCATCTGCAGTCAAGCCTACTACAAAGAGCCAGCTCTCCTGCCAGACTGTTACATCAACTTGACGGTGATTTTTACAGTCGGCTGAACTTTTTGATTCCTGCCTTGTAATTCTAGTTATTTACTTCCTTTCTTTTGTTCCTAGCTCCCGTGTTGAAGACTTTTGTGTTCTGGCTTCTGGCTCCTCTCCTTCAAACCACCATTCCTCCTGCGACAATAAATCTTTGTTACTTTTTAAAATGTTTGCCTTGAGTCTATTTTTTGGTTGCCTTAACAGAAAAAGCTTCATTTCGGATACACATTTTGATAATACTGTACTACAATAAAAACACGATATTTAAAGGTGCATTGTTTAACTTTTCTGGTGGAGGGTCCATCAAATGCTCGTCTCCATAAAGATGTTATTGCTTTGTCTGGAATCTTTCACAGTATGGTATTTGACCTTTTTATCTTCATGGAGACCAAACTAGAGCAAGTTACAGGTCAGATCTATGGAAGGGCAACCCCACTCACAGTCAGAATGGCTGTTTTTCTAGGTATTTTTGAGCTATAAAACCACCTGTAGTTGAATAAACGTAAGGTAGAGCTGTTTAATGTCATAATGCGGAACATTCCAGGCAGCCCTTATATGTTCTGTAGATTCTCCTTTTTTGCTTCAGTGTTGTGAAATATACCTCATATGTATATGTGTATATTTTCCCCAGTTTAAAATAAAAACTGTTCTACAATGTTTGACCATGATTTTTTCGATGCATCTACATGGTGTTTATACGGACGTACGGACTATAACTGAAGAAGTCATTTGTGCAGTAAACATTTACAGAGCTCAGACCTGAAGGACAAACTTGGAGTGTTGTTTTGCTGCTGGGAATTGATTAAAAAAGTCTGAAAATCATAAAAGGCACAAGAAAACATGAGGGATGGAAAATAAAAAGTTATTCTTCTAATGCAACAGACACAGTAAGACTCAAGCACACATACACACACACATACACAGAGTTAAATACATTATTGTACTGTGAAAAAAAAAACCACCCAAAAATCTACAAATCCATAATGACATGACATGTATTTTTATATAGGGGCATATCAGTCATCAGTCTGGTCACTGCTCCCTTCTATTTTATTTTTATTTTTTTCAGTGACGCATGTAAAAGGAAAGAACTCACTGATCACTCAGCATTTACAAATAAATTCTCATTTCTCTCACCTCAGATTTTAGAAATCTGCATGTTTTCTCAGTCCTTTCTGTTTTTCCGATCAGTGACTAGACTCATATGTGCCCGGAAATGTGCATGGAAAAAACAGTCACAAGTTGTCCTGGAGATGTTTTAAGTTATTTACAGATTCGTAAAGTGTAGATTCTAAGCTTTCCAACGATGCCTTACACATGGAAATCTGAGAACATTTGAAGAATTTTTGACCATTTGAAAGCAGCACACTGGATTTTAGAAAGCTCTGAAAACAGCTCATGAAGGTCTCTAACTCCAGACCTTCTAGGATCATTTGCACAACATTAAGCTAAGCCCTCCCCCTGCAGATCATCATCACTGTGGTGTTTCAGGGCAGGTCAGAATTAGAATGTACTATTACTGTTTAAGTACTGGTTTGGTCCTGTTTTAGTCCTGTTTAATCCTGTTTTAGTCCTGGTTTAGTCCTGGTTTAGTCCTGGTTTAGTCCTGGTTTAGTCCTTTTTTAGTCCTTGGTTTAGGACTAGGTTTAGTCCTGTTTTAATCCTGTTTTGGTCCTCTTTTAGTCCTGTTTTAGTCCTTGGTTTAGTCCTGGTTTAGTCCTGTACACACTCTGAATATCATGCTAACGTTGACACAAGCCCCCTGCTTTCATCTAAGTATCTCCCTTCATAAAGTATTGGAGGAGTGTGTATTCTGTCTCCCAGGCAACACGGTTTTAAAAATTTGTAGATTAAAGTATGGATAGAAATGAGCCAAAACGAGAACTGCAAAATACAAAAGTTAAAGCATGACTGTAACTTTCTGGAGGTGGCCTGTCAGCTGTATACTTTGGAAAATTCTCCATGGAGATAGATATGTTTAATGTTGTACTGTGGAATATTATAGCAACGATATTTCCATAGCAATGACATTTCCATGGAAATAAGCAAGAGGACGCCAAATAAGAGTCAGGTTTGTGGAGATGCAAGCACTTAAATGTACAGACACATGTTTTTCCTATGCAATAAAAACATCCAACGTGAAAAATAACATGCTTTTTTTAAAGATCCCATGACATGGTACTTCTTGATGCTTGTATATGGCTCCTTAATGGTTCCCTAATACTGTAAATGAATCCTTCTTCAAAATCAAAACACTCAGTGCATGAGAAACAGAGATAAGATGAGAAAGAGTATTTTTTCTCCCTCAGAACAGGTCATAATGGGAGTTGTTGCTTGAATGCAAATGAGGAGAAAAAAGCTGGCCAATAGTAGAGGGTGGGGGCGTGGACAAACGCTCCGGTCTCTGCTGTAGCTCACAGCTGATCCATTTCCTTGTTTTGCATGGGGAGAGAGATTTGAAGCGTTCCATTGAAAAATAAACACATTTTCACATAAAATAAAATCAAACCACTGCTGTTCAAAGGTCAAGAGGCTCAGATAAAGGACTTCCGAGCCTAGAAACATTCGGACGTGCCTCCAGGCAAATAAAAAAAACGCATTTCGCATTGCCTAGCGCATTCACAGTCCAAACTCTCTGGGCGTGATTTACAGAGACGCTGAGTACAGACAGACGGGGGTGGAACTGCATTTGCATTTCTTTTTTCGATCTGACGTCAATAAGGTGCCTTGTTCAAACTCGCCCGTTTGAGCTCCGATTTTTTGTAATGCAGAAAAGGATCGCAAATGCTCAGTTTAGACATTTCACAACTTTTAACCATGGGGGGGCTAAACAGGGTAGGGGAGCTCACATTAACGTTCAAAAACCTCAGAAAGTGAAAATTTCATGCCATGGGACCTTTAAATAAAAAAGTTACACAATGAGGCATTTTGCAGCTTATCTAGTGGAGGGTCTGTCACTTGCTTATTTCCATGGAGAGTATGGCTTGGTCTTGATTATTCCATGGTATGAAAATTAACATGGTAATCACAATGGAATGGCCAGATCTATGGAGAGGCAAGCCTGCACACTGTAAGAATTAATGGTTTTTCAGGTATTTTTGGGCTATTGAACACCTGTAATTGAACAAAGTAAGAGAGATATGTTTAATGTCCTATTGTGAAACATTTCCGGCATATAAATAATATCATAGAGACAGGCAGATGCTGGACCCCCACCAGAAAAGTTTTAACTTTTAGAAAAATATACTTGTCTTTCTTGGTTTATTTTTGATCAAGTAACAGAATTGTTCAGATGCTTTAAATCACCGGATTATGTCATTAAACAAGATTAAATTTGGTGAATCATTTGTACAGTACCACACCCACATAGAAGAACTAAAATAACCATGGTGACCGCTTTAAATAACTGCATTTATGGATAAAACCAAAGTGTGCACAGCATGGTCCAAATCCCCCATACACACTTGTATACAGCAGTAAAAAGTTTACTTCTCCTCTCCTCCTCTTTGTTTACCCTGATGTCGCACAAGATTTAGAGAATTTCCAACTCTAGAATTGGCAGAAAAATTCTTCAAAACTTTTTATTTGCACGTGTGGGTTTGTTTTTACTCAAGGATTTTATATTGTTTGTCAGATTTTAGTGCATCTGAAAATTTAACTTTTAATGGTCTTAAACTCACAGAAATGACAAAATTCCTTCTTTTATTCCCACTACTTTTATAATTTGAGGTATTTTGATGTTTTTTTTGTACTAGATGAGTCATGGTTAGATGTGTATTGTTCACTACTAAGATTAAAGTGAACTATGTCATTTTTCTGATTGAGAGGCTGGAACATTGTAGTCTCCATGGCGATGTTATTACTTTGTCTAGAAGAGGGGTCGGTAACCTCAAATACTCAAAGTGCCATTTGGACCGTCTCCCACAGAAAAGAAAGCACCCGGAGCCACAAAACCTTTTGGACGTCTAAAATGAGGATAAAACTGCATCATTTTTTACCTGTATGTTCTGTATAAAAGACTATATAAAATCAATGAAATGCTAAAAAAAAACAGAGAATTTTTATTTCTACATGTAACTAAAACATTTTGAACTCAGATCACTTGGTTGGTGCTTACTTTCAAATGAAATACTCAACGTCTATTTGAGTCCTCGAAGGAAATAAAAATTCAGACTTAAATTATCCACCTGCAGCGAACCGAAAAATGCCGTCTGCTTCTGTGTTCCGTCATCACGTGTACTGGAGCATACATAATGAAGTCGGCTAGTAAACCAGGCTCATCAGCTGTGAAAGCAAATGAATCTGCCCACGTAGCATTAAACGTTTTCTTCAGAAACATTTCTTTTCTTGGATTTATCCATTTACCTACCAGGGGTCCAAAAGCTCAGTGAATCATGCTGCTGATGTAGGAGCTGGTAAGTCCGGGCTGCCAGATGTGCCGGGTGTCGCACATCAGCAGCTGTGACGCATATTTTGTGCGACAAAAGGTAAGGTAATTATGGTAATTTACACACACCCGCATTCTTCCCGATAAACAAGGCACTTTCAAAACCAAAATCTGTGTTTTTAACGTCACTAATGCTGTTATCTGAAACATGGAGAGGCTTCTTCATGATCTCAATTAGCACATTCTGCAAAAAAACGAAAATCACAAATTTTGAAAAAAACAAAACAAAACAAAAAACACAAAAACTGCATTTTCTGACAATCTGTAACGCCGACTTGAGGGCTCAAAGTCCGTGGTGGGACACAAATATGAAAAACTTTTTATTTAAAGGTCCCATGGCATGAAGTTTTCACTTTCTGAGGTTTTTGAACGTTAATGTGAGCTTCCCTACCCTGTTTAGGGCCCCCCAATGGCTAAAAGTTGCGAAATGTCTAAACTGAGCATTTGCGATCCTTTTCTGCGTTTGAAAAAAACACAGCTCAAATGGGCGATTCTGGACAAGGCACCTTATTGACGTCAGATCGAAGAAAGAAATGCAAATTCAGTTCCACCACCATCTGGATCTCCACCCCCTGTCTCTGGAAATCACGCCCAGAGAGTTTGGACTGCGGAGGAGCTACGCAATGCGAAATGCGTTTTTTTATTTGCCTGGAGGCACATGCGAGTGTTTCTAGACTCGGAAGTCCTTTACCCGACCCTCTGGACCTCTGAAACAGCAGTGGTTTAATTTTATTTTCTGTGAAAATGTGTTTTTTTTCATTGAAAAGGCTGTCCTTTCCTCCTTCGCGCTTACACACGCGGAAGTGGGGCCAGGCACAGCGCACCGCTAAAACTTCTCATTTGCATTCAGGCAACAAGGCCCAGAATGAGTTGTTCAGACAGAGAGATTATGACTCTGACTCTGTACATGTGTCTTTCTCATGCACTAAGTGTTGATTTTGAAGAAGGATTCATTTACAGTACCATTAAGGAGCCATATAAAAGCATCAAGAAGTACCATGTCATGGGATCTTTAATCTTACAAGATTATCACTACCTACAAATTTAGAATTACATTTAAAAACGAACAAACTAAAAAAAAAACAACAAAAAAAAACATTGTAATAAAATACTCATTATTTATTTTCCAAAGTCACACAGAGCCACAGAAGGCTCTCCAGAGTGGCTCCAGAGCTGCAGGTTGCCGACCCCTGGTCTAGAATGTTCCAGTATGGCATAGCCTTGACAAGATTCATTTGACTGGATCCAAACACTATGGAATATTCAAAGCAACCCAATAAAATCTACATGTGGACATGTAGGTGCTTCAACATTAAGAGATTTACATTTTTCCTGTCAGTTGTTCATTGCTATTATACTGTGTGAGCGGACATCAGCTTGTTTGTAAATGAATACATAAACACAAATAAATAAATAAACATGTAGTGTTTGTGACTCACTTGAGCTCTTTGAAAGGCTCCGCTCGGACATGAGGCGTCTCCACTGATTTTGTGAACACTGCTCCTTCAGCTCCTGCAACACAAAGTCCGTGACATTAAACACTGCACCATTACTACTATTTTTTATACGGTAGTTAAAGCCTAAAAAAATGTCACATTAATCATGACAATTGTCATTAAATTGTTGATGTAGGTAACGTTTGGTAGTGTTGGAGACTTTCTGACCCCAAGACCCAGCTATCTTTTGTAGTTGTGATTCTGTGTCCACCATGTGTAACCGTGCTCCTGGGATTAATCACTGTAGTATTGAACAAACAAAGGTGTTGAAAATCAAATACTAATCTTTAGAATATCTTTAGAATGGTTTTGATCTGTATCAGAACAAGTAAAAGAGCACATAGACGAGTATACGCCCACGGATGACTGAGGGATTACACAGAATAAGACCACATTTTAATATAAAAGAAAGTACTATGATCAAATGTTGAAAATCCTATAGTCTAAAAAGTGTTTTTTTTCATCATTGTGGTATCAGAATCAGTATTGAATATTGAGTCTATTCCTTCGTAATTGAGTTTGAAAATGTTACATAACAACACGACTAATCACAATACATCACAAAGAAGTTATGTTTTTCAGAAAAGTTCTATACAACAAATAATCTTTTTTGACTTTTGAGCCCTGCACTGTTTGACTGTTTTCAAAGTTAATGGGATTTACAAGTTTCAGTTTTACAATTTTTTCTCATATTGTTGGTTATTTCCCCAACTGCAAAAAAACAAACAAACAAACAAAAAAAACTCTCATTTTAAACTCTTACAATTCTTGCACAGAGCCCTCCCTGATCGTGTTTGAAACTTACAGCGAAAAAAACAAACTTGTCTTCCATTTTGTTTCCAGCACATTTAAGCCCCGGAGGGAGGGGGGGCACCTGTGCATAATGACACAGGCTCAGAAAGTGCCTCATAGAGTTTAATGTTGGGCTCCACTCTCCACAGGGCCTAACCCGCTGAACTGAATCTGAACTGTGGAAATGAGTACAGTAACAGCCAAATATAACACGGCAGAAATAACTGTACAACAAAGGAACTTGTCTATAATTTATGATCATCATCTATAGTGCAGAGATATACAGAGCTATGCAGTTTTCAGTGTTTGACTGACTGCAAGCGACACGATCAAAAACATCAAAACAAAGTCATCATGATGTTTTATGGTAGAGAGGACGCCTCAATCTGGTAAATTAAAATGGTCTTTCAGTATAAGATTGAGTGTGTACATTTTCAGTCTGGCATCGTTCCTGTTATAATTGTTGGGAAAAGGCAGTATAAAAAGCATTTTGTTGGATAAGAAACACAGGCTACAGTATATACATGGCTAACCCACTAGCTGCTGGGTTCCAAATAGGAAATGAGCACGGGCACGCTTCCACCTCCATCGACTCTGGCGCCAATTCACTTTACATTGGATAATTGTCATCCTTCTCTGTTCAACAGTTCAAAGTTCAAAGTTCAAGTCAGCTTTATTGTCAAAAAACATATGCACAGGTTGCACACACAGGATTTGAAATTGCAGCGCCCCCTAGGCCCACAGTGAACATAAAACATCTAATAAACAAGACAATAAACAATGACTAAAACATCACATATACCCGTAACAAAAGTACAGTAAACTTGTATATAATACAAATAGGTAAAACACACAATGTGTAGCGTAATAAAGCTCAATGCTGTCATTTAAGCAGCAGTGTTAGTGTCATTTTGATGTCATTTAAGCAGCAGTGTCAGTGTCATTTAAGCCATAGTGTTAGTGTCATTTAAGCAGTAGTGTCAGTGTAATTTAAGCAGTAGTGTTAGTGTCATTTTGGTGTCATTTAAGCAGCAGTGTCAGTGTCATTTAAGCAGCAGTGTCATTTAAGTGTCATTTAAGCAGCAGTGCCAGTGTCATTTAAGTGTCTTTAAGCAGCAGTGTCAGTGTCATTAAGTGCCTTTAAGCAGCAGTGTCAGTGTCATTTAAGTGCCTTTAAGCAGCAGTATCAGTGTCATTTAAATGTCATTTAAGCAGCAGTGTCAGTGTCATTTAAGTGTCTTTAAGCAGCAGTGTCAGTGTCATTTAAGCAGCAGTATCAGTGTCATTTAAGTGTCTTTAAGCATTTAAGCTCCAGTCTCAGCATTTTGGACTTGATATAGTATTTGTGTTAACCCGCTCATCCTGGTGTTTTTATTTCACTATTTTGTCTGTAAATAAATTCCTATTCCTAATATGGAATTCTGCTCCAAATTTCCCCGCTAACTGGTGTGGTACAAAGCCTCAATGAGCTTTATTTGACTGAAGCAGAATGTATGGATGTCATCAGTCCACTTCTTTACAGTCTATTTTTGTTTTGGTCTTACTGTATTTAGCTAGATTTTCTTGACTGTTACATTCTATTGTACTTTGATATTAAGCGGCACATTGCTCTGAGGTAAAACTCACATATTCGCATTAACCCGATATGAAAGCTACATTTAAAAGTATAAATGGCATTTCAAAATAAAAGCCAGTCTGTGCTCATAGTTGACATTGGAGCTGTGTTTTATTTTTAAGGGTTTGAACTCTGTGTGAAGATGAGATGTTCGTGTGGATTATAAAACATTAGAAATCTCCGTGCTCTAAAGTAGAAAGAACCGAGGATTTGCATTTGGCTTCTGGAGACGTGTTCAAATGCTCCACGACTCAAGGAGAAGCCAATGTCACCTTTTATTTAAGCTCACATCTCACCACACACATCAGCACACACACACAGTCAGGAGACACATTTGTGGTATTTAAACTGTACGACTAACATACGCTTTTTAAACATGATTTGTTTTCAAGGTATAAACAATTTCTCTCAACATGGCCCAACAGAGATTTTCTGAGCTTGTAAGTTCTGAACAACTCAACAAGCTTTAAACAACCGAAATGCCACTTTTACAAAATACTTCCTCTTTAATACAAGTTCATTTAAAGACAATATTATGTTTTATTATTGTGTTTTTGTTTTTTGGCTTTTAAACATTCAGTATTTCTGATGTTTTAGAACTTAAAATAAAGGTTCAATAAAGAATACTGGCAGCAGAATTACTCTAGGGAAAACATTAAACTAGATAATGAGGTACATGCCCCATTATGTCAATGTAAGCAATAATGAACACGATTTAATGGCAGAAATGCTTAGAACGAGTTTGATTTATGGACTTAAAACTGTGAGAGTTTCCTGTGATGCAGCAATCCTGAAAAAATTCAAACCATGTACTGTATTTTTTGAGGCTCAGAGGCAATGGAATTTTTACAGGGGGTTATGGGAAACAGCGTTATTGAAGCTAAATGCTTAGCTACTTAGAAGCTGATGGACGGCCCGCAACCTGCTCATGTATGTCGTATCTTGCTCATGTATCTTTAATTTATTTGATTGTGTGTTTTTATTTTTATTATTCTTTTTCAAGAATACCTTAAAAATAAAATGCTTTCTCATTGTGAGTGGGTGCGTCTCTCTACAGATCTAACCTGTAACTGTGTCCCATTTCTCTGTCTTACCCCTTCGTCTTACCCCTACCCCTTGGTTTTGCACGTTCATGTGAGGGCAAGGGGTGACCCGATTCTAATTTTGATAAGATAAGATAATCCTTTATTTGTCCCACAATGGGGAAATTGCAGTGTCACAACGCAAGTTTCAAAAACAGTAGGAAAATATGAGCATGCATCAAAATCATCAACTAAATCAATCAACTAAAAAAACACAACACTGTAAGGTTAAAATGTACAGGAACGCTGCACAATAAATGTCTTTGATTCTGCGCAGTGAACAATGATCAAGGGCTAGGGCCAAGACCGAGGCCTACATACCCCTTGAAACGAAGTACGCTCTCGACCAGACTTGAAACGAAGGGGTACGCCTACAAGCTCAGGCAGGTTTTGGGATCAGGATGGCAGCGTCACATCGACCAGCCAAGGAGTCTCATAAATGTATTTTCAGCAGTTGTAATTATCGATTAACAGTTTAGCATGGTTTACAATTATGACGCTTATGTTCTACGAAACTTTTAGTGAACTGTTGTTGCGGTTTTAATCGTAGTGATGTCTGTTTAGCCGACGTTATCGTTTTCATCGAACTTTCATGCATAAAGAAGCTAGTTTTCTTTTCGAGCTGAGGTACCCGATAATCCTTGACATTTGTTTACGTCAATTGTTGTCGCCTCTGTAGACGTAGCAGCCAGGTAGAGGCAACGGATGATGATGCAAACGGTAATCGAGTGGCGTCCCATTTCTTAGGGGAACATTCGTACCCCGAGCCCTCTCAGTTCGTTATCGAGGGGCAAGACGAAGACGTAGATAAAGGCGTAGGGGAAGGGGTAAGACAGAGTAATGGGAAGCAGGCTTGGACTGTTTGCATCACCTGCTTGTCTCCATGGAGATATAGATGTTTAATGCAATACTGTGGAACATTCCCCTGGACATAAGCTGGTGGCAGACAGCAAAGTTCCACAGTGCACCTTTAATATGGGCTTAGAAAATGCTTTTATTGAAATTTATTGTCTTTAATATCCCAATTGTTCCACTTGAGTCATTTTAAAGTCCATGATCCCAACAGTTTCCTCCAATCTGCTTCCTCGTGAGTTCCAGCACAGAGCAGCTTTTGTACCAGGGGCACTTTCATTCTTTCATTTTTTCTTTTCTTTTCTTTTGCCAAGAAGACTGACTGTTCAATATTTGAGTATTTGTTTTATCTATGGCGTTGCTTTGAAGAGTAATTTGTAAGTTTTCGGTCGGAGTGAGTCCAGAGGAGAAGCCTGAAGCAAAGGATGAAATGAGAAGAGTGAAAGTTCTCCAATGAGACACTGTGGCCTTTAGTTTGAACAGAACTAGGACGAGAGCAGATGGTCCTGAAGAGGCAATGAGCTGAGGGAGAAGAGATAGAGAGAGAGAGAAAGAGAGGGAAAGAAAAGGAGAGAGAGAGAGGACAGAGAGAAAGAGAGAGAATGGAATGGAAGCTTTATTTGGCATTGTAAACAACGAAAAGAGGAGCAAAGGACAGAAAGAGAGAGAGAGAGAGGAGAGGAGTTAAAAAGGAGAGAGATAGAGGAGGCAAAAATGAGAGAGACAGAGAGAGAGAGAGACAGAGGCATAGGACAGACAGAGCGGGGACAGAAAGAGAGAATGAGGAGAGTAAAGACAAAAAGATAGAGAGAAAAAGAGAGAGGAGAAGGAGGAGGAGAGAGAGAGGAGGCATAAAGGAGTGAGAGAGAACACAAAAAGGAGAGAGAGAGGACAAAGAGATAGGACAGAGAGAGAGAGGTAAAGAAAGAGAAGAGAGAGGACAGAGTAGAGAAGGGGAGATGAGGCAAAAGGAGAGAGACAGGGCTGAGATAGGACAGAGAGAGAGGGGGGACAGAGAGAGGATATTGAGAGAGGATAGAGAGAGAGAAGACAGAAAGCGGGGGCAGAGAGAGGATAGTGAGAGAGGACAGCGAGAGAGAGGACAGAGAGAGAGGGGGACAGAGAGAGGATATTGAGAGAGGACACAGTGAGAGAGGACAGAGAGAGAATAGATAAAGAGAGAAGGACAGACAGAGAGAGAGAGAAAAAGAGAGAGGACAGAGAGAGGGAGTTGAGAGAGAGAGGACACAGTGAGAGAGAGCGAGAGGACAGAGAGAGAGGATAGAGAGAGGGCAAGAGAGAGGACAGAGAGAGGGGGGCAGAGAGAGGGGGCAGAGAGAGGATAGTGCGAGAGGACAGAGAGAGGGGGGCAGGAGAGGATAGTGCGAGAGGACACAGTGAGAGAGGACAGAGAGAGAATAGATAAAGAGAGAAGGACAGACAGAGAGAGAGAGAGAAAAAGAGAGAGGACAGAGAGAGGGAGTTGAGAGAGAGAGGACACAGTGAGAGAGAGCGAGAGGACAGAGAGAGAGAGGGAGAGAGACAGGACAGAGAGAGAGGGGACAGAGAGAGAGAGAGAGAGAGAGAGAGAGAGGACAAAGAGAGAGGACAGAGAGATAATAGATAGAGAGAGAAGGACAGAGAGAGAGAGAGAGAGAAAGAGATGAGGGGTGGACAATTCCTTTAGTTGTGTTTGAGTTTTATTTTGTGGTATTTACTGTGTTGTTTGTTGTAAGATTTTGATGTCTATAATAAAAAAAAAAAAAAAATAGAGAGACAGAATTAAAAAGAGGAAGTTATAAGTAAGTGTGGTCGAGATATTTACAGTCCTGTCATAGAGATCAGACACTCTCCCCTCAGCAAGAAGGTCACTGGTTTGAATCCTGGGCAGTTTAGACTCTTTTCTATGTGTTTTAGGACAACAACTACTGCTGTTTTAAAGGGGGCCAAGCCTCGTTTCAGTCATACACTTTCAGTTTTTCCACATATCATTTTGTGACCCCTGAAATATTCTTGCGCCTCCTACAGACTAATAACAGCAGGTCAGCTCTCCTGTCCTGAGGAGCTGAAATATGCCCAAATATACTGCATACCAGGGCTGGACCGAGACAAAAAATACGACCCTGGCATTTTGGCTTAAACCGGCCCCTCATAATTAGCGGAGCACAATGGACTAATTTATGTTCATGTTCCCCGAACCAAAGTATTTTACTGTTGTTACGTCTTGGCTGAGGGGAAACCTTTAAAGAAAAAAAACCCAGCTCCCCAAAACTACCAGCAAACTCGCAGTAACTACATTCAACGGTTTATTTCAAATGCATCTTTCACACACACAAAAAAAACCTTTCATCGAATCTACACGATTCATGTAGGTCACCTGTTTTGGCTTCAAAACGGCAAATTTCGCCGAAAGATGAGCAATTTTCATGCCTGTCTATCATCTAAAAGTCCAGCATCTGTTGCCCAAGTACCACATTTCTCCATAGCACTTGAAGCCATATACTCATTGATGGGCTGGCTGAGGCAGCTACTAAGCTTTGATTGATACTCCCACTCATGAGCTGCACAACACTCTTAACTATTATATATTATAACAAGCATGCAATTTTCTCTTCAGATAAGTCTGGATGGCTAATGTAATCCTTTACCCAACTTTCAAGCCTTCACCCATTGTTACAAAACTTTAGCTACTGATACAAGATAAAATACACTCACCTGCCTGTAACAAAAGTGGATCCAAATTTATCCAAAATTATCCAAAAGAAGTAAATGTAATCCAGCAGTGAACTGCTTCCAGCAGTATTGGACATCACCAAAGCTTGGTAAAATATGAGGAAAATATCAGACAGGGGTAATTTATATATCCTTTCAGTAACTCAAATTGAAAAACATCTTTCATCTTTTGATTTTCTGATCTGTTACAATAAACTTCAACAATGATCAATTATCAACCTTTAATTCAGATAGCACATTTATACTTTCTCAGGAAGTCAAATTTAATAATGTTCTAATCTTAAATTAACTAAATCTTGATTGATCTTAGGGGTGAAGTTTGGCCTAGGGGGGAGGGGTGCAAAAGAGCCTAGGCTGATTTTCCCCCCAGGGGGAAATCTAACCTAGGCCAGTTTGCACCTGGGGGGAAAAATGGCCAGGGGTGAATTCTGGCCTTTTACACCGGTATTATCCTCACATTACTACCTGCTTACCTGCTGTGCCTGTGCGACACTTCCCTGGTCACTCTGTCCCTCAGATTCAAGATTCAAAATTGTTTATTTGTCATATGCAGGATCAACACAAGATCAACAATGCAATGAAATGCTTAAGATCAGAAGAACCTGTTGACTCGCTAAGAGTCAACAGGTTCCCTCGGGTTCCCTGTCCACAGTCTCTGGCTGCTCCTCTCCCTGTCCACCTTCAACCTGCAGAGGGCATGGAAGCTCCAGCAGCTCCTCCAGAGAATATGTCTGTTATTTTAGAACATTTTGCAGCGTCTATAGTGAGATTTTTAAATCTTTTAGCCCGCAACTTCTCCACACCCCCTTTCTTTCGCTTCTCCATGTTTCCATGCTCAACGCTGAAACTGGTGGGGCTCAGTGCAGAGAAAGGGGTGGGACCGCTCTCGTAAGCTTCTATATCCTGATTGGTTTAGTCCACTGTCTATATTGAAGATGGACCAACGGCCCACTGTGATTCTCTTATATTAAAGGTATTCTCTGTACCTGGTATATTCTCTGTATTCAAGTACTGGGAAGTACTGGGAAGTTGTCTAAGTGTAAATTGTATACATCCACCTGCTCCGATCCTTCTGCTATTGGCTAGTTTGGGTGCTGCTCAGGTTGACCCCTTACAAAGCAGTAAACCATATGTCACTGCATACCAGTCCCTGTATAAGTAGCTGCCTGTGCTTCAGTTGTGTGTGAGACGATGGGGGACGATGTGTGACGACTGGAGAGATGTGTCCTTGTATCACCATGAGTCCTGTATTTTTGCTTAAAGTCAATATTAAAGTGCTAATAACTTCAATTTCCTCCCTAAGCCTGTTTTGATGCCTTTTTGAAAGCTCACACCGCCTCCTCTAAATTGTGGGCCGGTCTCTATGTAAAAAAAAACAGCATCAGCCTCTAGGACTGTCGGCCCACCGGGAAAATGCCCAGTATGCCCAATTACCAGTCCAGGCCTGCTGCATATAGAGTTCATGTTTTGTATTAACCCACTCAAATGGATCAATATGTGTAATACATATTTATAAACGCTGTCAGTCTTAAACTTTTGGGTCTTAGGTGGAGACTCTTTTTGTCCGGCTCTAAAAGAATCTGTCATAAACTTCACCCCTCCAAAAAATATGCGAGTCTGAAAGTGGCCAGGATGTGCACTGTACAAAAATAGACTGTCCTCGCGTACTGCCTGAATATAAATCTGCAGCTGAGATAGTACCACCCGGGAGGACAGAGTCTGAGTATGTTTTTAAAGCACATTTTGGTGACACCAAGACAAAAGCAATAGATTTACGAAGGTAGTATCGTATCTCTTACAATGAAAGTTCTGTATTTCAGGTTTGTTGACAAGAAGTGCAAGTCGTATGAGTCAGAAGGACAGCTTGTGTTTATATTATCAGATGACAGTGTGGCGAGGTAGAGTTTGAGCGGTGCGTAGCTTCTATGTCACTCAAGGAGACAGTCTTGAAGTTTTGAGGTGTACTGACTGACATGATTTGTATTTTGTAGTAAAAAAGGTGGTGGTTTTAGATTGTATCACCCAGAAGGACAGTATTACTCTAAGAAAACAGGCAGCAGTTTTAAGTGAAAGCGTTTCGTATCTGCCGGAAGGACAGCTCATGAATTTGGAGAAAAACTATGTGAATTTCAGAACAGCTTTTTACAAGTTTTACTTATCTACAGCTCTGGAAAAAAGAAGAGACCACTCCAAAATTATCAGTTTTTTTTCTGATTTTACTACTTATATGTTTGTGTTTGGGTAAAAGGAACATTTTTGTTTGAGTCTATAAACTACGGATAACATTTCCTCCAAATTCCAAATAAAAATATTATAATTTGATTTTAAATTTATTTGCAGAAAACGACAAATGGTCAAAATAACAAAAAAGATACATGTTTTCAGACCTCAAACAATGTAAAGAAACAAGATCAAATTCATATTTGGTGCAATAACCCATATTTTCAATCACAGCTTTAATGCATCTTGGCATGCTCTCCACAAGTCTTTCACATTGTTCTTGGGTGACTTTATTCCACTCCTGGTGCAAGAACTGAAGTAGCTCAGCTTTGTGTTTGTGTTGGAATTCAACAGACGCTGGAATGGAATGGCTGTAATACATGATAACATGAATACATTTCAGAAAAAAATGCAGTGGTCTCTTGTTTTTTCCAGAGCTGTATTTTCTAGTATCTTGTGTGGATATCGTTCTAGATTGTATCATTCAAAAGGACTTGTGGTGTTATGGTGGACAGATAAGAAGTGGGAGTTCGAAAAGCACCTGAATCGCATCACTCAGAAGGACAGTATTTTTTTTGTAGTAGTTTTATGTATTGTGTGTTGCCAGATCCAGTCTGTATTTACTGGGGGTTTGGGTAGTCCGAGACCGCCTATTTAAAGCCTTAACATGTAACATTGGTGTGATGAAAGAGAACAAACATGTCATTGCTCTACCTAGAATGTTCCGCAGTATAGCTTTAAACAGATCTACCTTATATTTATTTAATTACAGGTGGTTTTACAGCTCAAAAATACCTAAAAACAGGCATTCTGACTGTGAGCGGGGTGTTTCTTTCTCCCTGTCTCTCTTTCTCCCTCCCATCTTTCTAGGTCAAAAACAAACCACTCCATCCCTCTCTCCCTCTCCCTTTCTCTTCCCTTTCATTCTCTTTCCCTCTGTCTTTCTCTCTCCCTCTCTTTCTCTTCCTTTTCTTCCATTTCTTTCTTTCTTTCTTTCTTTCTTTCTCCATGTCTCTATCCCTCTCTTTCTTTCTTTCTTTCTTTCTCTCTGTCTCTCTCTCTCCCTCCCATATTTCTGGGTCAAAAACAAACCACTCCATCTCTTTCCCTCCTTTTCTCCTTTTCTTTCTTTCTTTCTTTCTTTCTCTTTCTCCCTGTCTCTCTCTCCCTCCCTTTTTCTTCCTTTTCTTTCTTTCTCTTTGGATCTGTCTTTCTCTTCCTTTTCTTCCATTTCTTTCTTTCTTTCTCCCTGTCTCTATCTTTCTTTCTTTCTTTCTCTTTCTCCCTGTCTCTCCCTCCCTCCCTTTCTCTTCCTTTTCTTTCTTTCTCTTTGGATCTGTCTTTCTCTCTCCCTCTCTTTCTCTTCCTTTTCTTCCATTTCTTTCTTTCTTTCTTTCTTTCTTTCTCCCTGTCTCTTTCTTTCTTTCTCTTTCTTTCTTTCTCTTTCTCCCTGTCTCTCTCTCCCTCCCATATTTCTGGGTCAAAAACAAACCACTCCATCTCTTTTTCTCCTTTTCTCCTTTTCTTTCTTTCTTTCTTTCTTTCTTTCTTTCTTTCTTTCTTTCTCTTTCTCCCTGTCTCTCTCTCCCTCCCTTTCTCTTCCTTTTCTTTCTTTCGCTTTGGATCTGTGTTGGATCTCTCCCTCTCTTTCTCTTCCATTTCTTTCTATTTCTTTCTTTCTTTCTTTCTTTCTTTCTTTCTCCCTGTCTCTCTCCCTTTCTTTCTCTTCCTTTTCTTTCTTTCTCTTTCTGGCTGTCTCTCTCCCTCTCTTTCTCTTCCTTTTCTTTCTATTTCTTTCTTTCTTTCTTTCTCCCTGTCTCTCTCTTTCTTTAATTCTTTCTTTCTTTCTTTCTTTCTTTCTTTCCCTTTTCTTTCTTTCTTTCTTTCTTTCTCTTTCTCCATGTCTCTCTCCCTCTCTTTCTCTTCTTTCTTTCTTTCTTTCTTTCTCTCTGTCTCTCTCTCTCTCCCTCCGATATTTCTCTTCCATCTCTTTCTCTCCTTTTCTCCATGTCTTTCTTTCTTTCTTTCTTTCTTTCTTTCTTTCTTTCTCCCTGTCTCTCTCTCCCCCTCCCTTTCTCTTCCTTTTCTTTCTTTCTCTTTGGATCTGGCTTTCTCTCTCCCTCTCTTTCTCTTCCTTTTCTTCTATTTCTTTCTTTCTTTCTCCCTGTCTCTTTCTTTCTTTAATTCTTTCTTTCTTTCTTTCTTTCTCTTTCTCCCTGTCTCTCTCCCTCCCTTTCTCTTCTTTTTCTGTCTTTCTCTCTCCCTCTCTTTCTCTTCCTTTTCTTTCTTTCTCTTTCTCCCTGTCTCTCTCCCTCTCTTTCTTTCTTTCTTTCTTTCTCCCTGTCTCTCTCTTTCTTTAATTCTTTCTTTCTTTCTCTTTCTCCCTGTCTATCTCTCCCTCCCTTTCTCTTCCTTTTCTTTCTTTCTCTTTGGATCTGTCTTTCTCTCTCCCTCTCTTTCTCTTCCTTTTCTTCCTTTTCTTTCTTTCTCTTTCTCCATGTCTCTCTCCCTCTCTTTCTTTCTTTCTTTCTCTTTCTCCCTGTCTCTCTCTCCCTCTCTTTCTCTTCCTTTTCTTCTATTTCTTTCTTTCTTTCTTTCTCCCTGTCTCTCTCTTTCTTTCATTCATTCTTTCTCCACAGATCTGACCTGTAGCCTGGTCTGGTTTGGGCTCCATGGAGATAGAAAGGTTTAATACCATACTGTGAAACATTCCGGACAAATCAATAACATCTCCATGGAGAAAGAAAAGTTCCACAGTGCACCTTTAAGAACAGATATATTTGACTTCGCCTGGTATTTGTGGATTACATCATTCACAGATCGCATCGCTCGGAAGGACAGTATTTTCTTCTATTTCGGGATATTGTTTGCCGACAGATCCCGGTGTGGCGTTGACAGTGGGAGGCTCGGATCGTATCGCTCGGCGGGATGGGACTCTTGTATTTCCCGTTGTTTCGTGGAGACAGAAAAAGCCACGTGCAGATCGTATCACTCAGAGGGACGCCTTTTCTCCTGGATTTTTCCGGTATGTTTGTGCTGACAGGTCTGCGGCGGTGACAGGGAGCGCGGAAGAGAGAGTGGATTGTGGATCAGTTGGGAAGGACTTTTTTTTTTTTTCAGTATTTTGAGCAGCGTTCGAGGCAGAGGGGAGTAAACAGAGCGACAGACTGACAGCATGGTCGCAGCTCTGCTAATGGACTGTGCACAACCGTAGAAAACGAGGATTTAAAGACAGGCATTTATATTTGTGATGGATGTTGAGAGCAGGATGTAAACACGATGAAAAATATTAGAGCAAATATGACGCAATTTCTTGTTTCCTCATCAAAAAACAGACCCGGAGTTGTGTTTTGTTTCATTCACACATGTTTAACACTAGAGATGGGAATTGATAAGATTTTTTACGATTCCGATTCCATTATCGATACTGCTTAAGGATTTGATTCTTTATCGATTCTCTTATCGATTCGAATTTGGGGAAAAAAGGAGAACAAACTGTTTGATTAGCACCAAGATTAGCACCAGCCCTGGTCTAATCCTGGTTTAGTCCTGGTTTAGTCCTGGTCTAGTCCTGGTCTAGTCCTGCTTTAGTTCTATTTTAGTCCTGGTTTAGTCCTGGTTTAGTCCTGGTCTAGTCCTGGTCTAGTCCTGCTTTAGTTCTGTTTTAGTCCTGGTTTAGTCCTGGTTTAGTCCTGGTCTAGTCCTGGTCTAGTCCTGGTTTAGTCCTGGTTTAGTCCTGGCCTAGTCCTGGTCTAGTCCTGGTCTAGTCCTGGTTTAGTCCTGGCCTAGTCCTGGTTTAGTCCTGGCCTAGTCCTGGTCTAGTCCTGGTCTAGTCCTGGTTTAGTCCTGGCCTAGTCCTGGTTTAGTCCTGGTCTAGTCCTATTCTAGTCCTGGTTTAGTCCTGGTCTAGTCCTGGTCTAGTCCTGGTTTAGTCCTGGTCTAGTCCTGGTCTAGTCCTGGTTTAGTCCTTGTCTAGTCCTGGTCTAGTCCTGGTCTAGTCCTGCTTTAGTTCTGTTTTTAGTCCTGATTTAGTCCTGATCTAGTCCTGGTCTAGTCCTGATCTAGTCCTGG
This sequence comes from Paratrypauchen microcephalus, assembly GCA_036785185.1. Lineage (NCBI taxonomy): Eukaryota > Metazoa > Chordata > Actinopteri > Gobiiformes > Gobiidae > Paratrypauchen > Paratrypauchen microcephalus. The sequence goes on from JAVJIX010000160.1 coordinate 1,648,342, forward strand.
TCTAGTCCTGCTTTAGTTCTGTTTTAGTCCTGGTTTAGTCCTGGTCTAGTCCTGTTTTAGTCCTGGTTTAGTCCTGGTTTAGTCCTGGTTTAGTCTTGGTCTAGTCTTGGTTTAGTCCTATTCTAGTCCTGTTCTAGTCCTGGTCTAGTCCTGGTTTAGCCCTGGTGTAGTCCTGGTCTAGTCCTGGTCTTGTCCTGGTCTAGTCCTGCTGTAGTTCTGTTTTAGTCCTTGTTTAGTCCCGGTTTAGCGCACAGGCTAATGTGGACACAAGCCGCTGCTTTCACCTAATATCTCTATTTGATGCAGGAATGATATGATAATAATATGACTCACCCCGTGTCGCTCTGTTGTCGGAAAATGTGCATGTCTCCACGTGTATTCGCGTATGCGCTTATATCCCCAGACTTTCTGCTGCTTAAGTATCCAACTGCACTTTGTACAAGAGCTTCGGAGAAACGGACCTGTCCCGAACCTGTCCCGAACGTCTCCTGAACGTGTCATGTGTCCAAGTGGAAGTTAAAAGACCATTTTCATGTGCTTTAGCGTCCTGCAGTGCCGCTTACATATGCACGAGCTCTTCACAGCTGATACGTAAACAGGGGAAACCCCTTCGGCGCTTCTTGTAATGGGATTGGCTGGTGCGCGAGCGTGGGAAAATATGTTGATTTATACACGCCCCTTTTCTTTCTGAAAAACAAGCTCTTCTCGTTCTTCTCGTCATGTGAAAATAGTATATAAACTCCGTATCAGTGAAGCGGCGATGCACATATCAATCCCATTTGTGCTGGCTGGAATCGTTAAGAGAATCGTTAGATAAACTGCTAATCGATTCCGTGGAATTGAAACACACAGAACCGGTTCCTGTTGAGAACCGGTTCTCGATTCCCATCCCTATTTAACACACAAACCGGCATTTTTAGGCTGTATTCTTCCCGCAAACTGAAACCACTTCACCCTGTTCCTGTGCCGTGATGTCATGTGGTGATACAGGAAGTACTCCGCTGTGTTTTTAAACTCTATACACCTTCACTGGAATCTATAGAATAATTTCAGACGTGGAATTGCCATCAGCCATTTCTACTGAACTAAAGATAAAAAATTAACGTGAAAACATCTGCTTCGCTTTGTTGATGTAGACAGACGAATAATAAAGGTTTATTCAAATGTGAATGAAACAAAAGAACTCCAGGTGTGTTTATAAGGAGGTAACAACATTATAACACCACTTAAAGCTCACAAGAGTCAGTTTTGTTTAATACAGGACCTAAATATACCTAGAATATAGGAATGAGAAATGATCAAAACTTACACGGAACCAGACCATTTGTCATGTTTCTTTACTAGCTGCAAGAAATCTTCAGATCTCTGTAGAATCCCTCAGTCGTCCAGGTAGAATCCAAAAGGAGAAATTCAATTTGTCAACTGGACAAAAGTTTATTTGGTCGAATAAGAACCAAATAAACAGAAGTGAAGAAGCAGCTTGTATGAGCTGCGAAATGTATTTGACCAAATACTGTAAATCTTCAGATCCCAAAAAGAAGACAACACCAGGACTAGACTAAAACCATCCATGTTAAATCAGACATCAGACTTCATGAACTCACTCAGGCTGTAACCTGTTTTCACCACTCCCTTTTACACGTCTGCACTTCTGCACGGTCCACTTTTTTCAGACACCAGTTTTATTTAATTTGAAAATCAACTGCTTCTGTGCTGTGTGTGTCTAATTATAAAGCCTTTTATGGTTTGAGAGTCACAAAGTGCACTGTTAGCATGCTAGTTGTTTGTTTGATTGGCCACACAGTAGGAATGTCCTGTTGCTTGTCAACATGTTATTCTGAAGTATTTTGACATCCATCCATCCATCTACCCATTTTCTTCCCCTTATCTGGGGCCGGGTTGCGGGGGCAACAGTTTAAGCAGGTCGCTTAGACTTCCTTCACCCCGAACACTTCCTCCAGCTCCTCCCAGGCCAGCCGGGAGACATAGTCGCTCCAGTGTGTCCTGGGTCTTCCCTGGGGCCTCCTCCCGGTACACCCGGAACACCTCCCAAAGGAGGCATCCAGGAGGCATCCAGAACAGATGCCCGAGCCACCTCAGCTGCTCCTCTCGACATGGAGGAGCAGCAGCTCTACGCTGAGCCTCTCCCGTGTGACTGAGGTCCTCACCCTATCTCTAAGGGTGCACCCAGCCACTCTGCGGAGAAAATTCATTTCGGCCGCTTGTATCCACGATCTTGTTCTTTCGGTCATTACCCAGAGCTCATGACCACAGGTGACGGTAGGAACGTAACATGGGAAATCCCAGGCTGCTTTCATTCATTCCGATCTGAAAGACAGCCTGGCAACTATGGCAAGTGAGCTCTCCCGATTCTGGGAGCCAATCAGAGAGCTGGGAGGGGTGCCAAGACTGTGACGCGTACTATGTGACAAACGGAAGCTTGTAGTTTGAACTGATAACTGACATGATTGGCTATGGGCTACGTATACGCCAAATGATAGACATTCGTAACGCCCAATAAACGGCCTTTGGCGATCGTAAAGCACACCTCCGGTACGAGATATTTCGAAGGTGGCTCCCAGACCATATATCACTTGTGATATGGTCAGGTGTAAACCAGGCAAGTAGGAACGTAGATTGACGGTAAATCGAGAGCTTTGCCTTTCAGCTCAGCTCCCTCTTCACCACAACGGTCTGGTACAGCGACCGCATCACTACCGACGCTGCACCGATCCGCCTGTCAATCTCACGCTCCATCCTCCCCTCACTGTGAACCCCGAGATACTTGAACTCCTCCACCTGAGGCAAGGACTCCCCACCCACCTGGAGAGGGCAAGCCACCTTTTTCTGGTAGTCAAAAGTATTTTGACCTGTTGTAAATAATTATGCAAAAATAATAAATAAATACATAATTAAAAACGCCAACACACCATGGCCTCAATTAGAAGTTCAATTCTGGATTTAAAGTTTTGTTTCTGGATCAGCGAGTTCAAAGTTACAGTAATGGGACTCTGCAATTCTCTCCACCTCATTAAACCTCGTGTAACCAATAATGAAAAGTCAACGTGACATAAATTACTCCCGCTTCACTATTTCACGGTGGTATTTATGTAAAAGTTGGAATGGTGTTTTTATAGACACAGTTAACTGCTCTGTCCGTGTGAGTGGCGGTGGGTGGCAGCTGTGCGTAGGCTTTGGACGTTTTCTGACAAGTTTTAGAGTTTGTTTGTCAGGAGCAGTGACAGGAGCAAGGGAAGTGACAGGAGCATTTTCGGAAACATGAACCAGCGATGGGCAGAGTGGAGGTGTAGTGTGTAGAGCTCTTGCCTCATAACCACCAGGTTTTATGGCCAATTCCAGGACTGTGAAGATGAGTTATCAAAGTAAAAATATATATGGGTCAAAAGCAAACCACTGCCTCTTTCTCTTCCTTTTCTTCCTTTTCTTTCTTTCTCTTTCTCTTTCTCTCCCTCTCTTTCTCTTCCCTTTCTTTCTTTCTTTCTGTCTCTCTCTCCCTCTCTTTCTCTTCCTTTTATTTCTTTCTCTTTCTGTCTCTCTCTCCCTCTTTTTCTTTTCTTTCTCTTCCTTTTCTTTTCTGTCTCTCTCTCGCTCTGTTTCTCTTCCTTTTATTTCTTTCTCTGTCTCTTTCTCTCTCCCTCTCTTTCTTTTCTTTCTCTTCCTTTTCTTTCTTTCTTTCTTTCTTTCTCTTTCTCTCCCTCTTTCTCTTCCTTTTCTTTGTTTCTTTCTTTCTTTCTCTTTATCTGTCTCTTTTTTTCTTTCTTTCTTTCTCTTTATCTGTCTCTTTCTCCCTCTCTTTCTTTTCTTTCTCTTACTTTTCTTTATTTATTTCATGTCTCTCTGTCTCTCTGTCCCTCTCTTTCTCCTCCTGTTCTTTCTTTCTGTCTCTATCTCTCTCTTTCTCTGTCCCCCCTTTCTTTCTTTCTTTCTTTCTTTCTTTCACACCCTCTCTTTTGCTTCCATTTCTTTCTTTCCATCTCTGCTTCTTCCTTTTCTTTCTTTCTTTCTTTCTTTCTTTCTTTCTTTCTCTTTTCTTTCTTTTTTTCTTTCTTTTTTTCTTTCTCCCTGTCTCTCTCTCTCCCTCTCTTTCTCTTCCTTTTCTTTCTTTCTTTCATTCTTTCATTCTTTCTGGCTCCCTTTTCTTTTTTATTCTCTATCCTCTTACTCTCACTCCTGTCTATCACCTCTCACCCTCCCTCTTCTCTCTCCCTCTCTCCTTCTTTAAAAGTCAAAGTCTCTCCTTCTTCTTTTCTTCTCCTCATCTCTCTCTCTCTACATCCCTGCCATTTCCCAATCTCCTCTCTCTCTCCCTTTTTCTCTCCACCTTTCCTCTATCCCTCCCCTTGCTCTCTCTCACTCCTCCATCTTCTTTCTTGTTCCATTCCCTTTTTCCTCTTCCTCTCATCTCTCTCTACACACCTGCCTTCTTAATCTCTCTCTCTCTCTCACTCGTCTTTATCCATCTATTCATCTCTATACCTCCTGTGTGTTTCTCTCTCCACCCCCTCTCTTTATACTTTCTCCTCTTTTCTGCTCAAATGACTAATGCTCAAATGTCTAATTTCGATATTGTTTCGATATTGTTTCGATATTGTTTTGATATAGTTTCAATATAGTTTCGATATAGTTTTGATATAGTTCGATATAGTTTCGATATAGTTTCGATATTGTTTCGATATTGTTTTGATATAGTTTCAATATAGTTTCGATATAGTTTCAATATAGTTTCGATATTGTTTTGATATAGTTTCGATATAGTTTAGATATAGTTTCGATATTGTTTTGATATAGTTTCGATATAGTTTAGATGTAGAGTTGATATAGTTTCAATATAGTTTTGATATTGTTTTGATATAGTTCGATATAGTTCGATATAGTTTCGATATAGTTTCGATATTGTTTCTATATTGTTTTGACATAGTTTTGATATAGTTTCAATATAGTTTCGATATTGTTTTGATATAGCTTCGATATAGTTCGATATAGTTTCGATATAGTTAAGATATAGTTCGATATAGTTTCGATATAGTTTAGATGTAGAGTTGATATAGTTTCGATATAGTTTAGATATAGTTTAGATGTAGAGTTGATATAGTTTCGATATAGTTTAGATGTAAAGTTGATATAGTTTCAATATAGTTTAGATATAGTTTCGATATAGTTTAGATATAGTTCGATATAGTTTAGATATAGTTTAGATGTAGAGTTGATATAGTTTTGATATAGTTTTGATATATAGTTTCGATATTGTTTCAGTATCGTCAGTATCAGATTTTCGCTTCTTTTGACGACCCTGCTCTCACATGCGTATATATTTTTGACAGTCAAATCACTACAATATGCACAAGAATCGTATCAGAAATGGACGTTAAATTGCGTTCCGCCTCATGTCTGGGCGTAAACGGGTCCAGTAATTCATTTGTCTCGAGCGGACGACTCGGGGGCAAAGTTCATAAATGTCTTTTGGAAGAAAAAGCAAAGCGCTCTAATGATTCCTTTCAGCTGTGATTGATGGAGTGACCCCAGACTCAAATTTCCCATGGGCCAGTGCAGATCATTTAGAGACAGTGTCAGGAATAAAGAGAGCCGTTTGACAGGGAATCACACCTCGAGGAGAGAGGGACAAATACAGAAAATGAAGAAAGATGACAAGAAAAGTAAACTAAAAAAAGAAAATGACTGTGCAGATATTATAATGAGTAAGGTATTAAAGAAGTCCTATTGTGCGTGTGCCTGCAATATAGTGGATCATTCATTCATTTATTTATTCAAGGCCCTTTTTGCAGAAGAAATAGTGGATCAATTGAACATTGGTAATTATTACCCCAAACTTCAACACTGTATATAAAATAGGGAAGAAGCAATGAACAATATAGAATTCAAAGTGCATTGTGATCAAGGTTATGCTTAGCTGTATTTATAATTGAGAGGCTTTTGGCTATTTTTGTTTTTATGTGCCTGATGTGGACTTTCCATGATAATTTACTGTCCATAATTACTCATTACTCACATTTTAAATACAATATTGTTCTTGATAAAGGAAAATAGTTCTGTGTTCAAAAAGTGCCCAGTGGGAGCAGACTAGGGATGCACTGAAAATTTTAGCCGATACCGATATCCAATATTAATGTTGCTGTTATGACCAATAGCCGATATTAACTGATATCGATGACTCCATAAAGCTTAACTTATTTTATTCACAAAACCCCTGTGAGAAAGTTAAGATAAAAAAAATGCCATAAATTCAAAATGAGTCGAACTAGTTCAACCAAATGACCTTGAATTGTACCACTGATGACTGATAAACACATTTGACAAGTTTCGGCATTCTAGCTTTGTTATTCAAAGAGTTACGTTACATATTGCACAACCCACTTTTTAGACCCTCCAAAATGAGCCAATTTGAAGTCCGAGCAAACATTAAATTTATAACAAAACTTCAATGGAAACCTAAAGAAATGATTGAAGCTTTGCAAAATGTTTATGGATGTTTTTTTCGTATTTCCAAAGTTGAAGGAAAAGGGATTTCTGTCCAGGTTGTGACCTGGTTGATTAGACAAGAATTCTATCAAGAAGGAATTTTTTGGTGGAAACATCGCTTGCGGAAGTGTTTTGACTTAGGTGGATGTTATGTAGAAAATTTTTTGTTACTTTCAAAAATAAAGTAGTTTTTAAATTTGTCTTAGAACTTTTTGAATGACCCTCATATACTTCAGGTGTGGGGGCCATTTTGTCTATTGCCAAGAAAAGGAACTGCAACACATTTTGTCAAATTACAATAAACTTAAACATGGACAGATACAAGATAAACGCAATGTTTTATAACCAAGATCCCTGTACAACTCGACCTTATTAAGGACAGCTCCCAGTGCTCTGCCTGAAGTGTGACAGAACTTTTGTTTGTTTTTCAACTCAAGGTATTTATTGTACTGACAAATATCGGTCATTAATATCGGCCCAGTTTTACACATCGAGCCAATACCGATATCTAAAAAATTTGGCAATATCGGCCGATATCGATGCTAATGCCGATATATCGTGCATCGTGAAGTTATCGGCATCTCCTTTGGACAGCTGCACATCACACCGGCAGATTTTTTATTTTTTTTTGTACCAAAATGACACTGCTGAAAACTATGCGCATCACTGATAAAGAAAACACAACTGGAACTGAGTACAGATCAGTGGGCATATGCCTGAAGCAGAGGCGGTGTTATTTCGCAAAAAAGAAGATTGCTCTAATATGCACGAATCACTCTAAATACAAATTCGGGTGAGTAAAATGTGAGGAGAAACAACTATAACATGGCTAAAACTAAGCTCGAAAAAGTCAGTTTTAAACAGGACTGAGAGAAAGCAGACCTCTGCCAACGCACTTAATAAATACAAACAACTAGCTCAAAACTTCTGAAAAAGCTATATAAAGACCAGAACAGCGCCCTCTACCCCAATAATCAAATTAATTAAGTCATTTGAACATGGACAAACAACAGCTTTCACTGTTTTCCAGTGGCCCCTTCAGTAACTACTACGACATATGTGAGGTACGAAATTGGCTTCCTGATTATCGGACAATAAAATGCTTTATAATTAGATACAAACAGAACACAGAGAACACATTGTCACCCAAAATTTGCAAAACTTGTGAAATTTACTCCTAACCTCAGTCTCCATATTGTAGCACAGAACAACACCAATACAACACCATCCATCCATTTTCTTCCGCTTATTTGGAGCCGGGTCCCGGTCTAAGCAGGGACTCCCAGACTTCCTTCACCCGGACACTTCCTCCAGTTCCTCCAGGGGGACCCCAAGGCGTTCCCAGGCCAGCCGAGAGACATAGTCCCTCCAGCGTGTCCTGGGTCTTCCCCGGGGCCTCCTCCCGGTGGGACATGCCCGGAACACCTCCCGAGAACAGATGCCCGAGCCACCTCAGCTGCTCCTCTCGATGTGGAGGAGCACTGGCTCTACTCCGAGCTCCTCCCGTGTGACTGAGCTCCTCACCCTATCTCTAAGGTCGCTCCCAGCCACTCTGCGGAGGAAACTAATTTCGGCCGCTTGTATCCACGATCTTGTCCTTTCAGTCATTACCCAGAGCTGATGACCATAGGTGAGGGCAGGAACGTAGATTGACGGTAAATCGAGAGCTTTGCCTTTCAGCTCAGCTCCCTCTTCACCACAACGGTCCGGTACAGCGACCACATCACTGCCGACGCCGCACCGATCCGCCTGTCAATCTCACGCTCCATCCTCCCCTCATTCGTGAGCAAGAGATACTTGAACTCCTCCACTTGAGGCAATTGAACACCATAATTCAAAAACAAGATAATTGTAATGAATAATAAATGTATAAATTAAAACTTTACAAATGAAAATAGCCAGAATAGCCCATTTCTCCTGTTTAATCCTCCCGTTGGTCATTGAGTGGTGTATTCGAATGGGAACAGTGTAATTGCAGTACGGCTCGGGGCCCTGTGTCTGGCTTATGTCTAATGTGTCTGAGTGGAGCATCCGGCAGCTCTGTTTGACCCGCTCTAATCACTGTCGGAGGATTTCTATTCAAAATCTTGACCAAAAACTCAACCAAAAACTGCTCCCAAATGGGCCTTACAGACATATTAACGTGGACATCTTCTTTCACCTTCACATAATGGCACAAAATGAGGAAGATAGTAGTTAGGGGATGTTCTTGTGGGTTAAATCTGACTCTCTCCTTTCAAACTAACAGCTGTAATATTTCCTGAATAGATGATCCCATATTAAGCTAAATTAACTCTTGTGAGCTTTAAGCCATGTTAGAATGTTGTTACCTCATTAAAAACATACCAGAGTTGTGTTTTGTTTCATTCACACATTTCAGTAATCATTTATTATTAGTCTGTCTACAACTCCAAAGCTCAAAATGCTCAGTTCCACCTTGTGATAACCAAACTACCAAACCACCAAACCAACAAACTAATAAACCACCAAACCACCAAACCAAATAAACCACCAAACCAACAAACCACCAAACCACCAAACCAACAAACCACCAAACCAACAAACCACCAAACCAATAAACCACCAAACCACCAAACCACCAAACCAACAAACCACCAAACCAATAAACCACCAAACCAACAAACCACCAAACCAACAAACCACCAAACCACCAAACCACCAAACCACCAAACCATCAAACCACCAAACCAACAAACCACCAAACCACCAAACCACCAAACCAACAAACCACCAAACCAATAAACCACCAAACCACCAAACCAACAAACCACCAAACCAACAAACCATCAAACCACCAAACCACCAAACCACCAAACCAACAAACCAACAAACCACTAAACCACCAAACCAACAAACCACCAAACCACCAAACCACCAAACCAATAAACCAACAAACCAACAAACCACCAAACCACCAAGCCACCAAACCAACAAACCACCAAACCACCAAGCCATCAAACCACCAAACCACCAAACCACCAAACCAACAAACCACCAAACCAATAAACCACCAAACCAACAAACCAACAAACCAACAAACCACCAAACCACCAAACCAACAAACCATCAAACCACCAAACCAACAAACCACCAAACCACCAAACCAACAAACCACCAAACCAACAAACCACCAAACCAACAAACCACCAAATCACCAAACCAATAAACCACCAAATCAACAAACCAACAAACCACCAAACCAACAAACCAACAAACCACCAAACCACCAAACCAACAAACCAACAAACCACCAAACCAACAAACCACCAAACCATCAAACCACCAAACCACCAAACCAACAAACCACCAAACCACCAAACCAACAAACCATCAAACCACCAAACCACCAAACCACCAAACCACCAAACCAACAAACCACCAAACTAACAAACCAACAAACCAACAAACCCCAAAACCAACAAACCATCAAACCACCAAACCAACAAACCAACAAACCACCAAACCACCAAACCACCAAACCAACAAACCATCAAACCACCAAACCAACAAACCAACAAACCACGCTTGCAGAATTTGGGAAACAAACGAGCAAAGCGACCGCATGAAAACTGACAAACTCAATCACAAAGTGGGTTAGTTCGCTCGCTCACTCACTCACACTCTTAAAATGTGATTAATTAGATTCATTAATTACAAATTCTGTAATGAATTCTATCATTTTTTTAATCGCCTGACAGCACTAATTGAAAGTAATCAGTTTACATGACTTTAATATTATGGTTCTTGATTATGTTAATGAATACATAATTAAGGGGTAACGAGTAACTGTAGCAGAACATTTCTAAAGTAATCCTCCCAACCCTGACGACTGATGTGATTGGCTGATGGCTGATGAGGGGGCGGGACATAGAAAGTTTCTTCACAGTTTTATGATTTCGCTGCAAACGCCGTGGACCAAACGCCAAACATTTACCTGACTTAATTTGTAAACTCATCAATAAATCCTGAAATATAGTGCAGATTTTACATTTCTGAAAGTGCCCTGCATCCATCTCAGGGACTGATATTGGCAAAAAATGAATGAATTACAACTAAACTCAGGCTTAACAAACTTTGATTTCCAGACAGATTAATTCTCATAAACAATTTTGTCTTTGGCTCGTTTCCAGTTGGATTTTTTCTGCGTTTATCGGGGGGAAAAAGTGCTGAGTTTGAAACAGAGATAATGAGAGAAGCCCATATGGACGAGCCAGGCGGAGTGAGGGCAGCTCAGGGCACACACCATATTTACACCAGAGATGAACGAGGGAGGAGGAGGAGGAGGGAGGGGAAAGAAAGAGACAGAGAGGAGAGAGGGACATGAAGAGGAAGAGAGAAACTGACGAGAGAGATAAAGAGAGAGAAGGGGGTAGTGAAGGAGAGATTGGGGGAAGAAAAAAAAAGAGAGAGATGGACCAGAGAGAGGTAGTGTAAGAGAGAGAGAGAGAGAGAGAGAGAGAGAGAGAGAGAGAGAAAGAACGAGAGATAGAAAGTGTAGGAGAGAGAGAAAAAGGAGGGAGAGAGGCAGAAGAGAGAGACTGACGGAAAGCGGAAGAGAGAGAGATTGAGGAGAGAGTGGTAGGGAGAGAGATAAATAGAGAGAAAGGGGTAGTGAAGGAGAGATTGGGGGAAGAAAAAGAAAAAGATAGAGATGGTCCAGAGAGAGGTAGTGTAGAAGAGAGAGAAAGAGAGAAAGAGGGGGAAGAAGAAAGGGAGAGAGAGGAGAGAGGGACAGAAAGAGAGACTGACAAGAGAGATAAAGAGAGAGAAGAGGGTAGTGAAGGAGAGATTGGGGGAAGAAAAAGAAAAAAGATAGAGATAGACCAGAGAGAGGTAGTGTAGAAGAGAGAGAAAGAGAGAGAGGGGACAGAGGGAAGAGAGACAGAGGAGAGAAGGACAGGAAGAGGAAGAGAGAGACAGATGAGAGAGGGGTAGGGGGAGAGATAAAGAGAGAGAAAGGGGTAGTGGAGGAGAGATTGGGGGAAGAAAAAGAAAAAGAGAGAGATGGACCAGAGAGAGGTAGTGTGTGTGTGTGTGTGTGTGGGGGGGGGCAGAGGGAAGAGAGAGAGGAGAGAGAGAAAGGAAGAGGAAGAGAGAGACTGATGAGAGAGAGGTAGGGAGAGAGATAAAGAGAGAGAAAGGGGTAGTGGAGGAGAGATTGGGGGAAGAAAAAGAAAAAGAGAGAGATGGACCAGAGAGGTAGTGTAGGAGAGAGAGAGAGAGGGGGGCAGAGAGAAGAGAGAGAGAGGAGAGAGGGACAGGAAGACGAAGAGAGAGACTGACAAGAGAGATAAAGAGAAAAAAGGGGGTAGTGAAGGAGAGATTGGGGGAAGAAAGAAAAAGAGAAAGATGGACCAGAGAGAGGTAGTGATGGAGAGTGAGAGAACAGAAGAGAGAGAGAGAGAGAGAGAGAGAGAGAGAGAGAGAGGTAGGACAGAGTAGAACGTTGGAGGAGAGATTTGTTGTGATGGAGAGTGAGAGAGAAGAGAGTGAGAGAGAGAACGAGAGATGGATCGTGAAGGAGAGAGAGGGGGAAGAGACAGAGAGGAAGAAGAAGAGAGAGACTGATAAGAGAGGGGCAGGGAGAGAGATAAAGAGAGAGAAAAGGGTAGTGAAGTAGAGATTGGAGAAAGAAAGGGAAAAAGAGTGATGGACCAGAGAGAGGTAGTGATGGAGAGTTAGAGAGAACAGACGAGAGAGAGAACGAGAGATGGATAGAGTATGAGAGAGAGAGGGAAGAGATAGAGAGGAGGGGAGGCGAATGGCTAACAACAACAGGAAGAGGAAGAGAGAGATTGACGAGAGGGGGGTAGAGAGAGAGATAAAGAGAGAGAAGAGGGTAGTGAAGGAAACATTGGGGAAAGAAAAAGAGAGATGGACAAGAGAGAGAGCGAGGCAGAGAGAGAGTGGTGATGGCATGAGGACGAAGATGGAGGAGAGAGAGAGAGCGAAAAGGGAGGGTGAGAGAGTAAATGGAGGAGCTTGAAAAGACAACACAGAGAGAGAGAGAGAGAGAGAGGCAAGGAAGGTGAGAGAGAGAAAAGAGAGAGAAAAGAGTGAAGAGGAGGGCAGAAGAGAGATTGGGGCGTTCATACTATGGCCCAGGGGCTAAACATGGTCCTCAAACCAATTCTTCTTGGCCCTTTGACTCTGGAGAATTGGGCAAATTATCCTGATGAGTTCTTTTTACTGCAGGTTTAAAATCCTCCATCATTATAATGTTAAGAACGAACCTCGAGGTGAAACACTCATATTAAAGTGCCTGTCACTGGTCAGACTATACTTTTTCATACTTTTTAAAATATTTTTTTTTTACTTCCTGGTTACCTAGCAATGATATTTTACATTGGGCCAAAAACTCCTCTGATGTACACAGAGATTATTATTATTATTATTATTATTATTATTATTATTATTATTATTATTATTATTATTATTATTATTATTATTAGACAAAGAAAAATATAAGACAACAGCTTTATTTTGTTGAAATGTTTAAAGTATCAGATCAGTTTTTTTGTGTGTAAATTGTGACCTGCCACGCTCAAACCAGTCAGACGTCGGGCTGGGCGAATGTGAGAAAATCGCATTTGAAGCTTTTTTAAAATTTTTTTCAAAATGTGTGATTTTCGTTGTTTTGCAACGTTGCTAGTTGAGATCATGAAGAAGCCATTCCATGTTTCAGATAACAGCATTGGTTGCTTTAAAAGCGTACATTTTGTCTTTTAAATTTGCTAGTTTTTTGGACGATGGCGCTCCTGACGTGTGCGTGTGTGTACAGGTCTGAACCAGGACTAAACCAGGACTAAACCAAGGACTAAACTAGGACTAATCAAGGACTAAACCAGGACTAAACCAAGGACTAAACCAGGACTAAACAAGGACTAAAACAGGACTAAAACAGGACTAAAACAAGGACTAAAACAGGACTAAACCAGGACTAAACCAGGACTAAAACAGGACTAAAACAGGACTAAAACAGGACTAAACCAGGACTAAACCAGGACCAAAACAGGACTGAAACAGGACCAAACCAGGACTAAACCAAGGAATAAACCAGGACCAAAACAGGACTAAAAGAGAACTAAACCAGGACTAAACCAAGGACTAAAACAGGACTAAACCAGGACCAAAACAGGACTAAAACAGGACTAAACCAGGACTAAACCAAGGACTAAAATAGGATTAAACCAGGACTAAAACAGGACTAAACCAGGACTAAACCATCGACTAAACCAGGACTAAAACAGGACTAAAACAGGACTAAACCAGTCCCAAAAGAGGACTAAAACAGGACTAAACCAGGACTAAACCAAGGACTAAAACAGGACTAAACCAGGTACAGTTGTGGCAAACTTTCGGATAGAATTCTCCCTAGAGTGTAATTTTACATCTTATTTTTTCAACTTTTCTTCACAAATTGCCTCTTGGTTTGTGTAAAGATATAATGTATACTTAAAACAGGTATAATCCCACCAGATTACGACATAAAAACCTCTCATACGCATTTTAAGGTTTGAAACAGAATTAAGGTGGAGACACACTATTGAATTTCTGATAAATTACACTTTTTTTTGTTTGAATGAGTCACAATATTGGCCAATGTTTCAATATTTAGTCCTTTGTAGAAAAAGTTTGCACACGAGACAGACCGACAGACGAAGACGAGGCAGAGAAAGTTGGAAAGAGAGGACAGAAAGAGGACAGTGGAGAAAGTGGATGAAGAAATAGAGAGAGGCAGAAATAGAGAGGAGGACGAGATACTGTGTGTGTTTTGAATGAATAAAACATCAGCCCAGATGTTGAGAGAGACACCAGCCATGGTCAGCAATTTAAAGTAGAAAACACACACAAATGATGACACCGAAATACAAGTTAGAAAGTTTAAGTGTCAAATGCTGGTCCGATATTGAAAAGTTTTCGAGATTTTGTTGTTTCGTCACAATAAAACTTCATCATATCTGAAGTTTTGTTTTGTTTCATTTGCTCTGACCTTCTCTCCTCACAGACATTTTACTCAAGCATTTTTGTTTTTCCACGGTATAGTATTGACCTTATCCCTCGCCATGGAGACAAGCAGATTCCAAGTTAGTCAAGTTACCGGTCACATCTGTGGAGACGTGACCCTGCTCACAGTGAAAATCCAGTTCTAGTTTTTTGGGGTTTTTTTTGCAATTAAAAACACCTACTTGAATGAATGCACAACATTTTAGGCTAAGCAATAACATCTCCATGGTAACAGGCCACCCCCCGGGACTTGCTCGGGTCAGTTCAGAGCTAAAAAGACCTTCACTGGGAAACATCGTTATTAACATTAACATAAACATTGGCACGAGCAGCTAATGCTTTTGGCCATATTTACACTGATCAGGGCTGATTTACTGTTACTCTACTATCACTATGCCTGCATCCCATTACTCTGTCTTACCCCTTCCCCTACCCCTTTATCTACATCTTTGTCTTGCCCCTCGATACTGAGATGAGAGGGCTCAGAGTACGAATGTCCCCCTAAGAAATGGGACGCCACTCGATTACCGTTTGCGTCATCATCCGTTGCCTCTACCTGGCTGCTACGTCTACAGAGGCGACAACAATTGACGCAAACAAACTTAAACAAACGTCAAGGATTATCGTGTACCTCAGCTCGACAAAAAAACTAGCTTGTTTATACATGAAAGTTCAATGAAAACGATAATGTCGGCTAAACAGACATCACTACAATTAAAACCGCAACAACAATTCACTAAAAGTAACGTAGAACATAAGCGTCATAATTGTAAACCATGCTAAACTGTTAATCGATAATTACAACTGCTGAAAATACATTTATGAGACTCCTTGGCTGGTCGATGTGACGCTGCCATCCTGATCCCAAAACCTGCCTGAGCTTGTAGGCGTACCCCTTCGTTTCAAGTCTGGTCGAGAGCCTACTTCATTTCAGTGAGTATGTAGCCCTCGGTTGTGGCCCTAGCCGTGGATCAAAATTAGAATCGAGACACCCCTTGCCCTCACATGAACGAGCAAAACCAAAGGGTAGGGGTAAGACGAAGGGGTAAGACAAAGAAATGGGACACAGCCTAAATCGAAGAAACAAGCTATCACTAGTTTGTTTGGATAACTTTACACTTTTATACTAGGGATGTCAAGTTCTATTCTCTATTTTCTGATCGATTATATGATGTTTCCTCATCAAAAACAGACCTGCAGGTGTGTTTTGTTTCATTCACACAAACCCTGCATATTTTAGTTCTTCTCTCACACAGAAAACACTTGATGACACTTGTGATGTCATGTAGCAATACAGGAAGTGCTTCACTATGTTTTTAAAGGGCATACAACTTCACTAGAATCATTTAAAGAATTTCAGCTCTGGAACGGCCATCCATCCATCCATTTTCTCTCTCTTTTTCCATATTCCAGGTCACGGGGGCAACAGTCCAGACAGATCTGCCGCCCAGAACACAATGAATCCTCCTGCGGGTGGTAGGTCCACGGGAGGACGGCCCCACATTGCTTGACGCAAATGGCCTCGATGTATCTTCTGTCATGGGGGCTCTCTTCCAGTGTGCACAGACACTGGGGGCGAGGTGGTGTGAAGTGTCTTGCCCAAGGACACAACGGCAGCACTCATCTGCGGGAGCTGGGACTGCCCCGCGGGTCAGTGGATCCGACCACTCAACCAACATTGTCGAGAGCGGGATTCGAACCGCCAACCCCAAGATCAGCAGACAAACGCTCTACCAACTGAGCCTCCCCGCGCCAATCATTACGGAATAAAGGGTAAAATGTACTAGATGTTAACTTAAAAACTACCGCTTCATGGCATCACAAGGTTGAACTGAGTATTTTCAGCTTTGAAACAGACTAATTATAAAAAGTTACTTAATCATGTGTGAATGAATGAAATAAAACTCGACTTCAGGTATGTTTATGATGAGGTAATAACATTATAACATGGCATTTTGTATAATACAGACCTTTAAGTTTATACATAATAGGAATAACTGATCCTTTAAAGAAGAGACATTTATTTTCATTTTAACTTTTTCATCCACAACGTTTGATTAAGACCAGTTTTATAGAGAAAAGGTGATCTATTAGACAATGTGAATGAAAGTGAATTAAGGATTTCAATGTCATTTGGCCATGGCTGCAATAATCGCGAATAGTAGCCTACAAGCGGTTTGCCCTTTGAATGTTTACTAGCTTGTTTTTAATTACATTTGACCTTCTGAGCCACCGTACCAAAGCCTGTAAGGGTCACCTCTCCTCTCTGAACAACATCACTGCTCCTGTAGCGGCGCAAAAACATTTTAGCCACATTAGCGCTAACGGGCTCCACACAGATGGGCCATTACGCTCCACTACACCTGTGTACGAACGCTAACATGCTAACGACACTAATGCCTCTGGAAAACAAGAGCGGTGTTGTCCGGATGTTTTTTGACCATGGGCCGCAGATTTATGTAGAGAGGGGCGTCGCGATGGAGGACGTGTACTTGAATAGACAAGGATGAACGACGGTCGAGAAAGTAAAACGTAAAATCAGATCAGAAGATTTCAAAAACAAAACAGAAGGACGAAACAAGAAAACAAGAGAAGGGCACTTGTCTTTTGGGAGGATGAGAATGCTGTACGATGAATGCTGAATTACAGCTCTGGAAAAAAATAAGAGACCACTGCAAAATTATCAGTTTTTCAGATTTTACTTCTGTGTGTGGGCCAAAGGGACATTTTTGTTTGAGTCTATAAACTATTGACAACATTTCCCCCAAATTCCAAATAAAATATTATCGTTTAGAGCATTTATTTGCAGAAAATGACAAATGGTCAAAATAACAAAAAAGATACATGTTTTCAGACCTCAAACAATGCAAAAAAACAAGATAAAATTCATTTTAAAACAACATAATACTAATGTTTACACTTAAGAAGAGTTCAGAAATCAATATTTGGTGCAATAACTGTTATTTTTAATCACAGTTTTCATGCGTCTTGGCATGCTCTCCACAAGTCTTTCACGTTGTTCTTTGGTGACTTTATTCCACTCCTAGTGCAAGAACTGAAGTAGCTCAGCTTTGTTCAAAAGTTCAAAAATCCATGCACAGCTTCCAGGTGCTGGTAACAGCAGGAACATTGAATAATTACTGAATACCCTTACTTTTCATTATGCATAATGTTTACTGCTGCTGCTCTATACGAATGTATCATGTTTGTCTCTACCTCACTGTAAACTACTGTTACCTGTGCAATAATCTGTGCAATAACCTATGTGCAATATTTATACCATACTATGTGCAATACCAAATCCACATGCAACACTTATACCACGCCATATTATGTGCAATCTGTGAAATACTCTACTTACACCTTATTTAATCCTACCTGCACCTTTGTACATTGTACTTTGTATTTTTATTACATTTTATTACATATTTTAATCATATTGTTTACTTCTTCCCCAACACTTTTTTTTTACCATGTACTATTATTGCATGTTATTAGTACTTCTTGACTATCTTAGCGAGTCAATGGTTCTTCTGATCCTAAGCATTTCATTGCATTGTTGACCCTGTGTTGATTCTGCATATGAAAAATAAAAAATCTTGAATCTTAATTCCAGAATAAAAGAAGTTTACTGCACACTTGTTTGACTTTCCAATTATTCCTTTATTAGGAATAGCTCAGCTTTTTGTTTGTTCTGCTGATTTCAGAAAAAAATGCAGTGGTTTCTTATTTCTTTCCAGAGCTGTATGTTAATGTGAATCTGAGGAACATTGAAGGCAAGAAAAGGAAAACACCCATTATGGTACTGAATGACTATGCTAAATAAGACCCCAGACAGAAACTGAAAAATAGGTGTGATAGTTTCATAGTAATTTCATTGGAGTTAGCTCCTCCCTGTAGCCAGATATAAGCAGTGTCCACCAGCACTCTAGCCAGAACTGAAGAAGCAGCTTGGATGAGCTGCGAAATGTATTTGACCAAATAAACTTTGTCCAGCTGACAAATTGAACTTCTCCTTTTATGATAAAAGGAGAAGTTCAATTTGTCAACTGGACAAAGTATGTTTGGTTGAAAACGTTTCGCCACTCATCCGAGAGGCTTCGTCAGCTCTAATAAGAATACTGGTAAGACACTTGCTTATATCTTGCTGCAGGGAGGAGCTAACTAGCTAACTACTTTCCGAAACTATCTCATTGGTTTCCGTCTTTTGTTTCTCTGGCGTCTAGATAAAGATATAGATTCTCCTTTTATCATGGATTCTACCTGGATGACTGAGGGATTCTTCACACAAGAAAGTTATGTACTGCACGTAGAGCTTTTATCCTTATCATATATTTTTTTGCTCTTCTCATTTTCTCACTCAAAGTTATCACAGTTTTTGTACAAAAAAATCTCTCACTATCCATAGGCACGGCGGTCAGAATGGTCCTCGACTTTCATGTACTGAAAATGGACAAGTGAAATTAAACGTATTTCTCTAAAGTGACTTTCAGGAGCTTTCTACTGTTATAACATTGTTCCTAACCCTAACCCTAACGTTAAACCAATAGAGATTTTAAATGCTAAATGGTGTTTTGAAAAGTGCACTGTGTAACTTTGCTGATGAAGGGTCTGCCACCTGCTTGTCTCCATGGAGATTTCACTGTTTTGCCTTGATTATTCTGACAGCAGGGGGCCGGGACTAAACCGGGACTAAACCAGGACTAAACCAGGTCTAAACCAGGTCTAAACCAAGACTAAACCAGGTCTAAACCAAGACTAAACCAGATCTAAATCGGGACTAAACCAGGTCTAAGCCAAGACTAAATCAGGTCTAAACCAGGTCTAAACCAGGTCTAAACCGGGACTAAACCGGAACTAAACCGGAACTAAACCGGAACTAAACCGGAACTAAACCAGGTCTAAACCAGGTCTAAACCAGGACTAAACCGGGACTAAACCAGGACTAAACCGGGACTAAACCAGGTCTAAACCAAGACCAGTGTTGGGTAAGTTACTTTATAAATGTAATCCGTTACAGTTACAAGTTACCTTGATTAAAATGTAATTGTACTGTAACTTTTTGGATTACTTTTACAAAGTAATGTAACTGATTACTTTTGGATTACTTTTGGATTACTTAAGTTTAAATGAGCATTAAACCCATGTTCAACATTTTATTTGTGAGAACTGACAGTGTGAACCTTAAAAGAGTACTAAACTGGGAGGGAATTGCTGACAGGCAATCACAGGAGGTCCACAAGAAGAGATGCCTGCACCAGACTTGTAAGATTTTCAATCAATCAAACAATCAATCAAACATTTATAAGGCGCTTTTCATACAAAATTGTAGCACAAAGCGCCTTACAGTGGTCAAGGATTAGAAGATTGACCTTTATTGATCTCGCACAGGAGAAGTTGTTTCTATATTTGACCCGGGGACCATCCCCATGATTTGTTTTGTTATTTATGCTTTGGTCAGGCCCTAAGCTGGAGGATTTTACCTATGGCGCATGTTTAGGTTTCACACAGTTTCCCAATGTCAAGTGTTCTAGCCACTGACTGCCAGCTAACTGCATTACGGTACTTCATACATTTACAATGACACCCTTGCTTGTAAAATTACACAATCACTGTTTTAGACCAGCAATGCTGTCAGGTTTCACACATTGGATTGGACACGGGTCTCTTGATATCAGGCAAAGACTTTACCACTAGATCACATTTTAGACTCAGATGCCGTCGGTCTGTCGTCGAGACGGCGCACACTCGCTCTGTCCTTAGTGCACTACGTTTCTCACATGGCCGCCTGCGAAATTGAACAGGTCCCGCCTCAGCTCAATGAGCTGGGTGGTCTGCTCCTTGTTCCCTAAAGACAAAAATATTATACTATTGCAACTAGTAATACTTGGAATTGGGACATGGCCAATGTTCCCCCTAATTTTTAATGTTTCTGAGCAAACACACTAACTCCACATCCGAAATGCACCCCCCGCGCGGCTCGCACTTTGCAGATATAAAAAAAAATGCCCCGCGGCTGAATAAAAAGCTCTTTCATCCCTGATTTACAGTGCGCTGCACAAGTTTTCTTGTGCGCTGAGAATGTGCGAACAGTGCGCAGCTTAGAGTAAACGCTGGACATGGCGACACTGTAGAATATCCAGCATTACAACAGCAAAGGAAATATAGAAGTGTAAGGGGAAAAGCATGTGAACGGTAATACAGGTGCCGTGATCTATGCCGTTACGGCTACTGTCACACATGTTTAGTGTAGTTTATGAAGAGTTTCATGTAGCATAGTTGTAGGTGAGGAGAACCAGTACGTATATTTTATAGTGACGTCGCAACTCTCACTTGTGGATGTCGCTGGCGAGTCGGTCTTTGTAGTCCCGCGCTGTGCATGCTGGGGCTTTTAAGTGTGCGGAGCGTGCATGTTTGCACGCTTGGTCCACGCCCCGATTTCCATGGAAACGACGGCGCCGTTCAGAGCTCGTCTTGACGGTGCAGGGGGAAAAAACGAATGGAACGGCCCTTGTCGCGCCGGATATGACGCATATCCCGTTCCAAGGACGCTAACAAGCGTGCCGTCGGTGAATTGGGAAACGGCCTACGACTCGACTGTCGTCATTACGTAATGGATGCCGACGAAAAGCCAAAACCATACCGCAGAAACGATGAGCAGTTTGCCCTAAATGCACAAATTTACTAACTTTTGACTGCCTTAGTTCTGGGCCTCCCTCCAACCAATCAGAACTGGCCTGAAGCGTTTGGTTTCCGACTGGGTGGCATTGGGCCAAGTTACATCTTATCAGTGGTGGAGGGTAGCAGTGCTTACCTTAAGAGCTGTAGACTGCACGGTGAGGATACGGGAGCTCTACCGAGAGGAGTTTACGACACTACGGTGCGGAGGGGAAACACGGGAGCGCGGCAGGCAGGAGGGACCAGCCGACACCGCTCGCAGAAATGGCGGAACACCACGCTACAGCACGGTGAGGATACGGGAGCTCTACCGAGAGGAGTTTACGACACTACGGTGCGGAGGGGAAACACGGGAGCGCGGCAGGCAGTAGGAACCAGCCGACACCGCTCGCAGAAATGGCGGAACACCACGCAGCAGCACAAATTGTAATCCTGTTAAGTAATCCCCATTCTCAATGAATGTACCTGTAATCTGATTACATCGTTTTTTTCTTGTACTGTAACGGATTACAGTTACTTTTATTTTGTATCCTTTTACCGTAACGCCGTTACATGTAATCCGTTACTCCCC
Organism: Paratrypauchen microcephalus; assembly: GCA_036785185.1. Classification (NCBI taxonomy): domain Eukaryota; kingdom Metazoa; phylum Chordata; class Actinopteri; order Gobiiformes; family Gobiidae; genus Paratrypauchen; species Paratrypauchen microcephalus. The sequence goes on from JAVJIX010000160.1 coordinate 1,670,117, forward strand.
AACACTGACCAAGACTAAACCAGGTCTAAACCAGGACTAAACCGGGACTAAACCAGGATTAAACCAAGATTAAACCAGGTCTAAACCAGGTCTAAACCAGGACTAAACCAGGTCTAAACCAGGTCTAAACCAGGTCTAAACCAGGTCTAAACCAGGACTAAACCAGGACTAAACCAGGACTAAACCAAGACTAAACCAGGACTAAACCAGGACTAAACCAAGACTAAACCAGGTCTAAACCAGGACTAAACCAGGTCTAAACCAGGTCTGAACCAGGACTAAGACTAAACCAGGACTAAACCAACACTAAACCAGGTCTAAACCAGGACTAAACCAGGTCTAAACCAGGTCTGAACCAGGACTAAGACTAAACCAGGACTAAACCAACACTAAACCAGGTCTAAACCAGGACTAAACCAGGTCTAAACCAGGTCTGAACCAGGACTAAGGTGTGTGTGTGTGTGTACGTGTGTGATAACATATTATCCTGTGTATTATTGAATTGGGTAGATCTCGGCACACCATCAACCTGAAAAGCAGATCCCGGTTAAAAAAAAGGTTGAGCACCCCTGTTCTACAGTATGGAAATAAACACAATGAAGGCAAGTTAATAGTTTTTAAGGTCCTTTTCAGCTATAAAACACCTGTAATTGAACAAATGCAGCTTGGAACATATGTTTAATGCCCCACTGTGGACCATTCCAGGCAAAGAAATAACATCTCCATGGGGACAAGCAAGTACCGGCGCCTCCACCTTAGAACTTACACAGCGCTACAGACTCCGAAAATATTTACCAGCGGTTTATCAGGTTGTTCTACCACACTTTTTTTACTGTTTAATTTTGTTTTGCTAATATACCTCTATGAGAGTTTGGCACTACTGTTACAAACTCGGCGGGTTTCCATGGTAACAGCAGTTTTTTGATGTTCCTTCCTGAACTCAGGACTTTGATGTCACGCCTCATAGAATTTTCAGTGAGCCAAATGCTGATACTGAACCACTGGAGATTTTAAGTTGGTAAATATTAAACTTTGTTCATTTTTCAAAAGTTTTCTCACACGATCAGGACCACTGCATTTTTTTCTGAAATCAGCATCTCTACATGTATTACAGCCATTCCATTCCAGCGTCTGTTGAATTCCAACACAAACACAAAGCTCAGTTCTTGCACCAGGAGTGGAATAAAGTCACCCAAGAACAATGTGAAAGACTTGTGGAGAGCATGCCAAGACACATGAAAGCTGCGATTAAAAATAAGGGTTATTGCACCAAATATTGATTTCTGAGCTCTTCTTAAGTGTAAACATTAGTAATATGTTGTATTAAAATGAATTTGATCTTGTTTCTTTGCATTGTTTGAGGTCTGAAAATATGTGTCTTTTTTGTTATTTTGACCATTTGTCATTTTCTGCAAATAAATGCTCTAAAACAGGGGTGCCCAACCAGTCGATCGCGTATGGCTACGGTCAAACTGCAGGGCTTAAAGCTCAATTCTGATTTTTTTTTTGTGAAATCCGATTTTTTTTGCAAGGTCATTCACATTTCCAATTAAATGTGACTTGTATGTGATCTCCAGTGTGAACTTTAAATGCCCCAAAAGTGTCCCGCATGCGCCTGGAAGGACACGACTAGGTCACATGCAGTGAGCGTGCTCAATGTTTACGGAAGTAGCCTAAAGTTGCTGTCGTACCGGAACCAGAACATGTACAGCTTATTTGTTTTAAGGAGAAAGAGACAGAGAAGGAGAAGGTTTTTGGCCTCGGCATTTTGTGGGGCAGTGGCAGCAACGCCCGTAGAAATGAACATGTTGGTGCGGAGTCGCAGCCAAGAGTGGTGGGATTACTATGTGCTTCGCCGCTTCACTGACACGGAGTTTATATACTATTTTCGCATGACGAGAAGAACGTTTGTGCACATTTGTGAGCGCCTACTTGTACCACTCTCACTGGAGGAAACACGCCCAGGTCGGATGAATGCGACCTGGCTGTTCAGACTGAAGTCGCATGCCAAAAGATCGGATATGTATCGGTTTTAGGACCACATATCTTGGGCTACGTTCACACTGCAGCCTGAAGTGACCCAAATCTGATTTTTTTCACCCCTATGCGACTTTAAAAATAATCTCACTCCAAAAGCCCATATTTGCCATGTCTAACAGGTCATTCTAAAATGGACTAGAATGCAGGAAATCACATTTAAAAAGGAACCCCCCCTCTTGATAGATCTCGGCACACCATCAACCTCAAAAGTAGATCTCGGTTAAAAAAAGGTTGAGCACCCCTGCTCTAAACCAGTGTGTCCCAACCTTTTTTGTTTTGTGTACCCCCTGAGCCTTTTTGTCACACCTCGAGTACCCCCACTCATACGTGTTGATAATTCTCCAAAAGTAGAAAGTGACATTGTAAATAGAATAGGCATAGACCTTAATAATAGGCACCTTATTACGCACCTTTTAATTCACACTTTAGGCTAAGCCCGTCAATTGTATTTTTACTGTAATTTATTGAATTATATGCTACTATTGTATAGATACTAAATTGTTTTTATGTTTGTAATCATAACACATGCACTAAATTGTCTAATGTCTGTAACTGTAACATATCTTCTATTGTATGCTATATCTTTATGTCTGCGGATGGAAATTAGCACTGTGCTAAATCCGACATATTTAAGTCGGTTTGTGTGATCTTATACAAATTGTGCGTTCATTAATATACATTGTCCCTTCCAAATAAACAAACAAATAAGTAAATAAATAAAACACAATGGATTATTACATGAAAATAATTTTATTTCATCTCCTTAATTGGAAAATTTAATTCTCAGACATTTTCTCTCTTTTCTTTAAGTCAAATTTACTCAAATTAGAATAAAAAAATTCAAAAACATCTCTCCCTGCACCTGGCAGCGACACTGCCGAGTACCCCCTGCAATGTGCTTGCGTACCCCTAGGACAGTGCTTCTCAAATAGTGGGGCGGGCCTTCCTGGGGGGGGCGTGGCGTGATGCCAGGGGGGGCGCGTATGACCCTGGGAAACATGTTTTTTTGCTGTACTGTACTAGAACTAAGTGTAATTGCACATCAACAACAGTAGTTGGCAGTGGCGTTCTCACATGCGATTTACGCACAGTCTCACCATTAACAGAACATCCTCTGTCACAGAAAAAACACGTATATTCCACTGAGTCGTGTCCTTTAGTCCGACAGAAGCTGACGCATCAGCGGCACAAGGAGAGAGCGTTTTTTTTTTCAGTGCTTTTAGCTTATGCAAATGAGGTGGTTTTAAGTTTCATTTCTGTAAAACGTAAACAAATGTGCGCAAAGCATTAAAAACACATCAATATTTGAGTCCTCAGTGCAGTCTTTGTTGTAAGTTTCTTTCTTTTTTTTGTTTATAATGTTAATAAAAGGATACAATGGTGTTCTCATAACAATTTTCTAGACAAATAATACTATTTATAGTCTTCCTAGGGGGGGCGTCACAGAAAATAATTGAGAAGCACTGCCCTAGGGGTACTTGTACCCCTGGTTGGGAAACACTGCTCTAAAGGATATTTTGATTTGGAATTTGCGGGAAATGTTGTCAGAAGTTTATAGACTCAAACAAAAATGTTCCTTTTGCCCAAACACATACCTATAAGTAGTAAAATCAGAAAAACTGATTATTATGCAGTGGTCTTTTATTTTTTTTCCAGAGCTGTATGTTATAGTGTTTCCTTGTCAAAACAGACCTGGAGTTGTGTTTTGTTCCAGTCACATTTTTAACACACAAACCCTGCATATTCTCAAACAGAAAACACCTTGTGATGTCATCTCGTAATACGGGAAATCCTCCAATGTGTTTTTAAACTCCATACACTTTCTCCAGGATCATTTGGGTGATTTCAGCCCTGGAAGTGCCAATCTCTACCGAAGTAAAGTTAAAAGGAGGCTGTTAAATCGAAAACTGCCACTTCATGACATCACAAAGTAAAACATAACATACAAAACCCCAGGTCTGTTTTTAATGAGGAAACAACATTATAACATGTCTTAAAACGCACAAAAAGTCAATTTTGCGTAATATAATTTTTTTTTAAATGGAGTTTGGGCAGTCCGGGTGGTACAGAAGGATTTTTTATGTTCTTTTTTTGTTGATGGGCATAACAAAAATGATTTGAAACGAAAAGGCAAACTACTGAAAGACCCCACATGCTCTTACCCTCCGGCAGTGACGCCAATACAGTCACAAAACTCAAAGAGAATATTTTAATCAGTCGATTTCAGACACAAATATGTCCTAATTCCTTATTTCCCTGTCTGTCCAAAGAGGTTTCTCCAGTCTGAAAATCGGTCTGAACAAAAGGCGCATTAAAAGTCTCTTTGGCAGCTCGGGGTTCAAAAAGGTCAGAGATGTAAAGTGCAGCGCCGGGCTCCAGGGGGCAGAAAGAGGGGCAGAAAGAGGGGCAGAAAGAGGGGCACAGGGAGAGAGAGAGAGAGGAAGACAGAGGCAGAGAGGCAGAGTAGGGAGAGAGAAGAAAGAGAGAAAGAGGAAGGAGAGAGAGGGAGGAAGCAGTTGAGAGGAAGAACAGGGGTAGAAGGCAAAGAGTGAGAAGGGGGGCAAAGGGCAGAAAGGGAGAGAGGGGCAGAGAGTGAGAGAGAGAGAGAGGAGGGAGGGAGAGAGAGAAGAGCAAGGGCAGAGAAACAGAGGAAGAAAGAGAGAGTAAAGAGACGGGAGGGCTAGATGAGCAGAGGACAGAAAGAGAGGGGCATAGAGAGAGAGGAAGGAGGGATAGAGGAGCAGAGGACAGAAAGAGGGAGTCATAGAGAGAGAGGAAGGAGGGATAGAGGAGCAGAGGACAGAAAGAGGGAGGTGTAGAGAGAGAGGAATGAGGGATAGAGGAGCAGAGGACAGAAAGAGGGAGGCATAGAGAGAGGAAGGAGGGATAGAGGAGAAGAGGACAGAAAGAGGGAGCCATAGAGAGGGGGAGAGGAAGGAGGGATAGAGGAGCAAAGGACAGAAAGCGGGAGGTGTAGAGAGAGAGGAAGGAGGGATAGAGGAGCAGAGGACATAAAAAGGGAGATATAGAGAGAGGAAGGAGGGATAGAGGAGCAGAGGACATAAAGAGGGAGGCATAGAGAGAGAGGAAGGAGGGATAGAGGAGCAGAGGACAGAAAGAGGGAGGTATAGAGAGAGGAAGGAGGGATAGAGGAGCAAAGCACAGGAAGAGGGAGGCATAGAGAGAGAGGGAGGAGGGATGGAGGAGCAGAGGACATAAAGAGGAAGGAGGGATAGAGGAGCAAAGCACAGAAAGAGGGAGGCATAGAGAGAGAGGAAGGAGGGATAGAGGAGCAGAGGACAGAAAGAGGGAGGTGTAGAGAGAGAGAGAAGGAGGGATAGAGGAGCAGAGGACATAAAGAGGGAGGTATAGAGAGAGAGGGATGGAGGAGCAGAGGACATAAAGAGGAAGGAGGGATAGAGGAGCAGAGGACAGAAAGAGGGAGGCATAGAGAGAGGGAGAGGAAGGAGGGATAGAGGAGCAAAGGACAGAAAGAGGGAGGTGTAGAGAGAGAGAAAGGAGGGATAGAGGAGCAGAGGACATAAAGAGGGAGGTATAGAGAGAAAGAGAGGGAGGGATAGAGGAGCAAAGCACAGGAAGAGGGAGGCATAGAGAGAGAGGGAGGAGGGATGGAGGAGCAGAGGACATAAAGAGGAAGGAGGGATAGAGGGAAAAAAAGGACAGAAAGAGGGAGGCGTTGAGAGAGAGGTAGGAGGGATAGAGGAGCAAAGGACAGAGAGGGAGAAGAGAAAGAGGTGGAGAAAGAGTGAGGGGATCAGCCGAACTTCTGCTCTCATTATGAACAGGTCAGAGCTCAGCCCACAAGGCAGAATACAGAAGCGATGCCACAGCAATGCCCCGGCAATGCCATGGCAACACTACAGCAACTCCACTGCTACGCCACTGCAACGCCACCGCAACGCCACCGCTACGCCACCGCTACGCCACCGCTACGCCACCGCAACGCCACCGCTACGCCACCGCTACGCCACCGCTACGCCACCGCAACGCCACCGCAACGCCATGGCAATGGAGCAGAGGTTGGAGAAAATATGGTTTGAATTTAACTGTCGGATGGTTGAGGGTTTCTAAGCAGAATTATGTAAAATTGTAAAACTGTGACATCGACCTAGTGACATCGACCTAAAAGAACTACGGAAACTTGGCTAAGTTGCCGAGCGGCAGGTTGATGGTTCAAATCCAGCTCTGACCAGTGCTGCTGTGTCCTTGGGCAGGACTTAAAAGACACCATATTAATACTAAAATCAAACCCATTCATCATAATTCGTCTATGGTGGATTAAAACTGCCCCAATAACTTTTCAGGTGAACATTCCATGGACATTCCGTGGACATTCCGTGGACATTCCGCTATCGCTTTGCAGAGGCAAACCCACACCCTACCAAGAATATTTTCAATGTACTTTTGTTTCATCAATGCAACACCTGTAATTGAATAGACTGCAGAAATAATATGTTTAATGCTATACTGTGGAACATTCCGGGCAAAGCAATGACAACTCCATCGAAACAAGCTGGTAGTGGAGTGCCCTCATGAGAAAAGTTACATAGGGCACCTTTAACGCTCTCCAGTGTTGAAAGTCAAGAAGTTAAAGGTGCACTAACTAAATTTCCTAGTGATTTCCGAGATGATTGTCTCCATGGAGTTTTTTTTCTCGCTTCCCCTGGAATGTTTCTGAGTATGGCTTTAAAGGGATATGCCACCCCCAGGTCAAATTTGGGCATCTCCCCACAGTCCAGAGACTAAAATAAGTGGTGGAAAGCGTTTTCCTGCTCACCCAGCCATTGTCCGAGTCTGTCGCCACTGACCGCCGCGGTATCTGCAGCTCCTCTGCCTTAGACTGGAGTCTAACGTCGCCAGAGAAAGATTTCGGCCAAAAGGAATTAATTTGCTCGATGCGTTTCCCAATTACTTTCTGTGTAGTGCGCATTCATATCGAGTGCAAATAAATGTGCAAATCAACACGGAGAGCTTGACTTGGTCATTTTGGGTGGGAACTATTTTCCAGTGCGGAAGAATACAGCCGAATCACGCACCACGTTGTGCAACAGGGGAACTCCCTTCCTGGTGCGTAACAGGGATTCCCCTGGCAGCGTACTGCGTGATTCGGCTTTATTCTTCCGCACTGGAAAATAGTTCCCACCCAAAATGACCAAGGCAAGCTCTCCGTGTTGATTTGCACATTTATTTGCACTCGATATGAATGCACACTACACACAAAGTAATTGGGAAACGCATCGAGCAAATTAATTCCTTTTGGCCGAAATCTTTCTCTGGCGACGTTAGACTCCAGTCTAAGGCGGAGGAGCACCAGATACCGCGGCGGTCAGTGGCGACAGACTCGGACAATGGCTGGGTGAGCAGGAAAACGCTTTCCACCACTTATTTTAGTCTCTGGACTGTGGGGAGATGCCCAAATTTGACCTGGGGGTGGCATATCCCTTTAAACTCGCCTATATATCTCTTTGGAAACAAGCGGATGATTTCTCTAGGCCAGGGGTTGGCAACCCGTGGCTCCGGAGCCGCATGCGGCTCTTTGATCCCTCTGATGCGGCTCAGTACAGTGGTCCCTCGTTTATCATGGGGGTTACGTTGTAGAAATAACCCACGATAGGCAAAATCTGTGAACTAGTCAGTTTTATATTGCGTGTATAAATATGCGTGTATTTCACAGTTCCTCTGACAGCTGTGCTGTTGCGGGTTTTGTTGGGGAGAAAACTTGCAAACATACAGCACTTCAGAGCAGTGACGGACTGGGATCATCGGCCCTGGCAATTTACACCTACAAGCTGCGCCGTAGTCTGTGGAACGGGGGGAGGGGTTCTACAGCTCTGCACCAAACACAGAACTGTAGTGAGAACGCATCCGTGCGCTCTCAGGACTGGTTCAGCCGCCTAGATTCCAGGTTCTACCAGTTCGTTATGCGCAAACATTGCCGCTACTTCCCAATGCGCATTGACCACCTGGAGAAGTGTGCGCGCGGACACGTGGTAAAATCCGTAATAGAGCACGGCCTCGGCCCTTCTGGCATGTGCTCAAATGCCAGACCGCTCAGTCTTCAGAGTCACACTGCTCGTGATCGAACATTTAAATAAATTTGGCAAACTGACCGCATTCTGTACAGGAGACACGGAGGAGAATGACTGACAAAGACAAAGGTCTACAGTCCTTTAGCCAATCAGGATGCAGAACACAATACGTGTTGATACACTATAAAAAAATCAGCGAAACAGCGAGGGACCACTGTATTTACTTAAAATGTATTTTATTTTAGTTTGTTCATATTCAAAATCTAATTCTATGTCACAAAGGTAAAAAAGCCGTTATATGCAGTGTTATTTCATTTTAAATTTCAAAAGGGTTTTGCGGCTTCCAGTGTTTTCTGTACTGTGCGAAACGGGTGTAAATGGCTCTTTGAGTGGTAAAGGTTGCCGACCCCTGCTCTAGGCCAACGTCAAGAGTCAGATCTGTGGAGAGGCAGCGCTACTCACTGTTAGAATTAATATTTTATCAAGGTATTTTTTTGGGAGCAAAAATTATGAATATGCGCAAAAAGGTAAGTCTAATGCCATACTGTGTAACATTCCAGGTAAAGCAATCTCCATGACGACAAGACCCCCAACCTGAAAAGTTACAGAGTGCTTTATTTATTTACTTTGTGACCAGTTAAGTCATTTTTGTGTAAAATAGAAGCCTTGATCGTTTTGTATCTCACTTATCTCCTAAACCACTTTCTCCCTTTTATTTTTTATTTTTATTTTTTATTTATTTTGGGCAGAAGCCAGTGACCTGCAGTTTATTTATGCCAGTTTTAGACTCAGGACAGAGGCACAAGGTGAGTGAAGGTGAGCTGTTTTTATAATGGGCATGTCCTGTCTGAAATATGACTACACATATTAAAAAAACACAGAACCATAAAGGGGCCGTCCAGTCTCTCCTTGAATCAGTTTAATCATATTTAAGTTTTTATTCCAGTCGGGAGGACAGTTATATGTTCACTCCATCTGTCAACGACTACTGGGGGCAAAAAAGGAAAAAGAAAAAAAAAAGCATACATATTATACAAAATTGATAAAGCTGCACTATGCAACTTTTCTGGTGCAGGAAATCATCATCTTTGTCTCCATGGGGAGGTGATTGCTGGAATGTTCTATAGTATAACATGTTTTTACACATATTTTTATTGGTCAAAAATACCTTGAAAAACAAGCCTTCTTACTGTGAGAGGGGTTGCCTTTCCACAGAGCTGACCTGTGACTTTGCTTTATAGCAGCACCTACTTGTCTCCAGATAAGCAACTCTGGAAAAAATAAAAGACCACTGCAATTATCATTTTTTTCTGATTTTACTACTTACAGGTATGTGTTTGGGCAACAGGAACATTTTTGTTTGTCTATAAACTACTGATAACATTTCCCCCAAATTCCAAATAAAATATTATTGTTTAGATCTAAATCAGGTCTAAACCAGCTCTAAACCAGCTCTAAACCAGGACTAAACCAGGTCTAAACCAAGACTAAACCATGTCTAAACCAGGACTAAACCAGGTCTAAACCGAGACTAAACCAGGTCTAAACCAGGACTAACCAAGACTAAACCAGGACTAAACCAGGACTAAACAAGGTCTAAACCAAGACTAAACCAATACTAAACCAGGACTAAACCAGGTCTAAACCAGGTCTAAGCCAAGACTAAACCGGGACTAAACCAGGACTAACCAAGACTAAACCAGGACTAAACCAGGACTAAACAAGGTCTAAACCAGGACTAAACCAATACTAAACCAGGACTAAACCAGGTCTAAACCAGGTCTAAGCCAAGACTAAACCGGGACTAAACCAGGACTAAACCAAGACTAAACCAAGTCTAAACCAGAACTAAACCAGGTCTAAACCAGGTCTAAACCAGGACTAAACCAGGTCTAAACCAGGACTAAATCAGGTTTAAACCAGCTCTAAACCAGGACTAAACCAGGTCTAAACTAGGTCTAAACCAAAACTAAACCAGGTCTAAACCAGGTCTAAACCAACTCTAAACCAGGACTAAACCAGGTCTAAACTAGATCTAAACCAAGACTAAACCAGGTCTAAACCAGGTCTAAACTAGGTCTAAACCAGGAATAAATCAGGTCTAAACCAGGTCTAAACCAGGTCTAAACCAGGACGAAACCAGGTCTAAACCAGGTCTGAACCAGGACTAAGGTGTGTGTGTGTGTGATAACATATTATCCAGTGTATTCCCCCCCCCCCCCCCCCCCCCCCTCTTGGTAGATCTCAGCACACTTTGCAGAAAATAACAAATGGTCAAAATAACAAAAAAGATACGTGTTTTCAGACCTCAAACAATGCAAAGAAACAAGATCAAATTAATTTTAAAACAACATAATACTAATGTTTATGCTGTTATAATGCTGTATAATGTTTATGTTATGTATAATGTTAATGTTTACAGGGCTCTCAAGTCTCACGCATTGAGAGTGTGACACACGCAATTCATGGCATTTCTCACACTCATTTCCTTTTTTTTTTTTTTTTTTTTTTTTTTGTGCCCAGAAAATCGGTCTGTGTGGCTTAGTTTACGCAGGCTCCGCGTGTTTTCAGCGAAAAAAAAACTCCCCCTGCTCCGGGCGCACGGTCCGAGCGGAGGCCGGAGCAGACGCGCCGTCCTCCGGGCACGTCCGCAACGTTCCCTCTAAGCTGCGCGCCTGTGCAATTGCGCACTGCTCGCACATTCTCAGCGCACAAGAAAACCTATGCAGCGCAGAGATGAAAGAGTTCCGCTTTTTTTTTTCAGCCGCGGGGTCATCTGAATACGGGGGAATCGTCCCGTATTCAGAAACAAAAGTACGTGTCTCGTATTAAACTTCTACCGGTGTGCGAGGAGCACGTGCAGCTCTTTCGCAACAGCGTGTACCGGGGGTGCATGTCGGATGTCGCGCACAGGGGTCCAAGGAGCGCTCAGGGAGTTAGTGTGTTTGCTCAGACACATAAAACATTAGGGGGAACATTGGTCCTGAGCCTCAGTCCCGGTGCCACGTCTCCTCTGAGACGCACCGACTCCAGTCCCGGTGTCTCCGTCTGTGCGTAACGTGTCCCCTCTGACGGCTTACACGCGGAATACGCGCGGCGCAGAGCCGAACTGCCCATGGTGAGCCGCGGTGAGACGCGGGCCCGGTGCATTAACCAGACTCTTACATGAATGCATAAAAAATGTCCCGCTCCTCCCCTAAAACAAACTGAGAACCATCAGGTAATAACTTCATTTATATAACTCTCATTAGTTGCTTTGTAGTTTAAGTTTGCTCTCAACACGCAATTCGACGTGTTCACCCGCTCACACGACATTTCTCACGCAATTCAAGCACCCCCCCCCGCTCCTCGGAAATTACAGTCTCATGCACGACCCCGCTCAAAACTTGTTATTTAATCAGAGCTTTCATGCGTCTTGGCATGCTCTCCACAAGTCTTTCAAATTGTTCTTGGGTGACTTTATTCCACTCCTGCTGCAAGAACTGATTTCAGAAAAAAATACAGTGGTGTGTTATTTTTTCCAGAGCTGTATGTTAATGCGAATCTGAGGAACACTGAAGGCAAGAAAAAGAAAGTTATGTACTGCACGTAGAGCTTTTATCCTTATCATATATTTTTTTCTCTTCTCATTTTCTCACTCAAAGTTATCACAGTTTTTGTACAAAAAAATCTCTCACTACCCATAGGCACGGCCGTCAGAATGGTCCTCGACTTTCATGTAGGCTACTGAAAATGGACAAGTGAAATTAAACGTATTTCGCTAAACTGACTATTTGGAGCTTTCTGCCGTTATAACATTGTTCCATCATCAAAAATCATGCCTGAAAGAGATGTCATTCATGCATGTTTGGGTAATCTTGTGATCTCTACTTACGTGTAGCTGCTCAGCCTTCATCTACACACGATGTTTTTCCCTAAATACAAACGCATTTTACAAAACTATACACTACAACTTCACAAACCTGATGCGATGTGCAGTAGTTTCATTAGCAGAATGCACGCCGATTGTAACGTGTGAGTGCTCTGAAAGGGGAGTGATTTAGCACCAAGGGAAAGAGAGGTTAGGGCATCAAAAACAAAACTGAAACCAATCATTTCAATATGTTGTTTTCGAATATGGCATTTTCAAAACAGTAAAAGGAAACATGGTGGTATAAATCTAAATGGTATGTGCAAGTAAACGCAATACCCTCATTTTCGAAATAATTTTGGATCAGGTCTACGCGTGTCTCAGATTATAACGATCAAACACTAAGCATGCCTTCCAGTCTGTCCAGGGAAGTTGCTGGTAGAAGGCTTTACTTTAAGAGTTTGTGATGTGATTCTTGGACAGAGATTCTCGGGAGTGCGACTGAGGACTGAATGAATAATGCAGAAAATAGTAAAGTGACTTTGAGTGAACTCCTTTGTATTATTTATCACAGCAGCTCCTATACCATTCACTTTAAAATGTAAACACTCTTCTCAGTGCTGGGAGAAGTATGTAGTGCGTAACAAGTTTCAGTTTTGTACTTTTACTACAGATTACATGAGCGGTTCATAAGTGAATTCCACGAAGCTTTCAGGCTCCAACCATGAAACCCATTTGACCCCAATAAGAAAGGCTGTATGGAAAAAACTTTCGGAAGTGTCCTTATACTTTTCTTTTATTTCTTCTTCTCCTTTAGACAATATACAGCTCTGGAAAAAAATAAAGAGACCACTGCATTTTTTCCCCCTGAAATCAGCATACATGTATTACAGCCATTCCATTCCAGCGTCTGTTGAATTCCAACACAAACACAAAGCTGAGCTACTTCAGTTCTTGCACCAGGAGTGGAATAAAGTCACCCAAGAACAATGTGAAAGACTTGTGGAGAGCATGCCAAGACGCATGAAAGCTGTGATTAAAAATAAGGGTTACAGCACCAAATATTGATTTCCGAACTCTTCTTAAAGGGATAGTGCATTTTTTTTTAATTTTTTTATGTGAATCTGTATGGCGTCCCCTTTAGCAGTGTCGTCCATTAACACTTACTTACCAATGACAGTGTCGTCTGGGCCCAGTTCTGCTCCGGTTCTGTAGCTCACGAGCGTAGTTCCGGTAAGTTAGTGGGGACATTTAAAGGTCCCATGGCATGACATTTCACTTTCTGAGGTTTTTGAACGTTAATGTGAGCCCCCCCCCCATTGCTAAAAGTTGCAAAATGTGTAAACATAGTAAAAAAGACAGCCTAAACGGGACATTCTGAACAAGGGAACTTTCTGACGTCACACTCGCGGAAAGGTTTCCACCTCCCGTCTGGATGTCCACCCCGTCTCTGCAAATCACGACCAGAGAGTTTGGACCGCAAACGAGCTACGAAATGCAAGATGCTTTTTTTTTTTTTTGCCTGGAGACACGTGAGAGTGTTTCCAGGCTCGGATGTCCTTTATCCGAGCCTCCGAACCTCTGAAACAGCAGTGGTTTAATTTTATTTTCTGTGGAAATTTGTTTATTTCATGGGACGTATCTTCGTATCTTCCGAAGTGCTTAAAATGCGGAAGCAACGACAGCGCACACCGCTAATCCAGGAAACAGCGGCGTATTATGGCCACAACCCACTCGCTGCACTGGCCTGTCTCTGTCCTCCTCATTTGCATTCAAGCAACAACGCCCAGAATAAAGCGTTTGAGAGACATATTGATGACTCTGACTGTCTTCATGAGGCTCTCTCATGCACTGAGGCTTGATTTTAGAGAAGGATTCATTTACAGTATTAGGGAACCATTAAGGAGCCATATAAAAGCATCAAGAAGTACCATGTCATGGGATCTTTAACACTGGCTTACTGATGACAGTGTCGTCTGGGCCCAGTTCTGCTCCGGTTCTGTAGCTCGCGAACGTTGTCCAAAAGGTGATACATTTGCATCACAGAGAAAATAGCACCATGCGAATTAGGCTACTTTTTTGGACAAAATGTTGTTTTGAGAAGAAAAACAAGCTTTATTAAATGTCCCCGCGAACTTACCAGAACTATGTTAGCGAGCTACAGAACCGGAGCAGAACTGGGCCCAGACGACACTGTCATCAGTAAGCCAGTGTTAATGCACGACACTGCTGAAGGGGACGCCATACAGATTCACAAAACGCACTCCCTTTAAATATAAACATTGTATTATGTTGTTTTAAAATGAATTTGATCTTGTTTCTTTGCATTGTTTGAGGTCTGAAAACATGTATCTTTTTTGTTATTTTGACCATTTGTCATTTTCTGCAAATTTGCTCTAAACGATAATGTTTTTATTTGGAATTTGGGGCAAATGTTGTCAGTAGTTTATAGGCTCAAACAAAAATGTTCCTTTTGCCCAAACACATACCTATAAGTAGTAAAATCAGAAAAAAAGATAATTTTGCAGTGGTCTCTTATTTTTTTCTAGAGCTGTATAAGATTTTGATTTAAAATGTCATAAATATTACCTAACTGTGCCCCTAAATATGAGGTAGACATGAATCAAATATCGCTTTTACTAACAGTTGTAATGCTGATTTATTCTTACAAAAACGTTGTTGTTTATGTTATAACGTAGTGTTACTTTAAAGATCCCATGACATGGTACTTCTTGATGCTTTTATATGGCTCTTTAATGGTTCCCTAATACTGTAAATGAATCCTTCTTCAAAATCAACACTCAGTGCATGAGAAACAGAGATAAGATGAGAAAGAGTAATTTTTCTCCCTCAGAACAGGTCATAATGGGCGTTGTTGCTTGAATGCAAATGAGGAGAAAAGAGCTGGCCAATAGTAGAGGGTGGGGGCATGGCCAAACGCTCCGCTCTCCGCTGTAGCTCACAGCTGATCCATTTCCGTGTTTTTGTACGGGGGAGAGATTTGAAGCATTCCATTGAAAAATAAACACATTTCCACATAAAATAAAATTAAACCACTGCTGTTCAAAGGTCCAGAGGCTCAGATAAAGGACTTCCGAGCCTAGAAACACTCGGACGTGCCTCCAGGCAAATAAAAAAAAAACGCATTTCGCATTGCCTTGCACATTCGCAGTCCAAACTCTCTGGGCGTGATTTACAGAGACGCTGAGTAC
The DNA here is from genome assembly GCA_036785185.1 of Paratrypauchen microcephalus. Lineage (NCBI taxonomy): Eukaryota > Metazoa > Chordata > Actinopteri > Gobiiformes > Gobiidae > Paratrypauchen > Paratrypauchen microcephalus. The sequence continues at coordinate 1,685,269 of JAVJIX010000160.1, forward strand.
AGACAGACGGGGGTGGAACTGCATTTGCATTTCTTTTTTCGATCTGACGTCAATAAGGTGCCTTGTTCGTTTGAGCTCCGATTTTTTGTAACGCAGAAAAGGATCGCAAATGCTCAGTTTAGACATTTCACAACTTTTAACCATGGGGGGAGGGCCTAAACAGGGTAGGGGAGGTCACATTAACGTTCAAAAACCTCAGAAAGTGAAAATTTCATGCCATGGGACCTTTAAAGCTCCTATATTACATGAAATTGACTGTGAGCTTTAATGCTGTTACCTCATCAAAAATATACTTTGAGTTGCGGTTGTTTTTTTTTCCCCCAACATGTTTGTATAATCCTTGAAATGGTATATGCACGTTTACATCTTCAAAACTCAAAATATTCAGTTCCAAGTTGTGTCATGTAACAGCTGCCTTTTACCTTTTGTTTTGTCGAGATTGGTAATTCCAGAGTCAAAAATGTTCTAGTGAAGATGTATGGAGTTTGAAAACATAGTGGAGCACTTCCTATGTTACCACATGACAGTTTTTGGTAATAATTGGATCATAAAAAAAATAAATTATGATCTAAGGTGTGTAATTAACTATTTGGCATATCGTCCTCTCCTAATATGAGAAATTCAACCTGCCCACACATCTACTGCACAGTCTGACAGGAGCAGAGACAGGTGCAGACAGGAGAAGACAGGTGCAGACAGGAGAAGACAGGTGCAGACAGGAGAAGGCAGGTGCAGACAGAAGAAGACAAGTGCAAACAGGAGAAGACAGGTGCAGACAGGAGAAGGCAGGTGCAAACAGGAGCAGACAGGTGCAGACAAAAGAAGACAGGTGCAAAAAGAAGAAGACAGGTGCAAACAGGAGAAGACAGGTGCAGACAGGAGAAGACAGGTGCAGACAGGAGAAGACAGGTGCAGACAGGAGAAGACAGGTGCAGACAGGAGAAGACAGGTGCAGACAGGAGAAGACAGGTGCAGACAGAAGAAGACAGGTGCAAACAGGAGAAGACAGGTGCAGACAGGTGCAGACAGGAGCAGACAGGTGCAGACAGGAGAAGACAGGTGCAAACAGGAGAAGACAGGTGCAAACAGGAGAGGACAGGTGCAAACAGGAGAAGACAGGTGCAGACAGGAGCAGACAGGTGCAGACAGGAGAAGACAGGTGCAGACAGGAGAAGACAGGTGCAAACAGGAGAAGACAGGTGCAGACAGGTGCAAGACAAGAGAAAACAGGTGCAAACAGGAGAAGACAGGTGCAGACAGGTGCAAGACAGGAGAAAACAGGTGCAAACAGGAGAAGACAGGTGTAAGACAAGAGAAGACAGGTGCAAACAGGAGAAGACAGGTGCAAACAGGAGAAAACAGGTGCAAACAGGAGAAGACAGGTGCAGACATGAGAAGTGACGGGAGCAGACAGGAGCAGACAGGAGCAGACAGGTGCAGACAGGTGGAGTGAAGGTGACTGCGTTGTGTCCCTGTGGTTCTGTGGTTTTAAACTTTAAACACCTCAGCTTTGTTCACTTAGGCCTAGTTTGTCACACATTTATCAGAGCGGCTCTCCCTCGGGCTCTGTGCTCCAAACAGCTCCACCTCTCACCACCGCACCACTGCCCTGCACTTGGGAGTGGGTTTGGGGGCAGACTCATGTGCATTTGGACAGAAAAATACGTCCCTCGACTGTGGCTGGACCCAGTGACTTACAAACAACCGGGCGATGGTGAGAGCAAAGGAGTAACCTTCACACTGTATTCACTGCACAGGGAGCAGAAACAAGTTATAGATCTGTGCTACATCTCTCCCAGGTGGGTTTGACGACAGTTTGTAAAAGAGGCTGGGGAGGTATGATGTAAAATGTCTAACAGTTGTCATAAATAATAAAAAGCCATATGCTGCGTTCAGACCTCGGTGTCAAAATCACAGAAAATGTCTCTATTTACACACCTTTGTATTTGAGGGCAGACACTTAAATCATGATGCGCCAAAAGTTCAGATATTTCAACTCTGGTGTCTGACGCCTCAGGTATTGTTGCTCAAACTTATTGGACTAGCCTATTAAACTGGATTACACTGGGCTAGCGTATGTAAATTGGACTATCCTAAATTACAGCTCTGGAAAAAAATAAGAGACCACTGCATTTTTTTTTTCTTCTGAAATCAGCATCTCTACATGTATTACAGCCATTCCATTCCAGCGTCTGTTGAATTCCAACACAAACACAAAGCTGAGCTCCTTCAGTTCTTGCACCAGGAGTAGAATAAAGTCACCCAAGAACAATGTGGAAAAACTTGTGGAGAGCATGCCAAGGATGTGATTAAAAATAAGGGTTATTGCACCAAATATTGATTTCTGAACTCTTCTTAAGTGTAAACATTAGCATTATGTTGTTTTAAAATGAATTTGATCTTGTTTCTTTGCATTGTTTGAGGTCTGAAAACATGTATCTTTTTGGTTATTTTGACCATTTGTCATTTTCTGCAAATAAATGTTCTAAACCAGGGGGCGGCAACCTTTACCACTCAAAGAGCCATTTGGAACCGTTTCACACAGTAAAGAAAACACTGGGAGCCGCAAAACCCTTTTGAAATTAAAAATGAAATAACACTGTATATAATGGCTTTTTTTACCTTTGTGCCATGGAATTGCATTTTGAATATGAACGAACTAAAATAAAATACATTTTAATTAAATACAGTGGTCCCTCGCTGTTTCGCTGATTTTTTATAGTGTATCAATACGTATTGTGTTCTGCATCCTGATTGGCTAAAGGACTGTAGACCTTTGTCTTTGTCAGTCATTCTCCTCCGTGTCTCCTGTACAGAATGCGGTCAGTTTGCCAAATTTATTTAAATGTTCGATCACGAGCAGTGTGACTCTGAAGACTGAGCGGCCTGGCATTTGAGCACATGCCAGAAGGGCCGAGGCCGTGCTCTATTACCGATTTGACCACATGTCCGCGCTCACACTTCTCCGGGTGGTCAATGCGCATCGGGAAGTAGCGGCAATGTTTGCGCATAACGAACTGGTGGAACCTGGAATCCAGGCGGCTGAACCAGTCCTGAGAGCGCACGGATGCGTTCTCACTACAGTTCTGTGTTTGGTGCAGAGCTGTAGAACCCCTCCCCCCCGTTCCACAGACTACGGGGCCGCTTGTAGGTGTAAATTGCCAGGGCCGGTGATCCCAGTCCGTCACTGCTCTGAAGTGCTGTATGCTTGCAAGTTTTCTCCCCAACAAAACCCGCAACAGCACAGCGGTGCCAGGCGCCTCGGTCAGAGGAACTGTGAAATACACGCATATTTATACACGCAATATAAAACTGACTACTTCACGGATTTTGCCTATCGTGGGTTATTTCTACAACGTTACCCCCATGATAAACGAGGGACCGCTGTACTGAGCCGCATCAGAGAGATCAAAGAGCATGCGGGTTGCCGACCCCTGCTCTAAACGATAATATTTTATTTGGAATTTGGGGGAAAATTTGGGGGAAATGTTGTCAGTAGTTTATAGACTCAAACAAAAATGTTCCTTTTGCCCAAACACATACCTATAAGTAGTAAAATCAGAAAAAAATTATAATTTTCCTGCGGTCTCTTATTTTTTTCTAGAGCTGTAGACTAAGGTCGTTTTCACACTGCCTTGTTTGGTTCGTTTAAAACGAACCAGAGTCCGTTTGCTCCTTTGATCTGGACCTTTTGGGCTGGTGTGAATAAAAACCAAAAATCTCGATGCGGAGAAAACAAGCGAACCGAGACCACCTAAAAAGCTGGGTCTCTGCATGGTTCCATTTGAACTCTGGTGCGGTTCGTTTGAGGTGAGAATGCAGACCGGACTCGATCCGACACAAGTTGGCTTTTTGTACAAGCTCCCGTCGTATGTCGAGCATTATGGGAAACCGAGGCTTACGAAACGATACTAAACAAAACGAAACGAGGCTTACTTACGTTTTGCGTGAAGAGCAAGAGTCACAACTTGATGCGCGCACATGAGCCGTCTTGCCCGGTGTCTCATTTGTAAATTGATTGTAAAATAGTGTAAACCTCACGATGATGCTCAAACATTTGTGCAAACTGTAAAACTACAATGAAAACAGCACATAACGCCATGATTCTCCTCCTTCCGCGTTTGGACACAGCACTTTGACACGGCTCATTTCTGTCCAATGGCTGAATGACCTCAGCACATGTGGTTTTGTTTACAGAGCAAGTGAACTATTGCACTTTCCTGGTGTGAAAACGACCTAAATTGACCTGGCCAAAACCTGCTTCCCACATTGACTTTGAACGCAAACCTGACACCACTGAAATGAAATGAACTGAAAATGAAAGCTTTTAGTAATATTTGTGTGATGCATTCAAGTGTGACAGAAAAGGTGAAAAACTGAACCATGTCTCGCTTCAATAGGAGAGAAACTGAATAAACTACAGTCAAAATGTTCTTAAATACAATTTTTAAGGGCACATTTTTGAAAAGACTAATTAATTTGAGGGGCGCTGTGGGAGACGCAATACAGTTTTTGCAATTACCTTTTAGTATTGACTGAATAGGCCTTTGATGCTAATAACCCAAAAGGAAATAACAATTCATAAAAGAAAACTATGAAGAGAAAAGGGCTTGTATTCAGCGTATTTGAGCAAAATTAGTGTACAGATATATTCTATAAGCAGCTCTTCAGGTCAAAATAATTGTGTGTTCTTTCTGCATCTAGTTAGAGAGATTCAAGGAGTGTGCTATTAGCATGCTAGCTGCTTTTAGCATTACCTCTGGTCTCTGACTCATTGTGGTTAATACACAGGATACTCAGAATGCAAAAGGTGACCTAGTTGTGTTCTTCAGAGAGTGATAATAAGCTGCAGCACCATTAATTAACCGGCTGGTTAGCTCAATACCGGCTGGTTAGCTCAACTGGTAAGTCACTGACTTTCCCCCTGGGGTTGTGGGTTCAAATCCCCCCCGGGCAATGAACTAACCAGTGTGGGTCCTTGGGCAAGACCCTTCACGGTACTGCCCCCCGGGCGCCGAAAAAAAAAAAAAAAGATGGCTGCTCACTGCTCCTGAAAAGGATGGGTCAAATGCAGAAGTCAAATTTCTCCCGTGTGTCATTGTGTGTGAGACCAATAAAGGCTTAATCTTAGTCTACGTTTATACGGCGACGATAAAAACAGAAGACGCAAAAGTGGCATCTCGTCTTCAATTTTTTTCCCCCGTTTAGACGAGCGTTCTCAACAGGAAATGTTTGTTTATACGAAGACGCAGAAGTGGGCGAATTCGATTGAATATGCATGCCAGGCCGCTAATAAAAACACCTACCTTTTTCAGGACACCGACAGGGGCTCTCATCACGGTTGTTTCGTCCTCGATGTAGGGTGGGAGCTCTTCTCTTAATGCAACAAGAGCTTGTTTAGTCATTCTGAAGTTTTCCACCCAAGCACTGTCAGCAACTAATCCATTCTCAAAATTGTCCCACCACTGACTGGTTCTGCCCGGTCTTGTCCAAACTCGCCTCACCTGCGACGTATTGTTATTGTTTTTACCGGCTTGGCGCATCCAGTCAGCTGTATGCGACGTGAACATGTTTTGCGCTTCTTGCCATTTAGACGGAGACGCGACCCGGGCCGTCTTCAGAACTCCACACTCTGGAAGGAGTCTTCAGATTTTTGCGGTTTAAGAGCCCGACGGCGCCGCCGCCGTGTAAACGAAAGACACTTCCGATAGAATATTTAGTCGTTTTCAGTCGCAATCGTCCTCGTCTAAACGGCCCATTAATCTTAATCTTAATCTTAATCGTACACTATGTAACTTTTCGGTCTTGTTTCCATGGATATGTCATTTCTCTGCCGGGAATGTTCCACAGTATGACATTAAACAGCTCTACCTTACATTTAGGCTACTTTTATATGATGACGGTCTGAACAGAAGACGCAAAAGTGGCGCCGCATCTTCACTTTTTATTCCGTGTTTAGACAAGTGTTTTCGGGAGGAAGTCTGCTTGCATACGGTGACGCAAAAGTGTGTGGAATTCGATTGGGTATGCATGCCAGGCGGCTAGGTGGCGCTGTGATACATTATCACTATGTCCGCGCGCATGCGTAGAATCTTCCTTCTTCTCATCTGCACCGCGAAAAGCAAAACAAAACATGGCTACTGGTAGCAAAAACAAATTTGTGTGGTCAGACGAAGAAGTTCAAGTATTGTTTCAGACCACGTTAGACTACAAAGCAACGAAGGCGCAACAAGGTGTGGGAGTATGGGCAGAAATATGTGCCACCAGAAACTGAATTTGAATCACATAATTTGAAAAAGTATTTTTGAATATGAATCATTGCATTGAAAAATTGAATCTGAATAGTACCATTTGAAATTGAATGTCTTTGTTTGTAACAGGAATCTAATAAAATTTGAAAATTCAACTGTTTTTATATGCTCATGTTCAGTTCTCACAATTCAAATTCAGTTCTCAAAATTAAATTTCAATTTACTGTGACAAACATTCGGGTAGTGCAGGTTTTTACAGAATGGTTATAACTAAACAAAACAAAAGAACATTAAAGTATGTTAAATGAACGTATTAGTCTCTGCCGAAGCCATGGTCGAGCCAGTCTCGTTTTTCTTCCTAGCGAAGCCCTGTATATCTGAGCTCGATTGTTCTTCCTTCATCCTTAAACTACCCGGATGTTTGTCACAGTAAACTGAAATTGAATTTTGACAACTGAATTTGAATTGCGAGAACTGAAAATGAGCATATAATAAGAGTTGAATTTTCAAATTTTATTAGATTCCTGTTACAAACTAATACATTCAATTTCAAATGGTACTATTCAGATTCAATTTTTCAATGCAATGATTCATATTAAAAATACTTTTTTCAAATTATGTGATTCAAATTCAGTTTCTGGTAGCACATACTGTATTTCTGCCCATATGGGAGTCCTGCCAAACAAAATACACTGATATATGGACCGATGTGACGTAAACACGTACGCGACGTCAGCAGATTTGAACAGAGTTTTGCGTCTTGGACAGTGTAGACGAAAACGCTACGGCGGAGCATATTCAAGTTTTCCACTTTGGAGGGCGGTTTAATTTTTTGGCATTTTTGAGCCCCCAAAACGCCGTCACCGTCTAAACGAAAGGCACTTCTGATCAAATATGTTGTCGTTTTTACCCGTAAGCGTTCTCGTCAATTACAGGTGGATTTATTGCTCAAAAATACCTAGAAAAACAAGCATTCTGTCTGTGAGCAGGGTCGCCTCTCCACAGATCTGACCTGTAACTTGGTCCGGTTTGGTTTTCATGATAATAAAAACATTTAATATTGTACCGTGAAACATTCCAGACAAAGCAATAACATCTCCATGGAGAAAAGCTTTTGATGGACCCGCTGACATAAAAATGACACAATGCCCCTTTAAGTTGAAGATGTTTAGCAGCAGTTCACTGGTGAACATTAAAAATAGGTTCAAATGTGTCAACACAAGCATTGGCGTTTTGCTTCTTTTTCAAACATCGTCTTCTACCTTTTTATCCATTCACCTGTCTGTCCGGTCAGTAAATGTGATCCAAAAACTAAAAAAAAGAGAAAGCTGTCACCTCCTCTCGCTCAATGTCGTGACAATTCTCTCAACTCAAAATACAGGTTTAAACTCCACTTCGCCCGTCACTTTGGACCCCCTGATCTGAGCCTCTTCTGTCCACCAGAACTAAACACAACACCGTGTCTCTGTGCGTGTGAGTGTCACTCGGTCTGACAGCATGTTTTTGTTTTATGAGACAGCGGTGGAGAGAAGAGAGAGATTCTGACAAGAAGCAAACAGATTTGAGTGGGAAATAACAGCTGCAGATCTGAGAGTATTAAAAATGTAGTCTATTAAAGTGACACAGGTTTTGTAGATGGATAAACTGGAGGATGTGTCTGACAAAGGACAGCTTTAGATCAAAAGTAGTTCTGGATGTCGAGTACAGATGATAAAAGTATTAAAATTAGGGGTGGGTATTGGCAAAGAAGTCACGATTCAATTCGAATCACGATTCATATGCCACGATGCGATACTATCACGATGCATCACGATACTTGAATTATTGCGTTGCATTGCAATATATTCGACATACTTCAGTGAAATGTACCAAAAAAAAAAAGAGGATAACTTAAATATCAGTGGCTGTGTATCTGGGTAGTGTCTTCAATTGATACATAACTCTGAGCAACTCAATTCATAACTGAATTTATTGAATAACAAAAACAAATAAACCAAACCAATAACAAAAAAAAAGTGCGTAGGATTTTTTCTAAAACAAAAAATGATGTTCAAACATTTGCCATTTTGGAGGTAGCTACCATCATAACAAACAATACCCTTTCACAAAGAAAAAAGTGCATAGGATTTATTTAAAAAAAATAAAAAAAAACGAATAATTAATTTATTTATTTATTAATAAATTAATAAATTAATAAATTATTAATTAATAATAATCGATTTTTGGCATCAAGAATCAATACAGTATATTGTGAAAGTTAGTATCGCGATGCATTGTCATGACGATTATTTTGCACACCCCTAATTAAAATATTCTCACTTCTTTTTCTTTTATAGACTTTTGATGGCAGTATAAATGTGTACACGCATAGGGACACGACACCACCTCACACAAAATAACCACTGTCGCTCTTTGTCTCGTGTCTGGAACCAAAATCCAAACAGGCCCGAGCTTGATCAACCACTTGGACAACAGTGCATTCTGAGCATGTGCATCAAACAAGTGTATGTGATGTTTTAGTCATTGTGTTTATTGTCTTGTTTATCAGATGTTTTATGTTCACTGTGGGCCTAGGGAGCGCTGCAATTTCAAATCCTGTGTGTGTAACCTGTACATATGGTTTTTGACAATAAAGCTGACTTTGATCTTTGAACACGAGAGAAAAGAAAACATTCATTTTACATTTTGCTGTTCTGGTCGTATCTAGAAACAGGAAGTAATAACAAAGAAGTCCTGTACTGGCTCTTGTAGCTCAGAGAATAGACTTTAAAGTGGCTCTGCTTGTGTACAAGTCTCTCCATGGCCTAGCACCAAAGTACTGTACATTTCTGATATGTTAGTGCCACATGAGTCTGCACTAAACACGGGGAGACAGAGTTTCAGTTTAAAGTATCTATACTGCCAATTTTTGACTATGGTGACATTATCTATAGAATTGCACCTAATACAGTCCTTAAGAAACTTGACACACTTTATCATTCAGCCATCCGCTTTGCCACTAATGCACCCTTTCACACTCATCAGATTCAATACCCCTCCTACTTCTACTACCTTCAGACGCAATGCCTTCCGTTTTGCAGCAGCACATGACTGGAACACACTACAAAACAACTCTGATTCCAATCTCCACCTTTGAAGCAGAATCTTCAAAACACGTTTGTTTAATGGTGTTATGTGTATGTCTGTGTACATTTGTATAATATGTTTTTATTTATTCCTGCAGCCTCTTGGCCAGGGGGGTATTCCACGAACGTCGCTAAACTTAGCCGCGACTAAGTGCTAAGTTCTCGCCTGGCTGAGACACAACTTAGACAAAAGCTTGAACCCGTTCCACAAACGCGTTTCAGCTGCGCCTAGTCAGAGCTAAGCCCAGTCAGGCCTAATCAGGCCGGGCCTAGACGCGTGCACGGGGAAGGTAAGAAGCCCTGAACAAGCGACTGTCGAAAACGCGATCATGTCGAAGATTCGGGCCGATTATTTCAGCGCATCAGAACAGAAGTTGCTTTTGGAACTCTACAACACATTTGCAATAACCAAGACCAGAGACATGGCGTGGCAGAAGATCGCCGAGCGCTTAAATACGCAAGTCCTATAACAGTGCTGGGCATTGAGTCTTTTTAAGTCTGTTTTTCACCATTTATGTCAATGCTGATTTGTGGCGCAGGGGTAAAGTCGCCGTCTGAGGTGTGGGAGTTTGTGAGTTCGATTCTCACGGTGGGTAGTTCATGGCATAATTGTTATATATTTGTATAGCAGTCTTGTCAGTTGTAATTTATTTTTACTGTGTAAAAGTATTTGTGCCAACTAATACGTTAAATTGTGTTATCTTGTCTTTGAGCAGGAATAATGTGAAGAGGACTGTTTTGCAGGTAAAGACAAAGCATAAAAACATTTTGGAGAGTAGTAAGTAGGCTAATATTAATATTATTATTCAGTGAAATTAGTAATACTGTTGAAATGGTACCTTCATTTAATTTAAAATGAACAGTAGCTACCAAGCCACAGGAGGTGGGAGCCCTCCTCAAAACCTTTCACCTGCAGAGGAGCTGGCACTGGCCCTAAACCGGGGTCACCCACTGGTGGAGGTAACTGAAGGAGGGACCCCATAAAAGATCCTTCCTGTGAGTTCTTGTGAAGAGTATATTCAAGGTATTCTCTAGACTAATGCTTGCCTCAGCTGTGATCCAAGCATTTGTATTTTAATAGTATGTTTTTGTTCTAGTTACTGAAGATGGCGTACACTTGGACCCTCCTCAGCAGTCCTCCAGCAGTGCCTTGCCTGACCCTCAGCAGTCCTCCAGCAGTGCCTTGCCTGACCCTCAGCAGTCCTCCAGCAGTGCCTTGCCTGACCCTCAGCAGTCCTCCAGCAGTGGCCTCACACCAGAATGTCATACCTAATGTATTTTATAGTTTTATGCCTATTGATGGAAATTGATAAATAGGATTTCATTAAAAAGGCTTGCACAGCATCTCTGAAGCAAATTTGTTGAATCATTGAAATGTTGCATCATGGAGTGTGCCTGTTATTTGGCTACATTTTGTTTTAAAAGTAAAGGTTTACCTGTAACTGTATTCTTTGATAGAGATGTCACATAAAATATAAAGTGTCAATGTCGTCATGTGAGAGTGATGTTAGGCCCAACTGATATAAGTTATGTGATGATAACAATAATTGTAGGTTAAATTTCCATTTCTGTAATATGTTGCAAATATAAATGCGTGAAAATTTGACTTGGGCATCAATAGGTCAATAGCGGGAATCGAACCCCGGTCGCCGGTTTGAGAGTCAAAGTACATAACCACTCGACCAAAGCCTTTCTTTAAGCCACTGGTGGAATTCTTCTATATGTTAATGTCATAAAGACAGCGGTTCAAAAGCATATGTTTAGATTACCGGAGAATTGTCAAGAACCAAGAACGTAAGGTAATTTCTTTTTTTTTGCTGATATTGTTTTCGGACAACACAGATACTCATGCGGGAGGTGTGCGGAACGGTGTGTTTGACACTCTGTTTACGTCAGGTACGTATTCTCTGCGACACGGCCTAACTAAGACAGAACTTTAGCCTTGCCGCGACCAGACTATCTGCTAAGACCATGTTGCCCCAGTAACTCAGCGGGAACTAAGTTTAGCGAGCGTCGTGGAACCGAACTCTCACTTAAACTAGCGCCAACTGACGAATAAAGCCGGGCTTTGCGCTTAGTAGCTTTCGTGGAATACCCCCCCGGTCATGTTTGTAAATGAGAAGTGGTTCTCAAACAGTTTACCTGGATAAATAAAGGTTAAATAAAATATAAATAAATAAAATAAAGTAGAACCTGGAAAAGTCTTAATGAACATGTGGCACAGGCCTCTACTTTGACAAATGCTTAAGACTGTATAAAGAAGTGGATTAAAGGAGTGAGATGTCACCCATTGCGTCTGGCTCCACTGAAATGAATCTCACGATGCAAGCGGCTACAGGGCTCCATATTACAAATGGGATCATAGAGCGGGTTAATACGATCATTTTAAGACCAAAATGAAGAAGCTCACTGCAGCAGTTACAGAGAGAGGGGCCACAATATTCCAGTGTAAGTGAATGGGAGCCAGGGTCAGTAGGAGCAGGAAGAACCTATTTGGAATGCGACGATTAGCACGTTAGCTATGTCCGTTTATTACAGTCTATGGTTTAAAGCAGGGGTGCTCAGTACATCGATCGTGATCTACCAGTCGATCACCAAGGTAGTGTGGGTAGATCGTAGTGTCGTAGCACTCGACACCAGTCTTGGTCTCGAGATGACTGCGATAATATTTCATTACAGCCGCTGCAGTCAGCAATAAACATTTACCGGTGTGCAGGACCGCGCGGGGCTTCTCACTGCAGCCTGTGCGCTCGAGCCCGCGGACACTGCGCGGGATGTCACCATGCACAGCTTGTCCGCTACAGTGTGTACCCTTGCGTACCAGCGTGTATCACAGAGCAGGTTAAACTTTTTAAAACATCCTACCTGTCCATGCCTCACGTCAGGGCACCTCCCCTTTTCACGCTCTCTCCTCCCCACGTATATCGCACACAGGCTCCTCCTCAATGCGCGCTGATTAGAAGAGCAAGGACGAAACGCGAAGCAAAAACTAATCTAAATTTTTGTTACAGTGTCCGCACAGAGCAGACTTACCAGGACATGTGGTTGAATTTTTCCTAATAAAAGTGCACAAATGCATCTGTTTGTCACGACATGCGTTTGGTAAATGTGTAAGAGTAAGAGTAAGGTAATGACAAAAAATGTACAGAATGGATATGGAGTTATGCAAGGTACATCAACAGGCATTGTACATGTTAAGAATTGTCAATATATTTATAAATAAATACATGATTTGCATTTTTGTTGTAGTAGATCATTTTGACTTGGTCATTTTATAAGTAGCTCGCATGCTGAAAAAGTGTGTGCACCCCTGGTTTAAAGCCAGTCCAGCTCAAAACAGTTCCATTTTGAGCCTTAGGTTTTTATTCCACACTCTTCTCTTTTAATTTAAATTTTATGATGATTATTTATGTTTTGATTTGTTTGTATTGTCATATTTTAATGTCTATCTTATTCTGTAAAGAACTTTGAACAATGATTCAGAGCTTGTCTCTTGTCCCTCTCTCCAGACTCCAGACCCCGGACCATGGTTTAAGAGTACTTCCTGTCCCAAATTGCAAGAATCCCTCTTGTGTCCCTCTTGGGTCCCCTCTCTGGACTCACCCATGACCCGGAGCTTCTCAGCACCCACCACAACCTCGTCTTCATCAGCGGAGAACAGCAGCTTCCCCGACATCGACTTCACTTCAAATGCTTTTCCTCGTGCTTTCAACCCACTTGATCCTACACAGAAACACACAGAGAATTAATATGAAAAACCTTTTACTGCAGCAAACACACGTTCACTTAAGTAATATGTTTAAGCAGCTTCATAATGGGATAATCACGGAATAATGTCTTTTTAGCGCGAGATGTGTTGTCACTAAAAAACAAAGAGAAAATTATGTTCAGTGCATGTCAGTTGATGTGAAGTAACATAACTCTGTGTCCCATTACTCTGTCTTTCCCTTTGCCCTACCCCTTTATCTATGGCTTTCTCTTGCCCCTCGATACCAAGCTGAAAGGGTTAGGGGTATGAATGTTCCCCTAAGAAATGGGACAGCACTCGATTACCATTTGCGTCATCAACCCTTGCCTCTACCTGGATGCTAAAATGGGTTTTAACTGTCTGGGTGTAATTGTATCCCTCCCAAGGAAGCAAACTATGGGTGGTAAACAACCAAGAATAAGCATACGTTTTCCATAGGTTGGGGGTGTGATAGGATATTCACCTGCTCCCATCCATCAACTATTGGTAAACTCCTCCTGTTATTGGCTAACTGTTGGGAGCTTATGTCATAGACAGTGTTGGGCAAGTTACTCAAAAACTGTAATGCACTACTTATTACTTGTTACTGTCATTTTAAAGTAATGCCTTACATTACAATATTACTCTAAATAAAAAGTAAGGCATTACACTACTTTTGCATTACTTTAGTTACTCTCGCCAAAATGACTGGAAATAAGGATTTGGCAATCTACAGTGCAAATCTCTCATGTGTCATGACTTTCACCTGGGTTGTATCATTCCCTCTCCCATCCCCTCCTTTCATGACTAATTTCGTGGTGCTATGGCACCTCTGCAAGTGCTTCGTCAAATTGCTTGTACTGCATTTCGACGGGGAAAGAGGTTTGGGATTCACACACAGTGTGCATTTAACTAAAATGTTCTTGGAGTCCTTATTTTGAAGGAAGTGAAAGTAGTGGGCATATGCCCATCTTGAAAAGGAGCTAGCACTATCCGATTCTTCTGGTTCTGTCATCCTTTGTCAGTCTGCCAGTTCGAGATGAAGTAAAAGGAAATGTAATGTTCTGCGCGGACTTATCAGATTCAGTAGCTGATCTCGCGGTGATCCGCGAACTTTGTATGAAGAAAACGCAAAACCCACAAAAACAAAGCAGGTTAAAAATGCATTGTAATGTGCATTACTGGCATTGTAACGAGTAATATATTACCGATTTTCTTCCCTGTAATGCGTTACATTACTGCGTTACACCAAAAAGTAATGCATTACAGTAATTAATTACTTTTGTAACGAGTTACTCCCAACACTGGTCATAGACATATGTCTATAGACATATGCCCTTTCATGATGCCTTTTCTGAAAGCTCACAGTTGTTTCCATGGAAATGCCATAAAACTGTTCCAAATGTGTATATGAAGATTTATCCCCAGGAATTTAGTTGCAATACCCCTAGGGGTCCTAATTAAAGACAGTCTGTAATCTTACATTTACTTGGCCTGCTTTTTCCATGGAAATGTTGTTACTTTGGCTATAATTTTCCATGTTATGCTATAAAACTCTGGAGAATGTTCCAAAGTATGGTTTTAACTTTCTATTTCTATGGAACCATGCAGGTGACATACCAAATTCTGTACCTTTGAATAAAACGCTGTCCAAGTGTGTGGTTCTGGTTGGTCAGGTAAGTAGTTTATTCCTGTATAAATAAGTTCTGAAACGCTAGTCCTGTATTAGTTCTGTATTTCAGATTCAAGTCATATCTCCACTGTCAACACTCCTGGAAATGTTTCAGATTTACACCGTGAACTGCATCTTGATAATAGATAAAAAGCATTTGTCAAAAAAAAAGTCAGGTAAATATTTTTATGAAAAGCCTTCAGGCGAATTTTGAATGAGGCGGTGAAACTGAGTTCAAATATTCACACAAACGTGAAGAATCATTTTGAGAGTTTTTTGATTAAAAGAAACTGTGAAAAACAAAACAAATTAAAGACACAAAGGTCAAAAACAGAACTAGTTCATTTAAAACTGTTTGCAGCAATCCATTCCTCAGTTTCGTTATGCATTCTGAGCATCCTAATTATTCATTATGAGTTTATAAGAGCGTTTCACAACTTTCGGAGGCCAACAACTAGCATGCAAACAGTGCAGCAGCCTAACAACTTCACGAGTGATGAAAATGCTTTAGAATTAGTTGCAGCTGCTATCTGTACTGGAGGAAACAACTCAAGTTCAGTCCCTTTAATATACAGATCTGAAAAAAAATAAGAGACCAATACATTTTTTTCTGAAATCAGCATCTCTACATGTATTACAGCCATTCCATTCCAGCGTCTGTTGAATTCCAACACAAACACAAAGCTGAGCTACTTCAGTTCTTGCACCAGGAGTGGAATAAAGTCACCCAAAAACAATGTGAAAGACTTGTGGAGAGCATGCCAAGACGCATGAAAGCTGTGATTAAAAATAAGGGTTATTGCTTGCCTGGAAGAATCCATGACTCATCGCTGTACCAGCGAGTGAGTCTGGTAACGCTTGGTCCAGAATGCGCTGCGGTTGCGCGTAAACAGACAGCTAAGTGAACCAATCAGAGATTGCGCCATCTTGATTCAAAACTGAGGAGAAACTTCCGCTGCCTAAGAGTGACTTTGCGGGCAAAGGCGGGTGCACTGACGTCACCATCTTTAAACGAATCAGAATCGCGGAGTCCGTTTATAACCGGAGGAGCGAGGGTGGATGGAGGGTGTCCAAATGGTATCGCGCTGTATAGGAAATACAGAGAGATATCATTTGGCTGGCCAGGTAAGGTTATTGCACCAAATATTGATTTCTGAACTCTCCTTAAGTGTAAACATTAGTATTATGTTGTTTTAAAATGAATTTGATCTTGTTTCTTTGCATTGTTTGAGGTCTGAAAACATGTATCTTTTTTGTTATTTTGACCATTTGTCATTTTCTGCAAATAAATGCTCTAAACGATAATATTTTTATTTGGAATTTGGGGGAAATGTTGTCAGTAGTGTATAGACTTAAACAAAAATGTTCCTTTTGCCCAAACACATACCTATAAGTAGTCAAATCAGAAAAACTGATCATTTTGCAGTGGTCTCTTACACTGGTCTTCAAATTTTTGGACTCGATCTGCTTCCGAGATAGAAGTGGCTAAATCTCATTTATATTGATAAGATGAACTAAAAATCAGTTGATCACTGTGCTGGTTAGCTAATGTATTCAAGATATTTAATGATATTGTTTTACATCAAAATCGCATCGGTTTATACAATAGATTTAGGCATTTTTGCTTAAAAATAATATTTGTATTTTGAAAATATTTAACTTGCACTTCTTTATCCGTCAAGAAATAAACAAGAAATATCTTAAGACATCAGGTGCACACAATTTCGCAGTATCTCTTATGTGAAATCAAAAATATTTTATGCTAAAACTCATAACATATTAAAATTAATGTATTGGAATGTGCAGACAGGCTTTCAGATAGAACTGGTTGCTTGTAGACACACTGTACCTTCTGATAAACTACCATTTTTGCCTTATTTTGCATAAATGTCCTATTTTGACCCAATACTATATCTTGGAAACTGTAGCCAATCAGCACTTCTGACTTACTTTTTCTTTATTAGTGACCTAAACCAAGAAAAATTTCACTACTTTTGTTCCAGAATTATTTTGCCTGTAGACCAGTGATATTATTTTTCCAGAGCTGTAGGATTTTCAGTGACAAAAAGACAGAATTGCAAATAGCTTGGAAAACAAATGTAACAAAACAAAAATGTTTGTAGTATATGTTATGTTATTAACAGGTAAACAAGCATTGAAAACAAATATCTTTATCTGGGAGGATTAAACCCTAGATATAAACTGAGCTGTTTTTTTCCCATCCTGTAGCGTCGCCTGAATGTCACCTCTTTGAGCTTTGGAAAATCAAAGAGGGACAATCTGCATCGAGTCGTGTGAGCTCTGGTCTCCCGCGGCGACGAACAGACTCTGCAAATGCCGCATGTGAGCCGGATCGATTCTGTCAGTCTTTATGTGGAGAGGGGACGAAGAGGAGAAGGAAGAGAAGTGAAAGAAGGGAGACAGGAAGAGGAGGAGGAGAGGAGAGATGGAGCAGTGAGGACATAACAGAGGAGGATAGGTATGGAAGAGTGAAAAGGAGGAGGAGTAAAGGATGAAGCTCTACCTTACCAGACACCGTGCTCAAATACATCCATACAATTTACAGCAGTTTAGAGGGAAAAAAACACCAGTTAATGAATAAATGCTTTTAGATGAGTGTTTCTATTGCCTGGAATGTTACGCAGTGAGCTTTAACCTAGATCTTAATGGTCCTCTATGACACAAAGATAAGATGTAAACCATGTTATAATGTACAGGCATGAAAATGGGCCCCCCCCCCCCGTCCTGGTTTAGACCCGGTTTAGTCCTGGTTTAGTCCTGGTTTAGTCTTGGTTTAGACCCAGTTTAGTCCCGGTTTAGTCCCGGTTTAGACCCAGTTTAGTCCTGGTTTAGTCCTGCTTTAGTCTGGGTTTAGTCCTGGTTTAGTTTGATGCAGAAATAATACGATAATATGACTCACCCCATAAGAACGCGGTCACTCCGTTTTAAAAGTTTGCGTATTCACGTGTATGTGCGGGTTGCGTATATCCACGGACTAGCGTAGCAAGTTAAGGATTTTCTCCAGTTTCATGAAATGCCGCGTACATATTCACGAGGCTCGCTCACAGCTGATCGGCGAACAGGCGCAAACACAACAGCGCTAATCGTCATGATTGGTGGGAGCACGATAGGTGGGTAATTATGCTGCAATATGATTGGAAGCTCGAGTGCAGTTCGGCCCTTCAAATTTGTGGGGATTTTGCTCAGTCAGTTAATATTTTCCCGACCTCCCGACCCCCCCATTTTTTTTCTCCTCGGATCTACACAATCTACACAATTCGTCAAAATGGCAAATTTTGCCGAAAGGTGAGGGATTTTCATGCCTGAATGTAGTTACCTCATTGAAAACATACAGTACCTGGAGTTATGTTTTGTTTCAGTCACACATGAGTAACCCTTCAGTGCATCCCCAAAGCTCAAAATGTTCTGTTCATCTTTCGCGGCTCGCTGTTTCGCTGATTTTTTTATTCAGTTTTTTTTAATAGTCTATTAACGTGCATTGTGTTGACCTGATGCCGATTTGTCAGTCCTCCTCCGTGCCGTGTCTCCTGTACAGTACAGAATGCATTCAGCTAAATTTATATAAATGTTTGATCGCTCGCAGTGCGATTCTGAAGTGCTGTATGTTTGCAAGTTTTCTTCCCGACAAAACCCACAATGCCGACGAAACATTCTCAAATATAATCAAAGGTGGCATGTCTGTTTATAAGAATCTTCTCGCCCAAAAAAGCACCAACAACTACCCATAACCATGTTCTTCACTCGGAAAAAGACGCTTGCACCAAGCCGGAGCGCTGCCAGGACAAAGAGGCCTGGTCAGAGGATCTGTGAAATACACGCGTGAGTATTTTTTTTTTTTAAATGTACGAAAGTTTGAGTGTTTAAACGAGAGAGAAATGTGAGAAAATGTTAATTCCAGTCTGAGAAAAGTGTATAATGTGTGTGGTGAGGCGTTTACAGCCTTAAAACATGTATAATAATTGTAAAATCTAAAGCTGACTACTTCGCGGATTTCAACTATTGCGGGTTATTTTTAGAATGTAACCACTGCGATAAACGAGGGACCACTGTATTACTACATGACATTAAAAGTTGGAACAGTGTTTTCTATTTGAGAGAAGAAATCAGCCTAAATAGGCAGGGTTTGTGTGATAAATGTGTGTGAATGAAGCAAAACACAAACCCAGGTATGTTCAGATGAGGAAACAACATTATAACATAGATCAGAGAATAGTGTAATATGGGCCCTTCAATGTAGATCTTAATCCAGAGCTTTATTTTAATGATTAAACTCCTCTTCAGGGTCACACAAGGCTGTGGTTTGAACCCGTATCTTCATAGTATTTGTTTGGTCCGTGGCTCTCACCTGTCACGAGCTGAGTGAGCAGCTGGTTGTTGCTGTTGTAGATATTGACCGAGACGTTTCTGGATGACTGCAGGTACAGCGGGCGGCCCTGGAGGAGAGAGGGGGCAAGAGAGGAGAAGTGGTATTAGAACATGGAGAACATTTAGGCCACGTCCCATTTCTCTGTCTTACCCCTTGGCCTTCCCCTACCCCTTTATCTACATCTTTGTCTTGCCCCTTAATATAGAGCTGAGAGGACTAGGGGTACGAATGTTCCCCTGAGAAATGGGACACCACTCGATTACCATTTGCGTCATCATCCCTTGCCTCTACCTGGCTGCTACATCTACAGAGGTGACAACAATTGACGCAAAGAAATGTAAACAAATGTCAAGTGCCGTGTCTCAATTCTCAGTGTCTGTGTACAGTTCAGAGCGTGGTTTTAAGGGGGCTCAGACTGCAGCCAAGACTGTGCATACTTGCACAGGACTGAGTGCAGTCCGCGAACCGCATGGGCGTCGGCGAAATGCGACAGTAATATAAATTGTAATAAAAATTGTACCATTGATCCATAAGCTGAGCTAATCAAGCATTCATTTGATAGCTTATTACCTATTATTGATGAATGTGTAGCAGAAAATCAGAAAAATGAAGGTTTAATTTTCAAGAATTTTAAAGCCCAAATGTCCTCCAATTCTGGAATGACCCATATATTGTGATACTTTTGACAATACAATATCAAGATATTTCAGTAATTGTTACATCCCCCCTTAAAACAAGACAAATATTAGTTATTTAAATTCTGTTTCACACTGCAGCCTCTGTCTCTGCCTCTGTGCTGCTGCTCTGATTAGACGCTCGTCCATTGACCGCCACTTCTAATTTATACTCTCTCTCCTCTCACAAAAGGACATCAACAAACAACCGGCAAGAATCTCCAACGCCATTACCCAGAATGCTGAGCGGCGCTGTCAAATGCGGATCACGTAGAACAGTGCGCACCCTAATCTTCATGCCTCAGTCAACTTCTTAATTAGCGATAACATAGGGACCATTGTGGTTTTCAGCGGAGGGAAGGCGTGCTTGTTACAGATAACTTTATGTACGTCCGAAAGTGCCGAGGTCCGAGCGTACTTTCGGGGGATACACAACGCCAAAGTGGAGTTATTAAAGAAAGGCAATGATAACGTATCAGCCGGACGGACAAATAAGTGAAGTCTCCGAGCAGTGACTGATAAAGAAGGACAAAGAATATGATTATGGATGTGAACTGTTACAGTGTGTTTACTGTGAAGACAAGGACTAAACAGGACTAAACCAGGACTAAACCAGGAATAAACCTAGAAATAAACCAGGAATAAACCAGGAATAAACCAGGAATAAACCAAGAATAAACCAAGAATAAACCAGGACTAAACCAGGACTAAACCAGGAATAAACCAGGACTAAACCAGGAATAAACCAGGACTAAACCAGGAATAAACCAGGAATAAACCAGGACTAAACCAGGAATAAACCAGGAATAAACCAGGACTAAACCAGGACTAAACCAGGACTAAACCAAGACTAAACCAGGACTAAAAATGGAATAAACCAGGAATAAACCAGGGCTAGACCAGGAATAAACCTGGACTAAACCAGGAATAAACCAAGACTAAATCAGAACTAAACCAGGAATAAACCAGGACTAAACCAGGACTAAACCAGGAATAAACCAGGAATAAACCTGGAATAAACGAGGATTAGACCAAGAATAAACCAGGACTAAACCAGGAATAAACCAGGACTAAACCACAAATAAACCAGGACCAAATGGATTAAACTAGGAATAAACCAGGACCAAACCAGGAATAAACCAGGACTAAGTCAGGAATAAACCAGGACTAAAACAAGGACTAAACCAGGACCAAAACAGGACTAAAACAGGACTAAATCTTGACTAAACCAGGACTAAACCAGGATTAAACCAGGAATAAACCAGGAATAAACCAAGACTAAATCAGGACTAAACCAGGACTAAACCAGGACTAAATTTGGAATAAACCAGGACCAAACCAGGACCAAACCAGGAATAAACAAGGACTAAACCAGGAATAAACCACAAATAAACCAGGACCAAATGGATTAAACCAGGACTAAACCAGGACTAAACCAGAACTAAACCAGGAATAAACCAGGAATAAACCAGGACCAAACCAGGACCAAACCAGGAGGAACTACAATATGTTATCTGTGACATGTATGTACTATAGTAACAAATTTGAAGGGGCTGTACCTGAATTATTCATATTTCGTAGACTTGAACAAAATACAAACTATATCTATATTGTATAAGCAGCTCTGGGGGTCATAATGAGAAATCTGCCTGCTGCTGTCTGCATCTACTGTGCTTTTATCTCCTGGAAAAAATCAGGAAATCCACTGGTACACTTTATTGTTGCCAGGGGTAAATTTGTCCTCTGCTTCTGACCCATCCTTCAGTACCGCTGGGACAGCCTATCTGGAGCTCAGTGCCCGGGGACACATCTCCAGGTCTTGAGTAAGTCTTGGACCTTAGCTGGAGGATCTGACCTGTTGTGTTGAATTGTTGGGGAAAACCTGAGTGCCCAGAGGAAACACACAGGGAAAAGCAAAATCCTCACAGAAAGATCCAAGCGACCCAGGGATGAACTCAGAACCTTCCTGCTTTGAAGCGTGTCGTCTCGGTCATTGTGCTGGTCGTTAGCATCATTCCTGTACAAATCTGATCCGGTGGCCACAGATATTCTGTATAATTACGTATAATTAAGTAGTGCTTACTTACTTACTTGCTAACGTACTGTGCTTCAGGTCTGCACATGAACTCTGAGCTCAGTGGCCTATGAACTCGGCATCAGTTGCTATTGTAAATGTAACCAATGCCCGCTGTTCTGTCCCTTTCAACCCTAGAGCACAATTGCTGGGTTATTTTTACCCAAGCAAAAGTATATATATGATTTTCAATATGTTGCATTTTTCTGAGTGTCATGGGTCCCTGGGGAGCTTCACCATTGTTTTTGACATCTTTGAAGGTGTAGGTGTTTCCCTACCCCAAAGCCCACTTTTCCCTATAGGCTTTCAGGTGATTTTCACCCGGCAATAGTGAAAGAGGAATGTAAGAATGTAATGAATTTAATGTAAGAGGATGTAAGAAATAGGTAAGTAAGAGTGGTCCTGGAATGTGTATCTATCCTTATTTAGTGCAGTGGTTATGAATAAATATCACAAAGTGGTGATTTCAAAGGGAATTCTTATGGTGAAAACAATATTTTAGTCAACTGGTAATTTTATCACACTGAAATTTTTTTTTTTTTTGTCTCGCCTGCAACTGTTCATGTGTCAAGGAGTCTGTTATTATTTATTTATTTATTTATTTTCTTTTTTTTTTCTTTTTTGGTCTCAAATTCCTAATTTTTCAGTCATTTTGAAGCATGTTTTTAGGGTCTTCCTATGTTTATTTATTTATTTATTTATTTATTTAATGAGCGCTGCCGTTGTGTCCTTGGGCAAGACACTTAACCCCACCTTGCCCCCAGTGTCTGTGGACACTGGCAGCCCCCATGGCAGAAGATACATCAAGGCCTGTTGTGACGTGAGCCGTCCTCCTGTGGACCCACCACCTGCGGAAGGATTCATGGGGGCTGGTGCATTGTGTTCTGGGCAGCAGAACACTGCTTGGACTGCTGCCCCCACGACCCAGAAAATGGAAAAGCGGAAGAAAATGAATGAATGATGAATGAATTATTCATTTATTTATTTTTCCATTTTGTTACACATACCAAAGTTGAAAATAAAAGAAAACCACTCTAATTTATCATGTGGCGTCATATTTTGATCTATTTTTCATGACAAGTACTTTTTGTTGGGTATATTATATCGGGTAAAAATTACCCGGCAAAAGTGATGGTGTTAGTTTTTATAGCGAAAGTGTAGGGTTAAATAATGAAATACATACATTCATCTGTAATTTCTAAGATGCGCGGTACAAAATGGAAATATTCTGTAGCTTTTACCGTTTGAGGGATTACGTACTTATTTGGTACACAGATTTAAACAGCGCGTAGAGGACGTAATACCAATGTACTTATGTTTATTCTAAAAGTGAAAACCTCAGCCGCTTTTGTTTTGCATTTTTACATCAAATGTCTGTGTATGTGCATCTATTCTTTCTCCCTCTTTCTCTCTCTCTCCTCCAATGTCTTTTTTCTTCATCCCTGTCTCTCTCTCTCCTCCATCTTTGTCTCTCTATGTGCTCCTATCGCCTCTTTAGTTCTTCTTCTCTTTTCTTCTCTTTCTCCCCTCCACAGTGAAGCTCCCATATCCTTTTCTTCCTTCACTTTCTCTCTCCCAATCTGTCACTCTCTCTCCCTCTCTCATATCATCTCTCTCCCAGTCCCTCTTTCTCTCTCTCTCTCCCCTTTCATCCCCTTGTTCTTTCTCACTCCCTCAATCCCTCTCTCCCTTCCTCTCCTCACTCCTATCTTTTCATTATCTTTTCTCTCTCCCTCCCTCTCACTCTCTTCAGATTTCCTCTTTAAGCCCACTCGCTCCCTCTCTTTCACGCTCTCAATCCCCTCTCTCTACCCCCCTCCCTCTCTCTCTTCCTCTCTCTCCTTTCCTCTCTTCACTCCTATCTTTTCATTCTCTTTTCTCTCTCGCTCCCCCCTCTCGCTCTCTTCACATCTCCTCTTTAAGCCCACTCTCTCTCTCTATTTCGCTCTCCCAAACCCCTCTCTGTCCCCTCTCCCTCTCTCTCTTCCTCTCTTTCTCTCCTTTCCTCTCTTCACTCTTATCTTTTCATTCTGTTGTCTCTCTCTCTCTCCCTCTCTCTCTCTCTCTACATTTCCTCTTTAAGCCCACTCTCTTCCTCTCTTTCATTCTCCCAACCCCCCTCTCTCCCCTCTCCCTCTCTCTCTCTCTCTTTCTCTCCTTTCCTCTCTTCACTCCTATCTTTTCATTCTCTTTTCTATCTCCTTCCCTCTCTCTCTCTCTCTCTCTCTCTCTTCAGATTTCCTCTTTAAGCACACACTCTCTCTCTCTCTCTTTAGCTCTCCCAATCCCCTCTCTCTATCCCCTCTCCTCTTCCTTTTTCTCTCCTTTCCTCTCTTCAGTCCTACCTTTTCATTCTCTTTTTCTCTCTCCCTCACTCTCTCTCTCCCCTCTCCCTCTTCCTTTTTCTCTCCTTTCCTCTCTTCACTCCTATCTTTTCATTCTCTTTTCTCTCTCCCTCCCTCTCTCTTCAGATTTCCTCTTTAAGCCCACTCTCTCTCTTTCGCTCTTCCAATCCCCCCTCTCTCTATCCCCTCTCCCTCTATTTCTTCCTTTTTCTCTCCTTTTCTCTCTTCACTCCGATCTTTTCATTCTCTTTTCTCTCTCCCTCCCTCTCTCTCTCTTCACATTTCCTTTTTAAGCCCGCTCTCCCAATCCCCTCTCTCTATTCCCCATCCCTCTCTCTCTCCACATCAGTAACATGTCCGCAGATTACTCCCAGCAGGAGGCCTCTCAGAGAATTGCGAGACAGGGCTGAGTAAAAAGAGGCAGCTTCAGACAGAAAACCGCAGTGCCTGGTTATAGGAAAATGTTCTCCATGCTGACTCCAGAGCTTTGGTCCTGAAGAGTCTGAAATAAGCATAACAAAAGAGGTATAGAAGGCTGGCGAGGGGGCGGGGGGAGAGTGAGAGGACGACGGGATTGTAAAATGAATGCATAGGATTTGGACAAAAAATGCGGTAAGGATGATAGGATGATACTGCGGTTTACAATATTTTCCATTATCTTTGGGTTTCAGATGATAACTTTTTGTTTTTCATATGTTTTTCATATGAAGGTGAAGAGTGAGGATAGACATTCAGCAAATTGTTGGAGACAGGATTTAAGGCTACGTCCAAACGACAACGTTCCTGGATTTTTTTAATGCTGGTTGAAAAATATTTGCGTCCTTACGTGTCGGATCAGTAAATATTCAGACGAAAACGGAGCGCTGAGTGAAAACGATGTAATACATACGCCACACCGATATGTGGCGCTGTAAACAGGAAACACCCAGAGCCACCGGAAACGCAATACTACAAACAGCGCATGTGCATAAAGTCCTTTCTCTGCCGCAAACAACCAAACCCAAGAAGATAATAATGATGGCGAACGCACGCACAAAAGCTGACTCTCTTGTTTGGACTGACGACGAAGTAGAGTTACTTCTACGAGGTTTTGATGCAACAGTGCAAATAAACTTAAAAGCGTCCGCAGAACAAACTAAATCCGTTGTCCGCCATGGATGTTGTTATCTGGTTGTTACCGGCAAAATGCGCGGGGTTCTCTTCTGGTCACATGATGATGACGGCAGCGCAACGTCATCGTTTTCCAAAAGCTGCGTTTTGCTTGTCCACATGACCCCGCATTCTCAGATTTCTCCACTCTGGAACCCTGTTTTCAAAAAACACAGTTTTCGCCAACCCAAATCACCGGCGCCGTGTGGACGAAAGCCCAAAACGAATAAAAACTTCTCAGTTTCCACCAAAAACCGTTGTCGTGTCACCTTGCTGCACCTAAGTCTGTTTCTATACTAACATATTCAAATCATAACTAACTTTATATATTTTATTTAACCTTTATTTATCCAGGTTAACTGTTTGAGAACCACTTCTTCAAACATGACCTGGCCAAGAGGCTGCAGGAATAAATAAAAACATACTATACAAATGTACACAGACATACACATAACACCATTAAACCAATGTTTACATTAAAAAGAGACACAATAAAGAAGAAAGCAAGAATAAAGTGCTTAAATAAGTATATGTAAATATGGTTTAGAATGTCAGCATGAACAAGACTCAACTAACGTGTTTTGAAGATTCTGCTTAAAGGTGGAGATTGGAATCAGAGTTGTTTTGGAGTGTGTTCCAGTCATGTGCTGCTGCAAAACGGAAGGCGTTGCGTCCGAAGGTAGTAGAAGTAGGACGGGTATTGAATCTGATGATGTTACTGGATCTTGTTTGATAAGAGTTATGAGCAGTGGTGAAAGTAAAGTGGTGCGCACCGGAACGCAGCACCGGTATAAAATTCACAGCCGGTACGCAGCACCGCTAATAGAATATGGTTAATGGTGGCCAAAACCCACATTTGAAAAAAAAAAAAAAAAAGTAAGGTGTGCTATTTAAGTAGAAAACACAAACAACCACGCTATGCCATTCGAGAATAACTGAAAGCTACCGGCTGGTTAGCTCAACTGGTAAGTCACTGACTTTCCCCCCGGGGGTTGTGAGTTGGAATCCCCCCTGACAAGAGAGGGTTTATGCTGAGTCAGCACTGTAGTTTTATTTTAAGGTGTAAAACGTTAAAAAAACAACAACAAAAAAACGGGTAAAACAAGTGTTTTTGTTTTTTTTTAAACGGTAAAGTGATGCACTGGACAATATAGCACCTGTAAGAAATGAAAACTACTTTCACCACTGGTTATGAGCAACATGAAGAAGGGATGACAGATAGTGAGGTGTCTTGCCCAGGATTGTCTTGTATATAAAGAGAAACCAGTGATGGAGCCGCCGGGTGTGGAGGGAGGGCCAGCCCACCAGTTTATACAGATCACAGTGATGAGTGTGAAAGGGTGCATTAGTGGCAAAGCGGATGGCTGAATGATAAAGTGTGTCAAGTTTCTTAAGGACTGTATTAGGTGCAATTCTATAGATAATGTCACCATAGTCAAAAATTGGCAGTACTGTCATCTTAACAAGGGTGTATTTGGAGGCATGAGTAAAAGAAGCTTTATTACGGAAAAGAAAGGCTAGTCTGGCTTTGACTTTTGCTTGAAGGTTATTGATGTGAGTAGTGAATGACAGTGAGGCCTAAAAAAAATAAATCTAAGTTTCCGGTTGCCGACCGACCCTGTTGATTTGCATGCGACCCAAATTATTTTATTGGACTTAATAAAATAAAATAAATTTGATACTCAAATTAATTTTACAAGCTTCGGTTAAAAAAGAAAGAAAACTAATAGCCTACTGTATTTTTCAATTTCCGCGGGGCAATGTGTACGGGGGTCCTCGGGTTACGACGGTAAAAAAAAAAAAAAAAAAAAAAATTACGCGTCATTCCGTCTTACGCGGTTTAGCGTGGTAAGCAACGTAAACAAACGCGAACGGCGCACGGCGGAAGAATACGCTTTGTTGTGGTTGTAGGGCGAAGTCTTAAGAACGGATCAACTTAGGGTGACCATACGTCCTCTTTTGCCCGGACATGTCCTCTTTTCAGAGGCTGTCCGGGCTGTCCGGCCGGAGTTTATAAAATCCTTCAAATGTCCGGGTTTTTGATTCCGTTGGAAACGCGCTCCAGTTCGAGTCGAACCCCGGAACGTGTATTCATTCATTCACAAACAAGCGCGCCACGCCACGCTCCACACACACACACACACGCACACACGCACGCACGCTCGCTCGCTCACTCACACACACACACACGCAGGCTGACAGGCAGGTAGGCGCACTGCGAAGACACAGAAAATGCCGAAACGCAAATGCAGTTTCACGGATGAATTGCAAAAAAAGTACCCCTGTTTTCGCCCGGGGCGTGACAAGTGGGAGGCAGAATGCACAGTGTGCAAAGCTGGGACTTTCGTCTCTGTGGCGAATAAGGGGTCCAACGATCTGAAAGCTCATATCGCCACAACAAAACACAAAATAGCTGTGCAGGGTGAGAGCTCGAGTTCAAAACTCACGACATACTTTGTGCGACCTGGAAAAAATGAAGATATGGTGAATGCAAGCGAGGGCGCTCTCTTATTTGTATATTTTTTTCATTAGCCATTAGACACATTATTTTGAAGAATGGGCTTACTGAACAATGAAGGATAGGCTAACTCTTTTTTCTTAACTAAGGTGTAAGTGTCAGCCTTAAGATTGCTTATATTAATAAATATATTATTTATAAAGCAACTGTTTGTGAGTGTTTTGGGCTATTTTTCAGTATATCCAGGTAAAGTGTTCTTTTCTGGGGAATTCAGAAGCACAGTAAGCCCCCGACCCACATAAAACCCCTAAAAATGGGGGAAAAAACTCTAAAAAAATATATATTTTGCGCGCGAGCTGGAAGTGTGTCCTCTTTTCAGTGAAATACAATATGGTCACCCTAATCAACATTGTAACCCGAGGACCCCCCTGTAATGTGCTTCTGTTTTTCTGTGATCTGTAAAATTCTCTGTCTGTACCCATAAAAACAATGGCGACGGCATCGCTGGACATATGCGTGGTCACGGTGAATTGTTAAGATTATGCAGTGCCAGTTTTAAGTTGACCAACGTCAACACCATGTTAAATAAATGTAGTATTCAAAATTGTTTACTGCTTCTAAATTTAATGACTGCCATTTGAAAGAAGAACAGAAAAAACAATACAAAATCAGCATGTATTTTTGTAACATTGTAAGATATATTCTACATGTACTCTGGTACAGTCAACGACCTGGTTTCGCATGGCATGTTGGAGCTTCGTTCGACTATACTTAAGTATAGAATATGCCCTTAGCATTGAGATAGCTTTGGGAAATTATGCCAATTTCAATTATAGTCTTTATTGAAATAGTACTGCTGCGGAAGGAAATAAAATAAAATAAAATTTCAAAATGTCCATATTCCCACAGGAAAAAAAATAAAAAATAAAAATAAAATAAATTCCCTACCTACCCATGTCTAGAACTGTCAACAAATCGGAAACCAACATTTATTTTTTTTAGGCCCGATGAATCCAACCAGATGCCTAGGTATTTATATGTTTTGACATACTCCAGAGCCATGCCATTTGTACAGGTGATTGTAGGTGGGGTCGCGACAGGTTTTCTGGTAAAGAGGATGCGTTTAGTCTTGCTGGTGTTAAGTCGGAGGTGGAGATGGTCAAAAAACTGTTCTATAGAGGTGAAGCTGAGTTGAAGACTGGAAGCCGCAGAAAGGGGAGAGGGGCCAACTGAGTATAAAATGGTATCGTCAGCGTCAAGGTAAATCCAAGAGGTGCCAGCGGCTTTGGCCAAATCATTGATGTATAAAGAAAAAAGGGTTGGGCCCAGGATGGAGCCTTGAGGTACACCATTAGAAATGTATTTAATAAGATACACTATGTTTAAAGATATACTACGTAACCTTTCTGGTGGACACTTTTGACTCTAAGCAAATTTAATTAGTGTTTTTCAGATTCTTGAACGTGTCATACTCCCAGATGGGGGACAAGAGCCAGTCATAAATGAACAAGATACATGAACACATATTGAACCTGATCATTTCTATTTTCTATTTGGACGCAACTGTTTTACTACCACAAAAATCTGCAATATTTAACAAAATTCATTTTAGCTGCCCCCCCATTTATATTAAATATTATTGCCCTATAAAATGTTGTGATATAATCTGAAACAACTACAACTGAGTTTCCTGGAAAGCTAAACTTGTTGATCTCCACGGCGCTCGCCATGCTAAATTACTGGTCGGACCTGTGGACACATAGTAAGAAAGTTTTTCAATTCAGTGTAGAGAAAGTTTTGTGTGTGTTCATCTAGACTATTTTGCAAGATGTTTTGAGTCCCATTCAGAAGACATTTTCAATACTGGCTTGAAGCACTGGGAATTTATCCTAGTCTGAGATAGGTGTTCAGAATTGGCTAAAAATTCCCAGAGCTTCAAAAGGCGTCTGGATGCCAAATGAACACAGATGAATCCTTCTCTAGATTGAATCACTTCTGGATGAATGAAGGGCTACGCTGTCTCAATTCTTTTCATTTCCTTTTGGCAAAAAACACACCTGTAATTGAATAAATGCAAGATAGATATGATTAATGGCATCCTGTAGAACACACCAAACGAAACAATCACGTTTCCATGGAGACAAGAAGAAAAGTTACACAAACATCTTGGTTTGACTTCACTACACAGTAAAATCTGTTACTTCCACTTTGGGAGAATGACCAATTGTTTTTGTCTTCCCCTCCATCTGTCTGTGCTCTCACCACTCTTCTCTCGCTCTCTGCCCCCCCTCTCTATTTCCTTCTCTCACTCTCTCACCACCCTCCTCCCTCTCGCTCTCTTTCTCTTCTCTCTCTTCTCTCTCATCCCCTTATTTCACTCTCTTCTCTCTTATTCCCCCAGTCCGTCTGTCTCCACTTTCTTTCTCCCTCCGTCTATCTCTCCCCCCAACCCTTCTCTCTGTCTCTGTCTCTCTCTCTCTTCTCTCTTATCCCCTTATTTAATTCTCTTCTCTCTTATTCCCCCAATCCGTTTGTCTCTTCCCTCCCATCTCCACTTTCTTTCTCTCCCTGTCTGTCTCTCCCACCAACCCCTCTCTCTGTTCCTTTCTCTTTCTCCCTCTCTCTCTCTTGCTGTCCTTCTTCTCTCCACATCACTAACATTATTTTTAAAAAAGTAAACAAAAAAAAACAGTGACAGTCACCTCCCTCCCTCCCTCTCTCTCTCTCTCTCTCTCTCTCTCTCTCGCCTTCTCATCCCCTTATTTCCTTATTTCATTCTCTTCTCTCTTATTCCCCCAGTCCATCTGTCTCCACTTTCTTTCTCCCTCGCTCTCTTTCCTTCTTCTCTCCCCATCACTAACATTATTTTAAAAAAGGTTAAAAAAACAACAACAAAAAAACAAACAAACAGTGACTTCCACTTTGGGAGTCATCTTTCTTCTCTCTCTTTCTTCCTCTGTCTATCTCTCCTCCCAACCCCTCTCTCTGTTCCTTTCTCTCTCTCTCTCTCTCTCCTTCTTCTCTTTACATCACTAACATCATTTTAAAAAAGGGAAAAACAAACAAACAAACAAACAAAAAAACAGTGACTTCCACTTTGGGAGTCTCCTCTGTCTCTCTCTCTCTCTCTCTCTCTCTCTCTCTTCTCTCTTATGCCCTTATTTCATTCTCTTCTCTCTAATTCCCCCAATCTGTTTGTCTCTCCCCTACCATCTCCACTTTCTTTCTCCCTCAGTCTATCTCTCCCACCAACCCCTCTCTCTGTTCCTTTCTCTCTCTCTCTCTCTCTCTCTCTCTCTCTCTCTCTCTCTTTTCTCCCCATCACTAACATTATTTTTAAAAAGGTAAAAAAACAAAAAAAAACAACAAAAAAACAATGACTTCCACTTTGGGAGTGACCTCTCTCTCTCTCTCCCTCTCTCCTACTTCTCTTCACATCACTAACATCATTTTAAAAAAGGGATAAAAACAAAACAAAAAAACAGTGACTTTGGGAGTCACCTCTCTCTCTTCTCCTCTTCCTCCCTCTTTCTCTCTCTCTCTCCCCCTCTCTTCTCTTATCTCTTTATTTCATTCTGTTCTCTCTTATTCCCCCAATCTGTCTGTCTCTCCCCCCCTATTTCCACTTTCTTTCTCTCTCTATCTCTCCCACCAACCCTTCTCTCTGTTCTTTTCTCTTTCTCTCTCTCTCTCCTTCTTCTCTCCACATCACTAACATCATTTTAAAAAAGGTAAAAAAAAAACCACCCCAAAACAAAACAACAGTGACTTCCCCTTTGGGAGTCACCTCTCTTTCGCTCTCTCTCTCTCTCTCTCTCTCTCTCTCTCTCTCTCCTTCTTCTCTTCACATCACTACCACCATTTAAAAAAAGGTAAAAAAAAAACCCAAAACAAAACAAAAACACAGTGACTTCCGCTTTGGGAGTCACCTCTCTCTCTCTCTCTCTCTCTCTCTCTCTCTCTCTCTCTCTCCTTCTTCTCTTCACATCACTAACATCATTTTAAAAAAGGTAAAAAAAAACAACAACAAAACAAAACAAAAAAACAGTGACTTCCCCTTTGGGAGTCACCTCTCTCTCTCTCTCTCTCTCTCTCTCTCTCTCTCTCTCTCTCCTTCTTCTCTTCACATCACTAACATCATTTTAAAAAAGGTAAAAAAAAAACCCAAAACAAAACAAAAAAACAGTGACTTCCCCTTTGGGAGTCACCTCTCTTTCTCTCTCTCTCTTCTCTTATCCCCTTATTTCATTCTCTTCTCTTATTCCCCCAATCTGTTTGTCTCTCCTCTCCCATCACCACTTTTTCTCTCTTCTCTCTCTCTCTCTCCTCATCCTCCCTCTTGCTCTCTCTCTCTCTTCTCTCTTATCCCCTTATTTCATTATTATCCCCCCAGTCCGCCTGTCTCCACTTTCTTTCTCCCTCTGTCTGGCTCTCCCCCCCACCCCTCTCTCTGTCCCTTTCTTTTTCTCCCTCTCCCTCTCTCTGTCCTTCTTCTCTCCACATCACTAACATCATTTTAAAAAAGGTAAAAAAAAAACCAAAACAAAACAACCCAAAACAAAAAAGAAAAAAAAAGTTCAATGTCAAAGAGAGGTGACTTCCCCTTTGGGAGTCACCTCTCTCTCTCTCTCTTCTCATCCTCTTTCTCTCTCTTTCTCCCTCCTTGCTGTACCCTTCCTGTGTTCTATTTTTATCCTGTATTTGTATTCTCTATCCCATTTGTGTTTCCCCCTCCTCTTCCTCCTCCCCCTCCTTCATTTGTAGGTCAGAGTTTGGGCTTTACCTCTAATCTCCGACTCCCGGGATCCTCTCCAGAGCTCCTCGAACAGAACTGCGACTATTCAAACGCGTGGCTCGATATTAGTCGCTGGATTTAAACCTCTCTGTGAATACATGGGCCTGTTTTTGTTTGATTTGAGATGCTTCATAACATGATTTGAATGAGGAGGAAGAGTGTTTGGCAGCGTCTTTGGTTCAAATCCACTCTCTCCATCTGTGAGCTGTTTAGACATTTGCAATCTGCTAAAACGGACCAGAAATCTGTTTGTTTTTCATTTAAATAAACCAAGTGTGTATTGTCAGTTGTCCTCTGAAATATTAATTGGCTATAGCTGAAATCTTCTCATATGCAGCTAAAAAATGATGACGAGTATCATAATTAAAGTTGCACTTTCCCGGTGGAGGGTCTGCCGCCTGCTGGTCTCCATGGAAACGTCTTTGCTTTTTGACGGCATTAATGATCACCTATGGATACCAGCGGGTGATGGCAATAGACTAAGCTGTTTTTGAGGAATAAAAAACTAGTGATTCGGTAAAGAAGGTAACACGGAACACATTAAGAAAAGGTGGGATTTGGAAGGTAATCTGAACATTTCCAACGGAAGTTGGGAAAGAATCCGTCAATTACAGTGGAAGAC
The DNA here is from genome assembly GCA_036785185.1 of Paratrypauchen microcephalus. Lineage (NCBI taxonomy): Eukaryota > Metazoa > Chordata > Actinopteri > Gobiiformes > Gobiidae > Paratrypauchen > Paratrypauchen microcephalus. Next base: position 1,718,548 of record JAVJIX010000160.1, read on the forward strand.
AACATGGCGAGAGTCTGGATGGAAGAATATTGTAAGGTTTTTCATCACACCCATTCAAAAAAGACACCAAGGGAGTGGGGATTCATGAAAAAAAGAAGTTAACCGCACACTCGCTTGACTTTCCTCTTATTTCGTTATTGGGTTTAAAGCGAAACACATTGTTCGCTCTAAGCCCAATAAAGAAATAAGAGGAAGCAAGTGTGCGGTAAACTTCTTTTTTTCTGGAATTATTCAATGTTCCTGCTGTTACCAGCACTTGGAAGCTGTGCATGGAGTTTTGAACTTTTGAACTTTTGGAATGAGGATTCATGTTGGAGACTCTGTGGCTCACCTGGGGCTAACCACTACCACATTTTTTGGGATTGCTCTTTCCTGAAATCTTATTGGTCACAGATTTGGAGTCATATAAACCATGTTTTTGGGTCTAAATTGATGTTTACTTTTGAATGTTTATATCTGGGAGATGTTAAAGGTCCCATGGCATGAAATTTTCACTTTCTGAGGTATTTGAACGTTAATGTGAGCTCCCCTACCCTGTTTAGGGCCTTGCGAAATGTCTAAACTGAGAATTTGTGATCCTTTTCTGCATTTGAAAAAAAGACAGCCCAAACGAGCAATTCTGAACAAGGGAACTTTCTGATGTCAGACTTGGGGAAAATGGAAATGAATTTCCACCCCCCGTCTGGATGTCTACCCACCTTCTCTGGAAATCATACCCAGAGAATTTAGACCGCAAACGAGCTATGAAATGCGAGATGCGTATTTTTATTTGCCTGGAGACACGTGAGAGTGTTTCCAGGCTCGGATGTCCTTTATCCGAGCCTCCGAGCCTCTGAAACAGCAGTGGTTTAATTTTATTTTCTGTGGAAATGTTTTTTTTTTCATGGAACGCGTCTCGTATCTTCCGAAGCGCTTAAAACGCGGAAGTAGGGACAGCGCACAGCTAATCCAGGAAACAGCGGCGTATTTGGCCACACCCCCACCCGCTGCACTGGCCTGTCTCTGTCCTCCTCATTTGCATTCAAGCAACAACGCCCAGAATAAAACATTTCAGACATATTGATGACTCTGACTGTCTTCATGAGGCTATCTCGTGCATTGAGGCTTGATTTTGGAGAAAGATTCATTTACAGTATTAGGGAACCACTATGGCGCCATATAAAAGCATCAAGAAGTACCATGTCATGGGATCTTTAATGTCCAGAATTGGAGACATGATAAAAAGTAGTCATCATAGTCATAGTTTGCTTTATTGTCGAAAACATTCATGTACATGTACATAGAGTGAATTCGAAATTTCGTTTCCCCACTAACCAGGCAGGACAGTGATAGAGTGGGCTAGGGGAGGGGCTGCTGTGCATGCGCGCGCCGCCGACTGGGAGATGCAGAGTAGAAAAGATGCAATACATACAATCAGTGACAATTTAACAACATGTAATGACAGAAAAACAATTGGAGATATAACATACGGTGATCTTTTTTTTTTTTGCAACATAAGGAAGGGGTGTGGGGAGAACAGATTGGAAATCAATGAAATTGATTGAACTGAGAGCAGAGATCAGACCTTTCTAAAAAGACAGGGAACATTTTTTACAATCGTGTCAGTGTCAGTGTGAGCCAATCTATGTTGTTCTTTTGATATCATGTGCTGTGTCCTTGGAGTGTCCAGTGCAAGAGCCAGAGTCAGGGAGGCGAAGTCAAAACACAGATAACTGTTGGAGACAGACAGATTTTCACAGGGAGACATCATTTATCCAAAGGGATTAATTTAGCATGATGAAATACATTTTTAGAGACCCAGGTGAACAATTTAGATTGAGATTGGGTTTTGCCAGACCCCCATCTTCACGTCGCCATGAAGATTCATGAGAGATCTCATTAGTTCCTCTTGGCGCACAGACTGCGCTGCGTTGGCTTTACACAATTCTGTAACCATGCCCGTGATGATATCCAAACGTCGAGATGTTTCCTTCGGTTGAAACCCTTCCAAAAGGTCCTCAACCTGTCCCACTTTCTGATGTAATCCTTTCATGAGACCTCCCACAGCTTCACAGTGGCTCAAAATTGCTGCAGACAGCTTGGGGGACTCTTTACTTGTTGCCAGCTTACAAATTTTGTGATAGATCATGGACAATCCCAGGCCAATTAACAGATGTCCAGCTATCAGAAATCCAAATACGTAAATATCCTCCACATCCTCCAGGTACATTGGTGCCAAACATACAACTTGCCACGCACGATACGAGTCCCTCGCATATCCAGCAGCAAAAGTACCATCCGGACACGCCGCTTCTCCCGGAGCGGCACTCCTCCGTGAAAAAAGAGTATCAATCGTGCTGAGGGTCCAGCTGATCACATCCATATTTTAGGAATTTGGAGAATCCACTCCAAAAAGCGAGAAAATGACAAAAAACAAGAGAGGCACGCAGACAGCAGAGCAATAGATAAGGAGGAAAAAGAAACACGTCCTCTCCCTCTCACGGTCAGAACAGAATATCAGCATATCAAGTTATCAGCAATTCTACTTGTAGCAAGCAAAAAAAACCTCTACAAGAAAATGGCTGAGGGCGGATCCTCCATCAATAGAGGAGTGGATAGAGATAATATATGAAATCTATGTGATGGAAAAGTTGTCTTTCATCAAAAGAACTCTTTTTATGAAACATGGACAAAATGGACTGAGTATATGAAGCCAATTAAATCGGACTTTATCTGAAAACCAATACTGTAAACACATCTCGATTGATATTTTAATGAGCAACAGTAACGGTACTCTTCTCTTTTGTGGTTTTGTTTTGTATAATTGAAAAAACAAAACAAAAAAAAAACAAAAAACGTAGTGATTCACTGTTATGATACTGTATCATTGGTGCCGATACTGAAATATTTAGCAGATTGGATATCTGCTTCCAAATATCGGTTCCGCCGATATTTATCCAAATAAACAGATGTAATAAGACTATTTACTGCTTGTAGTTAGCCAAGAAAGTCTCATGTTTGATTTTTTTAATTTATATAAAGTTGTTCTTTAGTTACTTGAGTGATAAAAAACAGCTACATAATACATTTGGATCAGTTTTGTCTTATTATAGTTTGTATTTTTTATCATTTTAATGAAATAAACTCCCTACAACTGTATATAGCTGGGATTGTACATCTTATTTGATATTGCATTTTATATTTTATTACTAATTTTCTATTTAAATCTGATTTGTACATATACATTTATTATCATTATGTCTCATCTGACACTGGTCTATTGCTCTTTGGTTGCTATTCCATCTATGTTTTTTTTCCCCTCTGTTATATATTATATTTCATGAGTGAGCTGCTGTACACAAAACAATTTCCCTTGTGGATCAATAAAGTTTGTCTAAGTTTAAGTCTAAATGCTGTTTTCAGTCTCTGCACTGGCATTGGTTGATATCGGTATCGCCAAATACTTAAAGTTGTAATATCAGAATTGGTATTGGAACTGAAACAGCTGGATCGACACATTGCTACAGAAAATAAAAGCATAAAAAAGCAGATAAGTTGAATAAAAGCAGATAGGTTCAATGTCATACTATGGAATATTCCAAAAAAAGCAGTGACATTTTCAGGAGATAAGCTCTTCATCCAGAAAACTACAGCCAAGTTTGTGTAATCTGTTCAGACTGCAGCCTGAAGTGACCCAAATCTGATTTTTTCACCCCTATGCAACCTGTATCTGATCTTTTAATGACAGTCTGAAAGACACAGATCCGATTTTTTCAAATGCGACCCAGGCCACTTGGATATGTGGTCCTAAAACCGATACATATCCGATCTTTTGACATGCGACTTCAGTCTGAACGGCCAGGTCGCATTCATCCAACCTACACGTCATCAACAAGCGAGAGTGGTACAAGTAGGCGCTCACAAATGTACACAAACGCTCTTCTCGTCATACAAAAATTGTGTATGAAGTCTGTGTCAGTGAAGCGGCAAAGCCCATCGCAATCCCACCACTCTCAGCACCAACACGTTCCTTTTTACGGACGTTGCTGCCACTGCCCCACAAAACGCCAAGACCAAAAACCTTGTCCTTCTCCTTCTCAATCTCCTCCTTTAAAGAAATAAGTTGTACATGTTCTTGCTCTGGTACGACTTTAAATTCGCCAGGCTCTCAGTGCTAGCGTCCCTGTTTAGGCTACTTTCGTAAACACTGAGCACGCTCGCTGCATGCGGGAAACTTTTGAGGCGTTTAAAGTTCACACTGGAGATCACATACAAGTCGCATTTAATTGGAAATGTGAACAATGTTGCAAAAAAATTGAATTTCACAGAAATGGTGACCCATTTGCATCAACATCCTTTAATATTTCTTTAAAGGGCCATTACACCACTTTTTCACATTTTACACACATTTTACACGCCAACATGTCATCTTTTTATTTCTATAATTTGTAAATAAATCTTATGCTTAAATGTGCACTAAGTAACTTTTTCTGGTAGTTGCTTGTTTCTATGGAGATGTTATTGCTGTGCCTACAATGCTCCAAAGTATGGCATTAAATTCATATCCGTTTCCATAGAGACAAGCAGGTGAGGTTTACAGGTGAGATTTGTGAAGAGGTGACCCCACTCACAGTCAGTACATGTTTTTAAAGGTGTTTCTGAGCAATAAAAACACCCATAATGGAATAGATACATCTTATATATATTTTAATGCCATATTGTGGAACATTACAGGCAAAACAATACCATATCCATGTCATAACAACACTAAACACATAAAACTGATCCTGTGGTGGTCTGTGGTGAGTCTGTTTTCTGCAGCCCTTCACCTGTCGTCAATCAGACTGACAGGAGCTCCCCTGCCACTTCTGTTGTTTTAGAATTTACTATCGCTCTCTCTTTTCTCCCTGTCAATCTCTCTCTCTTGTCTCCCTCTTTTCTTTCTCTCTCTCTTTTTCTCATTCTCCCTCACCCAAACCAACACACTACGCCGCTGATGCAACGTTTCTGACAGACTCACAATACAGATTCAGTACCAGAATAAAACCTACATATAATAAATAAAACATGACCAGTAAATACTACTTGCTGCAATTTGTCAGCTACTAAGGTTTGTGAAGTGTCTTGCTTATGGACACAGCGACAGTAATGTCTATAATAAAGCTATAATATGCTGTGATTAAACCTGGATGTGTAAAAGTACATAAACAGCTGCTAAGAGCTGACATTTCTCGACACCTTATAAAACTTTCTATTACTCACTTAATTGGTTGTGTTGTATATTGAATTAGTGAGTATATATCAAATAGTAAATTGCAAATCGATTAATATTTCATTATTTTAAGTGGGATATTGGTGTTTTCCCTATTCAAGAAACTAAATACTACTGATACAAGTACTTTTAGATTTATTTATCTAGTTTTAAAGGGTATAATCTAAGTATAGATTTGTATTGTTGTATTTGTACACACTGGACTGGTTTGGGTTGGTTTGGTCTGGTTTGGACTTGGGATGCACCAATACCGTAACTGGTATTGAAGCATCTGTACAGATATTGAAAATGTAGCTGGATCTAGATAGAATATGTATAATGGGCGTGTAATAAGACTATTTTCAGGTGTGTCATCACATTTGAACTTTTTTCATACCTAGCTGTTCAGGAGTCATTTGAAGGATAAATAAAGGTTACAAAATGCAACTGAATCTCTGGTGTAATAACTTCACTGTGTTTTAAGGACATATCATTTTCCTCCCTACAGATATTAGGAATAAATATCTGTATTGTGACTGAAAAAGCTTGATCGGTGCATGCTTAGATTGGACTGGTTTGGACTGGATTTGTACTCACTGGTTTGGACTGGCTTGGACTGGATTTGTACTCATTGGTTTGGACTGGATTTGTACTCACTAGTTTGGACTGGTTTGGACTGGATTTGTACTCACTGAATTGAACTGGTTTGAACTGGATTTGTACTCACTGATTTGCACTGGTTTGGACTGGATTTGTACTCACTGGTTTGGACTGGTTTGGACTGGATTTGTACTCATTGGATTGGACTGGTTTGGACTGGATATGTACTCACTGGTTTGGACTGGTTTGGACTGGATTTGTACTCACTGGTTTGGACTGGTTTGGAATGGTTTGGGCTAGATTTGTACTCACTGGATTGGACTGGATTTGTACTAACTGGATTGGACTGGTTTGGACTGGATTTGTACTCACTGGTTTGGACTGGTTTGGACTGGATTTGTACTCACTGGTTTGGACTGGTTTGGACTGGATTTGTACTCACTGGATTGGACTGGATTTGTACTAACTGGATTGGACTGGTTTGGACTGGATTTGTACTCCCTGGTGTTCTTGTGTTTTAAGATTTGACTTAAATCTGCACAGTTTGACTCTGTGTTTTCTGCTTCTAGCCGTAACGTCCGCATGCCTTTAGGTTTAATGTATTGCATTACAAACTTCTTCTGTTTTTTTTGGGAAATATTTTCTGGAAATATTGGTCCGATTAACATGAAATAAAAACGGTAGTAATCCTGACACCGTGCTCTTTATGTCTGTTTTTTTCCCCCCATATCTCCCAGCCTTAATTTGTACTCACCGGTTTGGACTGGATTTCTTTGGCGTAAAGTGGCTCCAGAAACTCAGAATCTCCCTCGAGCTTCAGTCCTTTCTCTGTTATTCTCAGGTTCCCCATGCCGTCCTGCAACACACACACACACACACACACACTAGGGTTAAGGTCTGGCTATTTGTCATATTTTACACCATGACAGGCAATACACCAACACAGATTTTAACTATGCCTTTCGCTTTTTATCAGCACTTTTAATTCAATTTTTTGTGTGAGAAGGGCTGAATGATTTAATACCTTATTGTAATTTCTGACAAGCATTGCGATTAGATTTGCAATGTATTTTTAAAAGTAGGATTCTGTTCAAAGTTCACATTTTAAACAGGTCCAGAGGCATCAACATTTGACAGAAGACAAATCTGAACTGCTAAACTAATACAAGAAATACATCAGTTTCAAAAAGGCCTAAAGTACAGAGTTAACAGCTTTGACACAGGATTAGATATTTTGTTGTTTGTAGAGGAAATTCCATCCATCCATTTTCTTCCGTTAATCCGGGGCCAGATCGCGGGGGCAACAGTCTAAGCAGGGACTCCCAGACTTCCTTCACCCTGGACACTTCCTCCAGCTCCTCCGGGGGGACCCCAAGGTGTTCCCAGGCCAGCCGAGAGACATAGTCCCTCCAGCGTGTCCTGGGTCTTCCTCGGGGCCTCCTCCCGGTGGGACATGCCCGGAACACCTCCCGAGGGAGGCGTCCAGGAGGCATCTGGAATAGATGCCACCTCAGCTGGCTTCTCTCGACGTGGAGGAGCAGCGGCTCTACTCCGGGTCCCTCCCATGTGACTGAGCTCATGCGCCCAGCCACTCTGCGGAGGAAACTCATTTCGGCCGCTTGTATCCGTGATCTTGTCCTTTAGATCATTACCCAAAGCTCATGACCATAGGTGAGGGTAGGAACGTAGATTGACCGGTAAATCGATAGCTTTGCCTTTTGGCTTAGCTCCCTTTTCACCACAACGGTCCAGTACAGCGACCACATCACTGCCGACGCCGCACCGACCCACCTGTCAATCTCACGCTCCCTCCTCCCTCCCCTCACTCGTGAAGAAGACCCCGAGATATTTGAACTTCTCCACTTGAGGCAAGGACTCTCCACCCACCCAGAGAGGAAATGATGTAACTTAAATAGTAATTACTCTTTGTGATTTGTTAATGGCGAACGTTCAAATTTCGTCTCGATTTCAATACAGCTCTATTATACTGATTGGATACTGTGAACTGGTGAATCATCAAAGTGCATTCATACAAATTCATAACGTACAGAGAAGGCAGTGTGTGTCTCCACGGAGATAGGTCTTACACCAGAAATGTTACATAGCGTGCCTTTAATTTATGTAAACTATCTAAACTCTGGCTTCATACTAAAGGTGCATTGTATAACTTTTCCGGTGGAGGGTCCGTCAAATGCTTGCTTTGTCTGGAATGTTTCACAGAGTGGCATTAAACCTTTCTATCTTCATGGAGACGAAACCAGACCAAGTTACAGGTCAGAATGTCTGTTTCCTAGGTATTTTTATTTATTCTTTATTTAATAAGCACAGTGCACATTAATGAACATCTACAATATTGCAGTGTAAATACGCCAGATTATAGCAAAAATGCTCATTTCCATCTGTAGTCCCTGGGCAGGTGACACCACAGCAAAAACAACAAAAAGAATGACAAGTGACAATAACAGCAGTTAAAAATTAAAAGTGTCCACAAGTCTGGTTTTCCTTTAGCTGCTGTTTCAAGTGTGATTTGAACTGGCCAGTGTTGGAGTCTCTCTTGTTGATGATGGGAGAATGTTCCAGAACTTAGTGCCTCTGACTGAGAGACACTTTGTCCAAATGTAGTGCGTCTGTGTGGGACCTCACAGTTCCCCCGGGCTGTGGCCCTAGTTCCCATCCCACTGACAGTCTTTGTTTTAATAAAATCCTGTAACGGAGTGCGGGCAAGTTCATGCAAAACTTTATATACTTTATATACTATATTACTTGTCTAAAATAATGCAGTGGTAAACTGAAAATGGTTTCTGGTCCAATATTTTCACAACTTTTTAAAAAAGTGATTCAACTGGTCTGAGTGTTGTGCCCATGTGGTTCTACAGTACTCTATATGAGACAGAATCATGGATGTGTAAAAACATAAAGGATCATACCTGTCTAAAATTCACTAAAATTCAAGTCATAATTTTTTGAAGTGCTTAATGTCTTTCTTAAATGTCAGTGTCGGGTCCAACGTCAGTCCTAGGTATTTTTTTGAGCTATAAAACCACCTGTAATTTAATAAATGTAAGGTAGAGCTGTTTAATGTCAAACCATGGAACATTCCAGGCAGAATAATGAGCAATATTTATAAAAACAAGCAAGTAGACATCCCAACCAAAACGCTGCATAGTGTACCTAACACTACTATGTAAAAGCTGCAGAAAGGGACCAACAAACTTATTTAACCCTCCTGTCGTGTTCGGGTCAAATCTGACCGTTTTACAACTTATAATATTCATAAATATTATGTTTTTCATCTGATTACCTCAAGACCTTATGATATCCTCCACACTGTGGACATGAACATATAAAAGTGATGATCACCTATTTCATTAAATTTTGAGTGTTTTAATCAACCTTGTTACACCTGTGGTGTTCCCGGTCAAAAGTGACCGCCATAGGAAATGAATGGGTATCCAGAGTAAATTCATTCAACATACAGAAAACATCTCCATACACACTGCCCCAGCTCTCACACACACACACACACACACACACACACACACACACACACACACACATACACACACATACAAATCAGGGTATGCGTGTTGTGCTGGACATGACAACCGGTCTCCAAGGGCATAATATCACATGTGACAACTTCCTCACATCACATGCTTTTGGTCAGGAGCTACTGAAAAGAAAGCTCACCATGGTAGGGACAGTGAGGAAGAACAAGCCTGAACTTCCCCCTGCGCTGGTATCGACCAGAGGAAGACAGGCACTCTCATCACAATTTGCATTCACTGACACTCACACTTGTGTCATACGTTCCCAAGAAGAACAGAAATGTCATCCTGATGAGCACAGTACACAAAGACGCCACAGAGGACAGGAAGCCCCTGATGATCCAGGACTACAACAAGAACAAGGGAGGCGTTGACTGCCTTGATAAGGTAATGTAAAGTCTCATCATGCGTTTTATTTTATTTTTATCTAGGTGAATCAGCATTTTGTGTATGACAGATTGAATATTGTTCCTAATCTCTTATTATTTATTGTTCCTTTATTGAAGCTTACTGGTACATACACCTGTAAGCGGATGACGGCTTGCTGGCCTGTGGCACTGTTCCACAACATCCTGGATGTGTTAGCTTTCAACGCGTATGTGGTGTGGACAGCAATCGACCCACCCTGGAATCAGGGGAAAAGTTTCAAGAGGAGACTTTTCCTCGCTTTGGTGACTCCTCTTATACAGCAACGCCAGCACATTCCCCGCACACCAGCCTCCGCCAGTCTGGTTAGGAGCATGCAAGCTCCAGCCCCAGCTCCAGCCCTGGCTGCTCTCCCCCAACAAGGACATGGGCAGAAAAGGAAGCGTTGTGGCCTCTATGCCCCTAGAGACATCAAAACGAGCCTGACATGCTGCTAATGTCATGCTTATGTTTGCAAGGCCCACTCTGACCTGAGTGTCACATGCCACTCATGTGCATGAAAACACACACACACACACACACACACACACACACACACACACACACACACACACACACACACACACACACACACACACACACACCCTGTTGAGTTTGGTGTTTGGTATTCCATTTATTTTTTGTATTATATGTTCATTTTGTAGTTCATTTTCAGTGCCCAATTGTATTTTAACTGATGTTATTTAATGTTTACTTCTATAAATTGTTGTTAGACACTACTTTGAAACATTGTTCTCAACTAAAGAATGCTTAATAAAAAAATTGGTGTGGAAAAAAAAATGTTTGTGCTAATTTAAGAGCAGTTAAAACAGACCGGTCAATTTTGACCGGGAACACTAAAGTAGGGGGCTGGAGGCGAACACGACCGGAGGGTTAAAGATCCCATGACATGGTACTTCTTGATGCTTTTATATGGCGCTTTAGTGGTTCCCTAATACTGTAAATGAATCCTTCTTCAAAATCAAGCCTCAGTGCATGAGAGAGCCTCCTGAAGACAGTCAGAGTCATAAATATGTCTCTGAAACGCTTTATTCTGGGCGTTGTTGCTTGAATGCAAATGAGGAGGACAGAGACAGGCCAGTGCAGCGGGTGGGTTGTGGCCAAATACGCCGCTGTTTCCTGGATTAGCGGTGCGATATGCGCTGTCACCCACTTCCGTGTTTTAAGCGCTTAGGAAGATACGAGATGCGTCCCATGAAATAAACAAATTCCCACAGAAAATAAAATTAAACCACTGCTGTTTCAGAGGTTCGGAGGCTCGGATAAAGGACATCCGAGTCTGGAAAGACTCTCACGTGTCTCCAGGCAAAAAAAACCCAAAAAACACATCTCGCATTTCGTAGCTTGTTTGCGATCCAAATTCTCTGGGCATGATTTCCAGAGACGAAGTGGACATCCAGACGGGGGGTGGAAATCTTTCCCCGAGTATGACGTCAGAAAGTTCCCTTGTTCTGAATCGCCCGTTTGGGCTGTCTTTTTTTCAAACAAAAAGGACTGCAATTGCTCAGTTTACACATTTCGCAACTTTTAGCCATGGGGGGGCTAAACAGGGTAGGGGAGCTCACATTAACGTTCAAAAACCTCAGAAAGTGAACATTTCATGCCATGGGACCTTTAAGGAAAGTTAAGAAACCATATTCCAGCATTTTTGTTAAACTCCCAAGTAGCTGATTAAAGCATTTATTATTCATAGAAAGTGAAAATTGTATCGACTCATGCAGCAAACGAAGCAAAGTTGTTAAGTTAAGTCAGCCAAAATATACTGTAGCTCACTTTTTCAATTCAAACCAAAATGACAGGCGAGGATTTTTACAGGACAGGTTTCACACGTCTGTTTCAGCAGTTCTCTGAAATGTACGACTCATTTACAAATGAACAGAATAGTCAAATTGCATCCATTGGGCTATTGTTTTTTGTTATTATTTTTTTCTGAGTGTTGAAATGGAGAGGCAGAATTATGATGAGAATCCATTAAACTGGGGCTGTGTAGGGCCTGAGTCATTATCACGTTGTAAAGATTGAAAGAGCTGATACTCCTCTGTCCACGAACACAGCACACAAATTTAAAGGGACAGGAACAACGCAATTATAAGATACAGCTCTGGAAAAAAATAAGAGGCCACTCCAAAATTATCAGGTTTTTCTGATTTTATAGGTGTGTGTTTGGGCAAAAGGAACTTTTTTGTTTGAGTCTATAAACTACTGACAACATTTCCCCCAAATTCCAAATAAAAATATTATCGTTTAGAGCAGGGGTGGGCAATTATTTTTCCCCAGGGGCTAAATGAGGAGCAGAAAATATTGTGGAAGGCCGGGCCAAAAGTTTGAAGTCTACTCTGGTTATTAGTTTTATTTCTACGTTGAAATCAGTAAATAGCATTGTTTACAGAAGCTGGTAAGTTCTATGTTATTATTAAGTAATGAGAGAGTGAGGTTTTACAAAAACTGAATTTATTCAGTAAAATAATTCAAAACAATGGTAAACATGAAACATTTCTAACTCTTTTTCAGTCACATTAACCCCACAATGCTTTCTGAATTTAACTTTAACTTTGTATTAAGACAACAGAATGTCTTTGTATGCCCAATAATAGAATACAAGATATGTCACAACATTTGTCCAACTGTCAAACTGTGTAGAAAAACAGCCAAAGTTAGCATGTTTAGTGTTTTTTTTTTCTTCATCAGCGAGAGAAATCTATCCTCTGTTGAGCTTTAACAAGTGCATCAAAGTCAGGTTGCATGTTTGAGGAGGAGATGTAAAGCACATCTGACAGATGATTATCAATACAATTGCATCCGTACAAATGCCTTATGTACAAATTTTAAAGTAGGTTTTATTTTCTAAATTCCAAGCAACCTTTTGCGGGCCGGTCAGAGTTGGCTTTCGGGCCATATTTGGCCCCCAGGCCTTGAAATGCCCGGGTCTGGTTTAGAGCATTTCTTTGCAGAAAATAACAAATGGTCAAAATACCAAAAAAGACACATGTTTTCAGACCTCAAACAATGCAAAGAAATAAGATCAAATTCATTTTAAAACAACATAATACTAATGTTTACACTTAAGAAGAGTTCAGAAATCAATATTTGGTGCAATAACCCTTATTTTTAATCACAGCTTTCATGCGTCTTGGCATGCTCTCCACAAGTCTTTCACATTGTTCTTGGGTGACTTTATTCCACTCCTGGTGCAAGAACTGAAGTAGCTCAGCTTTGTGTTTGTGTTGGAATTCAACAGACGCTGGAATGGAATGGCTGTAATACATATAGAGATGCTGATTTCAGAAAAAAAAATGCAGTGTCTCTTATTTTTTTCCAGTGTTCTACAATGATACTCGCAGTGGCATCATGCTGGGGGTGTTCGACATGTATCTCTATTAAAAGATTGTTCAAAAGTTACCCTGGTGACACAATGCATACAAAAACTGATTAAAAAAAAGAAAAAGTTTTAATATAGTCTGAAAACTCAAGAAAAAATGCAAAATGGATTTAAGTGACACATTTTCAGGAGTCTGTGTTCATGCTCCTGTTTAGGTGTTTGAATTTCAACAAAAAACTGAAAAATTGTTGGCGACTTGTTTAAGACCACATCATCTCACCAGCTCTTTCTGCATTGAATGTGTTAAAATAAAACTCTAGTCAAGTTAGAGAACTGAACAAAATAGATAGTGGAAACTGCAAATCAATTAAAATCTTTTCAGTTTCAATACTGCGTGGTTAATGAGACAGCACTATGGAAAGTTATCATGGCCTTCTATAGCACAAACAAATCATTATAAAGTATAGTTATTTATTTATTTATTTTTTAAGTGGAATTTATGATTTATGCAGTCCTTGAGCGGGGATTATATAACACACAATTCATCAGATATATTACACAAAATTGACTTGTGAGTTCTCCACAAAAACATACGCGGAGTTGTGTTTTGTTTCATTCACACATGTTTGAGTAATCCTATTATTACATCTTCAAAGCTCAAAACGCTCTGTTCCATCTTGTGATGTCATGAAGTGGCAGTTTTCAAGTTAAGTTCAAAGTTCAAAGTCAATTTTATTGTCAATTCTGCCCTATGGGTTCGACATGCAGTGAATCGAAATTTCGTTTCTCTCTGGCCAAGCATTGCAAATAGACTGTACAAAATACAATATAAAGACAAAACAAAAACCTTCTAAGACAAAAATCTAAAATCTAAAATCTAAAGCAGTGCAAAAGAATAAATAAATACCTATTTCCAGATAAATACAGATAAGAAATACCTATTTACATTTAGCTTTATTTCTGAAGAGAGTGGCAATTCCAGGGTTGAAATTAAATAATAAATATTTTCCCTTGTGGATTCATAAAGTTTGTCTAAGTCTAAATGATCAAAATGATTCTAGTATGTGTATGGATTTTAAACACACAGTGGAGCACTCCCTGTATTACCACAAGGTGGAACAGAGTGTTTTCTGTTTGAGAAAAGAACTCAGCCTAAATAAACAGGATTTATGTGTTAAATGTGTGAATGAAACAAAACACAACTCCAAGTCTGTTTGTGATGAGAAAACAACATTAGAACATACAGCGCTGGAAAAAAATAAGAGACCACTGATTTTACTACTTATAGGTACGTGTTTGAGCAAAAGGAACATTTTAGTTTGAGTCTATAAACTACTGACAACATTTCCCCCAAATTCCAAATAAAAATATTATCATTTAGAGCATTTATTTGCAGAAAATGACAAATGGTCAAAATACCAAAAAAGATACATGTTTTCAGAGCTCAAACAATGCAAAGAAACAAGATCAAATTCATTTTAAAACAACATAATACTAATGTTTACACTTAAGAAGAGGTCTCTTATTTTTTACCAGAGCTGTACAATGATACTCGCAGTGGCATCATGCTGGGGGTGTTCTACATGTATCTTTATTAAAAGATTGTTCAAAAGTTACCCTGGTGACACAATGCACACAAAAACTGATAAAAAAAAAAAAAAGTTTTAATATAGTCTGAAAACTCAAGAAAAAATACAAAATAGATTTAAGTGGCACATTTTCAGGAGTCTGTGTGTTCATGCTCCTGTTTAGGTGTTTGAATTTCAACAAAATACTGAAAAACAGTTGCCTAAAGATAGAAATTTTAGGTGTGAGTGACTTGTTTAAGAGCACAAATCATCTCATGTTTTGGACTAAATTGTTTTACTGGATTTTATTCGCTGGATCCTTACGGACAGATTGAGAAGTTTATGGTGAAATACAGAGTTTGACCTGTGCAAAGCCTTCAAAGGTAAGCTAAGTAACAAACCTCGTTTTGTGCTTTTCCGTATAAAAGCCCCATGTGCTCGGGGAGTGATTGTTTTGGGAAATGAATTGCAAAAAGAGGAGACTGTAAGGTTTCATTTGATGTGTAGAGTGTCATGGTACACGATCGGGAATGTGTGTTTTCATGCGAAAAGAAAAAAAAAAAACAGTGAATGGGACCGCGTTTTATTTATACCGTAGTTGCCGGCGAGGGCTCGCACAGCGCCGGGTGCGCTTCACGCGTTCGTGCGCAGGTACGCGAGCTGTCTGCGTTACGGCGCGCCTAGGTGACCCTCGAGGTCTGCCGTAGCTAAAACAGGAAGTGCAATAGCCACCATCCACCTATGCGCCACAAATCCTACACACTGTACCTTTAAAGCCCCAGTGTGTAGGATTCGTGGCGCATAGGTGGATGGTGCTATTGCACTTTCTGTTTTAGCAGACCTCGAGGGTCACCCGGGCGCGCCGTAAGGCGGACAGCCCTCGTACCCGCGCACGAGCCGTGCGGCACTACTGTGTAAATAAAACGCGGTCCCGTTTTTTTCTTTTCTCATGAAAACACACATTCCTGATCATGTACCATGACACTCTACACATCAAATGAAACCTTAGTCTCCTCTTTTTGACTATCCAATTCATTTCCCTGCACAATAATCACTCCCCGAGCACATGGGGCTTTTATATGGATAAGCACAAAACGAGGTTAGCTTACCTTAGAATGCTTTGCACAGCTCAAACTCTGTATTTCACCATAAACTTGCTCTCAATTTGTCCGTAAGGATCCAGCGAATAAAATCCAGTAAAACAATTTAGTCCAAAACGCGTGTTAGATCCATTACGACGTCTGATCCGGCAGCATGCTTGTGTTGTTTACCCAAAACCACAAGCCTTGCCGAAGGCGGAGCCCAAATGTCCTTCTGCGGCTCTTGTATTCAAAATGGCTGCCTCTATATGGGGAAGATCCCCCTTTTATGTGACTATATCTAAGTCCAAAAGAATACTTTGATTTCATGATGGAAGTGAAAAGGCTTGGAAAACAATGTATTTTTGAATGGGTATCTTCAATTTCAGTAATTAACGGGTAAAAATCTTACACACTATCCCTTTAAGAAGAGTTCAGAAATCAATATTTGGTGCAATAACCCTTATTTTTAATCACAGCTTTCATGCGTCTTGGCATGCTCTCCACAAGTCTTTCACATTGTTCTTGGGTGAATTTATTCCACTCCTGCTGCAAGAACTGATGTAGCTCAGCTTTGTGTTTATGTTGGAATTCAACAGACGCTGGAATGGAATGGCTGTAATACATGTAGAGATGCTGATTTCAGAAAAAAATACAGTGGTCTCTTTTTTTTTTTCCAGAACTGTATATCAGAAAATATGAGCACTTCAATGATAATAATAAATGTTGAAAAGGAAAATTCAAAAATCTCCAAGTCACTGCTAAAATAATATTAGTTGCAGCTCAGTTGTTGGTCTGTAAACGTCCAAACCCTCTCTCCGCTCCACGCTGAGACTCTAACTGACGGATACACAGTTGAAATGAGGTCTTCCTCCTGGTGACCATTCCCTTCCTCGTCACGTCCGGATCTAAACGCCACTCGGAATTTCAACTCCTCCTAGGACTGGGCAGGGGCACAGCATACAGAAACACAACGGCACAGCTCCACTTTGGGCTGTGAGCAGGTCTCAGTCCTTATTTTCCTGTCAAAACCTCCGAGATCCAGGGTTGAAGAGGGGAAAGCAAACATCTCCTGGCCCGCGAGATGGTACGCCTGATAGTTTTTATTGTAGCTGCTGTCTTTGAACTAGGATAATATAATACAGAGAGGGAGCAAGGTCAGACAGTCCAATTCAAAGACTCTAAAGTGAATCGGTTTCATCATGGAGCTGTAATATTCTCTGTTTCAAAAGCACAATAGACTGTTTGAAAGCAGATTTTCCTTTGCAGTGGCTCCCAGCTTTGATTTGAACATCAAGGCATACGTATATACAGCTCTGGCAAAAAAAAAAAAAGAGACCGCTGCAAAATTATTAGTTTTTCTGATTTTACTACTTGGAACAAAGTGTGTTCTGAGAGAAGAACTCAGCCTAAATATGCGGGATTTGTGTGTAAAACATGTGGGAATGAAACAAAACACAACTGTAGGTATGTGTATGAGAAAATAGTGTAATAGAGGCCCTTTAACTGTTTGCAAAGTTTCCCTCACTATTCCTATGCTTAAAAGTCTAATTTTATGCAATTTTCTGATCTATTTTTCTTCTTGAGTGGGCTCTCTTCACCACAGATCTGATGTGTAACTTGGCTTGGTGGCGTCACATGCTTGTCTCCATGGCGATAGAGAGTTATATGATATAAAGCTCTGGAAAAAAATAAGAGACCACTGCAAAATTATCAGTTTTTCTGATTTTACTACTTACAGCTATGTGTTTGGGCAAAAGGAACATTTTTGTTTGAGTCTATAAACTACTGACAACATTTCCCCCAAATTCCAAATAAAATATGTGTCCCAGCAGGGCAAATGAGTCCACAACTTGTGATTAGGGAATCCAAGATAAACGAGTTTTTAGATGTTTTTTGTTTTTTTTTTGCAGAATGTGCTAGTTGAGATCATGAAGAAGCCACTCCATGTTTCAGATAACAGCATTAGTGATGTTGAAAACATACATTTTTAATTTCAAATTGGCTTGTTTTTCAGAAAGAAATGGGGCATGTATAAATCAATATATTTTCCCACGCTCGCGCGTCCGCCAATCCCGTTGTGAGAAGCGCCGAAGGGGTTTCCCCTGTTCACCGATCAGCTGTGAAGAGCTCGTGCATATGTACCCTGCACTGCGAGACAATAAGGACATGAAAATGGACTTTTAACTTCTACTTGGACACGTGACACATTCGGGAGACCTTCGGGACAGGTTCTGGACACGTCGGTTTCTCTGGAGCTCATGTACAAAGTGCGACTTAGCTCCGAAAGAGCGTGGATATACACGATATGCGCATACATGTGGAGATACGCAAATTATCCGAAAACACCGCAACACGGGGTGAGTCATATTATTATCATATTATTTCTGCATCAAATGGAGATATTAGGTGAAAGCAGCGGCTTGTGTCAACATTAACCTGTGTACGTGTGTGCATGTGTATGTGCGTGTCTGTACAGGACTAAACCAGGACTAAAGCAGGACTAAAGAAGGACTAAACCAGGACTAAAACCGGGACTAAACGTTACGATTAAACTCAGTAGATACAATTTCGGGTAAATATCTCACAAGTGTTAGTTAAAGCGTGAATTCACTTTTGATTAATGTAATGACGGCAAAGAATTATTAGAAAAAGCTACATCACAGCGGTCAAAGGAAGATTACACTATATAAAATAAATATAATTGTTATTACATTTAAAGTTGATTTAAAGGGTCCATATTACACTCTTTTCTGATCTATGTTATAATGTTGTTTCTTCATCACAAACACACCTGGGAGTTGTGTTTTGTTTCATGCACACATGTTTAACACACACATCCTGCATATTTTAGGCTGAGTTCTTCTCTCAAATGGAAAACGCTCACACTGTTCCACCTTGTGATGTCATGTGGTAATACAGAAAGTGCTCAATTATGTTTTTAAACACATTCTCTAGAATCATTTAGATCATTTCAGCATGGAATCACATGTTTCTACTGAACAAATGGTAGCTGTTAACATGAGGACTACTGCTTCATGACATCACAAGGTGGAACAGAGCATTAGGAGCTTTGGAGATGTAGACAGACTTATAATAAAGGGTTACTCAAACATGAACGTAATGAAATGGTATGTTTGTGAGGAAGTAACAGCATTCTAATGCAGATTAAAGCTCACAAAAGTCAATTTTACATAATATCTTTCTATCTAATCTTTAAAGGTGTATTATGTAAGACCCTTTGTTGTTATTGTGTTGCTCAGAGCATTCCAAGCAACACAATAACACACATCTCCAAGGTACAAGAAGATGACGGATTGTAAATCATAAAAGTTATATAATGAGTCTTTAAATTATTATCAAATAATCTCAGCTGTAAAAACGCCTCTAATTAAATAAATGCAAGATAAACAGGTTTAATATTATGAGGCAAGCAGATGTGAACCTCCAACAGAAAAGTTACACTCCAACACTACATCAGAACTGGGACTAAACTTGGGCTAGACCAGGATTTAACTAAGGCTACGTTTATATGGCGACGATCAAAACAGAAGACGCAAAAGTGGCGTCTCGTCTTCAATCCTTTAGACGAGCGTTCTCAACGGGAAATGTTTGTTTATACAAAGACGCAAAAGTGGGCGAATTCGATTGAATATGCATGCCAGGCCGCTAATATAATGTCAGAGCTACCTTTTTCAGGACACCACAGGGGCTCTCATCACGGTTGTTTCGCCCTCGATGTAGGGTCGGAGCTCTTCGCTTAATGCAACAAGAGCATAGACCGCGGAACGCATTTGAACTAGGGGGGGCCACAATCGCAAGAGGGTGTCACCGAAATGTTTGGTCGGACATAATGCTTAGCCTATAGGCTACATTATACACGGACAGGCACGTAATGCGTATCTCAGTCATGTCAACCAGCACAGAGCCACACAGCATAAAATGTACAAGAAGAGCACCTCGGTAGTCGGTGGTAACGCAACTCAAACTGCTAAAGTGCTAAAGCACTATTAGAAACACAGAACACAGACAAGTGCACTTGGTGGTGCTCGGACAGAGGAAAGTATGGGAATATGCCTGCAGTTTTAGCAGAGCTGTGTGTGTGTGTGTTGCGTGCGCGTGTGTGTTTCCACAATATGCCAGATAACTGCGCAGAATAATGCCCAAAGAGCCAACGCTAACCCAGCATCAGTTATGACTTTAGTTCACAATATGCCAGCACAGAAGTGCGCAGAACTGCCCAGAAGTGCCAACAAGAGCTTGTTTAGTCATTCTGAAGTTTTCCACCCAAGCACTGTCAGCAACTAATCCATTCTCAAAATTGTCCCACCACTGACTGGTTCTGCCCGGTCTTGTCCAAACTCGCCTCTGTCGCCTGCGACGTATTGTTATTGTTTTTACCGGCTTGGCGCATCCAGTCAGCTGTATGCGGCGTGAACATGTTTTGCGCTTCTTGCCGTTTAGACGGAGACGCGACCCGGGCCGTCTTCAAAACTCCACACTCTGGAAGGAGTCTTCAGATTTTTGCGGTTTCAGAGCCCGACGGCGGCGCCGCCGTATAAACGAAAGACACTTCCGATAGAATAATTTGTCGTTTTCAGTCGCAATCGTCCTCGTCTAAACGGCCCCTAAGGCTGCATCCCATTTCTCTGTCTTACCCCTTCATCTTACCCGTACCCCTTGGTTTTGCTCGTTCATGTGAGGACAAGGGGTGTCCCGATTCTAATTTTGATCAAGGGCTAGGGCCACGACCGAGGGCTACATCCCACTTGAAATGAAGTAAGCTCTCGACCAGACTTGAAACGAAGGGGTACGCCTACAAGCTCAGGCAGGTTTTGGGATCAGGATGGCAGCGTCACATCGACCAGCAAAGGAGTCTCATAAATGTATTTTCAGCAGTTGTAATTATAGATTAACAGTTTAGCATGGTTTACAATTATGACATTTCAAGATTCAAGATTCAAGATTGCGTATTGTCATATGCAGGATCAACACAGGGTCAACAATGCAATGAAATGCTTAGGATTAGAAGAACCCGTTGACTCCCTAAGATAGTCAAGAAGTACTAATAGCATGCAATAATAGTACATGGTAAAAAAGTGTTGCAAAAAGTGCAGCGGAAAAAGCCGACTTAGACTTAGACAGACAAACTTTATTGATCCACAAGGGAAATTGTTTTGGGTACAGCTCACTCATTAAATATAATATATAATATATAATATATATAGTAAAAAGAAAAAAATAGATGGAATAGACCAGTGTCAGATGAGAAACAATATAATAATAAAAAAATGTAATAAAATATGATAAAATACAAAGGTACAGGTAGGATTAAATAAGGTGTAAGTAGAGTATTTCACAGATTGCACATAATATAGTATAGTATAAGTATTGCACGTGGGTTATGAAGCAGGATATTGCACAGGTTATTGCACAGGTAACAGTAGCATTTACAGTGAGGTAGTGGCATACATGATAATACTTATGTTCTGAGTCACTTTTAGTGAACTGTTGTTGCAGTTTTAATTGTAGTGATGTCTGTTTAGCCGACGTTATCGTTTTCATCGAACTTTCATGTATAAACAAGCTAGTTTTTTTTGTCGAGCTGAGGTACCTGATAATCCTTGACATTTGATTACGTTTGTTTGCATCATTTGTTGTCGCCTCTGTAGACGTAGCAGCCAGGTAGAGGCAACGGATGATGACGCAAACGGTAATCGAGTGGCGTCCCATTTCTTAGGGGAACATTCGTACCCCAAGCCCTCTCAGTTCGTTATCGAGGGGCAAGACAAAGATGTAGATAAAGGGGTAGGGGAAGGGGTATGACAGAGTAATGGGATGCAGCTTAGGACTAGAAGAAGACTAAACCAAGAGTACATCAGGACTAACCTGGGATCAAACAAAGACCAAATTGAATGCACCTAAAGTCACTACTTTGCACCTTCGATGATGATAATAATGATGGTCTGTTTCATATTTTTGTCTTGTTGTTGCTTGGTGGTGGTAAAATACAACTGCCATTAAAACTGCCTTGGGGCTAACTGACAACGACATGGCTGCCGACTGTGCCAGCTCCAACCATCACCAATATCTCACACAGGCAAGGTGGGTAAAGTGCCTTGCCCAAAACCATAAACAAAAACAGGATTCAAACCCACCTCCTTTGCCGGCCTCATTCATATTTTTGCTAAAATAACCATCAAATTTCCTGGGAAATTCCCAGGCATGGCATCAGCATTAGAGAGCGTTAACCTGGCTTTCTGAGACAAACAACATTGATTCCTCAGATGCTGCTGCTGCTTAAAGTGGAATTAAGTCACACATAAGAACACAAATTAGAGATGAGGAGGAGAAACTTCAGCAGTCAACAAAACAACCACAATTTGTCTAGAGAAGATTCTCTCTTTAAAGAAGATGTATTTTGATTTTGTCTCTTATATGTTTTTAATTTATGACCAATTATTTTGACATTTTAGATCTCAGTGCTGATCTAAAACCACTTAAAGGTCCGGTATTATGCAAAACTGACTCTTGTTAAGCTTTACGTTTTGTTTCACATATGTTTGAGTAACCCTTAATTATTAATCCATCCATATCTCCAAAGCTCAAAATGCTCTGTTCCACCTTATGATGTCATGAAGCTCTAGTTTTCAAGTTAACAGCTACCTTTTAATTTCGGTTTTGTAGAGATTTGAATCATCGAAAAATAAGATAAGATAAGATAAGATAAGACTTTATTGATCTCACACAGGAGAAATTTACTTGCCACAGTAATTGGAATGATTGTAATGAAGGTGTATGGAGTTCAAAAACAGAGTGGAGCACTTTCTGTATTACCACATGACATCACAAGGTTTTTTTTTTCTGTTTGAGAAAAGAAATCAGCCTAAAAATGCAGGGTTGAACGTGTTTAAATGAAACAAAGCACAATGTTAGAATAGGAAAAAACATTATAAGGGTGATTCTCCAACTACAGTCAAATTTGGTCATGATATTTTTCAGAAAATCCAACACATATTTTTAGAAATATTTAGAATTGTTCTACTTCATCACAATGTGTAGAAACATTAACTGACAGTGGTTGGAAATTACATAAATATGAAATAAATAATAATAAACAATAACAATAAATAAAGTGATGGAAATGACTGTTGTGGAAATGACAATGTTTAGCATTTCTTTTAAAATCTCATGACATATTAGCATGCTAATCTCTGTTTTAGAGTTAGCATAAAATATACTCAAAATGCAAAATATAAAATGGTATTTTTCTCATTATTTGTACATTCAAAGGAAATATGAGTGTTTGGAAATGACGAACAATAAACCTACTCTTGGTTTTGCAAAACTCAACCTTGATTTTGTTCTTGTTTCCCTTCCTTCCATGGAGCTAACACTGCTATGCTAACATGAGCTCCTGTCACATCACAACTGATGTGGTTCAAGTCGACAAAGGTTAAAAAAAAGTAAAAAGTTACATTTTGTGGTGGAAATGACAGTGATCCTAGGGACAGGTGTTCTTTTTATGAAAAATAAATAAAATACTAATATATCTTTCAAGGACATGATATTTTTCATTAAAATAAGGAATTTCTGTGCCATTTGTCAGTGAAGTTACTGTTGAATCAAATTTAATTTCAGTCTTATGAGGGACTGAGAGTCCAAAACCTGGCCAAGGGACAAAGGACATATAACAAAAACACTCAATATAAAACCATATTTTATAGAATAAAAATAGTAATTTATCTATCATGATTTTTTTGTAAGTTCGTCTTTGTGTCTAGTAAGTGCAGCATGAATAAAAAAATGACAAACGTGTTTTTGTTTTTCTTATTTCTGCCTGGGACACAAATTCTTTGATAGTTGGAGAATCACCCATAACATAGATCTGAAAGTAGGTTAATATGGGCTCTTTAATAATAGAAACTTCACTCCCTTTTCAAAATAGCAGAATTGTTTCCACCTTCCGTTTTATGGTACATCACTGTCAACATCATCACTATAAAGTATAAAGTAATGTTAAAACTGGCTTGTGAGTATGACATCACTGATATCTGAAAGACACCACCTATCCCACTGGTCTCCTCGTTTCTGCACAGCAGTGACGGCAGAGAAGAGATGAAAATGAAAGGAGGCTGCTCTGTGAACCCAATCACAAACCTCCACCGCTCCAAACAGGAAATGAACAAGAAGAAGAAGCAGATCCTCACAGCTGCAGTGAAGAGATACGGCGGCCATGATGGCACTTCACAACACGCCGGAGTCTCAGACCACTCCATCAGAACCAGCGAGGACTGTACCAGCGATCTGAGCTACAGAGTGTCTGTGCGATGGGATTAAACCAGGTCTAACTAAAGCCTGAACCAGGTCTAACCTAGGACTAAACCAGGTCTAACTAAAGTCTAAACCAGGTCTAATCTAGGGCTAAACCAGGTCTAACTAAAGTCTAAACCAGGTCTAATCTAGGGCTAAACCAGGTCTAACTAAAGTCTAAACCAGGTCTAATCTAGGACTAAACTAGGTCTAACTAAAGTCTAAACCAGGTCTAATCTAGGGCTAAACCAGGTCTAACTAAAGTCTGAACCAGGTCTAATGTAGGACTAAACCAGGTCTAACTAAAGTCTAAACCAGGTCTAATCTAGGGCTAAACCAGGTCTAACTAAAGTCTAAACCAGGTCTAATCTAGGTCTAATCCAGGTCTAACTAAAGTCTAAACCAGATCTAACCTATGTCTGAACCAGGTCTAATCTAGGATTAAACCAGGTCTAACTAAAGTCTAAACCAGGTCTAACTAAAGTCTAAACCAGGTCTAATCTAGAATTTAACCAGATCTAATCTAGGTCTAATCCAGGTCTAACTAAAGTCTAAACCAGATCTAACCTATGTCTGAACCAGGTCTAATCTAGGACTAAAACAGGTCTAACTAAAGTCTAAACCAGGTCTAACTAAAGTCTAAACCAGGTCTAATCTAGAATTTAACCAGGTCTAATCTAGGACTAAACCAGGTATAACTAAAGTCTAAACCAGGTCTAACCTAAATCTGAACCAGGTCTAATCTAGGACTAAACCAGGTCTAACTAAAGTCTGAACCAGGTCTAATCTAGGACTAAACCAGATCTAACTAAAGTCTAAACCAGGTCTAACCTAAATCTGAACCAGGTCTAACTAAAGTCTAAACTGTAGGTATAACCTAAGTCTGAACCAGGTCTAATCTAGGACTAAACCAAGTCTAACTAAAGTCTAAACCAGGTTTAATCTAGGACTAAACCAGGTCTAGCCCAGAACTAAACCTGGTCTAACCCAGAGCATTATACCAGGTTTAACCCAGGACTAAACTATAGGTCTAACCCATGACTAAATCAAGTCTAATCTACGACTAAACCAGGTCAAACCCAGGACGAAACCAGGTTTAGCCTAAGACCAAACCAGATCTAACTGAAGTCCAACCCAGGTCTAACCCACTACTAAACCAGGTCGACTAATCCAGGTCTAACCCAGGATTCAAACCAGTCTAATCCAAATCTACACTAAACCAGAACTAAACCAGGTCTAATCCAGGACCAACCAAGGAATTAACCTCTCAAGTCTCTCTATACTGTATATAAAGTGGTAAGAGAGCCACATCTGCCCTGGGGTAGACTGACAGATGTGCCAATCACTCACATTCATACAGACAAGGTGGTGAAGTGTCTTGCCCAAGGACACAACAATAGTGACTCTGCTGCCCAACTATCAAACCAGGTATTCCCAGCGGTCTCCCATCCCAGCAGTAATCAGGACCAACCCTGCTAAGCTTGAGATCAAACGAGATCGGGCATTCTAAAGGTGGTATGAAAATATGTCCCTTTTCTAATGACATTTTTATGGAATTTTACTGAATTCTTGGTCTACTAACCAAGTATGTCTCATCTCAGGCCTGACCATGGACTCATTTGAGAAGTGATCCAAGAATAACCTAAAAGTATGCAGTGGCCTTTAGTCAGATTCATTAGTTAACTCCAGCAGCTCTCCCTCCGTAGACCTGACCTGTCTGGAGGTTAGCGTGTCCGTGCTAATTAGAGAGGAATTCAAACCTGCGGTGATCTGAACCTTCATCACTGAGGTAAGAGCGGTGTAAATATTCAACAGTAGAACTCCTATCTACACTAAAATGACCGAAATTATGTGAATGTTTTACTGTGTGATTTTGGGCAGTTTTAACCAATTAGAATTGGACTTGTAGACATACAGGAAGTGCTCCACTGTGTTTTTTAACTTCGCCTTCACTAGAATCACCGAGATAAATTCATTCATTCATTCATTCATTCATTCATTTTCCTCTGCTTTTCCCGAGTTTGGGTCGCAGGATAACTTCAATCCTGTAATTCCCAACCTCTACTACCACTAAACTACTGTACCACATCATGACATCACAAGGTGGAACAGAACATTTAGAGCTTTGGAGATGCAGACAGGGTATATTTTTGATGAGGTAACGATATTATAACTAGATTTTGAGTAATATAAGACCTATTAACTGTATATCATTTGTAAAATCAGATGCCCAAAGCTCATACTTGAAACCTAAAAAATTCACCTTTTACATTTTACTCTTTCTTACTAACGAACTCCAACCAGAGTAATATATTTTTTAAGTTCAAAGTTCAAAGTTCAAAAGTTCAAAGTCAGCTTTATTGTCAATTCTGCCATATGTGTTCAACATACAGTGAATCGAAATGTCGTTTCTCTCTGGCCAGGTAGTGCAAAAAGACAGTGTACAAAATACAATATGAAGACAAAACACAACAAAAACTATCTAAGACAGAGATCTAAGTTAAAACTAAAGTCTACGGTCTAAAATCTTAAAACAGTGCAACATAATAAATAACAAATATATTTATTTGTTATTTATTTGTTGTTATTTATTTGTTAACTCTATCCTACTCTGCTTCTGTGCTGATTACTCACATTAAAACACATTAAATTTGGCTACATTTATATGACGACGGTCTGAACAGAAGACGCAAAAGTGGCATCACCTCTTCACTTTTTATTCCGCGTTTAGACGAGCGTTTTCGGGAGGAAATGTGCGTGTATACGGTCACGCAAAAGTGTGTGGAATTCGATTGGGTATGCATGCCAGGTGGCTAGGTGGTGCTGTGATTCATTATCACTAGGTCTGTCAGTATAACGTGTTAATTAGATTAATTAATTACACTGCAAATTAACGCAATTAATTATGAGTGGCAATTCAATGCATACGCATTTTAAATTTGGTGTGCGGTGAGCAAATCGCTGCCAGGGCCTTTGAACGGCAGGTTTATTTATAAAAAGAACGAAGACGGGACGATCAACAAGAACAAGGTGATTTGTAGCTTTTGTTAAAAAGAATTTTCCGATCACCGAAGCTGCTCAAGCCTGACAGATCATTTGAACGATAAACACGTCCAACAAGTTCTATTGTTAGCGGTGATAGAGCGAGCGTGAGCGCACTTCAACAAACCACCGAACTACGCTCGCAGAATTTGGGAAACAAATGAGCGAAGCGAACACTTGCAAACTGACAAACTCAATCGCAAAGTGGGTTCGCTTGCTCGCTTGATTACTCACTCACTCACTTTCAATCTCTCTCACTCTGTCACTCTTAAAATGCGATTAATTAGATTAATTAATTACAAATCCTGTAATTAATTACATTAATTTTTAAATAGCCTGACAGCACTAATTATCACTATGTCCGCGTGCATGCGTAGAATCTTCTTTCTTCTGTGTTGTGACATAAATGCGTAGCGACGTCACCAGATTTGACCAGAGTTTGTGTCTTGGGAAGCGTAAACGAAAACGCTACGGCGGAGCGTATTCAAGTTTTCCACTTTGGAGGGCGGTTTCAATTTTTTGCATTTTTATGCCCCCAAAACGCCGTCACCGACAAAACAAAATGCACTTCTGATCAAATATTTTGTTGTTTTTACCCGTAAGCGTTGTCGTGTAAACAGGCCTTTAAAAAGAAAAATGTGTCTTTTCACTAAGGAACTGTCACATCACTACCTCCATTTGAAAAGCTCCGTAGTGCACCTTTACAAGATAAATAATCTAGTATTTCCTATAGTATTGTTATGATTATCTGCCCCAGCATCTGTCTTTGAAACTTCACTTTTGAGTTCAACCAAATGGAGGAAAAAAAAAACAAATCTTGGAAAGCATCGAGTGCGTGGTCAGTGTTAGAGTATGGGACAGAGGACATGCGCTGTTTTTTTTCCATAATTCATGAGAGAATGCTTGAATGCATCACGGTGAATGTGAAGAGAGAAGATTTAGAGCAGGTAGGATGGAGAGAGTGAGAGAGAGAAAGAGAGAGGGAGGAGGAGAAGAGGCGTGCGCAGAGTCCAAAATTAAAAGTGAATGGGATTTCTCAGTCAGCTGGAGACAGTAATTGATGGTCAGATTAAGTGAAGGAGGATGTGTTCATGTCGACTGTGGAGAAGGGGGGGGTTGGGGGGTAGGTGGAAAGATGGGGAGGGTAGAGAAAGAGAGAGAGAGAGTGATGACGGTGATGAAGAGGTTGGTTAAACAAGCAGGTAATACAACAGAGCGATGCTTTGGATGAGTGATTTTGAACGCTACAAGACTTGCTAAAGAAAATGGGCGAACCGACTTGACCCGGAGCAAACATCAGTAAAGCTGGTTTAGATACAAAGTCTTAACCGGGACTTAACAAGAGAAAAAAGGTACCAATGAAAACTCAATAATCCACCAAGGAGAAGAGTCAAAAACAAAACAGACTAAACCAAAACTTATGTTAAAGATCCCATGACATGGTACTTCTTGATGCTTTTATATGGCTCCTTAATGGTTCCCTAATACTGTAAATGAATCCTTCTTCAAAATCAACACTCAGTGCATGAGAAACAGAGATAAGCTGAGAAAGAGTAATTTTTCTCACTCTGAACACTCTATAATGGGCGTTGTTGCTTGAATGCAAATGAGGAGAAAAGAGCTGGCCAATAGTAGAGGGTGGGGGCGTGGCCAAACGCTCCGCTCTCGCTCTGAGCGCTCAGATGATCCATTTCCTTGTTTTTGCACGGGGGAGAGATTTGAAGCGTTCCATTGAAAAATAAACACATTTCCACATAAAATAAAATTAAACCACTGCTGTTCAAAGGTCCAGAGGCTCAGATAAAGGACTTCCGAGCCTAGAAACACTCGGACGTGCCTCCAGGCAAATAAAAAAAACGCATTTCGCATTGCCTAGCGCATTCGCAGTCCAAACTCTCTGGGCGTGATTTACAGAGATGCTGAGTACAGACAGACGGGGGTGAAACTGCATTTGCATTTCTTTTTTCGATCTGACGTTAATAAGGTGCCTTGTTCAAAATCGCCCGTTTGAGCTCTGATTTTTTGTAACGAAAGGATACGCCTAAATGCTCAGGCAACTTTTGGGAACAGGGTAGGGGAGCTCACATTAATGTTCAAAAACCTCAGAAAGTGAAAATTTCAGTGAAACATTGAACATTACAATATTTTGAAAAATAACCTGTGTATATACCTGTGTATAAACCTGTAAAACCACATGAAGAGAGATTTTTTCAGCTTGATAAATATAGCCTACATGTAGCTGCAGATTTTTTAGGGATGATTGTAGGACAGGACACTATAAGATGGGTCTTTCTCAAAATAATGATCTCCAAAATAAGTATACATTTTTATCAGTTTATATCTTGCTTTTTAATCATCACCCAGTTTAAGTAATTTGGTGAGAGTGACAGAGCTCTGTGGTTTAACGCTCTGGGGAGCGGAAAGTCCCGTCTTTTTGCTCACAATAACCTATGGCTTCGACAGAAACAAAGAAAACAGCTGAGGATTACATTATGGCTCTACCTGTCTCCTTTTCTGTGCGGGTGGCGCTCCCGTCGGCTGGTGCGGACCTGCCGCTCTGACCCGCCGCTCTGACCCACGGCGATGCGCACGACAACTATGGTCTTACTGAAGGAAGCGAGCGAAATGCGATCGAAATGAATCTGTTTGTAGTTGGCTTGTCCCTAACGCATGTGCACATTCCCATGTGCAAACTGAATCTATCAGACTGGATTCCGTGTGTCAAACCAGCGCTGAGTTCAGGTTAGATTTTATTTTATGCGCTGAAAAGGATTTGATGTGCGCACTGAACGTCTGGGCAGTGCGCGATTGCGCACGCGCGCACCTTAGAGGGAACAGTGCTCATAAATGTATTTTCAGCAGTTGTAATTATCGATTAACAGTTTAGCATGGTTTACAATTATGACGCTTATGTTCTACGTTACTTTTAGTGAACTGTTGTTGTGGTTTTAATTGTAGTGATGTCTTTTTAGCCGACGTTATCGCTTTCATCTAACTTTCATGCATAAACAAACTATTTTTTTTTTGTCGAGCTGAGGTACTCGATAATCCTTGACATCTGTTTACGTTTGTTTGCGTCAATTGTTGTCGCCTCTGTAGACGTAGCAGCCAGGCAGAGGCGAGGGATGATGACGCAAACAGTAATCAAGTGGTGTCCCATTTCTTAGGGGAACATTCGTACCCCTAGTCCTCCCAGTTCGTTATCGAGGGGCAAGACAAAGATGTAGACAAAAGGGTAGGAGAAGGGGTAAGACAGAGCAATGGGACGCAGCCTAAGTGTCTTGCCTAAGGACACAACAGCAAGATTCATCAGTGAGAGCTGGAATTGCATTGCCAACCTGTGGGTCAGTGGATCTGATTGTTCTCCCAATGATGCTTATGTCGATAACAGGATTTGAACCCTCAGATCAGTGAACAAACACTCTACTGTCACTACTTTAGCTAATACTACTTTACTTTACTACTACTTTGCTTACTTTACTACTCTGACTGTTGTACAATTAGAGGTTCCTCCCTCTAGCATTGGTGGTAAAAGTATTAACATCTTCGCTTCGGACTGGCTCTTTGGTTGCTGTAAGACTTGCGTTTGAAATTACAAAAATGCAAATACGCCCCATAACTGCAAGCCTCGATGAGCTTCATTTGACTGGAGCCGAACGCTTAGTCCACTTCTTTATACAGTCTGTGCTTATAATGATCAGTATTGCGATTTAAAAAGTCCAAAAATAATGATCCACGGGTGTCATAGATTATACTATAGCAGACCAAGCAAAATACAGCTCTGGAAAACAATAAAAGACCACTGCAAAATTATCAGTTTTTCTGATTTTACTACTTATAGGTATGTGTTTGGGCAAAAGGCACATTTTAGTTTGAGTCTAAAAATATTATCGTTTAGAGCATTTATTTGCAGAAAATGACAAATGGTCAAAATAACAAAAAGATACATGTTTTCAGATCTCAAACTGCAAAGAAACAAGATCAAAACAACATAATACTAATGTTTACACTTAAGAACACTCTTATTTTTTTCCAGAGCTGTATATCTTTATGTACTTGGTGTTATCTTAGTCCTTTGTTACTTTGAGTTTCCACTTTCTCCAGCCCAGTCCTCCATTCTTTGAGCAGCTTTCAGCTCCATTGGCGCAGTATAGATTTACGCCCTACACACCCACAAATATAAACCAAGCTCTTTTTCTGCACTCCTTTCACGTGAGAGTCTAACCATAAATCTTTTGTACCACCATCATTCATGCAGCGATCCCCCCTGTGAGCAAACAGAGCCATCCCGAGTGGCGGCCATCTTGTTTGCCTTATGTTGGTTGTTGATCTACAGCTCCCTTTTCTACATGACGCTTCACACATGGTTCACACATGTCTCGCCTGGTGGTCCGCAGGAGGGGCGCACGTCAATAAGAACTACCCCAGCAGCGTGTTATTGATCGTGAGCATCGATGAGCGTCAGTGCAGAGTAAATATAGGCGTGGAACTCATACCAGGGACATATATCAGGGAGCTGGAAGGTTTACGGAGAAGACAGAAGAAGACACTGAAGAGAGGAGGCTACCGGCTAACGCATGGATCAGCTTAATGTGCAAGTAATGACAGCTCTTTAATGGGGTCTGTTAGAGGTCCTACTCATAAATTATGCAAAGTGGACTCTTTGAAGGTTTGAGTTTGAAGGTTATAACATTAAAACATACACAGTTATGTTTTGTTTCATTCTCATATGTTTGAGTAATTCTTTATTATTCGTCCCAAAAGCCCAAAATGCTCTGCTCAACCTTGAAGTGGTAGTTTTCAAAAGTTTTTAACAGTTTTTAACAGCGACCGTTCAGTAGAGATCTGAAATAATCCAAATTATTCTCATGAAGGTGTATGGAGTTTACACGAGAACGCTTACGGGTAAAAACCACAAAATATTTTATCGGAAGTGCCTTTCGTTTAGACAGTGATGGTGTTTGGGGGCTTAAAAACGCAAAAAAGTGAAACCGCCCTCCAAAGTGGAAAACTTGAATACGCTCCGCCGTAGCGTTTTCATCTACACTGCCCAAGACGCAAAACTCTGGTCAAATCTGCTGACGTTGCATGCGCGTTTACGTCACATCGGTCCATATATCAGTGTACTTTGTTTGGCAGGACTCCCAGTCCACACCTTGTTGCGCCTTTGTTGCTTTGTAGTCAGACACCCCCCCCTTCTACAGAGAGAGGCCAACTTTTTATTAACTTAACTGAGTTCTTAAACATTAAACTTTAAAATTAAACATAAACTTTAAATTTAATTAAACATTAAAATTAAATTAAAATGTAAAATTAAATATGTTATTTGTGTTATTCGCTGAATTGAAGCCCGCCCACACTGAAAGCTGATTGGCTAGTTTTGCTGAGTGTAACCAATCAGCACGTTCTCTGGCCAGCGCTCTCTTAAACACACACGCACACACACACACACACACACACACACACGCAGGTTCCACGAGCGCAAAATTCTCTCTCTCTCTCTCTCTCTCGTGCGCATTCCGTTTGAAGTAGTCCGTGCATGATACAAGACTTATTATCTTGCGTGCACGCTCTGCGCAGTCCAAAAAAAAACAAAAAAAACCTCACGTTGTCTAAAATCCGGGATATTTTATCTGACTCGCGAAACTTCCGGGAGACTTGGGATGAACTTCTTCGTCTGACCACACAATTTTTTTTTTGCTACCAGTAGCCATGTTTTGTTTGCTTTTCGTGGTACAGATGAGAAGAATGAAGATTCTACGCATGTGTGCGGACATAGTGATAATGTATCACAGCACCACCTAGCCGCCTGGCATGCATACCCAGTCGAATTCCACACACTTTTGCATCACCGGGACTAAAAAATTAAATCAAGGACTAAACCATGAGTAAATCAGGACTGAACTTGGACTTAGCCAAGACTAACCCGGGATTTCCTCCCGAAAACGCTCCTCTAAACGCGGAATAAAAAGTGAAGACGCGACGACACTTTTGCGTCTTCTGTTCAGACCGTCATCATATAACCATAGCCTAAAAGACAGTGGAGCACTTCCTATATTACCACATGGCACAACAAGGTGGAGTGTTTTCTGTTTGAAAGAAGAACTCAGCCTAAATATGCAGGGTTCATGTGTTAAACGTGTGAATGACAAAATGCTTGAATGTGTGAATGCTTTTGATGAGGAAACAACATTATAAGGTCAGAAAATAGTGTAATATGGACTCTATAAAAGAAAAAAAGACGTGTGGATGTAGAATGAATACACTTATGCAAAAACTGATTGAAGTGAGTGATTCATCAAATTATACACTTGTTCTGATGGTCAAAGTGGTCAAGTGATACACGAGGCCATGCGTTTTGTGCACTCTTGGGTGTAAAAAAAGAGCACGACTGCACATGTTTAATGGGCAGGAGAGCCACCGGAAGTACCGTACTCGGCCCATTGACTTGAATTAGCAGCCATGATAAATGACACAATTTGAGCTTTATTACGTTACATATTGTGTGTTTTACCTATTTATATTATATACAAGTTTACTGTACTTTTGCTACGGGTATATGTGATGTTTTAGTCATGGTGTTTATTGTCTTGTTTATCAGATGTGTAATGTTCACTGTGGGCCTAGGGAGCGCTGCAATTTCAAATCCTGTGTGTGCAACCTGTACATGTGTTTTTTCACAATAAAGCTGACTTTGAACTTTGAACTTTGAATGTTTAGACCCCGGAGCATGATAGACATACAGTTGTGAGGTGAGAAGGAGGTTTTTAGCCCTAGGTTTGTTCCTGCAGGCTCAAAGGGTTATAGAGGTATAGCTATTTGATGAGGAGGACTTGTTTAGCCCTGGGTTTGTTCCTGCAGGCTCAGACCGTTCTAGAGGTACAGTTGTGTGGTGAGGAGGAAGTGTTTAGCCCCGGGTTTATTCCTGCAGGCTCAGATGGTTATCAGAGAAATTGGTTGCGAGAGCTCTGTCCTCACAGTGGAGCTGCGTCATCCATCAACACGACACGACTATCGGACGATCACACGTGGACGAGGAGAGGAGCTGAAATACAGAGCAGTCGAAAGTAAACAACAACATGTTCTAAAGGGGCTATATTATGCAACATTGACTCCTGAGAGCTTTAAACCATGTTATAATGCTGTTACATCATTAAAAACATACCCAGAGCTGTGTTTTGTTTCATTCACACAGTAATTATTGTACAACCCAAAAGCTCACCTGGTGATGTCATATAGTGATGTCATATAGTGGTACAGTCATACCTAACCTTACGAAAGACCCAACTAAAGAATAATCCAAGTTACGCAACGCCTTCACTTAAAATTTTCGTCTCTAAATACGAAAGAAAATTCAAGATACGAAACGCGAAATCTCAAAAATTCAAATAATACGGGCTCGAATGTGCGGTCGAATGCGCGCTCGGCTTCGCAGCAGCCCGAATCCCCCATAGTGACTCAACTTATGAAAAATTCACGTTACGAAACCACTTTGGAACGAATTAATTTCATAAGGTGAGGTATGACTGTAGTTTGATTGGTAGAGACTGAACAATTCCAAGGATAA
The DNA here is from genome assembly GCA_036785185.1 of Paratrypauchen microcephalus. Lineage (NCBI taxonomy): Eukaryota > Metazoa > Chordata > Actinopteri > Gobiiformes > Gobiidae > Paratrypauchen > Paratrypauchen microcephalus. Next base: position 1,753,240 of record JAVJIX010000160.1, read on the forward strand.
AATGATCCAATTGATTATAGTGAATGGAGTTTAAAAATACATATACACAAATACATATACACAAAACTCATAATTAGATGCAGACAGTATATCTGTATTGGGGCAAGACAGATTTGGCTAAAATACATGAAAGAAAATCAGAAGTCCTTTAAATTCCATTATTACTGAATTGAATTGAATACAGTTTCCCAAGATACTTTTATACTCTTATGTGAGTAGTTTATTGGACCACCTTTCTTGAGTACATGTTTGCCAACTCCAGCTGGTTGAAGCCATACTAAACTTTGTCTTATATTCACTTTGTAAAGAAACAGAGCCAAATTGCCCTTGAAAAAAAAACGAAATCTAAATGTGAGTCGTGACAGAGGTGACGGGGCGTAAAGTGCTCCAATTAAAGTGTTATTATCAAGTCATTACTGAGAAAGTGAGTAGGAAAGTTGTGTTTTTGTTTTGTTTTGTTTTGTTTTTTTGAGTCCTGAGACAGATACACAAAAATGATTCAAGGCCAGTCACTGTCACGGCCATGTCTATTGATACTTTGCAGTGACCTCATGCCGGGGGTGTTCTACATGTATCCCTATGGTGGAATGTTCATCGGTTACCATGGTGACACAATGCACACGTCACCAGTGCCAAAAATGAAGTTTTAAAATGAAGACTGAAAATTCTAAAAACAAGCTCAGATTAAAAGCTAACTTGAGTACACACAGTTGCAGACAGCAGTACCTACAATCAGCATCACCTGCAAGGGAATGTTGATGACACTTTTGTTTACTTTTAACACTGCTTTATCTGTGGTAAATGGTCACATGGTTATATAGCTGTGGTAAATGGTTATATAGCGCTTTTCCACCTTCAAGGCACCCAAAGCGCTTTACAAGGAACCACGCACACATTCACACACCAGTCTACACAGACACTGGGGGCGAGGTGGGTTAAGTGTCTTGCCTAAGGACACAACAGCAGCATTCATCTGTGGGAATTGTACCACCAACCTGTAAGTCAGTGGATCTGACTTCTCAACCAATGATGTTTTTTATGTCAAGAGCGGACCACCAACCTTTGGATCAGTGGACAGTGGATGCTCTACCAACTGAGTTACTGCCGCCCAACTACTCCATGGACATTTTACACTACTGCCAAGGTAACGCATTTTTTTACCCTTTCCAAGCTCTATTCATCTAAATTTCCAAGTGAATTTTGAATACAAATGGTCACATCTTTGTATAGCGCTTTTCAACCTATCAAGGCCCCCAAAGCGCTTTACAACAAGGAACCACTCACCTTGCCTGGTTTACACCAGACCATATCACAAGTGATATATGGTCTGGGAGCCACCTACTGAATATCTCGTAGTGGAGGTGTGGTTTACAATTGCCAACGGCTGTTTACTGTTCGTTACGAATGTCTATCATTTGGCGTATACGTAGCCCATAGCCAATCATGTCAGTTGTCAGTTCAAACTACAAGCTTCCGTTTGTCACGTAGTACGCGTCACCGTCTTTCCATCCCTCCCCGCTCCCCGCTGATTGGCTCCCCAAATCAGGAGCCCTCGCTTAGCCTAGTTGCCAGGCTGTCTTTCAGATCTGAACAATTGTGCAAAGCAGCCTGGGATTTCCCAGGTTACCATTCACACATTCACACACACATTCACACACCAGTGTACGCAGACACTGGGGGTGAGGTGGGTTAAATGTTTTGCCCAAGGACACAACGGCAGCATTCATCTGTGGGAGCTGGAATCGTCCCGCCAAGCTGTGGGTCAGTGGATCTGACCGCTCAACCAATGATGTTTTTTTTTTTTTTTAACGTTTTTTTTTTTTTTTTAATTCAAACTGCCAACCTTTAAAGAGATGAACTGAGCTACTGTCGCTACATAAGCTCCTTGTTACCTATTCTGAATCAGCATCTAGAGACAGGTCCCTGAGTGCTGCATTGTGGTCCACTGCTCCTGACCAGTTACAGTCAGTCAGATTGAAAATGCGTGGCAATAGAGAAACAATAAACAATATTTAAAAGTGCAAATGAACAACAGCATTTGAAAGAAATATAGAAAAAATATAAGTTTAACATTATAGGCAAGTTTATTTTGTAACACACAACTCCAAGCTAAACAATAAAACTAATTTTAAGTTTTATTGTGGATTGTACATCGAGTTAAAAATGACCCTTTTACAATTCGTTCTCTCAGCTGCTTTATGCGGTGCTTTACACAGTGCAGTTGTTGGCGGGGCTCTGGAGTGGTCCGTGCAATACAGAAGTGTGAATAAAATCACATTACCACCGCAGACTGTGCACTTTGTATTGGGATAAAGGTTAATAGAAAGGACCCACAGAGATATGAAGATTCCACTCGGTCTTATCCACTTCTGGGATCGTCTGCTTTCGGCGCCCCCATAAGCAATCCACAGGCAATCTCCCCCTCCTCCGGTCCAGCCCCCTCCTCCTCTCCGTTCCTCTGTTTAACTGCTTTATATATGCATTCAAACCAAGTGGGCACGGGGCCACTGTGCGATCCGATTCCACTTTTTAAACGCCGGATTTTATTCATTGGAAGTGGCCGAAAAATCTCTCTTAACAGTTAGTTGGTTTAGTGTAGAGAGGGGAGGGATAAGGGGAAGGAGAAGAGATAGAAGAGAAGATAGGGAGAGAGAGAGAGAGGACAGGAGGAAGATAGAGAGAGGGGGAGAGAGAAAGACAGTGGGGGAGAACGGGGCAGAGTGGAGGATAGGAGTAGAAAGAGATGGAGAAAAATGAGGAGAGAGGAGGAGATAGGGGGAGAGGAGAATGGATGGGAGAGGGGAGGGAGAAGAGACAGAAAAGGAGGAGAAATAGTAGAAGAGATGGAGAGAGAGCAGGAGGGAGGAGGAGAAAAGAGGCCGGAGAGAAAGGGAGCGGTGAGAAGACGAGAGAAGGGGAGAGAGACAGACAGAGATGGCGATAGGATCATAGCAAAGGAGAGAAAGGAGGAGAGAGAAAAGAAAGAAAAGAGGGTACAGAGAGGAGGTGAGACAGAAAGAGTGGACAGGGGGAGATATGGACTTCTGGGCGAGGATAAGAGGAGCGAAGGAGGAGAAAGAGAAAGAGTGAAGCGACGGTAGTGTGTTTTATCTCTGTTTTGGGAGGAGAGGTGGGCAGTTGTCGGCTTTATCAACCCCTCCGCCTTCTCATCTCCATCCAAAGCCTTTTCAGAAACAAAACAGAATAAATGGAACTTATGGCCATAGAAAGAAGAAAGAAAAAAGAGACAATGACATTTCCAAAGGCCCTCCATCGGAGAAGAGCAGTCAATGTTGTCACAAAAGTGTCTAACTCAAAGCTTAATACTTAATATTGATTTTGAGCACTGTAGCTATACCATTAATAGTACTGCAAAAAGAGCCACCAGTGAATACCTGATAAGTAATGGGGCATAATAAAGAAAAAACTATAAGTACTATAAGTACTATAAGCCGCGGACTATAAGCCGCTACTTTTTTCTCACACTTTGGACCCTGTGGCTTATAGTCAGGCTTATGTATGGATTAATTCTTTATCAAGACAGCAGACATCAGACGGTAAATAAGTAAGGAGAGTTCATGGATTAACGAAGCCTTGTTTTAGCCACTCAAAATGTCCTACACAGGCATCAACAGTTCCGTGAGATTGAGTTTAGGAGGTTTACCCTTAAAGTTAAACTTTAAACTTTATTTTAAGGCTTCCCGAGGGTACAGGCTGGCCATTTTACAGTTGTTTTACAGTCATGTTTCTGTTGTGTTACTGCCGTAGGCGCTGTTCGAATAAAGCACGTACCAGTATTTACGTTAATTAAAACAAAAACAAAAATCTGTGTAAATATCTCAAGTTTCAATGTGGACACCTGCGGCTTATATTCAGGTGCAGCTTATATATTATGTACAAATCTATAGTACAAAAAGTACGGTAAATAAGCATTGTCATTTTCCATAGTTAAATGTGCATTATGTAACTTTTCTGGTGGAGGGTCTGTCACCTGATTATTTCTATGGATTTCTATGTCATTGCTCCGTCGGGAATATTCTACCGTATCACATTAAACAGCTCAACTTTACACGTATTCAATTACGTGTGGTTTCATAGCTCAAAAAAACCCACAAAAACAGGCATTCTGACTCCTGTCCACAGATCTGACTTGCAACTTGGTCTGGTTTGGTCTCCACGAAAATAGAAAGGTTGAATGCCACACTGTGAAACATTCCAGACAAAGCAATAACAACTCCATGGTGAAAAGTATTTGGCACACCCTCCATCAGAAAAGTTCCACAATGCACATTTAAATTTAATTCATTCATATAATAATTACTCTACCATGGAATTTAATAATACCCTTAGTAGCCATTAGCATCTGAATAGCAATATATTTTTGACAGTCCTAAAGTACAGAGTATTTCCCCCTCAAAACTGAAAAGTTTTAAAAATGAAAACTGAAGTGTACAATTCTACTGGAATACTTTTTCCGGTTGACAACTTTGTGAAACCTTTTGTTAGAATAGTTCTCTGTAAAAGGCAGTCAATCTGTGCCACCTACCCCTCCGATCACTACCAGCCTCCCACCATATTCAAACTCAGGAAAGATGGATGAAGTGTCTTGCCCAAGGACAGAACAATATGCACCTGTCGCAGCTGGAGATAGTGGAGATAATATATTTATATGACATCTGATATTGCTAGAATCCTTAGAGCTTAAAATGGAGCTGGAGGACAGAATTCTATAGCTGGTTTTGTTAAAGGTGCACTATGGCTATGTTCAGACTGCAGCCTGAAGTGACCCAAATCTGTTTTTTTCGCCCCTATGCGACCTGTATCTGATCTTTTAATGTCTGAACGACACAGATCTGATTTTTGTCAAATGCGACCCAGGCCACTTGGATATGTGGTCCTAAAACCGATACATATCCGATCTTTTGATATGCGACTTCAGTCTGAATGGCCAGGTCGCATTCATCCGACCTACACGTCATCAACAAGTGAGAGTGGTACAAGTAGGCGCTCACAAAAGTACACAAATGTTCTTCTCGTCATACGAAAATTGTGTGGAAGCGGTGAAGCACATAGCAATCGCACCACTCTCAGCATCAACACGTTCCTTTCTACGAACGTTGCTGCCACTGCCCCACAAAACGCCAAGGCCAAAAAGGTTGTTCTTCTCAATCTCTTCCTTAAAACAAATAAGTTGTACATGTTGTGGCACTGGAACAACAGCAACTTTAAAATCTCCAGGCACTCAATGCTCGTGTCCATGTTTAGGCGAATTCCGTAAACACTGAGCACGCTCGCTGCATGTGACGTCGTCGTGTCCTCCAAGGCGCATGCGGGACACTTTTGAGGTGTTTAAAGTTCACACTGGAGATCACATACAAGTCACATTTAATTGGAAATGTGAACAACGTCCCAAAAAAATCAGATTTCACAAAAATATCTGGATTAAGCATTAAGCCCTGCAGTCTGAACGAAGCCTATGTAACTTTTTGGTTGAGGGTCCGTCACCTGCTTTTTCTAAGGATATGCCATTGCTCTGTCTGGAATGTTCCACAGTGTGACATTAAGCAGCTCTACCTTACATGTATTCAGTTACAGGTGGTTTTATAGCTCAAAATATCTTGATAAACAGGCATTCTGACTGTGAGTGGGGGTGCCTCTCTACAGATCTGACCTGTAACAGTCTCGTTTGGTCTCCATGAAGATAGAAAGGTTTAATAACATACTATTAAACATTCAAGGCAGATGGAGAAAATTATTTGGTAGACGCTTCACCAGAAAAGTTACACTATGGACTAGGGCTGAACGATTTTAAAGGTCCCATGACATGGTACTTCTTGATGCTTTTATATGGCTCCTTAATGGTTCCCTAATACTGTAAATGAATCCTTCTTCAAAATCAACACTCACTGCATGAGATATGACTCTGAAAGTCTTCATGAGGCTAGATATGTGTCTAAAATGCTTTATTCTGAGTGTTGCTGCTTCACTGCAAATGAGAAGGACAGAGAGATTGGCTGAGGAGCGGGAGGGGGGGGGGGGGGGGCGGTTTCCCCCGCAGCTAGCGCGGCTTGGCTCCGCTGTGTCTACTCTTCCGTGAGAGACAGATGGGAGACTTTGCAATGAAAAAAAGCATATTTACACAGAAAATAAAATTAAACCACTGGTATTTCAGAGGTCCAGAGGGTCGGGTAAGGGACCTGCGAGCCTAGAAACACTCGGACGTGCCTCCAGGCAAATAAAAAAACGCATTTCGCATTGCGTAGCGCATTCACAGTCCAAACTCTATGGGCGGGATATACAGGGACGCTGAGCGGAGACAGAGGGAGGGGCTGGAGCTGCATTTGCCGATCTGACGTCAATCAGGTGCCTTGTCTGAACTCACCCGTTTCAACACTGGGTTTGTGTAACGCAGAAAAGGATCGCAAATGCTCAGTTTAGACATTTCGCAACTTTTAACCATGGGGGGGCCTAAACAGGGTAGGGGAGCTCACATTAACGTTCAAAAACCTCAGAAAGTGAAAATTTCATGCCATGGGACCTTTAAGAAAAAAATTGAATTGCGATTTTTCTGGCAGATATTGCAATTTCGATTTCATCAACGATTTCTTTCAAATTAAGTTTCAGTGCACATGAACATTTGCAAACATCACAGAAACTTACATCATACCATTCAGACACTAAATTCCACTAAACTGGAATGCATGAATGAAAACTAAAGTCAATCATTTATTTCAAATGTAGTCCTATTTATTAAAAAGAAACATGCTGTACACAGGCTACACTGAGCGCTTGAGCAACCGCAGTTATTACACCTGAAGAACTAAAAGAGCATCTGTGTCTGAAGTAGAGCAAAAAAAGTCTTTTAAAGTGGTGCAAGGTCAGTCTTTTATGGCTCTAGGGAGCTGTTATATTTTATAACAAATGTATAAAATACAACGCAACTTAAACTTAACTTAAATATAGTGATGCTAAATATAGCAATGCTAATCGCGGAAGCCTTTCTATAGTGTTTGTAATGTAAACTAGCCTCATGCTAACAGTTTGTCAGCTAACAACAGAGGGGAAGCATATACCTCTCAACCATCGTGCTGAGGAGACTTTTAAACAACTCTTTGGTCACCGTGTTTACAGGCACCATTTCCTTGGCGATGTCGTGTGTTACAGCAGTCGTTATCTCCTGGTGTCATCGGCTGCTTCTGTCATACGGAGTTACACTGGCAAAAGAAGCTGTAACTGTCTGTTTGGCCCGAGTATCACTTTTACTAGACTTTTCTCCGGACTTTCTCGCCATGCACTCGAGTGACGGATTACGGACATTGAATAAACGGGGGCTAACACTGCCTTCACCAGCTCACGTCTCCACCGACCGCATGGGGCTACACGGCGTATTTGGGTTGAGGGATTGCTCGGAGCGGAGCGGCTAACACCGGCCTCACCAACCTGTCCACACGCAGCAGGTCGCTTCTGATTGGTGGGTTTAGTAGCGTGGTAGGGAGAAATAGTGAAATAGTTGACGAAACAAAACCTGGGTCAGTTAGGAGCACTGCAAAAACTTTAACGATCTTTAGCGATTTTAAGCAACTTTAACGATCCCAAAATCGTGTTGTCTGAGATCGCGATTTTTGATATAAAACGATAGATCGTTCAGCCCTACAATGAACCATTAATATTTTCATACTTACTGAGGCTGTCCACATACAGTACAGTATTATATCCAATCACAGCCACAAGAGACGAGATCATGACTGGATGAATAGCAGAAGCAGAGAAATTTATAAAGACCTCATGCTGTGCTCCAATACTATTTCATAACTGTCCACCCGTATTGTGCAGTACTTTGTGTAACTGAAATAAAGACAGTGCCCCCTGGAGGAGGTCTTTATGTGCTGCGTCTCACTAGGAGCTGCACAAAGGCTCAGTCAAAGCCCATATCGACCTCTCAGCAGGAATGTGTTTATCTGAGCTGGCCACAACAGGGACAGGAGGGTGAGAAGGGAAGAGGAGAGAGAGGAAAGTAGCCACTAAGGCAATGGTTAGAGGAATTGTATTGTGATTTAGCTGAAATCAGATAGACTACGTTCACAGCAAAAGTGTCAAAACCGTGTGCAATGGGAGAGAGTTGAGTTTGGCCTAATAATAATAGTAATACCTTACCTTATAATGAATTTTAAGGCTGCATCCCATTACTCTGTCTTACCCCTTCCCCTACTCCTTTATCTACATCTCTGTCTTGCCCCTCAATAACGAGCTGAGAGGGCTCGGGGTACGAATGTTCCACTAAGAAATGGGACGCCGCTCGATTACTGTTTGCGTCATTGTCCCTTGCCTCTACCTGGCTGCTACGTCTACAGAGGCGACAACAATTGACGCCAACAAACGTAAACAAACGTCAAGGATTATCGGGTACCTCAGCTCGACAAAAAAAACTAGCTTGTAGGCTAAACAGACATCACGACAATTAAAACCGCAACAACAGTTCACTACAAGTAACTCAGAACATAAGTGTCATAATTGTAGACCATGCTAAGCTGTTAATAATTACAACTGCTGAAAATACATTTATGAGACTCCTTTCCTGGTCGATGTGACGCTGCCATCCTGATTCCAAAACCTGCATGAGCTTGTAGGCGTACCCCTTCATTTCAAGTCTGGTCGAGAGCTTACTTCGTTTCAAGGGGTATGTAGCCCTCGGTCGTGGCCCTAGCCCTTGATCAAAATTAGAATCGGGACACCCCATGCCCTCACATGAACTCGCAAAATCAAGGGGTAGGGCTAAGACATAAATGGGACTTGTCAAAGCCCCTCAGAGTGCTGCCACCACCAATCATTCGCACAGACACCACTTTCATACTCAGCAATGCACTGTAGGTGAAGTGTCTTGCCTACGTAAGTACACAGGAATGGATCCTCCGGACTTTGAGTTGGGGACCGCTGCTCTAACCACTGAGCTACTGTCTCCTAGAACATACCTAGGAACGCACTCCATGGAAACTGGCCCAGAGTTTGTATGTAAATCAATTCCTGTAACTCTGACGCCTCCATCTGAACACAGCATGACGGACCTCAGCTCAAACATGTCATTATTTTACACTATATCGAATACAAGTCATGTCTAATGTAAGAACCAAAGTGAACAGATATGTGTACTTTGTTTCATTTTACTGTCAACTCTTTTATTAATAATCAATTTCAGACCACCGTCATCTCCAAATTAATTCATTTAAATACACTCTCTCTCTTCCCCATCCATTTACAGCCCAGCAGCAGAACCTACCTCAGCCTCTCCACCTCCTCCTCTTCTTTATCCCCAACAGTCGTCTTTCAGTTCGATATTTAATCACCTCATGATTTAAATGGTTTAAATGTACACCCTTTACTTCTCTATCCTTTTCTATCTCTCTGTCACTTTTAGTTTTGAGTTTCTGAACCAAATAGTGGACTCCCTGAAGCGTTGTTTCCATTTTCTGTTTTTTTTTTTTTTAAATATTAACTGAACTCTGAGTCTGAACCACACTGCTCCTCAGAGACACTAACCTTCTGTCTTGTATTTATTTGTGTTTACTTGAAAGATAGTGGAGCAGTAACCTGCGCACTCACCCACCAATGGGAGGATCACTGGTTCAAAGTGCTACACTTGAGTGCAAAAATGAATAAGTAGTATTCAGCTGTTTTGACCAGTTTCTTTATAAGGTTTAGATACATAATAGACCCAGAATCATTTCTGTCTTTTTTCAATATATCTCTCCTAATTTTAAACTAAATTATCTCATTGGCAAATTAATGTTTTCATTTGAAACTAAATACAGCTCTCCAAAAAAATAAGAGACCACTGCAGTTTTTCTGATTTTACTACTTATAGGTATGTGTTTGGGCAAATAAACATTTTTGTTTGAGCCTAAAAATATTATCGTTTGGAGCATGTATTTGCAGAAAATGACAAATGGTCAAAATAACAAAAAAGATACATGTTTTCAGACCTCAAACAATGCAAATAAACTAGATCAAATTAATTTTAAAACAACATAATACTAATGTTTACACTTAAGAAGAGTTCAGAAATTAATATTTGGTGCAATAACCCTTATTTTTAATCACAGCTTTCATGCGTCTTGGCATGCTCTCCACAAGTCTTTCACATTGTTCTTGGGTGACTTTAGATGTTCAGCTTTGTATTTGTTCCATTTAACCATGAACTCTGCGTCTCATTTGTAGTGTTAATGGCTGCCTCTTCATAGGTCAAGTAGCGGTCCACGTCTCTTTTCAAGTTGAGCTGACGTACATTGACTTCAGCTGAACTCAGAACATTGTGTCAAACTCATTTCTGTACATTTTCAAAGATGCTCCCGTAGAGATCAGACACCATGAGCAGGTTTGAGACAGGAGCTGGGGCTGTGTTTGAGCTGTGATGGAAGTGAAAGAAAATACGTTATTAACATGGAACACCCATCAAAAAGAAAAATGTGGCAAATTATGGTCAAGATGATATAAACTATTGGTAAACAAAATATATGTGAGTTTAAAGGTCCTATATTAGCATTTAGCCATATTATAATGTTGTTTATTTGTCAAAAACATACCTGGAGTTGTGTTCTGTTTCATTCACATGCTTCAGTAGCCTTTCATTATTCATCAGTTTACATCACCAAAGCTCAGGCTACGTTTATATGACGACGGTCTGAACAGAAGACGCAAAAGTGGCGTCGCGTCTTCACTTTTTATTCCGCATTTAGACGAGTATTTTTGGGAGGAAATCTGTACGCATACGGTGACGCAATTATCACTATGACTGTGCGCATGCATAGAATCTTCCTTCTTCTCATCTGCGCCGCAAAAAGCAAAACAAAACATGGCTACCGGTAGCAAAAAAAAAAAAAGTGTGGTCAGACGAAGAAGTTCAACTATTGCTTCAGACCACGTTAGACTACAAAGTAATGAAGGCACAACAAGGTGTGAACTGGGAGTCCTGCAAAACAAAGTACACTGATATATGGACTGATGTGACGTAAATGTGTACGCAACGTCCGCAGATTTGACTAGAGTTTTGTGTCTTGCAGTGTAGATAGTTTTCGCTACGGTGGAGCGCATTTTTAAGCCCCAAAAATGCTGTCACTGTCTAAATGAAAGGTACTTCTGATCAAATATTTTGTCGTTTTTACTTGTAAGCGATCTCATGTAAACAGGCCCTCAGAATGCTCTGTTCCACCGGCATGAAGCATTCATCAGTTATACAAATATTAAAGGTGCGTAATGTAAGTTGTAGGTGGAGGGTCCGCTACTTGTGCGTCTCCATGAAGATATTATTACTTTGCCTGAAATGGTCAACAGTCGGACAAACATAGCGCCCTTGCATTTGTTCAATTACAGATGTTTATAGCTCAAAAATACCTTAAAAAACATTTTAACCATGTGCTTCTCCATAGATCTGACCATTAACCTGTCTCCATTATGTTTATTTCCATACTGTGAAATAATCAAGGCAAAACAGTAACATCGCCATAGAAACAAGCGGGTGGCGGACCCTCGACTAGAAAGGATGCACTGTGCAACACCTTTAAATACAGAAATTAAATCATAGTTCAGAAGAAAGATTTAAGATTATAGTGGGTAATAAAAAGAATAGCAAAAATAAACAATTAAGTTACACTGTACAGCTTGTTGGGGGTGTCGATGATGCAGATTAGCACATTTCTGTCTAACCAGGGCAGCTGCGGCTACAATACTACTAAGTTTAAAGTGTGAGCATCTGAAAAGTACTATATAAGACTAACACTTTATTATGATTGATTACTAATATGACTGCTTTTGGCTTAAAAAACTCAAACTAGTTCATTTAATCTGTTTGCAGCAGTCCAAACTTTCCTAATGCACTCCAAACATCCCAATTATTCATCGCATTTTTTGGAGGCCAGAGTGGAGTTCTGCCATGATACAAAACTAATTTCCCTTATCTACATGGAAAATCATGTACAGCCACTTTAAATGAACTCATGTGAGCTGGAGTGAAAGAAACACTCGATTTTTATACTAGGGAATAAACTACTTAATGCCGCTTCCAACACCAAGATGATGATAAAGACACTTTCTTGAGGCAATAGAATGTAATTTTCAACATTAAATGATAGTATCTTTATTATACGTGGTCTTAAAATCTGTGTAATCCCTTAGTCGTCCAGGTAGGTTCCGTAGTGGTCCATGGGCGTATACTCGTCTATGTACTCTTTTACAGTGGTACCTCACCTTACGAAAGACCCTACATATGAAAAATCCAAGTTACGAAATGCCTTCACGTTAAATTTTGGTCTCTAGATACGAAAGAAAATTCAAGTTACGAAACGCGAAATCTCAATTTGAATAATGCGCGCTCAGATGCACTCCCCGCTGTTATCCCCGCTAAAAAAGCACCTTTCTCGGCCTCTTAGCTCTAGCGCCGAACACGCAAGATTTTCAACAAAATGTATTAAATAGTGAAGCGTGGGGGGAGACACGACTCCGGAAGCAGCGCGGAGTCATGAACGCACTGCGCGAGGAGCACGCACCGCGCGAGGAGCACGCACCACGCGAGGAGAGAGCACCAGCACGCACCGCGCGAGGAGCAAGCACCGCGCGAGGAGCACGCACCGCGCGAGGAGCACGCACCGCGCGAGGAGCACGCACCGCGCGAGGAGCGAGCACCAGCACGCACCGCGCGAGGAGCGAGCACCAGCACGCACCGCGCGAGGAGCACCCCTAGCCCTGGTCTGCACGACCGGCACCGGGGCTGCGAGCACGAGATAGAACCGTGGCGCCCGGACCGCGTCCTCTGGAGCCCGAGCCACAAACCAGCCGCACGAAACCAGCACGAAACCGGCACGTGGTAGTTTAATCCTGGTTTAGTCCAGGTCTAGACCTGGTCCAGTCCTGGTTTAGTCCAGGTCCAGTCCAGGTTTAGACCTGGTCTAGACCTGGTTTAGCCCACGTTTAGTCCTGGTCTAGTCTCTTAGTCAATCAGGACGCAGAACCAATGTTACACTCTAAAAAAAAAAAAGTTACACTATAAAAAAAACCAACCTTGGTACAAATCAGGCCTTTTCCATTGAAATAGCTACTCAACTTACAAAACATTCACGTTACGAAACCATTTCTGGAACAAATTAATTTCGTAAGGTGAGGTACCACTGTACTTCTTCTAATACAGCTCAAGATCATTTTTAAACTATTCAGGAAAGGTTCATTTCTGTCCTGTGATTAAGGCTACGTTCAGACTGCAGCCTGAAGTGACCCAAATCTTTTTTTTTTTTACCCTATGCGACCTGTATCTGATCTTTAATGACAGTCTGAACGACACAGATCCGATTTTTTCAAATGCGACTCAGGCCACTCGGATATGTGGTCCTAAAACCGATACATATCCGATCTTTTGTTGACATCCCTATACCATAGTCAAATGAAGCTCACAGTGCTAACAGTTATCGGAACAAATTTTGGGCCAGGCTCTATTAGGAATAAGAACTTATAAACAGACACAATAGCGAAATAAAAAAACACCAGGATCATGCAGAGCGGCTAAATACAGATATTTTACGACCAAAATGACGAGGCTCACTGCAGTTACAGAGAAAAGGGTGATAATTTTTCAATACAAAGTCAATTGGAGTCAATGGAGCCGGAAGTCCACCTATAAACTTCCTATTTGGAAAACTCATTAGCCATGTCCATTTATACAGTCTATGGTCCTTGAATGTGACTTTTTAGTATCGATACTCAAATGAGCATCTAGTTTCGATACTAGTATTGATTTGTATCAGATTTTTTGATACTTCTGACAAGTTTTTGACGAGGTGCAAGAGCTCACATATGCCACATAAGTAACTAATCTTAACACGGCGCACTATTTTCAAGGACAATGAAAAATGTACAAAGCCACAGCCACTATTTTTGATATATTTTCAATGGCATTAGCTTACGGGCTCACACAGAGGCAGTGTTTAAGAAAAGCACAATGTAATACACTACTGAATTAGATTTTTGACAAAAGCTCCACATCCACGGGCCAAAGCTCACACACAAACAAAGATATAACAGTCCGAATATGTGGATATATATTAATCTCGGTATAATATTTACCACACCTCGGGTCTCACCACCATCAATACCTTTATTTCCCTTTAAAACAAGACAAGCCCGCGGCGCTGAGTCCACCTTATTAACTTGACTTTGTACAATGTCGTCCATAACAGCCAGTTCATACCGCGCTCGGTCTATAGCGAGAACAGAGGCCCTTATGTTTTATGCATTTGTTCCATGGGCAATGACACGCCACATAATACGCTTTCAAATCAGCCCGGTGGTCGTGACTTTATGCACACGCTGTAGGTCTCAGTCACAAAGTCAGAGGTAACACAGTGAGGAAGTCATTTGTCAACTCACCGCTTTCGCCAATAGAGGTCATAAAAGATACAGGCTCATACAGATGCAGGAAGTAGTTGCAATGAAGTAGAAACTGGAATTTTAATTGTAGTCAGAGAAAAACAACTTCCTAACTCACCAGTTTTGATTTCTCCAAGGGATCCAGCCAGTCACGGGGTGCGTTCTGACTAGACTGGATTTGATGAAACTGTAAATTGTGTAATAAAACATACAGAAACTTCAGCCCGAGTTGACAGAATTTGGCATTTCTGAGCATCTATCACTGTTATTTTTGTGGCAACAATAGCTCAGTTTGTAGACTGTTTGCCCATTGAGCTGAAGGTTGCCGGTTTGAATCCTGCTCTCGACATAAACATCATAGGTTGATCCACTGCCCCACAGGTTGGTGGCGCGATTCCAGCTCCGACATATGAGTGCTGTCGTGTCCTTGGGCAAGACATTTAACACTTGTTTGCAAACACTGGTGTATGAATGTGTCTGTGAATGGGTGAGTGCTTCCTTGATGTAAAGTGCTTTGAGTTTGAGTGCCTTGAAGCTATACAAAAATGTGACAATTTACCATGTCTTGACCAGCTGTCCTCCTTTGGGAAAAATAAAAATTACCACAAAATGTCTGGATTTTTTACTCAGATGACCATTTTGTGTGGGACACTTTTCTCAGTTTTAGCGACATCTTGGTTCATCAGATACAATCAGTAGTTCTTCTCCAGTTGCATTAACCCCTCCTTTTTTCCTTTTTAAGCTTTTTCTTTTTAAAGGTCCCATGGCATGAAATTTTCACTTTCTGAGATTTTTGAACATTAATGTGAGCTCCCCTACCCTGTTTAGAGCCCCTCCATGGCTAAAAGTTGTGAAATGTGTAAACTGAGCATTTGCGATCCTTTTCTGCGTTTGAAAAAAAGACAGCTCAAACGGGCGATTCTGAACAAGGAAACTATGTGACGTCACACTGAAGAAAAAATGCAAATGCAGTTCCACCTCCCGTCTGGATATCTACCCACCGTCACGGCCAGAGTTTAGACCGCGAATGAGCTACGCAATGCGAAATGCGTTTTTTTTTTGCCTGGAGGCACGTGAGGCTCGGATGTCCTTTATCTGAGCCTCTGGACCTCTGAAACCGCAGTGGTTTAATTTTATTTTCTGTGAAAATGTGTTTTTTTCATTGAAACGCCTCTCCTTTCTTTGCCCCCCACCCACCTGCTGCTCTGGCCTGTCTCTGTCCTTCTCATTTGCATTCAAGCAACAACGCCCATAATGAGGTGTTCAGAGACATATTTTTTTACTCTGCCTGTGTTCATGGGTCTTTCTCATGCACTTGAGTCTTGATTTTGAAGAAGGATTCATTTACAGTATTAGGGAACCATTAAGGCACCATATAAAAGCATCAAGAAGTACCATGTCATGGGATCTTTAATAAGGCAGGTTCTATGAATACATTTGAATTAATAAAGGAGAGCTTCATGTCTACACCACTTTTGTGTTTGGGGTGAAGGAGTGGGCTAGAGGTCTTATTTTCATGTTAATGTTCTAATACATCCATAATCCATAATTAAATAAATCAATAAATAAAGCTGCAGTAGCTCAGTTGGTAGAGCGTTCGTCCACAGATCCAAAGGTTGGTGGTTCGAATCCTGCTCTCGACATAACATCATTGGTTGAGCGGGCAGATCCACTGACCCACAGGTTGGCGGTACAATTCCAGGTCCCACAGATGAATGCTGCTGTTGTGTCCTTGGGCAAGACACTTGCCCCCATGGTAGCCCCCATGACAGAAGATTCGTCAAGGCCGGTTGCGTCAAGCGACATGGGGCCATCCCACATGAACCCACCACTTGCAGGGTGATCCATGGTGGCCGGTGCATTGGGATCTGGACAGCAGATCTGCCTGGACTGCTGCCCCCACGACCCGAAGACTTGGGAAAAGGCGGAAGAAAATGAATGAATGAATAAAAAATGACGGGATAACCCTTTCTCTGACAAGATCAGATCACTCACTCATTATACTTCTCTTTTAATTTCTCCAGTTGGTTTAGTCTGTGCCTCGTAGTCGCAATGGAAACGACATTCAAATAAAGCAGTAAACAGCAGTTAGTCAGAGAGTTGTAGCCTTGTTTCTGACCTTGGCACTAATCAGAGCGATTGGCCGTGAGAGACAGAAGCAGGTGTGGTCAGTCGAAGTCTCTCCACAGATGCCAATGTTCCTCTGTCCTCTTGAGCATTTATCAATACAGTATTTAAACAGCCGCAAACCAGCACTAATGGAGCTGATAAGCACTCACCAATCACACGGGGGCAGGTTGAGGCGAGGACTGGGCACCTCTGTGTCAGATTAGGTCAGTAATGAGATAAATAAAATTACACAAGATGCCATGTTGGTGAGGTTTTTAAAAGGTGCGGCACTTTTCCCGTTGCTTGTCTCCGTGTTGATGTTGTTTGCCTAGGATATTTCACAGTACGGCATTAAACAGCTCTATTTTGTGTTTATTCAATTACACGAGTTTTTATTTCTCAAAACTATCACAAAAACATGCATTATTACGTCTCCACGGAGATGCCACCCAAAAAAATTACAGGAGGAAAGGAGACAATCAAAAAAAAAAAATCAATTCTAATGAGCTTTCTCCATGGAGACAAACAAGCAGCATACATAACCCAGAAAAGTTACACAGTGCATCTTTAAAGAGCTCGAACTATGCTGTTTTTTAATCTATGTTATCATTTTGTTTCCTCATCAAAAAACATAGTTGTGTTTGTTTCATTCGCACATGTTTGGCACACAAACCCTGAGTTCTCCTCTCAAACAGAAAACACTGGTAATACACTGTGTCCACTGTGTTTTGAAACTCCGTACACCTTCATTAGAAAATCATTTTCAGCCCTGGAATTGCCAGTCTCTGAACAAAAGGTAAAAAGTAGCTGCTGAAAACTACCACGATATGACATCACAAGGTGGAACGGAGCACTTAGAGCTTTGGAGATGTAGACAGATACAGCTCTGGAAAAAAAAATAAGAGACCACTGCAAAATTATCAGTTTTTCTGATTTTACTACTTATAGGTATGTGTTTGGGCAAAAGGGATAATTTTGTTTGAGTCTATAAACTACTGACAACATTTTCCCCAAATTCCAAATAAAAATATTATTGTTTAGTTACCTGGCCAGCCAAATGATATCTCTCTGTATTTCCTATACAGCGCGATACCATCTGGACACCCTCCCTCCACTCTCGCTCCTCCGGTTACAAACGGACTCCGCGATTCTGATTCGTTCAAAGATGGTGACGTCAGTGCCCCCGCCTTTGCCCGCAAAGTCACTCTTAGGCAGCGGAAGTTCCGCCTCAGTTTTGAATCAAGATGGCGCAATCTCTGATTGGTTCACTTAGCTGTCTGTTTACGCGCAACTGCAGCGCATTTTGGACCAAGCGTTACCAGACTCACTCGCTGGTACAGCGATGAGTCATGGATTCTTCCAGGCAAATTGTTTAGAGCATTTATTTGCAGAAAATGACAAATGTTCAAAATAACAAAAAATATACATGTTTTCAGACCTCAAACAATGTAAAGAAACAAGATCAAATTCATTTTAAAACAACATAATACTAATGTTTACACTTAAGAAGAGTTCAGAAATCAATATTTGGTGCAATAACCCTTATTTTTAATAAGATAAGATAAGACTTTATTGATCTCATGCAGGAGAAATTTACTTGTCGCAGTAGCTCCAGGTAGGGACAGTTTGAACAAGAAAAGTGCATGCAGGCAAGAATGGCATGCTTGTCAAAGCCTGTTCTCGTCAGATCTCAGAAGCTAAGCAAGGCAGGGCCTGGTTAGTACGCGGATGGGAGACCACTGGGAATTCCAGGTGCCACAGGGGGGGCGCCAGTCGCAAAAACTGTCACTGTATCCTTAGGCAAGACACTTCACCCCCATTGCCTAGTATGAAAGTGGAGTGTGCGTGAGTGTTTGATTGGTAGCCTCGCTTCCGTCAGTCTGCCCCAGGGCAGCTGTGGCTACAGAAAGTAGCTTACCACCACCAAGTGTGGAGTGAATGAACAATGAACTGTAAAGTGCTTTGAGTGTCATGAAAGGTGCTATATAAATGCTATGAATTATTATTATTATAAAGATAAGTAATAATAATAATTAGTGCTGTCAGGTGATTAAAAAATTAATCTAATTAATTACAGGATTTGTAATTAATTAATCTAATTAATCGCATTTTTAAAATATTTTTTTTTAGGTGGTTTATTGTGCTCTCCCACTGTGCAAAAAAGGTGTCAAACGTGTGATTTATAGTGGTACAGTGAAAAGACTGCAGACTTCCCCTGTAAGTCTAAGTTTTTCACTCACTCTCTTTGTCTCCACTGTAAACATGACAAGACTGCTGGCAGACCCCCATTCCCCCTCCCACATTATGTAACATTCATTGGAAAGCTCATTTACACCATTCCACTAATACATGGCGAATATTTCTGGTGCCAAAAGGTGAGCACGTACAGCAGCTTTCATGCAACGTCAATAAATAATATTGTAATGACCTGGGTTAATGGTGTCTGTGCCTTTAAGGGGTTGGCTGTTGGGCGCATGCGTGGGACAGGTGTGGGTGTTAATGTTGAGTGAGTCCGAAGTTCTGTTTAATAAAGTTCATTGGAGACTAAGAGAAGCCTGGAGTCATTACAATATACAAGGCTTCAAATATACAGAGAATACAAATAATTGCCCGTGAAAATTACGCATGGCTCACATGAGCCCCGGAACCCGTGAGGAGGATTTAAACTCCCGGTGTGGATGTGTCCGGACCATCGCACCACGGGAGGAGGGAGGAGGCGCGGGGTGAGTAAATGATCGGGTTTAGCGTGATTTAGCGTGATGGGCAAAACTGACAGTCAAAACTTCTAAGTGTGCAGCCTTAGTCGCGACAGAACACGCTGGAGAGGTTATGGGAATTGAAAATGGTTAGGGATAGGGAAACGGGCTCGTGTGTCTTCACATGCTCTCCCCTATTAGAAGTGCATTGGTCTCTGTGCCGACCAATGGTAGCACGGCATTTCTCATCACGTCATCGCTGTCCAGGGACAAGAGGGACCTGCTTCGTCACATTTTTATCAATAAACTCGCCGTTCAAAGGCCCCGCACGCCAAATTTAAAATGCGCGCGCATTGAATTGCCGCTCATAATTAATTGCGTTAATTTTTATAACGCGTTAATTAGCAGTGTAATTAATTAATCTAATTAACGCGTTAAACTGACAGCCCTAATAATAATAAAACAAGTAATAATAATAAAACAGTGAAAAGGAGAGTATTGAAAACGATATTGCACGTTAGGACCATACAGTGGCGTTATACAAGTAATAACAATAAGAAACCGCTTTCATGCGTCTTGGCATGCTCTCCACAAGTCTTTCACATTGTTCTTGGGTGACTTTATTCCACTCCTGTTGCAAGAACTGAAGTAGCTCAGCTTTGTGTTTGTGTTGGAATTCAACAGACGCTGGAATGGAATGGCTGTAATACATGTAGAGATGCTGATTTCAGAAAAAAACACAGTGGTCTTCTATTTTTTTCCAGAGCTGTAATAATAAAGGGTTACTCAAACATGTGTGATTGAAAAAAAAAAGCATGACTCCAGGTATGTTTTTGATGAGGTAAAAACATTATAGCATGGCTTAAAGCTCACAAGCGTTATATAGGACCTATAAATATTATCAGGCCAACATCAGGACTATGGTACAAGGTCTACACCACAACAACAAGAGTTAACCAACCAAGTGAGAGAAGCCAGAAAACTTCCCCACACAGTTCCAATCCTCACCATGAAGTTTATAAAGAGTGTCAGCGTTGAAAGCTTGAATTTCTGGTGAAGTCCTGCCTAAGTCAGTGATGGAATCCAGTCTGCTGTGTTTTCAAGCGTGCTGTGTTCACTGCTCATTGTAATAAAGCCCGAATAGGAGAAATCGCTGACGTGGATCTTCTCAAACTTTTGTGTGGATTTCTTCAGCGAGCCGCACTCAAACACATCGCTCCGTAATTGTTTATGAAGCCTTCTCGCGGTGTACTGACGACTCCCATTAGCCTAGAGTCAAAAGTTCAGGCTGAGTTCACAGTGAAAAGATAAAGTTTAAGCAGAAGACGCTACCAGAGTAAGGTGTGTTGTTGCAGTTCATCGATCGTGCAGGAGAAGTGGACAGGAGCTGAGTGCGGTAAATCCTTTCTCATATTACACTATTGTTCCTGAGGCAACTGCCGACCACTCTGAGCAAGATCTCACCAAACACGGATCCAGCCAAGCTCTGCACTTTTGTTCAACTTCCAACTTTTTATTTTGTTAAAGAAAGGTAGAGTAGACAAAGCATGTAGTTACTTCAAAGTAGCTTTACTCAAGTAGAAGTACAAATTAGAAGAATAAATTTCATATCATGGAGGAAACACGGACGTTGTCAATAAAAGGCTACGTTCAGACTGCAGGGCTTAAAGCTCAATTTGGATTTTTTTGTGAAATCTGATTTTTTTTGCGACGTCGTTCACATTTACAGTTAAATGGAGTTAATGTGATTAACTGAAATTCAGGAGCAGGACCACGCCTAAACCACCTTCTCCTCCTCACCAGCGAATCACAGTTCACCATAACCACACCTCTAATTTCCCGGAGCCATTTATAGCCACTCATCCCTTCATTCCAGTTCGTCTCGGTTATCTCGACAGCTCAACCTCGTCAGCTCGCTCGAGCTGGGTTAACAACCCGTCACATTCAAACACCAACCTGCCTCACGTCTCCTCGTTCCTTCCAGTCCGCAATTCCTTACGCCGCGACGGATTTCTATTCAGGAATCCGCAGCCGGAGGATCTTCCATCGCATATCCGCGCCGCCCAGCGAACGCTCCAGGCGCGCGCTCACGCAGCGGACCTCCACCTCTAAGGAGCACCCACCGTCAATATCTCTGTGCTGGCGGTATATACGGAATATCCACATTGTCCCTCTCGTCGCCTCCTCCTCCTCGTATAGGCGAGCGCGCAGCCTGGCGCAGCCCGGTGTACTGTCAGAGTGAGACGGCTCTCGGTGCGCAGACCGGCTTTGGCAACCACGGCTTTCGGCACAGCGCGGCCCGGCCTCCAGCAGCCACAGCGTTCGGTACCGCCCAGCACCCGCCGTGCTCCTTCAGGCTGACACATCAAGACAGGACTTTAAACAGTTTAGATCAAGAATGTAACCCCGGCGCCCTGGAACGAGACGAACGAGCTTCCATCAAGTTTCCCGCGTGCAGCTGCAGACGTCACTCCCTCCTCTCCTCCACTACAGCCTCATAGCTCCCCCTGCTGGGGGCTAAGTAGTATCACCACCAGTGGCCAGTAAACGTATTCTGTCTACTGTGCAGTTTCACTTGAATTCTCTTGTATCATCTCAGCCTGCTTTCAAGCAGGCCATCTCCCCCTGTGCCTGCACCCTTCGTGTCTCATTCTTGTCCCCATCTCGCAGGCTGCACAATTCCCCATGCACATGCATCTTCTCCCCATCTCTCATTTCTCTCTCTTTTCAGTCATCATGAGCTAGATGGCTCTCGTGCCCTACCCACATTAGGCAGGGCCTCTAATCCATTTCCCGTCTTCTGCTCTATCCCCCCCCCCCCTTCCCCTTTTCCCCAACACCCAAATGTTTTATCTGTCGTCGCAGCCTACACAAGTCACCACGCCCACTCACACTATTTTCGTTCACACCGAAACGTCGTACGAATGTTTTTGTTCGCTTAACTCCTCTCTGCACTGGCACACTGTCATCTCGTATTCAACCTCTCCTACCGACTCGCATCCGACCATTCTAACTCATGCAACTCATGCTAGCTCACACCATTCCATCACATGCTAGCTAAGCAGTCTCTACATCGTTTCTCTGCTATTCCAATATTCAGCACCCGACTCATGTCACTCACTCAATTTCAGCTCGTGCTGCTCACGCAATTTTGACGTACGCTAGCTGTCTTTACAGCCGCTCACCATCAATTCATATTCCGGCCCTTGCTGTTTCACGCTATTATAGCTCGGGCAGCTCACGTCATCCATTACAAGCGAGCTTAAGCCATCATAACCATGTGTCACACTATTCAGCTCCTCCCAGCTCCGCCCTCACCTGAGCTACACCATCTCGGCTCACCACCTCTTTCCCGATCGAGGATCCTACCATCGACGTCAGCTCATGACTTCACCATTCTATCCTATACGCATCCTCAGCGATGCTCTCGCCATCTAATCCTCATCTCCTCCAGCTCATGCTACATCATTGCATTCTTTCATCATTCTCAGCTCTCATGTCGCGACTACTATTACGGTCTCCAAATTCGACCGCGCTCATCTGTCCAGCATTCAACCCGTACCTGCCCTGTGAACATCCCCAATATGCACCTCCACCCTCAGGTCCTTAGCTTTTCCACAGGTTCCAAGCCGACTGACGACTGGCCGATTGTCACAACGTTTCACCGGCTCTCATGACAGCATGATGACCGCCAGCTCACCCAGCTCTCACGACAGCACGACAGCTCGCCTGGCTCCCACGACGGCTCGACAGCTCGCCTGGCTCCCACGACGGCTCGACAGCTCGCCTGGCTCCCACGACGGCTCGACAACTCGCCTGGCTCTCATGACGGCTCGACAACTCGCCTGGCTCCCACGACGGCTCGACAACTCGCCTGGCTCTCACGACTGCTCGACAGCTCTCCTGGCTCTCACGACGGCTCGACAGCTCGCCTGGCTCCCACGACGGCTCGACAGCTCTCCTGGCTCTCACGACGGCTCGACAGCTCTCCTGGCTCTCACGACGGCTCGCTTGGCTCTCACGATGGCTCGCCTGGCTCTCTTGACGGCTCTCTTGACGGCTCTCACGACGGCTCGCCTGGCTCTCACTACGGCTCTCACGACTGCTCACTTGGCTCTCAGGACGGCTCTCACGACGGCTCACGACTGCTCGCTTGGCCTCATGACAAGTTCTCACGACGGCTTGCTCGGCTCTCACGTCGAGTCTTCCGACCCACAACGGGTCTTCTCCTCCACCTCTGTCCTGACCCACAACAGGTCTTCAGGTGTGTGTTCTGTGTGGAGTTTGCGTGCATGGTCTGGGTCCGATCCTCGGGTCGCCTGGGCCTTTCTGTGTGGAGTTTGCATGTTCTCCCCGTGTCTGGGTGGGTTTCCTCCGGGCACTCCGGTTTCCCCCATCAACTCAAAACATGCACCATGGGTAAATCCTCCAGCTTAGGTCCTGACCAAGCCGAAGCAAGAAGATCATGGAGATGGTCCCTGGGCGCAGTAATGTGCTGCCCACTGCTCCTAATAACAGGATGGGTTAAATGCAGAACTGGAATTTCCCCACTGTGGGACTAATAAAGGCATAGCTTCCTTTCCTCCCAGCAGATCTTCCTCCCGTCAGGTCTCCCTCCCTCCCAACCCACAACGGGTCTTTCTCTGCCTCTCTCCTGACCCACGACGGGTCTCCCTCTCTCCTGACCCATGACGGGTCTCCCTTCCTCCCAACCCACGACGGGTCTTTCTCTGCCTCTCTCCCGACCCATGACAGGTCTTCTTCTCTCCACCTCTCTCCTGACCCACAACAGGTCTTCCTCCCGTCAGGTCGACGGCATGACAATACGCCTGGGTCTCACGACGGCTCACCCGGCTCTCACGACCGCATGACAGCTCGCCTGGCTCTCACGACGGCTCGCCCAGCTCTCACGTCGGGTCTCCCGACCCACAACGGGTCTCTCTCTCGACCCACGACGGGTCTCTCGACCCACGACGGGTCTTTCTCCGCCTCTCTCTCTCTCTCATGACCCACGACGGGTCTCC
Source organism: Paratrypauchen microcephalus (assembly GCA_036785185.1). Taxonomy (NCBI): domain Eukaryota; kingdom Metazoa; phylum Chordata; class Actinopteri; order Gobiiformes; family Gobiidae; genus Paratrypauchen; species Paratrypauchen microcephalus. Next base: position 1,777,475 of record JAVJIX010000160.1, read on the forward strand.
CTCCCTCCCAACCCATGACGGGTCTCCCTCTCTCCTGACCCACAACGGGTCTCACTCCTTTCCGACCCACAACGGGTCTTTCTCTGCCTCGCTCTCCTGACCCATGACGGGTCTCCCTCCCTCCCGACCCACGACGGGTCGACTCACGATAGGAGATCTTCCTCCCGTCAGGTCTCGCTCCCGACAGGTCCCCCCCCCCCCCCCCATCCCGACCCCCCGACCCTCATCCCTCCAACCCTCATCCCTCTGACCCTCATCCCCCCGACCCTCATCCCCCCGACCCTCATCCCCCCGACCCTCATCACTCCGTCCCCCCCATCCCTCCGACCCTCATCCCTCACCTATCCAACCCTCAACATTCGAGCGTGGCTGCTGAAGGACGCACATCAGCATTATCATGGTCACGTCCGTCAACCATCTACGCTGGCGCGAGTGACCCCACTCCAGCAAAGGTCCAACTCCTCAGTTAGGGGAGAAGACCCTCCACGTCACGGTTTCTCTACATCACTCCTGACTCATTCGCCATACGGCACCTTCACGACGCAGCTCCAGTTTCTCCAGTGTTCAATCTGAATCTTCGGCAGTAGTCGGATTCTGCATTGCTTCCAGCGCCCTCGAATCGCACAATTAGCCTTCAGCTTCATCGGAACTTCGTCCTACTTTTCCACAATTTTTTGGGGGGGTCTGATTAATCCAGGCATTCCCATTCATTCTAACAATAATAAATCAGTCAACACCACCTTCTTCAGCTTCCCCTCTGCTCATCTGACGTCACCATCATCTGCAATTTCAGCACCCTCTCACACCACTCCAGGAATGTCTGCGTCTCCACCGTCCAGGCTTGCCATCCATCCATCCATCCATCTATCTTCTGCTTTTCCATTTCCGGGTCACGGGGACAGCAAATCTGCTGCCCAGAACACTATGCACCGGCCCCCATGAATCCTCCCGCGGGAGTACGGGAGTAGGTCCAGGCTTACCTCTCAGGGATAAATCTCATATACAAGCTGATTTCTGGTGAAGACTGACAGTCTCATCTTCATGTTCCCGTGCCTGATTAAAGGACTGCAAAAAACTGAACCTCGCCTTCCTCCGAAACGCCTACCACTTATTTCGGACCTTCTCTACCGTTGCACTCTCACTCTGCGCTCCGGCAACCTCTCGCCTTTCACGGACCTCTTCTGGCATAACACCCCATCCATTCTCCATTCATTTATTTCGCATTGGCGCCACTATGTCCACGGCCAGGGCAGATGTACCCGACCGGAAAAATTCGAACCCTTGGTTGTCGGGTCTCCAGCACCTACCTCGTGTACGATCGTCACGACCTCAACGATCTCCTCCAGACCCATTCCACTTTATGCTCTTTCAAAACTTTTGGGGGTCCCGTTCCGCTGGGCCAATCGAAGATTGAGACGGAGCCCCCACCCACTGTCTCAACCCAGCCATCACCACCTATTCACCGAGACATCCACTATCATTCAATAATAAACATCTTCACTCCATTATGTTGATGGCGTGGTCCTAGCTAGTGAAATGGAGTTAATGTGATTAACTGAAATTCAGGAGCAGGACCACGCCTAAACCACCTTCTCCTCCTCACCAGCGAATCACAGTTCACCATAACCACACCTCTAATTTCCCGGAGCCATTTATAGCCACTCATCCCTTCATTCCAGTTCGTCTCGGTTATCTCGACCCCTCCCTCCCACCCCTATCTCGTTTGTCTTTCAGCCACAAGACATCTCCTAAAGGGGGGGGTCCCGTTCCGCTGGGCCAATCGAAGATTGAGACGGAGCCCCCACCCACTGTCTCAACCCAGCCATCACCACCTATTCACCGAGACATCCACTATCATTCAATAATAAACATCTTCACTCCATTATGTTGATGGCGTGGTCCTAGCTAGTGAAATGCGACTTGTATGTGGTCTCCAGTGTGAACTTTAAACACCTCAAAAGCGTCCCGCATGCGCCTTGGAGGACACGGCGACGTCATACTGCTCAGTATGTGTGTGCTCAGTGTTTTAGGAAGTCACCTAAAGTTTAGGCTTAAGTTTAGGTTTAAGCCTTTATTGGTCTCACACACAATGACACACAGTGACACACGGGAGAAATTTGACTTCTGCATTTGACCCATCCTTTTTCAGGAGCAGTGAGCAGCCATCTTTTTTTTTGGGGCGCCCGGGGGGCAGTACCGTGAAGGGTCTTGCCCAAGGACCCACACTGGTTAGCTCATTGCCCGGGGGGGATTTGAACCCACAACCCCCAGGGGGAAAGTCCATGACTTACCAGTTGAGCTAACCAGCCGGTATAAACATGGACATTGAGCACCTGGAGACGTTAGTTAAAGTTGCTGTCGTACCAGAGCCAGAACATGTACAACGTATTTGTTTTAAGGTGAAGATTTCGAAGGAGAAGGTTTTTGGCCACGGCGTTTTGTGGGGCAGTGGCAGCAACGTCCGTAGAAAAGAACATGTTGGTGCTGAGAGTGGTGGGATTGTGATGCGCTTTGCCGCTTCACTGACACCGAGTTCATACACGATTTTTATATGAGGAGAAGAACATTTGTGTACGTTTGTGAGCACCTACTTGTACCACTCTCACTTGTTGATGACGTGTAGGTTGGATGAATGTGACCTGGCCGTTCAGACTGAAGTCGCATGTCAAAAGATCGGATATGTATCGGTTTTAGGACCACATATCCAAGTGGTCTGGGTCGCATTTGAAAAAATCGGATCTGTGTCGTTCAGACTGTCATTAAAAGATCAGATACAGGTCGCATAGGGGCAAAAAAATCAGATTTGGGTCACTTCAGACTGCAGTCTGAATGTAGCCTAAATGTCAATATAAAGCTTTTGTCAGTGAGAGTCCGTCACATTCTTGTTTCTATGGATACGTTATTGCTCTGCCTGGAACGTTCCACAGTATGACATTTAACAGCGTTACTTTACATTTATTAAATTACAGGTAGTTTTACTGCTCAAAAAATGCCTCTCCACAGGTCAGGCCTGTAACGTGGCCTGGTTTGCGCTCCATGCAGATAGATAGGTTTAATACCAAACTTAATGCTATATTGAAAGATTCCAGACAAAACAATAAGATCTCCATGAAGAAAACATCACAAAACACCTCCACCTGAAAAATTACACAATGCAGCTTTAAATGTAAGGGTGATTCTCCAACTACTTAAATTTGGTCATGATATTTTTTCAGAAAATCCAACACATACTGTATTTTTAGAAATATTTAGATTTGTTCTACTTCATCACAATGTGTAAAAACATTAACTGATAGTTGTTGTGATGAAATGACATAAATATTAAATAAATAATAATAAACATTAACAATAAATAAAGTGATGGAAATGACTGTTGTGGAAATTACAATGTTTAGCATTTCTTTTAAAATTAGCATGCTCATCTCTGTTTTAGAGTTAGCATAAAATATACTCAAAATACACAATATAAAATGGTATTTTTCTCATTATTTGTACATTTAAAGGAAATATGAGGTGTTTGGAAATGATGACCAATAAACCTACTCTTGGTTTTGCAAAACTCGACCTTGATTTTGTTCTTGTTTCCTTCCTTCCATGGAGCTAACGCTGCTATGCTAACATGAGCTCCTGTCACATCACAACTGATGTGGTTCAAGTAGACAAAGGTTTAAAAAAAGTTAAAAGTTCCATTTTGTGTTAGAAATGACAGTGATCCCTAGGGACAGGTGTTCTTTTCATGAAAAATAAATCAAATACTAATATATCCTTCAAGCACATGATATTTTTCATTAAAATAAGGAATTTCTGTGCCATTTGTCAATAATGTTACTGTTCAATCAAATTTAATTTCAGTCTTATGAGGGACTGAGAGTCCAAAACCTGCACAAGGGATAAAGGACATATAGCAAAAACAGTCAATATAAAACCATATTTTATAGAATAAAAATAGTAATTTATCTATCATATGTTTTTTTGTAAGTTCATCTTTGTGTCTAGTAAGCGCAGCATGAATAAAAAATGACAAACGTGTTTTTGTTTTTCTTATTTCTGCCTGGGACACAAATTCTTTGATAGTTGGAGAATCACCCGTAAATGTCTTTCTTATTCTGTAAAGCTTTGTATAGAGTGAGCTATACAGATAAATTTGCCTTGCTTATCATGAAAATTAAATGTAAAATATACCCATTCATTTAGTAAGGTGTACATTTTCTCAGGGAGAATACGCCACTCACTTGTCTCCTTGGAGATGTTATTGCTTTGCCTGGAGTGTTCCACATTATTGCATTAAACCCATATATCATGCATTTATTTGATTACAGATATTGCTATTGCTTAATAAAAATAAAAAATAAAAAACGGCATTATTTCTAATCACTTAGCCTGGTGTCATCTCCATGAAGACAACGGTTCTCACTCTTCTTCTGTTCGATTTTGATGTGGTCCTCCATCATGGCAGTAGGTGTAACCGATCATTCACAGATGATTTTACACAGAGGAGGAGAAGACGCTGTCAAAAGTAGAACAAGATGGACCTGACTTCAGCTCAAACTGCAGTGACTAAACCATTTAACATGAGACGAGCAGAAGGACACCATGACAGAGGCATTTGTACCTGAGAGATACCGTTTTTATGAGCAGATAGAAAAGTTCTGTACTGTCAAATGTGCTTTGTTGGTTGGATATAAATATAGAAAAATTAGATTCTATACATCACGCTGTGGGTTTGCTATATCTATATCTGTATCTCTATGGTAGAATGTTCAGGAGACACAATGCATGTAGTCTATTAGCAACCGCAGACAAAAAAGGAATGACTCAAGATTCAAAATATTCCAATTTTTATGCACTTATAAAATCAAGACACTGTTAGACAGAACCACTCAAATCAGTGTAAAAGGTCTATCTAATCAAATAGTCATACATTTATTCAGAGCTAAAATATACCCATAAATTATAAAACTTGTGTGAGTGTAGAGCGTAGAAATATATGATATTTTTTGTTATTTCCTTGTTTTGACAGTTGACAGCTCCTCATGCATGGTGGTCGCCTCTTCATTGTTCTTATTAGCGGTGGAGCCTCTTCACAGTATATCAGGGTAAGCAACAAGAAATTTATCCAGAAAAAGTTCAGCCATCTACAGCACTGGAAAAAAATAAGAGACCACTGCAAAATAATCAGTTTTTCTGATTTTATTACTTATAGGTATGTATGTTTGGGCAAAAGGAACATTTTTGTTTGAGTCTATTAACTACTGACAACATTTCCCCCAAATTCCAAATAAAAATATGATGTTTAGAGCATTTATTTGCTGAAAATGACAAATGGTCAAAATAACAAAAAAGAGACATGTTTTCAGACCTCAAACAATGCAAAGAAACAAGATCAAATTCATTTTAAAACAACATAATACTAATGTTTACACTTAAGAAGAGTTCAGAAATCAAGATTTGGTGCAATAACCCTTATTTTTAATCAGAGTTTTCATGCATCTTGGCATGCTCTCCACAAGTCTTTCACATTGTTCTTGGGTGACTTTATTCCACTCCTGGTGCAAGAAGTGAAGTAGCTCAGCTTTGTGTTTGTGTTGGAATTCAACAGACGCTGGAATGGAATGGCTGTAATACATGTAGAGATGCTGATTTCAGAAAAAAATTGGCAGTGGTCTCTTATTTTTTTCCAGAGCTGTATGTACATTGTTCTCTGAGATTGCAACAGGAGCCAATATTCCTGTATTATTTATATGATATAGTATTGTGATGACTTTTTAAAGTGAAATGAGTGAAATGTTGCATTATTTCACTCTAACTGTCCATATTCTAGTACAGAGATGAAGAAAAAAAAGTTCTCTTCTGCCATTGCCCATAGATTTTATTTATTGTTTTTTTTTGTAAATACCAGTGTTTTTTCCAACTGTATTGCATTTTTGTATTGTACAATTCTGCATATTATCTTTTTTTTTTATTAGTATGAATATTTTTGGTCTGTAAAGCACAATTGTTCTCTGTGAAAGGTGCTCTAGAATTTCATGCTACTTACTTACTTACATTAAAGGTTCTGACTGTGAGTAACCTGTGTGTAACTTGGCTTGGTCTCCATGATGATAGAAAGGTTTAAAGCCACACTGAGAAACATTTCTGACAAAACAATAACACCTCGTCAAAGTCAAAGGGCCTGTTTACACGAGAACGCTTACGGGTAAAAAGGACAAAATATTTTATCGGAAGTGCCTTTGGTTTAGACGGTGATGGTGTTTTGGAGGCTTAAAAACAAAAAAAACTGAAACCGCCCTCCAAAGTGGAAAACTTGAATACTCTTTGCCGTAGCGTTTTCGTCTACACTGCCCAAGATGCAAAACTCTGGTCAAATCTGTTGACGTTGCGTACGTGTTCACGTCACATCGCTCCATATATCAGTGTACTTTGTTTGGCAGGACTCCCAGTCCACACCTTGTTACGCCTTTGTTGCTTTGTAGTCTAACATGGTCTGAAGCAATAGTTGAACTTCTTCGTCTGACCACACGAAATTTGTTTTGCTACCGGTAGCCATGTTTTGTTTTGCTTTTCGCGGCGCAGATGAGAAGAAGGAAGATTCTATCCATGTACGCGGACATAGTGATAATGTATCACAGCACCACCTAGCTGCCTGGTATGCATATCCAATCGAATTCCACACACTTTTGGTATGCACGCAGATTTCCTCCTGAAAACACTTGTCTAAACACGGAATAAAAAGTGAAGACGCGACGCCACTTTTGCATCTTCTGTTCAGACCGTCATCATATAAACATAGCTAAAGTCAACTTAATTGTCAATTCTGCAATATGTGTTCGACATACAGGGAATCGAAATTCCGTTTATCCCTGGCCAAGCAGTGCAAAAAAGACAGTGTCCAAAATACAGTATAAAGACAATACAAAAACTATGGAAGACTGAATCTAAGAGCAGTACAAAGAATAAATACCTATTTACAGATGTCCAAAAATGTGCAGTGTGCATCAAAATGTGCAATGGAAGATGCAGCAGTGAAATGCGCAGTAGAAGAGTTACACAATGCACCTTTAAACCCAACTACAGGCCATTAGAATATGATGATCTTGATGTGACGCTATTTCGATTTCATTCATTTTAATTTCTCTATATCTGGCCCCATTGTCATTCAGTGGTGCGATCCTTGATTAAAACCTTGCGTAAACAGTGGGGTGACAAGTAAATATTTCCTCTCTTATTTTCCAAACAGCTCCGAGCCGCGCACTGCCACCTATTGTTAGCCATCTCGCTGCTCCAACTCCCCACGTCTTCTAATTATGGACGCCTTGCAGCATGCTAATACTCCCATTAGGGACAATGTATTTTATTAGTCACCCTCCTAGCGCTGGATGGTGAAAGTTGGCTTACTCTCTGTCAGATGTAATTAGAGTCTACATCTATAACATCATTTCACAGTACTCAAACGCGCCACACGCTCACTGCTTCATGCTCATTACAGCTTTCAATTCACTAAATGAATCGCCAAAGTTAAATTGAAATGTCTTTTTGTATCTCGAGATCTTCCGGCTATATCTTATTTGACCTTTTTGTGTTTTTTTTGTGTGTGTGTTTGCATTGTAAGGAAGAGCAGTTTTAATTGCGCCCACAGCTAGCAGTAACTTTCAGGCGTGAATCAGATGCATTTGAGCTCAGGGAGGAAGAAGAGTTTAAGGCTGCATCCCATTTCTCTGTCTTACCCCTTCGTCTTACCCCTACCCCTTGGTTTTGCGCGTTCATGTGAGGGCAAGGGGTGTACCGATTCTAATTTTGATCAAGGGCTAGAGCCACAGCTGAGGGCTACATACCCCTTGAAACAAAGTAAGCTCTCGACCAGACTTGAAACGAAGGGGTACGCCTACAAGCTCAGGCAGGTTTTGGGATCAGGATGGCAGCGTCACATCGACCAGCCAAGGAGTCTCATAAATGTATTTTCAGCAGTTGTAATTATCGATATACAGTTTAGCATGGTTTACAATTATGACGCTTATGTTCTACGTTACTTTTAGTGAACTGTTGTTGCGGTTTTAATTGTAGTGATGTCTGTTTAGCCGACGTTATCGTTTTCATCGAACTTTCATGTATAAACAAGCTTTTTTTGTCGAGCTGAGGTACCCGATAATCCTTGACATTTGTTTACATTTGTTTGCATCAATTGTTGTCGCCTCTGTAGACGTAGCAGCCAGGTAGAGGCAAGGGATGATGGCGCAAACGGTATTCGAGTGGTGTCCCATTTCTTAGGGGAACATTCGTACCCCGAGCCATCTCAGGTCGGTATCGAGGGGCAAGACAAAGATGTAGATAAAGGGGTAGGTGAAGGGGTAAGACAGAGTAATCGGATGCACAAGTTTGTCCAGGGAATGTTCACTGAGGAGAGATTGAAAAGAATTGGGGAAGCTCTGGGGCCTTGTTCAGACAAAGTACCAGGATGAGTCAAAGTTGGTTAGACAGCTTAAACATTTATACCGTATCATTTTCATTCTTATATGGTTTGATGTCTATTTTAAAATGGGCATAAAAGGGGCTTGTCTCCCTGGAGATGTTACTCCTTTGACTGAATGCTCCACAGTACATCATTGAAGTATTTCCACTGTGTTTAGCCAATGACAAGAGTTTTCATTGCTCAAAAATAACACGCTTTCTTACTGTGAGCGATGTCTCCTGAGTGCGTCACCTGCTTGTCTTCATGAAAGCAAGTTTAAAGGTCCCATGGCATGAAATTTTCACTTTCTGAGGTTTTTGAACGTTAATGTGAGCTCCCCTACCCTGTTTAGGGCCCCCCCCCATGGCTAAAAGTTGTGAAATGTGTAAACTGAGCATTTGCGATCCTTTTCTGCATTACAAAAAACCAGTGTTCAAACGGGCGAGTTCGGACAAGGCACCTTATTGACGTCAGATCGGCAAATGCAGCTCCAACTGTTACCTGTGCAATAATCAGTGCAATAACCTATGTGCAATACTTATACCATACTATGTGCAATACGAAATCCACATGCAACACCCATACCACACCATATTATGTGCAATCTGTGAAATACTTACACCTTATTTGATCTTTGATTTAATCCTACCTGCACCTTGTACATTGTACCCTGTATTTTTTTATTACATTTTATTACATATTTTATTATATTGTTTATTATATTGTTTACTTCTTCCCCTGCACTTTTGCAACACTTTTTTACCATGTACTATTATTGCATGTTATTAGTACTTCTTGGCTATCTTAGCGAGTCAATGGTTCCTCTGATCCTAAGCATTTCATTGCATTGTTGACCTTGTTTTGATTCTGCATATGACAAATAAACAATCTTGAATCTTGAATCTTGAATCCCTCTGTCTCCGCTCAGCGTCCCTGTATATCCCGCCCATAGAGTTTGGACTGTGAATGCGCTACAATGCGAAATGCGTTTTTTTATTTGCCTGGAGGCACGTCCGAGTGTTTCTAGGCTTGCAAGTCCCTTACCCGACCCTCTGGACCTCTGAAATACCAGTGGTTTAATTTTATTTTCTGTGTAAATATGCTTTTTTTCATTGCAAAGTCTCTCATCTGTCTTCCTGCGTAAAACACGGAAGAGAGGAGACGAGCTGCGCCGAGCTGCGCCGAGCTGCGCTTCGAGCGGCGCTTCGAGCGGGGGAAACCTGCCCCCCCGCTCCTTAGCCAATCTCTCTGTCCTTCTCATTTGCACTGAAGCAGCAACACCCACAATAAAGCATTTTAGACACATATCTAGCCTCATGAAGACTGTCAGAGTCATATCTCATGCAGTGAGTGTTGATTTTGAAGAAGGATTCATTTACAGTATTAGGGAACCATTAAGGAGCCATATAAAAGCATCAAGAAGTATCATGTCATGGGACCTTTAAAACCATACTCTGGAATATTCTAAACTCTTTTTCGTCTACTGTCAAGTACAATTTCAAGTTATTTTTCCCATTGTTGGAGGTTTATGTGGTAACTGCAAAGTATAATCATATATTTTCTTGTGTAATGATTTTCAGGTTACATCAGGGCACTTCAGACTAAATGATATTTTGTAGGGCCATGACGCTGAGGGTGTTCTACATGTATCTCTGTGGTGGAATGTTCAGTAGTTACCATGGAGACACACACACATCAGCAAACACAGCCAAAAAAATGATAGTCCAAATTCAAGAAAAAATACAAAATGGTTTTAAACAGCTCATTTTACGGAGCCTGGGATCAATACCTGTTTAGTTTGATTGAATTTGAGTAACATAGCTTCAGACAGAGCAGTGCGTACAGGTAGCTTCACACCCCCAGGGTTATTGACCTCAGCTGCAAAGTATCAATATATCAAAAATTTGAAAGTTTTTTGTCAATTTGAATTAATGAGTGAGTTAAAAACAGACGTGGGTGGACTCCATTTACTGTTGTGTACAGCGAGCCACAAAAACGCTCTAATTTTAATCCAAAACCAAACAAAAACAAATCCACATAATCAGCTACAATGGCCAATAAAAACTGTCTTTAAGATCACAAAGTGCAAATTCTCCCTATTGCCATATGTGAGACAAAATGAGCAGATTACTTGTCCAAAATGCTGCAATCAAGGAAAAAATGGACGCCACTTTCTGTCCGCAACAATCGCCAACAACTCTGACAGGAAGAGGAGATACTCAGAACCAAGCCAGCCGCCATCAGTGCAAAGTGGATACATAATATGCCTGATTTGAGAAAAATGTCCAGTAATTTGTGCAGGTTTTGAGTGGAACAGATGGCGTACGACGAAGTACGAGGATCTGCAGGTTTTGAGGAGGCAGAATGCTCCTGCTTAAATGAGACTTTATGATAAATGGCACACAGAATGAAAGCTGTCACTGGTGAAATCGAAAAGGTACATCTTAAGCTCACATCACTACATTACGCTTTGTTGAAGGATTTGGGATAAAAACTGTTGACTTGGTTTTCCTTTGTGAGAGAGGAAGCGGAGGGCGAGCCATAGATGGAGATTTGGACAGGAAAAGAGAGTGAAAAAAAAATCTGCTCTAAATTGTATGGTTGATGAGATGGCAGTTGGTACTGTTAATTAAAAATGAATTATGTTAGAAGGCTGTTTAATTAGATGTGGACAATGCAGTGGTCTAATTCTGTCACAAGGTTCTGCTTTTACATTGAACAAAATTATAAAACAAATTATTTTACAAAGAAGAGTATAAAAAAAATTGAGGAGAAGATGCAGGCCTGGACTGGTAATCGGGCATACTGGGCATTTTCCTGATGGGCCGACAGTCCTAGGGGTCGATGCTGTTTGTTTTGTTTTTTTTTACTTAGAGACCGGCCCACAATTTAGAGGAGGCGGCACATTGGTCCATCTTCAATAGAGACAGTTTCAGTGTTGAGCGTGGAAACATGGAGAAGTGACGGAAAGGGGGTGCAGAGAAGTTGCGGGCTAAAAGATGAAAAAAATCTCGCTATAGACGCTGCAAAATGTTTTAAAAATAAGAGACATATTCTCTGGAGGGGCTGGAGCCTCCATGCCCTCTGCAGGTTGAAGGTGGACAGGGAGAGGAGCAGCCAGAGACTGTGGACAGGGAACTCGAGGGAACCTGAGGGAACCCGATGGACAGAGTGACCAGGGAAGTGTCACACAGGTCAGCAGGTAGTAATGCTAGGATAATACCGGGATTTTTAGGTGATGGACAGGTATTAAAATCGCTCACCTTTAGGCAAAATTTGCCGTTTTGAAGCCAAAATAGGTGACCTACGTGAATTGTGTAGATTCGATGAGCGAAATCCAAATGTTAGGCGAATTTTGCCTGGGGGTGTGGTCGTAAACACGGCAAGCATGTTGCTACCCTGTGGTAGCAAGTGGTTGCGATGCAGTAGCCGGTCAGCTAGCTCTGACATGAGTGCTCAAAATATCTGCAGTGCTGTACCTGTGGCAAGTACACTACTTTTTCCTTTAATGTTGTGCCATGGTTTCCCCTCAGCCAAGATGTACCAATAGTAAAATACTTTGCTTCGGGGAACAGATACATAAATTAGTCCATTGTGCAACGCTAATTATGAGGGGCCGGTCTAAGCCAAAAATGCCAGGGCCGTTTTTTTATCACAGTCCAGCCCTGAGAAGATGTACTACTATTAATAATCCCTCATAGTTGTACTGCACTTTACAGGCTAGTCGAAGCCTCTCAAACTCACTCCATACTTGGTGGTGGAAAACTGTTGTTGTAGCCACAGCTGCCCTGAGACAAACTGACAGAACCAATGCTGCCAGTCTGTGCTTTCTGCCCCTCCAACCATCACTAATCAGCTGTCATCGACAACAGAGCGTAGTCCAAGAGGAGGCTGTTAGATTATTTAGATTACAGGCATTTATACTGCTCAAAAATACTTTCATTCTTACTGTGAGTGAGGTCACCTCTTCACAGACCTGACCTGTAACTTGACCTAGTTGTGTCTCTTGCATGTCTGCATGGAGATAAATTATTTTAATGTCAGATTGTGAAACATGCGTTACAAGAAATAACTTCTTTCTTGTTGTTTCTCTTGCATTTGGAATGGAAAATTCTAGTTTTATTATTTTATACAATGGAAAATCCAGTCAGAAATGAACAGCAAAAAAATAACAGAAACCCTTTTACTTTTTGCTGTTCATTTCTGACTGGATTTAGTATTGTATGAAATAATAAAACTAGAATAAAAACTTTCAGACTCAACTTGACACCAAAACTATATTCTATGGATGGCTGGTCTATCTCTACTCCACACTCGTCTGTATGCAACAGCACACAAGCTGTTCTGGGACCATCGTCAATTATTTATTTGCATTTACCTGATTACCTTCCTGTTTATGTAGAAGCAGATTGCAGACCATTTATCTAGATTTTAATCTGGTCTGATAATGAAAAATGAACAGCTTAAAGTTTGGTCCCAAGATGAAGAGTGTGTGTCTCATTCCTACACCAGAACCTTGTGTCTCTCTTCACTCTGTCTTCTTTCTTTCTTTCTTTCAGATTCTCTCCATTGGCCTTGCCAAACGCACACTCTGGGCTCCAGAGAGGCGGGAAGGTCAGCACCCTCTACTCCACTGTTGAGAGCCCAACTGAGGCCGAGCTGAGGCAGAGCGGCCCCTCTCCGACACCCCCTATGGGACAAGAAGGGCCGAACCGCTGCAGGGCTCATTATGTGGAGAGATTTACAAAGAGCCAGTGTTAATTATTTATAGCACAACATATCAAATGGTGGAGAAATTAAAGCTTCTTTTCATTTGTCATTGTCTGTTGGTAATGAGCTTAGTATTAAAACAGATTAATACTGTTGCTATTTTATTCAATATTGCCATTTTTATTAGCATTTTTATTATCAATCAAGACAAAAACTATGAATTTTCAGCAAATATGGTGGTCTACCTTCATAAAATAAAACCCCTGTAAAAGCTTGTGAGCAGTAGAATACTGTTCTGAGCTTCAAACCACTTCTAATGACCTGACTGCTCCTCCTGCAGCCCTTCCCCACCCCTACTTAATGGCTGGAGTCGATTAAAGTAATTATACTTTTTCACTAAAGACATGTTCTGATGATCGATTAGGTGACTAAAAAGCTTGCAAAAGCTCTAAAAATACTGCATTTCTCTATGCATCTGACCAAACTGTTCTCACAATACTTGAGCTGAACAGGAATTCGTGCAAATTATGCAGAAAAAAGTACCAGGAAACAATGCATTTATATAAATACAGATGAAAGGGCCCATATTGTACTATTATATAATGTTGTTTCCTCATTACAAACGTACCTGGAGTTGTGTTTTGTTTCATTCACGCATGTTTAACACTCAAATCTTGCATATTTAGTCAAGATCAAGGTGGAACAGATCATTTTGAGCTTTGGAGATGAAGACAGACTAATAATGCATGGTTACTCAAACATGAGTGAAATAAATAAAACACAACTCTGAGTGTTTTTTTAATGAGATAACAACATTCTACATCATTTTTACATATAAATAGTAAAAAACTTGATTCCATCCTTGCCTGCATTCACTTTTCTTCCTTGTTCAAACTGTCCTGGAGCTACTGTGGCAAGTAAATTTCTCCTGTGTGAGATCAATAAAGTCTTACCTTGTCTTATCTTAAAAAATCTAAATCTTCAGATAACTCACTAAGTTCTTCCTGCTGGTGCCCCATACAAAATAAAATGATTCTGACAAACAACCGACAAACATGAATTTCAGTCGACTGAGAGACCATCGACAGATTAATCGACTAAACTACTAATAGCGTACAGCCCTACACCTCACCCACCCAAAAGAACCAGGATTAACCCAGGACCAGTCTCTATCTTTATGTCAAACCAGATACTGTTCGCAGACCAGCCAGTCTCTTCTACATTCTGTTCGAATCCAGAAGGGTCTGGAACTGGACAATGAATCCTTCCAAACTTGAGAAGATCCAACCAAAGCCCCATATGTATCATGTACCATCACGTATCATTCTCGTAATAATCAGAACAAAATATACAGCTCTGGAAAAAAATAAGAGACCACAGTTTTTCTGATTTTACTACTTATAGGTCAACAAAAAAGATACATGTTTTCAGACCTCAAACAATGCAAAGAAACAAGATCAAATTCATTTTAAAACAACATAATACTAATGTTTACACTTAAGAAGAGTTCAGAAATCAATATTTGGTGCAATAACCCTTATTTTTAATCACAGCTTTCATGCGTCTTGGCATACTCTCCACAAGTCTTTCACATTGTTCTTGGGTGACTTTATTCCACTCCTGGTGCAAGAACTGAAGTAGCTCAGCTTTGTGTTTGTGTTGGAATTCAATAGATGCTGGAATGGAATGGCTGTAATACATGTAGAGATGCTGATTTCAGAAAAAAAAAATGCAGTGGTCTCTTATTTTTTTCCAGAGCTGTATAACTTAGAAATAAGTAATACAGTAGTTTGGTGCTTTGATTGTTGATTCTGTAAAAATCCGTACTGTTTATCCGTCCTTTCTGTAGATGTTTCCTTTTTTTTTTGCATAAATAGAGCATGCGTCTCTGGTTAATCCACACATCGATCATGCCCTCTGAAATCAGGGAGACGGGATACAGCTCCAGAGCTACTCGTCTTTGTAAAGTTTTGTCGAAGTGTGCGATTCTGGCTGATCAGATAAAGAAACTATTGGCCCTTTACTATTACAAGTACAGTTGGTAATAGGTAACAGGATAATAGGATAGGACAGGTAGATTTTCTTCTTCTCTGGGCCTCTTAAACTCAGAGAATGGTCTATTGTGGTGAACTTGCGGTCATGTCTATGTGCACTTCTGTCTCTTCTGTGTGTTCCTCTAAATGTTCTTCTGTTCGGACCTGCCTCAGGACAACGGATGTAAAGTAGCTCTTGTGCTAATTCCGGCATACAGGGGGTCCTCGGGTTACGACGGTCTCGGGTTACGACGTTTCGTGGTTACGAACGCGCCCCCATTTAAAAAAATATGTATATATTACGCTTCATTCCGTCTTACACGGTTTAGCGTGGTAAGAGATGTAAACAAACGCGAACGGCGCGCGGCGCAAGAATACGCTCTGTTGTGGTTGTAGGGAGAAGAAGACGGCCTCATGTGCGTGCCCAATGTGGGCGGAAGTACCTGATGTGGGCTCTGATCTGCTCCTATGAAAGCGGCAGTGATAACCAAGCAGCGTAGTGGTCTAATTATTGAGATGGAAAGGTTATTGGTGCTTTGGTTGGAAGATCAAAGGCAAAATCCGGTTTACGACGAAATTCGGGTTACGACGCGTCTTAAGAACGGATCTACGTCGTAACCCGAGGACCCCCTGTATTTACATTGATGCTGTTTGTTGTCATGTTGGTTAATAATGCATTGTCCTAATTTAAATAAATAACTGTTTGATTCCTGTAGTTTACTCAGTTCTCTGACACTCCTGTGTGCTGTACTCTAAAATCTCCCATTTTGAAACGCTCATGTTTAATTCAAAGTCAGAAAACTGTACCTAGCCGCCAACCCACAGGCCACAGAGCAGCGCGCAGCAGAGGTTTGAACTAAAAATACCTCTTCTTGTGATTGAAGTTTTGATGGTCCATTCCCATCGCGCGCCGCTCTCCGTCACATGACCCCGATTCAGGTCAAGCCTCACCAATCTCCTCCAGCGCGGCTAAAAGGTTTTCCTTGTCAGGCGCTCGAGGTAGCGGCTGAGGTTAGCGGCTAAACGTATTTGCCAAATTATCTGTGAAATGAATTGATTTTGTTGGGTAAAAGGTGCAATTGAAAGGCAAAAGACAGACACTTGGCAGCTCACAGGAGGGACCCGAGTGTTTCTGAATGACAGTATGATTCTGCCCCATCTTGAAATTATACAGCCCAAAACGACTCAACTGCATTTCCAGCTCATCGCAGACTTCCAGAAACTCACTTTTGCACAGAAATTATGTTATACAATTTATACAGAAACTTCTTGGCAAGAAAACTTTAAAATCGAGTGCCACGGTTGGTTAAATACAGCAGACAAATAGGATTGCACTTTTTGTATACACTGTATTTAAAATTGAAATGCGCTTCCTAGAAAATGACACAAGCGGAGACGTCTGGGAAATTACGCTGTAACAAAAAGTGCAAACTTATTTCTTCTCCATAAAACATTTTAAAGCTACATCTGTTTACATTAGGTCTCTGATTGTTATAATCTTAGAAACATGAAAAATAGAACCAACAGTTTGCAGTGGTCCAAAGTTATTCTTTACCTTTTGCATTTTGAATATCCAAATTATTCACCACCAGTTTATAAGCGTCACAACAAGGGATGTGAGTTTAACGCATTAAATAGATGAATTAATTACACTGCAAGTTAACGTGTTATAAAAATTAAAGCAAATAATTATGAGTGGCAATTCAATGCGCGCACATTTTAAATTTGGCGTGCGTCAAGAAAATCGCTGTCAGGGCCTTTGAACGGCAAGTTTATTTATATATTTTAAAAAAACAAAACAAAGACGGGACGATCAGCAAGAACGTGGTGATTTGTAGCTTTTGTCAAAAATAATTTTCCGATCACCGAAGCTGCTCCAGCCTGTCGGATCATTTGAACAATAAACACGTCCGGACATGTTTCATCGTTACCGGTGATAGAGCGAGTGTGAGCGCACTTCACCAAACCACCAAACCAACAGATCAACAGACCAACAAACCACACTCGCAGAATTTAGGAAACAAATGAGAAAAGCGACCACAGAAAAACTGACAAACTCAAAGTGGGTTGCCTCTCTCTCTCTGAATCTCTCAATTGCTCTCTCTCAATCTCTCTCTCTCACTCTTTTCATGCCTCTCTCTCACTCTGTCAATCTCTCTCTCTCAATCTCTCTCTCTCTCTCACTCTCTCTCTCTCTCAATCTCTCTCTCTCAATCTCTCTGAATATCTTCTCAATCTCTTTCTCTCAATCTCTCTCTCTCTCAATCTCTCTCTCACTCTCTCTCTCACTCTCTCTCTCTCAATCTCTCTCTCTGAATCTCTCTCTCACTCTCTCTCTGAATATCTCTCTCTCTCTCAATCTCTCTCTCTCAATCTCTCTCTCTCTCTGAATCTCTCTCTCCCTCAATCTCTCTCTCTCAATTTCTCTTTCTCAATCTCTCTCTCTCAATCTCTCTCTCACTCTCTCTCTCTCAATCTCTCTCTCTGAATATCTCTCTCTCTCACTCTCTCTCAATTTCTCTCTCTCAATCTCTCTCTCCCTCTCAATCTCCCTCTCTCTCTCAATCTCTCTCTCTCTCTCAATCTCTCTCTCTCTCAATTTCTCTTTCTCAATCTCTCTCTCTCAATCTCTCTCTCTTTCAATCTCTCTCTCTCTCAATCTCCCTCTCTCTCTCTCTCTCTCATTATCTCTCAATCTCTCTCTCTCTTTCACGAGATTAAAATGTAATAAAAATCTAATTTATTACAAACCCTGTAATTAATTAGATTCATTTTTAATCGCCTGACAGCACTGGTTACAACAGTAAAGCCAATGACAACTAGCATGCTAAAGTGCACTTTCAACTCAATTGCTCTCTCGCAATCTCTCTCTCTCTCTCAATCTCTCTCTCTCAATCTCTCTCAATCTCTCTGAATATCTCTCCATCTCTTTCTCTCAATCTCTCTCTCTCTCAATCTCTCTCTCACTCTCTCTCAATCTCTCTCTCTCAATCTCTCTCTCTGAATATCTCTCTTTCTCTCAATCTCTCTCTCTCTCTGAATCTCTCTCTCTCTCAATCTCTCTCTCTCTCAATCTCTCTCTCTCAATCTCTCTCTCTCTCAATCTCTCTGAATATCTCTCCATCTCTTTCTCTCAATCTCTCTCTCTGAATATCTCTCTCTCTCACTCTCTCTCAATCTCTCTCTCTCAATCTCTCTCTGAATATCTCTCTCTCTCTCTCTCTCAATCTCTCTCTCTCAATCTCTCTCTCTGAATATCTCTCTCTCTCAATCTCTCTCTGCCTCAATCTCCCTCTCTGAATATCTCTCTCTGAATATCTCTCTCTCTCTCAATCTCTCTCTCTCTCTCAATCTCTCTCTCTCAATCTATCTCTCTTTCAATCTCTCTCTCTCTCTCTCTCTCTCAATCTCCCTCTCTTTCCCTCTCTCATTATCTCTCAATCTCTCTCTCTCTTTCACAAGATTAAAATATAATAAAAAGATGACAAACCCTGTAATTAATTAGATTCATTTTTAATCGCCTGACAGCACTAGTTCCAACAGTAAAGCCAGTGACAACTAGCATGCTAAAGTGCACTTTCAACTTTCTTTAATTCGATGCAGACAGCAACAGAAATATTTTGAGCTCAAATGTGGCTTATGCAATATTTCTGTACTGGGACGAGACACATTTTGTTTTAGTTAAAGTCAAATGTGAAAGTAAAATGAATTTCCCTCTGAGATATAATTTACAAATTATTAAAGTAAGTAACCTATAGCCATATCTCAGCAGAATAACTTTCCAAATTAAGTAAGCATCACATTTTCTATTCATTCATTATTGAAATATAAAAAGAAGTCAGAAAGAAGCTGTTTTTGGCTCGCAGCTGACTGAAACTTCAAGATCCAAGTTTACAATGAAGTTCACGACCTGAAACTCAAAAATATAAGTATGCCAACTTTATTTTCTCCATTCCATATTCATACTTTGCAGCTTATGTCATCAACAGACTCTGGGGATGTGATGCTAACAATAGGCACTGCTCTGTCTGAGGCTTTGTTACAGACTTTAATCACTGGGACCTGACTTCCATATGGCCCCCATGACATAAATCCTTTTTTCAGCAACATTTTAAAGTTATAGGTTTACACAATTGGGGTTTGCGTTAAAGGATACATATTATGTATTATTTCTTTTGTTATTTGTGTTGTTATTTAATGCCATATTGTGGAACATTATCGGCAAAGCAATAACATCTCAAGAAGAATGGGAACCTGTGGTGGGGCTCTATTACAAACTGCGTGTGGATTTATTGTGCCAGTGTCCAAAGTGCCAAAAAACAAATCCCAAAACAGTGCAAATATATTTTCAGCATCGTCTCAGGTCTCCTTTAAGTTCAGCCTCACATGGCGCCCCGACGTTATCTGCAACATATAAATTCAGACACTTTCCTACGAACATCACATCAAACACATCACCAAAACCGCCTTCTATCACCTCCGCAACATCGCTCGCCTCCGCCCATCCCTCACCCCTCAGTCTACTGAAACTCCCTTTGTCACCTCCTGCCTCGACTACTTCAGTAGTTGCTCTACGGCTCACCCTCGAAACTCCTCAGCAGACTCCAGTACATCCAGAACTCTGCTGCCCGCCTCCTCACTCGCACCTCCTCCCGTGAACACATCACCCCTGTCTTCAAAGATCTCCACTGGTTCCCCATCCCTCAGCGCATCCAATTCAAACTCCTCACCACTGGGTATAAGTCCCTTCATAACCTGCCCCTCACCTACCTCTCTGAGCTTCTCCACCGCCACACCCCAAGACTAAACACAAGACCTGGGGTTACCGGTCCTTCTCCGCTCGGAAACTCCCTGCCCAAACACCTCAGAGACTCATCCACACTCCCCACCTTTAAAAAAGCCCTAAAAACTCACCTGTACAAAACTGCCTTTAAATAATTGCATCTCCTGTTTATCTGTTTCTTTCATTTGTGTTTGTGTTTGTGTTTATGTGAAGCATCTTTGAGTGTCACGAAAAGCGCTATACAAGTATTATATATTATTATTATTATTATTATAAATTGTTTATTTCTACAATAATTTATATGGCTGTCAGTTTAACGCATTAATTAGATTAATTAATTACACTGTAAATTAACGCATTATAAAAATTAACGCAATTCATTATGAGTGGCAATACAATGCGCGTGCATTTTAAAATTTGGCGTGCTGTTCGGGCCTTTGTGTGGCGAGTTTATTTATAAAAAGAACGAAGACGGGATGATCAACAAGAACGAGGTGATTTGGAGCTTTTGTAAAAAAGAATTTTCCGATCACCGAAGCTGCTCCAGCCTGACGGATCATTTGAACGATAAACACATCCAGATAAGTTCTATTGTTACCGGTGATAGTGCGAGCGTGAGCGCACTTCACCAAACCAGCAAATCACCAAACCACCAAACAACCAAACCACCAAACCACCAAACCACCAAACTACCAAACCATGCTGCAGAATTTGGGAAACGATTGAGCAAAGCAACCGCAGAAAAATTGACAAACTCAATCGCAAAGTGGGTTCGCTCGCTCGTTCAAACGCCTGCTCACTCACAATCTCTCTCTCTCACACACTCTTAAAATGCGATTAATTAGATTAATTAATTACAAATCCTATAATTAATTTGATTCATTTTTTTAATCGCCTGACAGCACTAATAATTGATATAATAAACCAGTTTGGTATATTCTTCATTTACCAAACAGTAATAATGTACATTAAAGCACAAAAATAAGGGTTTAATAGTCTCTATTTCAACTACCAGGAAATAGTGGCTCGCACTGAGTCGGAGCAGAGAGACAGAGTCAGCCAACAGGTAAGAGCTGCATGGAGTAAAGTATTTGAACACACTCAACTCAAGTGTGCACCTTGGCAAATACGCAGCAAAGGAAAGAGGGGTGCATATGGTGCGTATGGATGAAACAGTGGGAAAAACGGGGAGTGAACTAGTGTGTGCAAGATGAATCATGAATCACCCAACTGCACCACAACACTTTACCTCACCACAACTGCTGCTGCTGCTACTGTTTGTTTTATTCTGTTTTTATTGAAGATTTGTTGTTTGCCGGTCAAACATACATATTTGATACACCTGCGGAGAGCCTTTCCCAATTCCATTATGTTTTTACCTGACATAATGGCAATAAAGATTATTCTATTCTATTCGTATGTGCACATGGGCATAGCCAGTGCAGGTCGTGGTTACATTTATGGGCATAGAATCATAAACGGACAAGCTTCATCACAGAACGCGACATGTGCATACTTACAGAGGAAGCATTCACATAAACAAACCATGAACAATGTGAACAATGATCATAACAGAACCAAGTCTACATTAGGACTGAACTGAACTCAAACCAGGATCAAACCCGAAGTGTAAACGCACCCTAAAGAAAATATGAAGACTCAGAAAACACTCAATTCCCAGTTTTTCCACATTGAAATACACTGAAGCTGAAGTTGAAGCAGTGGACTTACTATGGTGAAGTTCATGACCTTGAGGATCCAGATGGTGAGGGCCAGGTTGATGAGGATGAGGATCATGAGGAGAAGGACGAAGAAGTACAGGCAGCGTTTCCTCCAGCCGTAGATCCCCACTTTGTAGATCTGAGGTTTGTCCGAGCTCTGCACATTGTTCCTATGAGAGCACTGTTCCTGGGTCATCTGTGACAATACACACACACACAGACAGGGGGCGCTGTGGTTAGAGGCTGCAGGGTGTATAAAAGGTACAATAATAGCAGTGCATTGAGAAAAGAACGCATCTGACATGGTATTACAAGAAATTAAAGGGAGTTGGGAACACTGTTTCACCTTGGGATGTCGTGTGATAATACAGGAAGGGTTCCACTGCATTTTTAGGCCGCGTCCCATTACTCTGTCTTACCCCTTGCCATTCCCCTACCCCTTTGCTTATGTCTTTATCTTGCTCCTCGGGGTACGAATGTTCCCCTAAGAAATGGGACGCCACTAGATTCCTGTTTGTGTCATCATCCCTTGCCTCTACCTGGCTGCTACGTCTACAGAGGCGACAACAATTGACGCAAACAAACGCAGGGCTCTCAAGTCTCACACATTGAGAGTGTGACACACGCTCACACGCCACACATGGCATTTCTCACGCTGATTTGTTTTTTGTTTTTTGTGCCCAGAAGATCGGTCTGTGTGGCTTAGTTTATGCAGGCACCGCGCGTTTTCAGCGCCGCCCCCTTCCCCTGCTCCCCCTGCTGCCCCTGCTCCGGGGAGCTCCGGGGAGCAGGGGGAGGGGGGGACGGCGCGTCTGCTCCCGACCGTGCGGTCCGAGCGGAGGCCAGAGCAGACGCGCCGTCCCCCGGGCACGTCCTGAGCCTCAGTCCCGGTGTCTCCGTCTGTGCGTAACGTGTCCCCCCCCCGACGGCTTACGCGCGGCCCAGAGCCGAACTGCCCATGGTGAGACGCGGTGAGACGCAGGCCCGGTGCATTAACCAGACTCTTACATGAATCCGTTAAAAATGTCCCGCTCCCCCCGCCCCGGTCCCTCCTCCCCGCCCCTCTCAGCGCGCACTGAGAAAGTGCGGTGATGATGAAACAAACAGAGAACCATCAGGTAATAACTTCATTTATATAACTCTCATTAGTTGCTTTGTAGTTTAAGTTTGCTCTTTAGACAAACAGGGCTCTCAACACGCAATTCGACGTGTTCACACGCTCACACGGCATTTCTCACGCAATTCAAGCGCCCCCCCCCCCCCCCCGTCCTCGGAAATTACAGTCACACGCACGACCCCGCTCAAAACTTGAGAGCCCTGCAAACGTAAACAAATGTCAAGGATTATCGGGTACCTCAGCTTGACAAAAAAACTAGTTTGTTTATACATGAAAGTTCGATGAAAACGATAACGTCGGCTAAACAGACATCACTACAATTAAAACCAACAACAGTTCACTAAAAATAATGTAGAACATAAGCGTCATAATTGTAAACCTGCTAAACTGTTAATCGATAATTACAACTGCTGAAAATACATTTATGAGACTCCTTGGCTGGTCGATGTGACGCTGCCATCCTGATCCCAAAACCTGCCTGAGCTTGTAGGTGTACCCCTTCGTTTCAAGTCTGGTCGAGAGCTTACTTCATTTCAAAAACCAAGGGGTAGGGGTAAGACGAAGGGGTAAGACAGAGGAATGGGACACAGCCTTAGATTTCACTAGAATCATTTGGATAATTTCAGCCCTGGAACTGCCAATCTCTGCTGAACTATTAACTCGAAAACTACTGCTTCATGACATCACAAGGTGGAACAGAGCATTTTGAACTTTGGAGATGTAGACAGACTAATAGTGCAAGATTTCTCAAACATGTGAATGGAAGTATGTGATTAGGTAACATTATAACATGGCTTAAAGCTGACAAGAGACAATATTTTGCCCAATATACCTTTAATATAATATGGTTTTAGTCAAAGTTCTGATTATTTTAATGATAAAATGGATGCAAAGCTGTATTTCATGACTGACAACAATTGATCTTCTTTCCCTCTATTTTTCATGCATTGCCATTTCTTATTCAAAACTTTTCAAAGGCTTCATCAAATTCATGCATGTAAACAACAGTTATGATGTGTTCTCTGTCTGACTCTGAGTGAAGACACATGTGCAGATCATTATAAAAGCCTATATGGTCCGATATGTGTTTACAATACGGCCTATAGCCATGTGAATCCATGGATAATTGCCTCCCTCATTTCCCTACCTCCTGTCGCCAGGCAGGGTAAATAAAGCAGCCACATATCTGAACACTTGAAACTTTGAACGTGATGTGAACTAAAAATCACCCAGACACAGGCAGAACATGTGAACTCCACTCTGTATTATGGAAATTTGACTCTTGTGAGCTTTAAGTCATGTTATAATGCTGTTACCTCATCAAAAACATACCTAGAGTTGTGTTTTGTTACATTCACATATCTTTGAGTAAGTCTTTATTGTGTGTAGAATCCCTCACTCGTCCAGGTAGAATCCACGGTAAAAGGAGAAATTCAAATTGTCAACTGGACAAAAGTTTATTTGGTCGAATACGTTTCGAGCTGCTTCTTCAGTTCTGGTCAGACGCTGGTGGACACTGCTTATATCTGCCTGAAGAGAGGAGCTAACTACAATGAAATTACTTTGAAACTACCACACCTATTTGTTTTCAGTTTCTGTTAGTTAGGTGAGCCTATTCAATATGCAGTGGGAGTGGCGTGCGCGGTCTTGTTAGCAAAACCATTCAGAATCATAATGGGCGGTTTCACACCTCTGGACCTGACCTGGCTCGTCCTATTGTTTTCTTTGTTTTGATTTAGGTTTGAGAATAGAGTTTTAAATGGGAGACAAATGATTGGGAGACATCATTTGACTTAGATGAGCTTCAAAACGTATTCGACCAAATAAACTTTTGTCCAGTTGACAAACTGAATTTCTCCTTTTGCTGTAAGTCTTTAATATTGGTCTGTCTACATCAACTAATCTTAAAATGCTCTGTTCCACCTTCAAGATTCAAGATTGTTTATTTGTCATACAGAATCAACACAGGGTCAACAATGCAATGAAATGCTTAGGATTAGAGGAACCACTGACTCGCTAAGATAGTCAGAAGTACTAATAACATGCAATAATAGTACATGGTAAAAAAAAAGTGTTGTAAAAGTGTTGGGGAAGAAGTAAACAATATAATAAAAATATGTAATAAAACCTAATAGAAATACAAAATACAAAGTACAATGTACAAAGGACAAAGGTGCAGGTAGGATTAAATAAGGTGTAAGTAGAGTATTTCACAGATTGCACATAATATGGTGTAGTATAAGTGTTGCATGTGAATTTTGTATTGCACATAGTGTAGTATAAGTATTGCACAGGTTATTGCACAGGTAACAGTAATTTACAGTGAGTAATCTTAAAATGCTCTATTCCACCCTGTGATGTCATGAAGGGGTAGTTTTTAAGTTTAAAGCTACTTTTTAACTTTTGTTGAGCAGAGATTGGAAATTCCAGGGTTGAAATTATCTAAATGATTCTAGTGTTTAAAAACAGTTTAAAAACATAACAAATCTGTATTCCCACATGACATCACAAGGTGGAACAGTGTTTTCAGTTTGAGATTACAACTCATCCTAAATATGCGATATGGCTGGATATCGGATTACAGGCAACTTTTGACTCAAACGACTAAACCTTGTGACTAAACCGGGACTAAACCAGGACTAAAACAGAACTAGACCAGGACTAGACCAGGACTAGACCAGGACTAGACCAGGACTAAGCCTGGACTAGACCAGGACTAGACCAGGACTAGAACAGGACTAGAACAGGACTAGACCAGGACTAGACATGGACTAGACCAGGACTAAACCAGGACTAAAACAGGACTAAAACAGGACTAGACCAGGACTAGACCAGGACTAAGCCTGGACTAGACTAGGACTAGACCAGGACTAGAACAGGACTAGACCAGGACTAAAACAGGACTAAAACAGGACTAGACCAGGACTAGACCAGGACTAAGCCTGGACTAGACCAGGACTAGACCAGGACTAGAACAGGACTAGAACAGGACTAGACCAGGACTAGACATGGACTAGACCAGGACTAAACCAGGACTAAAACAGGACTAAAACAGGACTAGACCAGGACTAGACCAGGACTAAACCAGGACTAAAACAGGACTAAAACAGGACTAGACCAGGACTAGACCAGGACTAAGCCTGGACTAGACCAGGACTAAACCAGGACTAAAACAGGACTAAAACAGGACTAGACCAGGACTAGACCAGGACTAAACCAGGACTAAAACAGGACTAAAACAGGACTAGACCAGGACTAAACCAGGACTAAAACAGGACTAAAACAGGACTAGAACAGGACTAAAACAGGACTAGACATGGACTAGACCAGGACTAGACATGGACTAGACCAGGACTAAACCAGGACTAAACCAGGACTAAAACAGGACTAAAACAGGACTAGACCAGGACTAGACCAGGACTAAGCCTGGACTAGACCAGGACTAGACCAGGACTAGAACAGGACTAGAACAGGACTAGAACAGGACTAGACCAGGACTAGACCTGGACTAGACCAGGACTAGAACAGGACTAGACCAGGACTAGAACAGGACTAGACCTGGACTAGACCTGGACTAGACCAGGACTAAACCAGGACTAAAACAGGACTAGACCAGGACTAGTTCTAATCTTGATGCAATTCAGTTTGCTCTCCTTTTTTCCCTAAATTTGAATCAATAAGAGAATCGATAAAGAATCAAATCGTTAAGCAGTATCGATAATGGAATCCGAATCGTAAAAATCTTATCAATTCCCATCCCTACACGTGACATCACAAGGTGGAAGAGAGTGTGTTCAGTTTGAGATTACAACTCGTCCTAAATATGCACGTTGTCGGTTAAACATGTGTGAATAAAACAAAACACAACCACAGGTATGTTTTTGACGAGGAAACCGCACTGCACGCAATAGTGAGAGACATTCTAAACAAAGCATAAACATATATATGGAGACGAAAAGTTACATAGTGCAGCTTTAGTAAGTTCTCCCATCATTTTCACAAATTTACACACACTCTGCTATTATAAAGTCAGTGACCACAGCTGAAACCTGTTTAAACGGCCATTTTCTTTTGTCTCTGTGCCCAGCCTGTTTTGTATTCATGCTCTCGCTGCGTCGCCTCCATTTGGTAGATTTGTAACAACACCATCCCTGCTATCTTTTCCCCCTCTATAGACAATTCACAAAAGCAATAACTGGACATAAGCATTCTCAGCACGGACCACAAATGACTTCTACTGGGGTCTTTAGTTAGCTATCTTTTTGACTGACGATCATATAAGAGCCCCATCTCTCCATTATAGAGCGCGTGGCATTGATGTGAAGATATCTACGATTAATGTTGAATCGAATCGTATAGCGTAGGAGCCCGGCCCATTGTTGACTTAAATGGTGTAGTAACTCAGTGCATTGTGAGGCTGGCTAATGGAAGGGCCTCCAAGCAGGTTTGACATGCTCTAACATTAGCGACTAAATGCTAGCTGGACGAATAACTGCTCAGACGTAGAAATTGTAGGGTTCGTATGGACTGATGATGTGCTGGCATCAAGTTTGAAGAGAAAAAAGACTAATGGAAAGAGGATGGGCGTTCCAAGCACCTCAATTTAGACAAAAAGTGATTTCTAAGTGAGGGTGAAATGATATTTTGGGGAGGGGGGCTAGAGATATTTGCAAAAATGGTAGAAATTAGAGATTACAATGATAGTTGCCTTTTTAAATTGTTTTTTTTTAAGGTTTTTTAAAGAAATTATTCTTATTATCGAAAAAAAAAATCCACACTATTGCCCAAATATCTAATCCAGGGGTGTCAAACATGCAGCCCGGGGACCAGATCCGGCCCTCCAAGACCTTTAATCTGGCCCTCGGATGATTTTCTATTAAAATACCGTACTTTTTATACTATAGAGGGCACCTGACTATAAGCCGCCCCAACCAAATTTAAAAAAAAAAATAAGATTTGTGCATATATAAGTCGCTGAATATAAGCCGCAGGTGTCCACATTGTAACTTGAGATATTTACACAGAAAGATGGTACACAATAGGATTTTAAAAAATAAAATAAATTAATTAACGTAAGTACCACTATGCGCTTTATTCGAACAGCACCTACGGCAGAAACACAGCAGTAAAACAACTGTAAAATGGTCAGCCTGTACCCTCTGGAAGCCTTAAAATAAAGTTTAAAGTTTAACTTTAAGGGTCAGTTAAGGGTCAATCTCATGGAACTGTTGATACTGTAGGAGATTTTAAGTGGCTAAAACAAGGCTTCATTAATTCATGAACTCTCCTCACTTATTTACCGTCTCATGTCTGCTGTCTTGATAAAGGATTAATCCATATATAAGCCACACCTGACTATAAGCCGCAGGGTCCGAAGTGTGAGAAAAAATTTGCAGCTTATAGTCCAAAAAGTACAGTATTTTAATTTTCTGTGCCTGTTTTCTGCGCAGCTTAGCATAGCAGGGTCTCCAGCACCATTGTGTTGAAATTGCATTTTTCTTAAAGTTTCAGGTTGTTCATAATATTATAATATATTGTAAAAGAAAGAGTTCATCAAATAAAAAAGACTTCTGTAATAGATTTGCGTCTTTCTGCACAAATATTTGGACTTATTGCTATTTTTGGGGTATATTTGCCATGAGTTTTCTGATCCGGCCCCTTTAGGATCAAAGTAGGTTGGATACGGCCCCCGGACCAAATGAGTTTGATACTCCTGATCTAATCCATCGTCAATGTGAACAGATAGAAAAGAAACATCTTCTTGGTGGTGGTGGTTCTTCATCCATATTCCAGTGCTGCTCCTGTCTCGTCCTCTGTCTTTGCTCCTGTCTCGTCCTCTGTCTTTGGTCCTGTCTCGTCCTCTGTCTTAGCTCCTGTCTCGTCCTCTCTCTTTGGTCCTGTCTCATGCTCTGTCTCTGCTTCTGTCTCGTCCTGTCTCTACTCCTGTCTCGTCCTCTGTCTCTGCTCCTGACTCATCCTCTGTCTTTGCTCCTGTCTTGTCCTCTGTCTTTGCTCCTGTCTCGTCCTCTGTCTCTGCTCCTGTCTCGTCCTCCATCTCTGCTCCTGTCTCGTCCTTTGTCTCTGCTCCTGTCTCGTCCTTTGTCTTTGCGCCTGTCTCGTCCTCTGTTTTAGCTCCTGTCTCATCCTCTGTCTTTGGTCCTGTCTCGTCCTCTATCTTAGCTCCTGTCTCGTCCTCTCTCTTTGGTCCTGTCTCATGCTCTGTCTCTGCTTCTGTCTCGTCCTGTCTCTACTCCTGTCTCGTCCTCTGTCTTTGCTCCTGTCTCGTCCTCTATCTTAGCTCCTGTCTCGTCCTCTGTCTTTGCTCCTGTCTCGTCCTCTGTCTTAGCTCCTGTCTCGTCCTCTATCTTAGCTCCTGTCTCGTCCTCTGTCTCTGCTCCTGTCTCGTCCTCTATCTTAGCTCCTGTCTCATCCTCTGTCTTAGCTCCTGTCTCGTCCTCTGTCTCTGCTCCTGTCTCGTCCTCTCTCTTTGCTCCTGTCTCGTCCTCTGTCTTTGCTCCTGTCTCGTCCTCTGTCTTTGCTCCTGTCTCGTCCTCTGTCTTTGCTCCTGTCTCGTCCTCTGTCTTTGCTCCTGTCTCGTCCTCTGTCTTTGCTCCTGTCTCGTCCTCTGTCTTTGGTCCTGTCTCGTCCTCTGTCTCTGCTCCTGTCTCGTCCTCCGTCTCTGCTCCTGTCTCGTCCTCTGTCTCTGCTCCTGTCTCGTCCTCTGTCTTTGCTCCTGTCTCGTCCTCTGTCTTTGCTCCTGTCTCGTCCTCTGTCTTTGCTCCTGTCTCGTCCTGTCTTTGCTCCTGTCTCGTCCTCTGTCTTTGGTCCTGTCTCGTCCTCTGTCTCTGCTCCTGTCTCGTCCTCTGTCTCTGCTCCTGTCTCATCCTCTGTCTTTGCTCCTGTCTCGTCCTCTGTCTCTGCTCCTGTCTCGTCCTCTGTCTTTGCTCCTGTCTCGTCCTCTGTCTCTGCTCCTGTCTCGTCCTCTGTCTTTGCTCCTGTCTCGTCCTCTGTCTTTGCTCCTGTCTCATCCTCTATCTTAGCTCCTGTCTCGTCCTCTGTCTCTGCTCCTGCCTCGTCCTCTGTCTCTGCTCCTGTTACTTCCACTTATCTCAGCAGCCTTATAATAATTGTTTCAGCACATTTTTGCTAGTGAAAAACGGTGTCATTTTGACCGTGGTCAGTGGGGCAAACATTAATATGAGCTGCAGGACTTGGACACATCTCCACGAAAGAAATACAAAATAAATAAAAGTTAATCCCAAAAGAGAGAAGACCACTGCAGCTGCCATCTCTGTCCACAGTTGAAAAAGGTGAAGAGAAGAAGAAGAGAGAAGGAAAGAGAGAGAGACAGAGATAGAGGAGTTGGGAGAGGAAAACAGTTTTAGCAGTACGAATACATGAAAAATACTCAGAAATACAGATTTCTAGTATTAAATGGCCCATATTGTCATTTTGTCGATTCACACATGTTTAACACACATATTTAGACTGAGTTCTTCTCTGTTCTATCTTGTGATGTCATTTGGTAATACAGGAAGCGCTCCATTGTGTTTTTAAACTCCATACACCTTCAGTAGAATCATTTGAATAATTTCAGCCCTGGAAGTGCCAATCTCTACTGAACTAAAGGTAAAAAAGGTAAATGTTAACTTGAAAACTACTGCTTCATGACATCACAAGGTGGAACAGAGCATTTCGAGCTTTGGAGTTCTAAACAAAATAATAACACTGGTCTACAAATTTTTGGACTCATTTATATTGATAAGATTAACTGAAAATCAATTGATAACTGTGCTGGTTAGCTAATGTATTCAAGATAGTTAATGATATTGTTTTACATCAAAATCGCATCTGTTTATACAATAGATTTAGTGTGAAGAATCCCTCAGTCATCCACGTAGTCGTCCAAATTGAATTTCTCCTTTTACCACAACAGATTTAGGCATTTTTGCTTAAAATGAATATTTATATTTTGAAAATATTTAACTTGCACTTCTTTATCCGTCAAGAAATAAACTTAAGACATCAGGTGCACACAATTTCGAGGCATCTCTCTTATGTGAAATCAAAAAATATTTTACTGTATGTTAAAACTCTAGACATATTAAAATGAATGTACTGGAATGTGCAGACAGGCTTTCAGATAGAACTGGTTGCTTGTAGACAGGGATTGGGCCGATCTGGTCCAGTATCGGTATCGGGTTCCGATATCAATGTAATTCACAGATCGGAAATTTCCGATCCAACCTGTGAAAATTTCCGATCCATGAGCCATGTGTGTATATACACATTATCTGCTGAATTGACTCCACTAGAGATTCCCTGTCGGCTGCTCGGCTCCTGCTGCAAAATGTGGAATGGATTTCCTGAACGGAGGTGTATCTTAATGAGACACAGAGTAATGATGAGGCACGCCTCCGTTCAGGAAATCCATTCCACATTTTGCAGCCAGCTGCAGGCGAACTAGCAGCACGAGCTAGCAGCTGAACCAACTTTTCATCACAACATGTCCACTGTGTGGAAATACTTTTTACTAGAAGCACCTCAAAGCAAGACAGCAATG
The DNA here is from genome assembly GCA_036785185.1 of Paratrypauchen microcephalus. Lineage (NCBI taxonomy): Eukaryota > Metazoa > Chordata > Actinopteri > Gobiiformes > Gobiidae > Paratrypauchen > Paratrypauchen microcephalus. The sequence continues at coordinate 1,808,848 of JAVJIX010000160.1, forward strand.
TGCAATGTTTGCAAAGCCGTTGTACCGAGAGGCGGAAGCTATTTATCAGAGACTGCGCTACCCAAACTCTACAACCGAGTGTCAACAAGTTAGCTGAGAAGCTAAAAAGAGTTCCTGATCTGAGCTTTACTACAGATATTTGGACATCAGATGTCTGCCCATTGTCACTGATAAGCCTCACTGTGCACTGGATTGACCGCGAGTCACACGGACTCTGTTGTGCAGCGCTCCAGGTAAAAAAAGAAAAGTGCAGATGTTAAACCATGGGGAGATCCAGCTAGGAAAAGTGCAAGTAATTTTACGGGACAATGACCTATACTTACCTCAAGTTGCCTTTTGGGACACACATGCATACACTTGTTCATATCATAGGCCTACTTGCCTGTAGAGATGAGTTTATTTGTAGTTTAACAATAATGATGATAATATTGAAAACAAACAGTTTTGGTATCGGAATATCGGCCGATATCCAAATTCAGGTATCGGGATCGGATCGGAATTGAAAAAATGTGGATCGGTGCATCCCTACTTGTACACACACTGTACCTTCTGATAAACCGTTTTTGCCTTATTTTGCATAAATTTCCTATTTTGACCCAATACTATATCATGGAAACTAAAGCCAATCAGCACTTCTGACTTACTTTTTCTTTATTAGTGACCTAAACTACTTTTGTTCCAGAAGCATTTTGCTTGTAGACCATTGATAACAAATGGTTATTCAAACATGTGTGAACATAACAAAACACAACTCCAGGTATGTTTTTGAAGAAGTGACAGCATTACAGTATAACATGGAAAAAAGCTCACATAACATTGATCAGAAAAGAGCGTAATGGGGCCCTTTAACGTTTGAGAAGTGTAGTAATGAGTCAGAAATCAATTTCACAGCTTTGGATGTGTTTTGAGACCTGCCCTCTAAGCACCAAAACACCAACACCGACGTTAAGTGAAAACAACTCTGGGGCATTCAGAGCGCTTACACAATGAAGTCCTTGTTGGATTAAGACTCACTGGCAGTTGTGTAAATGAAAGGTTTGATGAAGCCACAGTGATGATGAAAATCTGATGCTTTTAATTAAAGAAACAACAACTTAGTTTTCTTTTTATACCTACACATTACACTGGATTTTATGTATTTTTTAAATGCCGTTATTGTACTCGATTCTTTGATTTCTTTGTCAAGACTTTCCATAAATGAACTCCTTTCCAGTGTTTTGCAGTAACGCGTTACTAATAACGCGTTACTGTAACGCCGTTACTGTTGACAGTAACAATACTGTAATGCCTTACTTTTAAAATAAAGGAACTCAATTACCGTTATTAAACGGCGCGTTACCGCACGTTACTGAACCTACTCATTTTGAAACGAGCATCATGTGCGCGACTCGCATAGGCACAGGGGAATTTTTTTTCTCCCTTTGGTAAGGGCGGGATAAGTAATGATGATTGGCTAAAGCAGAGTAAGATTTCATGTTGAGCCAACCAGAGACACTCAGTGGGCGGTGGGCGGGTATCTACACACAATCCCAGCACACAGTAGTAGCGCACACACACAATCCACACACCCCGTGTCAGATGGCGAGTCCCGAGTCGAAGACAGAAGTATAGGCAGTATTTTAACCTTGTCGAGGTAAAAGGTAAAAACGTACATGTTACGTGCACATTGTGTCAAAGACCAAAGACTGTGTCCACGTCCAATATAAGCAACTCGAATTTAATGAAGCATCTCTCGACGGCGCACGCTTCTGTTAAACTAGTGGCCCCCAGCAGGCCCCATGATGATAATCGCATGTTAGGTGCCGTTAACAATGAAGGCCACGGTGACGGAGCCACGCCAGCCAAGCAGCAAAAGCTGTATAATGCACTGTAAAAAATATCCAAATTATTTGACATTTTTTAACAAAAAAAAAAAGTAACGCATTAGTTACTTTCCTAGGTAACTAGTTACTTTTATAGTGTAGTAACTCAGTTACTAACTCAGTTACTTTTTTGGGTTAGTAACTAGTAACTGTAACTAATTACTTTTTCAAAGTAACGTGCCCAACACTGGTCCTTTCACAGTGACACTTCACTCCATAATCTTGGTTCTGAATCTGGGTTTTTTTAAAACATGTAGGTTCCTTTTAAATTGGAGTTCTTGTTCTCATCTCAAACAGTCTTTGAGTATTTACAGGTAACACTCTGACTTTGAGGAGACTTAATTCAACAACATTTTCAACACTTTAAGTTGAACAAATAATGGGTTGGCTATAGAATAATGTTGCATTGTTTAGTGAGAACTTTACTTTATGCAACACAGCAGTTGCTTTGGAAAGTTTAATACCATATTATGGGAAATTACAGGCAAAGCAATAGCATCTCCATGGTGGCGGACGCCCAACCTGAAAAATTACACAGTGAACATTTCAGTAACAGAACTGGACTTTTCTCAAATAGTATTAGACTGGCCTTGAACAGTTTCAGCACAAACTTTGAACGAATAAATCTTGGTATTTGGTATGTTATTGGCGAACTAAAGAAAAGATTCAAACATATTTTTTCAAATTATCTCTACCGTAATATATACATCTCTGGGAAAAAAATAAGCAAAATTATCAGTTTTTCTGTTTTTATTACTTACAGGTATGGGTTTGGGCAAAAGGAACATTTTTGTTTGAGTCTGTAAACTACTGACAACATCCATCCATCCATCTTCTTCCATTTTGTCCATTTCTGGGTCGCGAGGGCAGCAGTCCAAGCAGATCTGCTGCCCAGAACAACATTTCCCCCAAATTCCAAATAAAAATATTATTGCTTAGAGCATTTATTTGCAGAAAATTACAAATGGTCAAAATAACAAAAAAGAGACATGTTTTCAGACCTCAAACAATGCAAAGAAACAAGATCAAATTCATTTTAAAACTACATAATACTAATGTTTACACTTAAGAAGAGTTCAGAAATCAATATTTGGTGCAATAACCCTTATTTTTAATTACAACTTTCATGCGTCTTGGCATGCTCTCCACAAGTCTTTGACTTTGACTTCTTGGGTGTCTTTATGCCACTCCTGGTGCAAGAACTGAAGTAGCTCAGCTTTGTGTTTGTGTTGGAATTCAACAGACGCTGGAATGAAATGGCTGTAATACATGTAGAGATGCTGATATCAGAAAAAAATACAGTGGTCTCTTATTTTTTTTCCACAGTTAAAGGAAAAGTAACGTTATTTTACAATCTGAGCCTTCTTTCGATAATAAAACAAGTCGTTTGACTCACCCATATCACGTTCGTGTCATTTGGAGCTGTTTGAAGAAAGTTATGTTGTAGCGTTTCTGTTAGCATTTGTATTGGGGCATTACTTTGCGGTCTCCAAATAACACAAACTTTAGCACTTTTCAAATCATAGAAGCCCGATGTCTTAATGTAAGATTTCGATTGAAGCAAAAGTGGCCTGTAATCTGAGATTTATCCATAGTTTTCAGCTTTGCGTTTCATGTTTGGGTCCCGGGAGCAGTCCGCGCATGCGCACTGGCGTCCTCATCTACTCGAAACTATGGCTAAATCTCGGATTACAGACCACTTTTGCTTCAAATGAAATCTTACATTAAGACATTGGGCTTCTATGATTTGAAAAGTGCTAAAGTTTGTGTTATTTGGACACCGCAAAGTAATGCCCCGAGCATATGATACAGCACCATGTTAACGGATACGGGATCATTACTAGAACAGAACGGCTCAACATAAGTTCTGCGATACTGCTCCAATTGACAGAAAAATGCTATGGGTGAGTAAAACTACTTGTTTTATTGCCGAAAGAAGGCTCAGATTGTAAAAAAACGTTAATGTGCCTTTAAAGGGGCATTATGTAACTCTATGTCACCTTCTTGTTTCTATGGACATGTCATTGCTCTGCTTCCATTGTTCCACAGTATGACATTAAACACATCTACCTTACATTTATTCAATTACAGGTGGTTTTATTGTTCAAAAATACTTAGAGAAACAGACTGTGACTGTGAGCGGGGGTTGCCTCTCCACAGATCTGACCAGTAACTTGGCCTGGTTTTCATGCCATAAGGTTAAACAGTTCAGACAAAGCAATGGAGAAAAGCAGAAAAGTTACACAATGCACTTTTCAGTAGCAAACACAGTTCCACTTTAAAGGGTTGTATAGAAACTCCAATAGCTGTAAAAAAAAAAAAAAAACAGGATGGAGGAGGGGGGAGAAAGTGCATTTGCAGAATAATTATTTTCCTTGAATATTACCTCTAGCACAAAGTGGAAAGCCCCACTTTTCACCATCAATAGGATTGCGATCAATGAATAAATATTCGCAAACCTTCAAGTTAATTTGCTCCACGCTTTGGCGAGACTTATTTTCCTTTGTCTATTTTCTTTTAAAATCTCCCTAAATTAACAATGGCGCCTTTAATTCCTCCTTCATTTTCCTCAAGTGTGAATCCAATCTGTGCCTTTAATGATGCATGAAGCGCTGGCCAAACACAGAGAAGGGCCCTAATTTAAAATCAAAATTGTGAAAAAAACTTTCTTTCTCAAAGTTTTGTAAGTCGCTCTTAAGCTGGTTGATTGGTCTCTGAATTTCCTCTTTAGTGACTACAGGAGCTGCTTTTTCATCTTTCACAAATCAAATAAATGCAGTATTGTAATGAAATATAGCTTGAGGGTGTAGTACCAGAGTCTATGGAGTGTGCGGCGCTGAGAGGTTTTCAATAAAGCTTTAAAGGCGTCGTGAATAGGCTGAAGAAAGCCCAGAGCGGAGGAGCAGAACCGGGGCTGGTTGAACAAGTCAAATCTAATCATGAGTGTGTAAGTGCCTGTGTGACAAGTCTATGAGAAATAAAATGTACTACTGTGCCTCTATGTTTAACATGATTTATTTCTCTATTCTAATATTGAGCACTTCTGATACTGTAGGTCTATATGCAAAACAACAACAACAATAACAACAACAATGTTCTCAAGTAGAACTAAGAAAAATGATTAAAAAAGTAAATAAACAAAATATGATTGATGGTTTAACCCTAGAGCACTATCGCCGGGTGATTTTCAGCAAAAGTATTTACATGATTTTCAATAAGTTGCATAGGTCCCTGGGGAGCTTCACCATTGTTTTTGACATCTTTGAAGGTGTTTCCCTACCCCAAAGCCCACTTTTTCCTACAGGCTTTCGGGTGATTTTCAAACAATCAATCAATCAATCAATCAATCGCTTTTCATACAAAAAAATGTAACACAAAGCGCCTTACAGTGATCAAGGATTAGAAGTTTGACTTTTTATTGATCTCACACAGGAGAAATCGTTTTCTACATTTGACCCGGGGACCATCCCCATGATTTGGTTGTTTAGGCTTTGGTCAGGACCAATGTTCCCCCTAATTTTTCATGTGTCTGAGCAAACACACAAACTCCCTGAGCGTTCCTTGGACCCCTGTGAGCAACATCCGACCTGCACACTGTGCCCACACCAGTATCACACCTGAGATCATGGCAAGTTACATAGCTTATGAATCAAATTACTGCTGTTATTTCTGTTAGATTACTTTTAATATAACTGATTTTTTTGGTCCACTTCTCAAAAATCTGTTCATGAACTTTGTACATGTTGTATGTCAGTGTGAGGGTCCTGCTGTGGTCAGTGAAACATTGAACATTACAATATTTTGAAAAATAACCTGTGTATATACCTGTGTATAAACCTGTAAAACCACATGAAGAGAGATTTTTTCAGCTTGATAAATATAGCCTACATGTAGCTGCAGATTTTTTAGGGATGATTGTAGGACCTATAGGACACTATAAGATGGGTCTTTCTCAAAATAATGATCTCCAAAATAAGTATACATTTTTATCAGTTTATATTTTGCTTTTTAATCATTACCTAGTTTAAGTCATTTTGTGAGAGTGACAGAGCTCTGTGGTTTAACGCTCTGGGGAGAGGATTCACACTTCACACAGAAAGTCCCGTCTTTTTGCTCACAAAAACCTATGGCTTGGACAGAAACAAAGAAAACAGCCGTGGATTACATTATGGCTCTACCTGTCTCCTCTTCTGTGCGGGCGGCGCTCCCGTCGGCTGGTGCGGACCTGCCGCTCTGACCCACGGCGATGCGCACGACAACTATGGTCTTACTGAAGGAAGCGAGCGAAATGCGATCGAAATGAATCTGTTTGTAGTTGGCTTGTCCCTAACGCGTGTCACATTCACATGTGCAAACTGAATCTATCAGACTGGATTCCTTGTGTCAAACCAGCGCTGAGTTCAGGTTAGATTTTATTTTATGCGCTGAAAAGGATTTGATGTGCGCGCTGAACGTCTGGGCAGTGCGCGATTGTGCACGCGCGCACCTTAGAGGGAACAGTGGTCAGGACCCAAGCTGGAGGATTTTACCTATGGTGCATGTTTTGGGTTGATGGGGGAAACCGGAGTGCCCGGAGGAAACCCACCCAGACACGGGGAGAAAATGCAAACTCCACACAGAAAGGCCCGGGCGAACTGACCCTTCTTGTTGTGAAGCATGAGCGCTAGCCACTCAGCCACCGTGCCGCCAACAATCAAGAAGAAAAAAAAGAAAAGAAAAAAAAAACGGCAATAGTGAAAGAGAAATGTAAGAATGTAATGAATTTAATGTAAGAGGATGTAAGAATAGGTAAGTAAGAGTGGTCCTGGAATGTGTATCTATCCTTATTTAGTTATGTTTAGTTTAGTGGTTATGAATAAATATCACAAAGTGGTGATTTTAAAGGGAATTCTTATGGTGAAAACAATATTTTAGTCAACTGGTCATTTTTAACCACTAAAATATTATAAATACTATTTTTTATTCCTCTCTCCTGCAACTGTTCGTGTGTCAAGGAGTCTGTGCTTCACCAGGGAAGTCTCACATGTCCCAGGAATGGGTGGACCAAAACCCAAGTTTCCAATATAATATTTTTTTTCCCTCAAATTCCTAATTTTTCAGTAATTTTGGAGCATGTTTTTAGGGTCTTCCTATGTTTTTGTTTTCCATTTTGTTACACATACCACAGTTGAAAATTAAAGAAAACCACTCTAATTTATCATGTGTTATCGGGTAAAAATTACCCGCCAAAAGTGATGGTGTTACTTTTTATAGCGAAAGTGTTCTAGGGTTAAAGGTGTACTATGTCACTTTTCTTGTGGAGGGTATGCCATCTGCATCTCTCCATGGAGATTTTATTGCATTGTCTGGAATCTTTATGTTTTTTTTAAAGTATTATTTTATCAATTTAGCTAAATAGATCAGTTTAAAGCAACACTCTGGAATATTCCAAGCAAAGCAATAACATTTCCATTGAGACAAGCACAGGATAAAACCAATCATCAGTTAATGGTATTTCTCAAGAATACAAACTAAAAGTTGTACTACACTAAATCATACAGTATAAATGATTTTTTTCAACAATTCTATGTTGTATACAAGGATTTATCAGTATGAGCGGTAATAGTCACAGCTGGAAGAGAAGCTAAACCACACACCAGTTTAATGATATCTTCACGACAGACGTCTGAAATGCGTCTTTAATGAGTCTGGTGATGATTTATTTACAGAAAAACTGTACAGGTATTCGAGTTGTGGCACAACAATCCTAGGAAAAACAAAACGTTTCCTGAGGCTCAGAGGCAGTCACACTTTACAGAGAATTACAGAGGCCAGCGTGAATGAAGTTAATACAGCTCCAGGTATGATTTTGATGTAGTAAAAACAAAAAAGTTATTATTATTATTATTATTATTATTATTATTATTATTATTATTATTATTATTATTATTAGTATTATTTATTTATTTATTATTTTTTTTTTTTATTACTATCATTATTATTTGTATTATTTTGCACAATATATGTCATATAACGTGTGATTTAAAAGGGCTATAAGAGTTAATTGTTGACAGCCTAGTGCACTCTGTACATGTATTACACCCATTCCATTCCAGCGTCTGTTGAATTCCAACACAAACACAAAGCTGAGCTACTTCAGTTCTTGCACCAGGAGTGGAATAAAGTCACCCAAGAACAATGTGAAAGACTTGTGGAGAGCATGCCAAGGCACATGAAAGCTGTGATTAAAAATAAGGGTTATTGCACCAAATATAGATTTCTGAACTCTTCTTGAAGGAGAATTAATGTTTTTTACAATCTGAGCCTTATTTCGGTAATAAAACAAGTTGTTTTACTCACCCATAGCACTTTGGTGTCATATGGAGCACTTCCGGAGATGTTTTAGATTAGCGATATCCGTAACGCGAGTTCTCGGGGCATATATAGCGGTCTCCAAATAACACAAACTTTAGCACTTTTCAAATCATAGACGCTCAATGTCTACACTTTCGTTTGAATCAAAAGTGGCCTGTAATCTGAGATTTATCCATAATTTACAGCTTTGCGTTTCATGTTTGAGTCCCGAGAGCTGAGAGCGAAATAAGATGTGACTCCGCACATGCGCACTGTCCTCCTCATCTACTCGAAACTATGGATAAATCTCGGATTACAGGCCACTTTTGACTCAAACTAAAGCGTAGACTAAAACATTGAGCTTCAATGATTTGAAAAGTGCTAAAGTTTGTGTTATTTGGAGACCGCAAACATTTGCCCCGAGAACTCACATTACAGAGATCGCAAATCTAAAACATCTCCAAAAGTGCTCCATATGACACCAAAGTGCTATGGGTGAGTAAAACAACTGGTTGTATTACCGAAATAAAGCTCAGATTGTAAAAAAAACGTTAATTAGTATTATGATGTTTGTTTATTTGCATTGTTTGAGGTCTGAAAACATGTATCTTTTTTGTTATTTTGACCATTTGTCATTTTCTGCAAATAAATGCTCTAAACGAAATGTTTATAGACTCACACAAAAATGTTCCTTTTGCTCAAACACATACCTATAAGTAGTAAAATCAGAAAAACTGATCATTTTGCAGTGGTCTCTTATTTTTTTCCAGAGCTGCAGTACTGGACCAGAGCATTTATCTAGTCATAATTTTGTTGACAGTAAACTTTGAGTGAAACATAGAATGCATGTAGCCTATTTGCCAGCTCTATCATAAACACACAAGAAAACAGAAAAAAGAAGAGACTAATTGGACAAAAATTGGATGAAATTCGCCTTTCTACAAATGAAGGAGCACAGCCAGCTTCTGTTAGCGAATTATAGGCACATGGATTAGAACCAAAGCCGGTGCCAGTGAGTGTCGTTAACGCAGCATTGCTAATGTGCGCGCTAACAAAATGGCCGCCAGCGCTGAGAGTTTATGAGTGGAAGCAGCTGGTGGTGAGCAGAGGTGTGGACAACAATGACTGAAGTGGAATCCAAGAACATTACACAGAGAGGAGGTAATGGAGATGGATTTGTACTGTTGGTAAATTTGCCCATTAAACACTCGCCTTATTATGCTAAATTTGCTTTTTGGAGTTTTCTACCACGTTACAACATTATTCCTTGTGTTCAGAAACATACCTGAAGTGGTTTATTTGCCATCCATGCATGTTTGAGTAATCTAGTGATCTCTCCTGGGCCCTATTCGAAATTCGAACCATCTTTGGTAGCAGTACGATGCTGTCTCAGCCCACAAGCTCTGCTACGTTACATAAATACACAACAGCAGGATACAAAACAATCCAGATTGTAATGTGATAGGGCTCTGAAGGGGGAGTGACTGCATTTTCAAAACACTATAAGGTAACGTGATGATCTAAATATGTCATGTGTTATCAATTCCCAGTATACAGCTCTGGAAAAAAATAAGACCACTGCAAAATTATCAGTTTTTCTGATTTTACTACTTACAGTATAGGTAGTAAAATGTTTGGGCAAAAGCAACATTTTTGTTTGAGTCTATAAACTACTGACATAATTTCCTCCAAATTCCAAATAAAAATATTATCGTTTAGAGCATTTATTTGCAGAAAATGACAAATGGTCAAAATATTAAAAAAAAGATACATGTTTTCAGACCTCAAACAATGCAAAGAAACAAGATCAAATTCATTTTAAAAAAACATAATACTAATGTTTACACTTAAAGATCCCATGACATGGTACTTCTTGATGCTTTTATATGGCTCCTTAATGGTTCCCTAATACTGTAAATGAATCGTTCATCAAAATCAAGACTCAGTGCATGAGAAAGAGAGATAAGATGAGAAAGAGTCATAAATATCTCTCTGGAACACTCCATTATGGGCGTTGTTGCTTGAATGCAAATGAGGAGGACAGAGATAGGCCAGAGTAGCGGGTGGGGGCGTGGCCAAACTCTCCGCTCTTTCCTCTTCAGCTGTGCGCTGTGCGCTGGCCCCACTTCCGTTCCATTGAAAAATAAACACATTTCCACAGAAAATAAAATTAAACCACTGCTGTTTCAGATGTCCACAGGCTCAGATAAAGGACTTCCGAGCCAAGAAACACTCGCATGTGCCTCCAGGCAAATAAAAAAACAGATTTCGCGTTGCGTAGCTCCTTCGCAGTCCAAACTCTCTGGGCGTGATTTACAGAGATGCTGCGCTGAGTAGAGACAGATGGGGGGGTGGAGCTGCATTTTTCGATGTGACGTCACATAGTTGCCTTGTTCAAAATCGTCCGTTTGAGCTGTATTTTTTTCTAACGCAGAAAAGGACCGCAAATGCTCAGTTTAGACATTTCGGAACTTTTAGCCATGGGGGGGGGCCTAAACAGGGTAGGGGAGCTCACATTAAAGGTCCCATGGCATGAAATTTTCACTTTCTGAGGTTTTTCAACGTTAATGTGAGCTCCCCTACCCTGTTTAGCCCCCCCCATCCATGGTTAAAAGTTGCGAAATGTCTAAACTGAGCATTTGCGATCCCTTTCTGCATTAAAAAAAATCGGAGCTCAAACGGGCGAGTTTGAGCAAGGCACCTTATTGACGTCAGAGGAGAAAAGAGCTGGCCAATAGTAGAGAAGTACAACTTGCTTAATATAGTATATAAAGTCTATAAAGTTTTTTATGGGTTTGCCCTCACTCCGTTACAGGATTTTGTTAAAACTAAGAATGTCAGTGGGATGGGAACTAGGGGCCATGGCCTGGGGGAACTGTGAGGTCCCGCACAGACACACTACATTCACACATAGTGTCTCTCAGTCAGAGGCACTAAGTTCTGTAACTTTCTCCCATCATCAGTAAGAGAGATTCCAACACTGGACACTTCAATTCACACTTGAAACAGCGGCTAAAGGGAAACCAGACTTATGGACACTTTTAGTGTTTAGCTGCTGCTATTGTCACTTGTCATTGTTTTGTTGTTTTTGCTGTGGTGTCACCTGCCCAGGGACTACAGATGGAAATGAGCATTTTTTTCTATAATCTGGCGTATTTACACTGCAGTGTTGTAGATGTTCAATAATATGCACTGTCCCGAAAAACAAGCCAGTTTGAAATTAAAATTGTATGTTTTTAATATCACTAATGCTGTTATCTGAAACATGGAGTGGCTTCTTCATGATCTCAACTAGCACATTCTGAAAAAAAAACAAAAATCACAAATAAAAAAAAATTAAAAAAAACAACAACTTCTAATGCAAATATCTCCGTTTCACCAATCCCGACAAGTGGCCCTTTTTAGCGTGGTTGGACACAAATAGTCTCCTGCTTGTATCCGTGAAGATAGTATTGTTTTGACTGGAATGATGTACAGTATGGCATTAAAATCTCCAGGCCAAGTTACAGGTCAGACCTGTGGAGAGGCGACACAACTCTCAGTAAAGAATGTGAGGAATACAAACACCGTTATTTGAATAAATGCATATAGTAAGGTTTAACATCATACTGTAGAATATTCCAGGCAAAGCAATAACATCTCCATGGAAACAAGCAGGTGATGGACTCTGCACCAGAAAAGCTACATAGTGCACCTTTACTATGTGTACAAGATATAGTCCTTTTCTCTGTACTGGTACGCTCAAATACTGTAAGTTTAAATTGAATATTGACTTAAATATTGACGAGTCTTTTGTGGTTCTTGGTTGTATTATAGAGAACAGTTCGTCAACGCACACTCACTCGTTCACATGTTGAAATCTCCCAGCTGTGTTTGCAGGTGGCTCCATTGTTCTCCCCATAGAAAATGCACTGGTTTGTTCTGTGCTCATTTAGTTTTTATGAAAGGCAGAATGACATTGTTTAAGATAGGCCTTGGTGCTGTATAACATTTATTGTGTTGTGAAAGCAATCATTAACTTGAGTTATATGTGGGGCTTTTACAGGCTCCTCTACACAACAGCCGCAAAGGAATACAGCACAAACGCAAAACACTTTGACTGATTAGTACTGGCGGTCCACATGTACAGAATTTTCCATTGCAGATCGGGAGACTTCCTATCGCTATCCATGGGTTTCAGAATGATGAAAATTTAGGACCGTTGCCATACTGATTAACAATTCTAAACAAAATAGCATAACGTTTGAATGAAGTCATCAAAATTTGCCTGAAGCTGGAAACTATGAATAGGGCTGGAACGTTTTTTGGAAAATATCTAATTGTCTTTTTTTCTGGGAAGAATGATTTGGAATTTATTACAGTTTTGTGTAAGAAATGCAGTTATGTTTTAAAAATAATAAAACTGATGGTGAGGAGAGGGAGAGGCTGAGAAGGCTGAAGGTTCTACTGCGGCAAGGAGAGATCTCAGAAACTCAGCAGGGCCTGGTCTGGTTATTGTTGTGTCTTTAGGCAAGGCACTTCATCCACATTGCCAAGTATGAATGTGGAGTGAATTAATAAAGCAATGTGAAGCACTTTGGGTGTCTTGAAAGCTATAGAGCTATATAAACCCAATGCACTATTATTATTATTATTATTATTATTATTATTATTATTATAACACGTTAATTAGATTAATTAATTACACTGCAAATTAACTCGTTATAAAAATTAACGCAATTAATTATGAGCGGCAATTCAATGCGCGCATTTTAAATTTGGTGTGCGGCGAGCAAATCGCTGCCAGGGCCTTTGAACGGCAAGTTTATTTATAAAAAGAATGAAGACGGGACGATCAACAAGAACGCGGTGATTTGGAGGTTTTGTAAAAAAGAATTTTCCGATCACCGAAGCTGCTCCAGCCTGACGGATCATTTGAACGACAAACACGTCCGGACAAGTTCCATTGTTACCGGTGATAGAGCGAACGTGGGCGCACTTCAACAAACCACCAAACCAACAAACCACGACACGAATTTCGGAAATGAATGAGCAAAGCGACCGCAGAAAAACTGACAAACTCAATCACAAAGTGGTTGCCTCTCTCTCTCACACACTCTCTCAATCTCTCTCTCTCTCGCTCTCTCAATCTCTCTCTCAATCTCTCTTTCTCAATCTCTCTCTCTCTCAATCTTTCTCTCAATCTCTCTCTCTCTCAATCTTTCTCTCAATCTCTCTCTCTCTCGCTCTCTCAATCTCTCTCTCTGTCTCTCTCTCAATCTCTCTCTCTCAATCTCTCTCTCTCAATCCCTCTCGCTCTCTCTCAATCTCTCTCTCTCAATCTCAATCTTTCTCTCAATCTCTCTCTCTCTCTCTCTCTCAATCTTTCTCTCAATCTCTCTCTCAATCTCTCTCTCCTAATCTCTCTCTCTCTCTCAATCTCTCTCTTTCTCTCAATCTCTCTCTCTCTCTCTCAGTCTCTCTCTCTCAATCTTTCTCTCAATCTCTCTCTCAATCTCTTTCTCTCTCTCTCTCTCTCAATCTCTCTCTCATAAATGTATAATGTGATTAATTAGATTAATTAATTTATCCTGTAATTAACCTCTTACGCTGCGGACGGCCCGTGCACGGTCCCGCTCACTCTTTTTTTTTCTTTCCACATAAAAGCACACATTCCCAATCGTGTACCATGACAATCTACACATCAAATGAAACCTTACAGTCTCATCTTTTTGTCTATGCAATGCATTTCCCGGCACAACAATCACTCCCCGAGCACATGGGGCTTTTATACGGAAAAGCACAAAACGAGGTTTGTTACTTTGCTTACCTTTGAAGTTTCTGGACAGGTCAGACATCAGCATTTCACCATAAACTTGGTCTCAATCTGTCCGTAAGGATCCAGCGAATAAAATCCAGTAAAACAATTGAGTCCAAAACACGTGTTAGATCCATTACGACAGCGAAAGTCTTCCCAACTTACATAAGCGCCGGTGTTTTTTTCCACTTCTTTAGCCTAAATCAAGCAAAATATATCTTTCCTCACTAAATCCACGCTACAGCTGCTAAACACAAGGGTAAACTTCAGATTGACAGTTAGATTGTCCATAAAGGAGAGGTCTGGGCTGCTCTAGAGCTGTAAAAGTCCAATGAAGTGTGACGCACCGGTAAATTTCAACTAAGAGTTCAGCCCTTGCTGAGTCAACAAGTTAGGTTACACAGGATGATTGACAGTTCAGGCGAACAGCCATTGAGGAGCTGAACAGGGAGACATATAGTTTGCTAGGCCAATTTGTATCCATATACTTCAATAACAGGTATGATTTTAATTTGGAGAGGTCTTTAGACTTTTTTTATTGCCTGACAGCACTAATTATCATCATCATCATCATTATTATTATTATTATTATTATTATTATTATTATTATTATTGTTATTATTATTATTATTATTATTATTATTATTAAAGAGACAAAAGTATTTCAAACAGGAATAAAGAGGACATATTTATTAGGTTAAGAGGTGATGAGCTGTAAACACGTCTTCCTGGTTGAATCCACACCTCAGTTACACTTCAGTAAAAACATTAACAAAATGTTGACCTTTAACTTGTGGTTTTAACATACTAAACCAGAGCAAGCATTCACAGAATACGATCCGCGCTCTGAGCTGTTAGGATTGATTTGAGTCGGAGATGGGGGAGTAAATGGAGCGTGTAAACATTAGAGCTCCCTCAGATTGAGCTCATCTCTGATACTAGAACACCGTTAAAAATAGACCCTGTAACCTCCACACAAATACAATATCACATTTTTTATTTCCAACCGGAGTTTTTGCAGTAAATTGGTCTACGGTACAAACAGAAACCAATTTACACTGAACTGAAGAACTTGGATGAATGGTGAAACGCATTAAATAAAAAAAATAAAAAATAAAAAAATAAATACAATTGTCCAGTTCACAGAATTCAATTTTTCTTTTGGCATGGATCCTACCAGGACAACTGAGGGATTACGGAGACAATAAATTCTATCATACCCTTAGCAATGGTAGACAAAGAAAGCTTAAAAAAAAACACTGAATAGAAATAAAAATGAAATAAAATCTTGGCTGTAACAATAGCACTTGCTACTTACTCAGAAAGTGCCACCAAAGAAAAGATTAAATAGCCTATGTTATGCCATTGTCTAATCTGTTATAATGTTGTTTCCTTATCCTGTTTCCTTAAGAAGCAAACCCAGAGGTCTTCGGCTCATTCACGCCCATCCTACATATTTAAATCTTCTCTCAAACTGAAAAAACGTGTTCCACCTTGTGATGTCATGTGTTAATACAGGAAGTGTCCACCTTCACTAGATTCATTTGGATAATTTCAACCCTGAAATAGCCAATCTCTACTGAACTAAAAAAGGTAAAAGGTAGCTGTTCACTTGAAAACTACTGCTTCATGACATCACAAGGTGGAATAGAATATTTTTTGAGGTTTGGAGATTTTTGGAGATCTTTCTAGACAGCCTAATAATGCAGGATTACTGAAACACGGCTTAAAGCTCACAAGAGTCAATTTTACATACCGGTAATATAAAACCTTTAAGGATTCCTGTGTACCACCAGATCTAAATCAAGTCTATACCAGGACCATTATTCCAGGTCTAATCTAGGGCTAAACCAGGTCCAAAAATGGTCCTGAAAGTACCACCTGAATGAACTCATGTACAAAGGTAACACAGAAACACTGGTCTGAACTAAATGGAATTAAATGTTCATTAAATAATCATAGTATTTCTTCTTCTTCTGTTTAATTGTGATTTAAATTTTTTTTTTTTTAACCATACCGGCTTGTCAAACCTTCATCCTCATGAGCTAAGCAAGGCCGGGCCTGGTTAGTATACTCAACAAAAATATAAATGCAACACTTTTGTTTTTGCTCCCATTTTTCATGAGATGGACTTAAAGATCTAAAATTCATTCCAGATACACAATATTACCATTTCTCTCAAACATTGTTCACAAATCTGTCTAAATGTGTGATAGTGAGCACTTCTGCTTTGCTGAGATAATCCATCCCACCTCACAGGTGTGCCACATCAAGATGCTGATCTGACATCATGATTAGTGCACAGGTGTACCTTATACTGCCCACAATAAAAGGCCACCCTGAAATGTGCATTTTTTTTTTTTTGCTTTATTGGGGGTCTGGGGACTCAGAACCCGTCAGTATCTGGTGTGACCACCATTTGCCTCATGCATCTTCTTCGCATAGAGTCAATTGTGGCCTGTGGAATGTTGGTCCACTCCTCTTCAATGGCTGTGCGAAGTTGCTGGATATTAGTGGGAGCTGGTACACGCTGTCGTATACGCCGGTCAAGCACATCCCAAACATGCTCAATGTTTGACATGTCCGGTGAGTATGCTGGCCATGCAAGCACTGGGACATTTTCAGCTTCCAACAATTGTGTACAGATCCTTGCAACATGGGGCCGTGCATTATCTTGCTGAAACATGAGGTGATATTCATGGATGTATGGCACAACAATGGGCCTCAGGATCTCATCACGGTATCTCTGTGCATTCAAAATGCCATCAATAAAATGCACCTGTGTTCTTCGTCCATAACAGATGCCTACCCATACCATAACCCCACCACCACCATGGGCCACTCGATCCACAACATTGACATCAGCAAAGCGCTCACCCACACGACGCCACACACGCTGTCTGCCCTCTGCCCTGAACAATGTAAACCGAGATTCATCCGTGAAGAGAACACCTCTCCAACGTGCCAGACGCCATCGAATGTGAGCATTTGCCCACTCAAGTCTGTTACGGCGACAATCTGGAGTCAGGTTAAGACCCCGATGAGGACGACGAGCATGCAGTTGAGCTTCCCTGAGACTGTTTCTGACAGTTTGTGCAGAAACTGTTTGGTTATGCAAACCAATTGTTTCAGCAGTTGTCCGAGTGGCTGGTCTCAGACGATCTTGGAGGTGAACCTGCTGGATGTGGAGATCCTGGATTGGTGTGGTTACACGTAGTCTGCAGTTGTGAGGCCGGTTGGATGTACTGCCATATTCTCTGAAACGCCTTTGGAGACGGCTTATGCTGGAGAAATTGACATTCAATGCATGAGCAACAGATCTGGTTGACATTCCTGCTGTCAGCATGCCAATTGCACGTGCCCCAATGCTTGTGACATCTGTGGCATTTTGCTGTGAGACAAAACTGCACATTTCAGAGTGGCCTTTTATTGTGGGCAGTATAAGGTACACCTGTGCACTAATTATGATGTCAGATCAGCATCTTGATGTGGCACACCTGTGAGGTGGGATGGATTATCTCAGCAAAGCAGACGTGCTCACTATCACACATTTTGACAGATTTGTGAACAATGTTTGAGAGAAATGGTAATATTGTGTATCTGGAATTAATTTTAGATCTTTAAGTCCATCTCATGAAAAATGGGAGCAAAAACAAAAGTGTTGCATTTATATTTTTGTTGAGTGTACTTGGATGGGAGACCGCTGGGAATTCCAAGTGCCACAGGGGGGCGCCAGTCACAAAAACTGTTATTGTGTCCTTAGGTAAAACACTTCACCCACATTGCCTAGTATGAAAGTGGAATGTGCGTGAGTGTTGGAGGTGGTCGGAGGGGCCGATGGCGCAGATTGGCAGCCTCGCTTCCATCAGTCTGCCCCCCACCACCAAGTTTGGAGTGAATGAACAATGAACTGTAAAGCGCTTTAGGTGTTTTGAAACGCGCTATATATAATGAAATGATTAATTAATTATTTTTTTTAAATTATTATTCTTTCATCTGTAAAGATCGAGACATGCTTTGGTTGAAATTACAAAGGACAGATATTTCAAACCAAAACAATTGCCACAAACAGCTCGGGGCTGCCTCCTCCTTTCTTCTCTCTTTGCCTTGTTTTCCTTCAGAAGTGACTCTGATCCAGTTCAAATCCTCCACCCCACAGACTCCCATCTTTCTCTCTCCCCGTCTTCTGCTACAGGATCAATCTCTGGGGGATTTGTCAATGAACCGTGTGAAGTTTGTGTTACTAAACCAGATGGCACTACCCAGCTATTTTGCCAAAAACTGTGTAAATAAATATTCATCTATTTTGTCAACAATGAAAACCCAAAATCAACAATTGCTTTCGTAGACTTCTGCTGCGGTTTGCATCTCAACCAGCAGGGGGCTCTCTAGTTCGGTTCTGTGCTGTTTTTTTTTTTTTTTTCCTTAAACACTTTTTTTATGTTTAAGTATTTATTTATTTATTTATTTATTTAGTATGCTACAAATGCATAATCACAAGATATACACCAGAATTGTGTACATGGAAAAAAAAAAAAAAAAAAAGCAAAAAAGGACAAATCAACATTACTGAGTTAGGACTGTACAAAGTTAAATTATAGCCATCCATGCATACAATAATTATTATTATTATTATTATTATTATTATTATTATTATTATTATTGTAAGTATAGTAAAAAAAAGTATAGTAAAAAATAAAGTACGAAAAAATTTTGAGAAGAAACCAAGCATTTTTCTGTGGACATTGGTGAATAAAAAATATTTATATATTAATTATAAGTGACAGAAGTTTGTTTGTGTGGGATATTTTGGTTTTGTTCAAAGGTGTAAAAGATGAATGGACTCCTGCGAGTCCCTGACACAGAAGATGTCCTATCAGCTTTTATCAGAAATAAAGCTCCAACCAGGCAAAAAATATATTAAAAAAAGTCTTTCTTGCAGTCAGCGAGTTTTGTGCACGATGTAGATATTTTAATTTGACAGACTGTACGGAGCAACTTCAAACTGTCAACCAAAAACACGGCAAACAAACAAAAAAGTATTTACGTATTGTATAAAGTGTTTTTTTTTGTTTGTTTATTTTTTGAGTCATCTTTTTTTTTCTGTTTGTTAAAGGTGCACTGCACAACTTTTCTGGTGCAAGATCCATCATGTGCTTGTCTCCATGGAGATGATATTGCTTTGCCTGTAATGTTTTAAAGTCATACTATGGAATTTATTCATTATGTGTGTTTCTGTTGCTCAAAAAACACATAATTTCCTCTGTGAATAGGGGCAACTCTCCACAGATCTGACTTGTAATGTAGCGTAGTGCTATAACCTGCTTGTCTCTCTTGTTATAGGTTTATAGGGGAGTTTAGTCCTGGGGTTTTAGTCCTAGGGTCCTGATTTAGTCCTGGTTCAGACCTGGTTTAGATCTGGTTTAGTCTTTGTTTAGTTCTGGTTTATTCCTGGTTTAGACCTGGTTTAGTCCTGGTTTAGTCTTGGTTTAGTCCTGGTTTTGACCTGGTTTAGTCCTAGTTTAGTCCCGGTTTAGTCCTGGTTTAGACCTGGTCTAGTCTTGGTTTAGACCTTGTTTAGACCTGGTTTAGTCCTGTATTAGACCTGGTTTAGTCCCGGTTTAGTCCCGGGCCCCTGCTGTCAGTTAATCTGTCTTGGCTCCGGTACACAGCAACTTTAGGCTACTTCGTGAACATTGAGCACGCTCGCTGTGCATGACCTCGTCGTGTCCTCCGGGGCGCATGCGCAAAAAATCGTATTTCACAAAAAAAACGGAATTAAGCATTAAGCCCTGGCAATCGACTGACAGTTGGCCCACAATCGACTCGTAGATCGCGATCGACATACTGAGCACCCCTGTTTTAGACAAAGAAATAACATCTCCGTGGAGACAAGCAGGTGACATTTAACCCTCTGAGACCCAAAGTTGCAGAATTGCAATATTTACTTGATTGAATGTGACAAAAACTGCATTTCCCAGTACCCCACACTCTGAGTTGCATCATACAACATTTTTGGAGGGAAATTTTTAATATTGGAGGGAATATCACATTCCAAAGTCAAATGACACAGCTGCCTTCTACTGACCACCAAGCTCTCTTTTCTGGATCTTAACAATTCTAAAAGTAAGTATACAATCAGTATTTGTTTTATTTTTTAATTCATAACATGTTTAGTCTTAGAAAAGTTAAATATATACAGGTGGGATATATATTTTAAAAGTATAATACACACACGATTTAGAGTGATTTATGTAAATGTTGCAAAAACGCAACACTGGGTTACAAAGGGTGCCCCTGTTCTGTACAAAAAGTGTTTTATTAATTAAATTAAATAATTTTAAATATGTTTTGATTTTATGGAGTGAGCAAAAACTAATACAAAGTTGGCTTTTATTAAATGAGAAGTTGAAATATTGCTAACCACTATAGCCTTCTGTTGCAATTTTGCAACATTTCCACAGAATCCTTACTAAAAAGAAAAAAAGATAAATCTAATTATTTTCATTAGAGGCTTAGGAAAAACATGTTAAAAATGTTTTTAAAAAATCAAAAGTTCAGAACTCCATGCACAGCTTCCAGGTGCTGGTAACAACAGGAACATTGAATAATTCCAGAAAAAAAGAAGTTTACCACACACTTGTTTGACTTTACTCTTATTCCTTTATTCGCTCTCGCCTCTCGCTCTCGCCTAATAAAGGAATAAGACACACTTACATTTACTACTGGAATTTTTAGTACTGTTGTTTACTCCTGTTATTGAATTTTACCCCCGTTGCACTGTCGTTTACTACTGTTATTGCACATTGACTACTGGAATTTTAGTACTGTTGTTTACTCCTGTTACTGCACTAGAATTACTACTGTTGCACATTTATTTTTATTTTATCTTAACTCCTATGCACATTCTACTGCACATGACCAAGTCACTGCTGTATCTTCCATTGCACATTTTGATGCACACTGCACACTTTGGAAATCTGTATATAGTATAGTTTATTTATTATGTTGCACTGTTTTAAGATTTTAGATCGTAGACTTTAGTTTTAACTTAGATCTCTGTCTTAGATAGTTTTTTGTTGTGTTTTGTCTTCATATCGTATTTTGTACACTGTCTTTTTGCACTACCTGGCCAGAGAGAAACAAAATTTCGATTCACTGTATGTTGAACACATATGGCAGAATTGACAATAAAGCTGACTTTGAACTTTGAACTTGAACTTTGAGTGAAGTCAAACAAGTGTGTGGTAAACTTCTTTTTTAAAGGTTTAAAAATGTTTCATCCAGGAAATGAATGCTTGGGTCTCAGAGGGTTAAATGTGTTAAATCTCAAAAATAAAGTCAATATTTAAATTACATACAAATAAAATGCATATTAAACTGACATCTTTGTAGAACTTGCCACCCAATTACAACTCTCTCTTCAGGCCCAAACTAATCGAAGGAACATAATCGGGCTAATCAGAGTATGCTAATGATAGAAGCTCGCTGACTCATTAGGGTCATGAACCATTATGCAAAACACAACTCACAACTGAAACTGCTTCAGTGAGATGTGATACAGCTCTGGAAAAAAATAAGAGACAACTGCATTTTTTTCTGAAATCAGCATCTCTACATGTATTACAGCCATTCCATTCCAGCGTCTGTTGAATTCCAACACAAACACAAAGCTGAGCTACTTCAGTTCTTGCACCAGGAGTGGAATAAAGTCACCCAAGAACAATGTGAAACACTTGTGGAGAGCATGCCAAGACGCATGAAAGCTGTGATTAAAATAAGGGTTATTGCACCAAATATTGATTTCTGAACTCTTCTTAAGTGTAAACATTAGTATTACATTAGTAACATGTATTTTTTGTTATTTTGACCATTTGTCATTTTCTGCAAATAAATGCTCTAAACCAGGGGTCAGCAACCTTTACCACTCAAAGAGCCATTTGGACCCGTTTCACACAGTAAAGAAAACACTGGGAGCCACAAAACCCTTTTGAAATTTAAAATGAAATAACACTGCATATAACGGCTTTTTTGCCTTTGTGCCATAGAATTACATTTTGAAAATGAATGAACTAAAATAAAATACATTTTAATTAAATACAGTGGTCCCTCGCTATATCGTGTTTCACTTTTCGTAGCCTCTCTGTTTCGCAGATTTTTATTCAAATTTTTTTAGTGTATCAACGCACATTTCTGCGTCCTGATTGGCTAAGGGACTGTAGACCTTTGCCGATTCGTCAGTCATTCTCCTCCGTGTCTCCTGTACAGAATGCGTTCAGTTTGCCAGATTTATATAAATGTTCGATCGCAGTGTGACTCTGAAGTGCTGTATGTTTGCAAGTTTTCTCCCCGACAAAACCCGCGACAGAGAAGGGGTCATAAGAACTGTGAAATACACGCGACATACGCTTTGGTTTCGTTCTATAATACTGTGCTTTTTTGTTGAAAATCAACAAACATTTGATGATAACAGGAGAAGTTCAATTTGTCAACTGGATAAAGTTTGTTTGGTTGAAAACGTTTCGCTGCTCATCCGAGAGGCTTCGTCAGCTCTAATAAGAATACTGGTAAGACGCTTGCTTATATCTTGCTGCAGGGAGGAGCTACCTAGCTAACTACTTTCCGGAACTATCTCATTGGTTTCCGTCTTTTGTTTCTCTTGCGTCTAGCTAACGATCCCTATTCATCCCTACACGCCTGTTTTTCACACCTCTGGCCCTGACCTGGCTAGCCCTATTGTTTCCCTGTTTGCTTGATCTACGCTTAAGAATGGAATTGTAGATGGGATGCAAATTATGTCTGACTCCACCATTTCTGTTCAGAGAAGGATTCTCTTTTTTGACAAAAATAGCCTCTTTAACTCCCCTCTCAAACCAATTATTTTCCCTGGCTAAGATCTGAACCTCACTGTCCTCAAACGAATGGCCCGTGGCTTCTAGGTGAAGATATACGGCAGATGACGGTCCACTCTGGCACGCCCGTCTGTGTTGGTACATCCTCTTGTGAAGTGGCTGCTTGGTTTCTCCAATATAGCGCTCACTGCAGTCTTCACTACACTGAATGGAGTAGACCACATTGCTTTGTTTGTGGCTCTGTGTTTTGTCCTTTGGGTGGACGAGTTTTGAGTTTTTAACGTTTGAGTGTTTAAACAAGAGACAAATGTGAGAAAACGTTAATTCCAGTCTGAGAAAAGTGTAGAATGTGTGTGGTGAGGAGTTTACAGCCTTAAAACATAGAGAATAATTGTAAAATATAAATCTTCGCAGATTTCGCTTGTTGTGGGTTATTTTTAGAACGTAAGAACGTAACCCCGTGATAAACAAGGGACCGCTGTACTGAGGGATCAAAGAGCCGCATGTGGCTCCGGAGCCGCGGGTTGCCGACCCCTGCTCTAAACGATAATATTTTATTTAGAATTTGGGGGAAGTGTTTTCAGTAGTTTATAGACTCAAACTAAAATGTTCCTTTTGCCCAAACACATACCTATAAGTAGTAAAATCAGAAATACTGATCATTTTGCAGTGGTCTCTTATTTTTTTCCAGAGCTGTATAGCCCCCAAGTGTACAAAGAGAGTTATGATAAAATAGAAAAGTGCCATTGTTTTATTTGATATATTTTAAAATTCAGACCTCCCAAAATAGCACTGCACGTAAACACTTTAAAGGGCCCACGCTACACTATTTTCTGATCTGTTATAATGTGTTTTGTTTCATTCACACATGTTTAACACGCAAACCCTGCATATTTAGGCTGAGGTCTTTTCTCAAACAGAAAACACTCTGCTCCACCTAGTGCTGTCATGTAATACAGGAAGTGCTCCACTGTGTTTTTAAATTCCATACACCATCACGATCGCTAGAATCATTTGGAGATGCAGACAGACTAATAATAAAAGATTACTCAAATGTGAATGAAACAAAACACAACTCCAGGTATCGTTTTGAGGAGCTGAGGAGTGTCTACCACCTGTCAAATCATATTATTATTATTATTATTATTATTATTATTATTATTATTATTATTATTATTATTATTATTATTATTAAGTAAATGGCATCAAAGGCAGAGGAGAATACTAGTTGTGTGTAGAATCCCTCATCCAGGTAGAATCCATGGCAAAAGGAGCAAATCAATTGTTGACAGTCGACAAATTGAATTTCTCCTTTTGCCATAGTCTGTATGTTGTTAAAGTTAAACTCTGAGTGGTGAACATTTGGAGTTTTGTGGGTTCGCAGAGTCGCTCTGACCTTCTCTAACAAGTCCCTCTGAAACCCAGAGGTCACCAGATCATCTACAGACTGTGGCTATACATAGAGTAGAATGTATAGGAAAAATGTATTTGTTTATGTTGTGATGTGACATACTGGTGTTAGTATCTGTATGGGTGATTTTTGTAATCAACATTGTCTGATATCTGACAACATTATAGCAGAATTTTTTATATTTTTATTTTTTTCACATGGGAATAAATTAATTCTGAAGGTGACGGAGTGGTTGTTATCGTTTTTGGTGCATGTTTGGTGACACAATGCACAAATTAGCAAACACAGCCTCATAAGTTTTCAGAATGTCATTTCAAGAAAAATAACATCCATCCATCTTCTTCCGCTTCTCCATTTCTGGGTCACGGGGGCAGCAGTCCAAGCAGATCTGCTGCCCAGAACACAACGCACCAGCCCCTATGAAGCCTCCTGCAGGTGGTGGGTCCACGGGAGGACGGCCCACGTCGCAAGCAGCCTTGATGCTTCTGTCATGGGGGCTACCAGTGTCCGCAGACACTGGGGTCGAGGTGGGGTTAAGTGTCTTGCCCAAGGACACAATGGCAGCGCTCATTTGTGACCCTGATCCCCCTACTAACTGAGCTACTGCTGCCCCAAGAAGAAAAATCACATTATTTAAACATTTTTGTAAGTCTGTGATCAATTTGAGAATGGTCCTGTTTAGGTGTTTGATTTTCTACAAAAAATGTGAGAGTGACTAACTGAAAAACTGTTGGCTAACTTGTGACTGTAATGTTATTCAAGAGGAGCTTGTTAAACAGACCTGCTGTAAATACAGTCAAGCCAGTTCTTTCTGGTCAGATTGCGTTAAAGTAATGATGACATTTTTTTAAAGTCTAAAGAGTAAGAGAGATTCAAAGAGAATATACGCAGAGATCTGGTCCAAATCACTCAAAACAACAATAAACCACATGCCCTGATTAAGATGCAAGTCAAAACTCGTTGATATTTGACATGAAATAAAATTATAACTAAGCAGAACCAGACTGCCTCAGATCTCTTCTTTCATCTAATAAACCACATAGTTGTTCAGATCTTTGAGTGATCTCTGTGAAACAAAGATAAAGTCTGAGACATTAAAGATGTCCAGCTGAGTTCTTTGTGTGTGTCCTGTGCCTCCCCTGGAGACAGACCAGGTCAAAGGTCAGGGCTTCCATCACCAGGTTTGAGCGCAGAAGAAAAAGATTCTTGTGGAATACAGAACATGTGACAAACTTCCCATTCAAATAGAGTTGGTTCTTATAACTTTAGTTTCATGTTGATCAGAATAACGTCAAGTTTTAACGTTACACTTATATACACATCTACTGTATGTTCAGCAAAAACAGCTATTCCAGTATTAAGGCTACGTTTATATGATGACGGTTTGAACAGAAGATGCAAAAGTGGTGTTGCGTCTTCACTTTTAATTCCGCGTTTAGATGAGTGCTTTCGCAGCGCTCTCAAGTCTCACGCTTTGAGAGTGTGACACACGCATTTCAACGAGTTCACACGCTCACACGCCACACATGGTATTTCTCACGCTGAAATTTTGTTAAGCAATTCATTGAAACTCTAGCCACTGGTCACAGCGCTCCTGTGCCCAGAAAATCAGTCTGTTATCCAGGCACAACGCCCTTTTCAGCCAATCAGAAACTAGATTGTTCTGTTGTTGGGCTGACCATAGAGTCTAGTTTAAGGCGCCAAACATGACGATTAGCACTGCTGTGTTTGCGCCTGTTCGCCGATCAGCTGTGAGCGAGCCGTGTGATATTTACACGGCATTTCCAAGAGAAGAAGAATGCTATATTAATGCTTCGTAAGAAGAAACTCGCCTGGGGACACGGGATACGTTCGGAATATGTCCGTTTCTCCGGAGCTTCGGATTATTAAAGACCATGGATATACGTGCGCATATACGTGAATACGCAAACTATCGGGAGTGACTGCGTTCTTATGGTCATATTATCAGAGTATTTCTGCGTCAAAGGGACAGATTAGCTGTGTCCCTTTGATGCAGGGGGCTTGTGTCAGCGTGTGTGTACAGGGCTAAACCGGAACTAATCCAGGACTAAACCGGGTCTAAACCAAGAGTAAACCAGGACTAAACCAGGACTAAACCAGGTCTAAACCAGGACTAAACCAGGACTAAACCAAGACTATACCGGGTCTAACCCGGGACTAAACCAGAACTAAACCAATACTATACCAGGTCTAAACCGGGACTAAACCAGGACTAAACCAGGTCTACACCAGGTCTAAACCAGGACTAAACCAGGTCTACACCAGGTCTAAACCAGGACTAAACCAGGTCTAAACCAGGTCTAAACCAGCACTAAACCAAGACTATACCGGGTCTAACCCGGGACTAAACCGGGACTAAACCAGAACTAAACCAAGACTATACCGGGTCTAAACCGGGACTAAACCAGGACTAAACCAAGACTAAACTGGGTCTAAACCGGAACTAAACCAGGACTAAACCAGGTCTAAACCAGGACTAAACCAAGACTAAACCAGGTCTAAACCAGGACTAAACCAGGTCTAAATCAATCCAATCCAATCCAACTTTATTTCTATAGCACATTTTATAAACAGAGAGTTTCCAAAGTGCTGCACATTAGGGTTGGGCGGTAATACGGTAATACGGTATACTGCGGTATCTAAAAATAGCAACGGTATCAGATTCATTACCGTCATTAAAAAAAATAAATCTTGCCCTAATATAATATTAACTAGAATTAATTTAATGCCTAAATACAGAGTGTTTGTCCAGCACTTATGTATGTGTGGTTGTGTTTGTTAATTTAATACTATTACAGTTTAAAACTAATATTACTATCGGAGAGATGACGTTCGATGAAGTTCCTGGATGTTGCGTCGTCACGTGACATTACAGCTCAGAAGGAGGAGAAAAACAAGACAACATGACAGACCGCGCTAAGTTGGTCCCAAAGTAAAACACAACGTCTGCAATTTGGCAGCATTTCGGATTTCGGCCAAATGACAAGGGAGAGCCGGGAAATGTCAACGAGGCTGTGTGTAAAATGTGCGTGAAACATCCTACCCGTCGAGAGATAACAGCGGCACTGTGGAGGAGCAGAGACAACTGCATATTGTCGCCAGTGTAGTGCACTCGTGAATGTATGCATAATTCACCTTCTTAACTGTGTTGTTACAGCTTTGCCATGCGGGTTTTGCTCAGTTCTTGGTTAAGCACTTGGTTATAAAGTCACTGCTTCTGATAATAGTTGCGGTCCCTTTAAGAAAGGCGTGACGTTTGACACGCTGCTTTTGTGTTCTAGCGCAGCTCCTTTCTGATATTCTCGTGTGTTAATAAAAACAACTCACCGTTTTTGAGTCTGAAATGTGAGAAGTTTTCGGGTTTCTTATTACAAACGCAACTTCCACACGAGACTGTTATTCTGGGAGATGAAGACCCCGAGGGCAACGAGGGTTGCCCGAAAATACCTGTGCTCTCCATCGGAACGGGTCTTCAGCACCGCGGGCAAAGTTGTCAATCCACATCGTGCCCTACTCAAGCCGGAAAAAGTGAACATGCTGGTTTTGCATTCAATAGCTAAATATTTTTATTTTCAATAAGGAGTAGCTTTTTCTGACGGACGAAAACGGTCCGGGATGTTGTATAGTTGTACGTTTAATTTATTTGATTCATGTTAATAGATTTAAAAAATATACAAACGAGCAGTATTTTCCACTGCGTTGTCAGGACAGGGTTATATATGCACATTTTTGGTTATGTCTTGTTATTTATTGTTCAGATTTTCTTATTTGATTAGATCAAGTATTTTATTTATTTGATTCCTGTTGGTTTGTTAGCTTTAGCCCACAGACAATTTGTTATTTCGTCCCGTCGGTTGGCTGCTGTATTTGCACTTTAAACATTTGTTAATAAAAGTTACTAATTTTGTACATGTTTTGTTATGTTTTCAGTATCATTAGGCCTATGTAATGCTTGCTATTCTGTTTCTGAACGGTATAGGTGCAAGCTGCCATTTGGCGAGGCGACTCCACTGTAGTGCTACGAAGTGTTTTTTTTGCTTTTGTTTTTTTTTAGCCTTAGCAACGGTAATACCGTATACCCCGGGAAAATGTGGACACGGTTTAACTGTATCAAAATTTGGATACCGCCCAACTCTACTGCACATAAAATAAATAAAACATTACTAAAATAGCAATAAATAAAGTGATAATAATAAAATAACTAAAAACAAAAGCAATTTATAAAAAAAACACAGAGGACCACACAACTCACGCGGTATTAAAAGCCAGAGAATAAAAGTGGGCCTTAAGACGAGACTTAAAACTCTCCAGTGTGGGGGCTGTTTTGACATGAGGGGGCAGAGCGTTCCATAACTTGGGGCCAACCACAGAGAAAGCCCTGTCCCCCCGAGTTTTAAGTCTAGTCCTAGGGACCACGAGCTGGAGCTGGCCCTCTGACCTCAGAGCGCGCACCGGTCTGTAGATTTGGATGAGGTCAGAGATGTATTTTGGGGCCAGTCCATTCAAAGCTTTAAAAACAAACAATAAAATCTTAAAATCAATCCTAAAACGAACAGGAAGCCAGTGCAAAGACGCAAGAATAGGGGAGATGTGCTCATATTTCTTCCGTCCTGTTAAAAGGCGCGCAGCAGCATTCTGGACTAACCGCAGGCGATAAAGTGCGTTTTGATTCATTCCAGAATAAAGTGTGTTGCAGTAGTCCAAACGAGAAGAAATAAAAGCATGCATGACGCGCTCAAAATCTGAAAAGGATAAAAAAAGATTTCATTTTGGCTAAAAGACGAAGGTGATAAAAACTAGATTTCACGACCGCATTAACTTGTTTATCAAGTTTAAAATCAGAGTCCATAAATCAGGTCTGAACCAGGACTAAGGTGTGTGTACGTGTGTGATAACATATTATCCTGTGCATTATTGAATTATTAAATTA
The DNA here is from genome assembly GCA_036785185.1 of Paratrypauchen microcephalus. Taxonomy (NCBI): domain Eukaryota; kingdom Metazoa; phylum Chordata; class Actinopteri; order Gobiiformes; family Gobiidae; genus Paratrypauchen; species Paratrypauchen microcephalus. Next base: position 1,838,054 of record JAVJIX010000160.1, read on the forward strand.
TTATATGCATTTCCATTTTAACAAAGTACCTTCTAACTCTGACCTGCCCTGAAACACCACAGTGATGTCAGTGATGGGGGAGGGCTTAGCTTAATGTCAGGCAAATAAGTTCCTTTCTGTTCCACAAGCAGATCTTTAACAGGGAATTACTCAGACTGTTGCCTTCAGAATGTGCTGCTTTCACCAGGGGGGTTGTTTCTTTCTGATAAATAGTATTGTCTTGTGGAGGCCATGCAACTGAGAATGCAAGCTATGAATCAGATGGGATTTAGGATTTGCCATGTCTAGCAAGTCACCCTAAAATGGACTAGAATGCAGGAAATTGCAAATTTTCTGGGGGAGGACCCCCACACCCCCCGCTGGAAAATATGTGACATAAATGAAAAATTTCACCATCCCCCCTGGTTTCATTTTACAACTCGACTACTGAGGACGGCAACTGAACACAAGTGAGAAGAACGAATGATGACAAAACGGTGAATGATAAAACAAACGAACATCCAACTCAGGACTGAGAACCATTAGGTAATACAGGGGGTCCTCGGGTTACGACGTTGATCCGTTCTTAAGACGCGTCGTAACCCGAATTTCGTCGTAAACCGGATTTTGCCTTTGATCTTCCAACCAAAGCACCAATAACCTTTCCATCTCAATAATTAGACCACTACGCTGCTTGGTTATCACTGCCGCTTTCATAGGAGCAGATCAGAGCCCACATCAGGTACTTCCGCCCACATTGGGCACGCACACGAGGCCGTCTTCTTCTCCCTACAACCACAACAGAGCGTATTCTTCCGCCGTGCGCCGCGCGCCGTTCGCATTTGTTTACATCTCTTACCACGCTAAACCGTGTAAGACGGAATGACGCGTAATATATACATATTTTTTTTAATGGGGGCGCGTTCGTAACCACGAAACGTCGTAACCCGAGACCGTCGTAACCCGAGGACCCCCTGTAACTTCATTTATATAACTCTCATTAGTTGCTTTGTAGTTTTGCTCTTTAGACCAACACCATGTTACTTATTTATGGCTATTGTGGTGGTGTCATGGAGGAGATGGAGAGGCTGACGAGGTTAACTGTTCAATGGTTTATAAAAGGGTGATGAGATTGCTTGAGAGAGAAAGTACCTTGTCAGTGATTGGCTGTCAGTCAGGTGACCAGAAGTAGAACTTGGTAGGAGAAAATATTTAGTAGGAGGAAATATTTAGAAAAGAATTGCCAGCACAGTACATAGCTTTATATGGTATCAAAAGTTAAAATGAGTCTTAAGAAGAGTCCCTTTGCTCTTCACGACAGCTTTACTAAATGAACTTCAAAGTACATCTGAGGTTGCACTTCAGTATCCTCAAACCTGGATGTGTTGGGATTTCTCATTTACGGATCACATTTTTGGTTCTGTTTGCCTTTTTGCACTCAATTAATGAAGTGATTCTTTTTCCTGGGGTAATTTCTGACACTTTTGTGCCCTCGTTAATGAAGATAAGAAGGTTGAAAGGAGACTGCCTGCAGAACTCCGATGTGCTTTTAGATTTTAGAACAGATAGAACTGTTGAAAAATATTTACAAATTAACTTGGCATATTTATTGGGACAAGCACAGAAAACACTGAGTATTGACCTAGTTTATGGTTCATTCCTGTGTAATTACTGGGCCTATCTGTAGTCAAAATCCACAGAACAAAGTCAAACATCAAGAGTGAAATTATCTCTTCACAATAGCTTCAGAAAATGGTGCCATTTTCAAGCCCAGAGACGTGATTGTTGTCAGCTGAAATAACTTTCAGTCATAAGATGAATGTGATAAGTTTGTGAAGTCAATCCCAAATAATGAGTTTCAAAGTTTCAACATTAGTGAATCGCAAGTTTGGATAAAAACAGTGAATCTCAGATAGTTTTGATATAGACCTCTGCTCTCCATCTGAAATTATAGGATCATTTTATTTATTTTTTCAATTTTTTATATAGCAGATGTCTTGCCCAAGGACACAATGACAGCGTTCATCTGTGGGAGCTGGAATCGCACTGCTAAACTGTGGGTCAATCTCTGGATCTGAGCCACAGTTTGGCAGTAACATCATCGGTTCTACCAATGATGTTAATGTCTAGAGCGGGATTCGAACTGCCAACCTTCGAATCAGTGGACAAAGGCTCCACCAACTGAGCTACTGTCAAATTACAAATTCAAGATAAGCTATTTAATATGAAAACATTTGAAATTTAGCATAATTATAGGGACTGGAGGACACCAGACAAACTGCTCTCCATCGTGGACACTCCTGCTCACCCACTGCACCAGACCATAGAGGGACAGAGGAGATAATACTCCCTACAACTGTCCAACAACTCACCCTGATGTAATAGATAAGCCTATGTCTGTCAATCACTATTTCACCTTGAAATACTCCACTGTTTTTTGTATACAGCTGAGATATTTGTATTACTGCTAGTATATTTATATATTTTATTTTTACTTGTACATACACATTTATATCCTCCTGGGACCTGAAGAAAAAAAGTGTATTTCAATTTATTTATTTATTTGAGATTTTATTTTGGATATGGAGGTAAATGAACATCTTAGCATTTACATTTTAATTTTATTTTTATTCGTAATGTTGTAACATGTCCTCTGTAATGGACTGTAATAGTGTTAAATACATGTGCAGTTAACAACCTAACTTTTTTTTTTTTTGATGACCAACATCTCTGACAAGCTTCTACAGTCACCTCAAAATGTTTTTAGACTCCCTCTTAATTTCTTACTTATTTATGTATTTATTTAGGGATGAAAGTGACTAGTAATGAAAAAAGCTGTAAGTCACTCAAAAGCTAGGGGGGTCTGGGGGCATGCACCCCCTGGCAAATTTTTGAACTCTAGATGCCCTGAGATGCAATCTGGGGTCATTCCAGCCAGTAAAAATTTGACTTGCACTGGATGGAATCAGCTCGGGATGCATAGTCCGGACAGTAGCTGCTGACAGCCTCAAGCTCACTTCTAAATGATCTTCAGTCATGGTGAAACGGTACTTGGGCTTAATGATCTTCATGTGGGAAAAGGCTGACTCACATAAATAAGTGTTCATAACTCTCTATCTCCTTTTTATCTGATAAATGTTAATTTTAATCTTAAAATAAAAGTTTATTGCTAACGACAGCAGCCGTAATGAAATATGATCACAATCAACTTGAGACCAAGACTGGTGTCGAGTACTATGACACTACGATCTACCCACACTACCTTGGCGATCAACTGGTAGATTACGATCGAGATTTTGGGCACCCCCTGTTTTAAACACTATTTTTGATTCACACAGTAATACGGGACAAAATGCGCCCCTATTCATCTCAATATTGTAATAATAATAAACTACAGAGGATTTTCAGACAATATGAAATTCCAGTTTATTTCAAACCCACAAACACTTTAAGACAAAAACTGGTCCACCCAAAGGACAGAACACCGAGCCACAAACAAAGCAATGTGGTCTACTCCATTCAGTGTAGTGAGGATTGCAGTGAGCGCTACATTGGGGAAACAAAACAGCCACTTCACAAGATGATGTACCAACACAGGCGGGCGTGCCAGAGTGGACCGGCTTCTGCGGTACATCTTCACCTAGAAGCCACGGGCCATTCTTTTGAGGACAGTGAGGTTCAGATCTTAGCCAGGTAAAAGAACTGGTTTGAGAGGGGAGTTAAATAGGCTATTTTTGTCAAAAAAGAGAATCCGTCATTAAACAGAAATGGGGGAGTGAGACATAACTTGTCTCCCATTTATAATGCGATTCTTAGACCAGTCAAACAGAGCCAGGGCAGAGGGGTGGAGAGGGTCGTTAGACGTTGAATAGGGGGTCGAAACCAGCCGTCAGAGTAATTTGAAAAACAAAGAGACAGATTAGGGGGGATAATTTTCAGAGCTTTTGTCATTGTAGGACGCGCCTCCTGGCAGCTAGATATAAGCAGGGTCTAACCAGTACAATAACCAGAGCTGACGAAGCCTCTCGGATGAGCGGCGAAACGTTTTCAACCAAACAAACTTTGTCCAGTTGACAAATTGAACTTCTCCTTTGATCATTGTAATAATATTATAATAATTTATAATATAATAATTTGTTTCTAAATACGGGACGATTCCGTTTTTCAAGGGACGGTTGACAACCCTAAACACAACTATACATATATACCCAAAATTTTTCTCAATGGATTTGCACTGATATAAAAAATGACCCAGGCAGCTGACAAAAAAGCGGAAATCCGCCAAAAAGGGGACATTTTTCATCCCTGTATTTATTTTTTAATCATAGTGCAGCCACAAACTAGAGTCTATCTCAAAACATTTAAAAGATCGACTGGTTAACTCAATATCCACTATTAAGAACACAAATGAATGGGCCGGGTCTCAGGAGGATATAATAATGACATATTTGACACCAGGATTCAGGATTTATTATTTGCATTTATATTGTTGCTCTTTTTTATTATAATATATTGTGATGTGTGAGCTACTGTGTCCAAATAATTTCCCTTGTGGATAAGAAAGTTTGTCTAAGTCCAAACATACCATACCAAACATAACGGATGAGTACACTCTTTGCAGTACACATAACGTTCCCAGATGTTTTGAACATTTGGAATTCTTAGGATGTGTCACTCTTTGCACCATTTTTATATTTAAGCAGCAGAATTATTCCAGGCCACGCTCGTCCTTATTTCCATTATTTCAGTTCAACGTAATTGCCCATCTCCTCCAATTCACGTTGACTTTCATCTGTATTCCCCGTGCGGTATTGTTTGGGAGAATGCCACTATTAAACACAGCAATTTTCATGCTAAGAGACAATCCGTGATTCTGTACTGCGCGGGGAGGGTGATACAGACCCCGAAAAATAAACAAAACACCCAGAAAAGATAAAGAAATGGTGAAATAAGTAGCAGAATGGGGAGGGGCGCTGAGAAATCAGAGGAGATGGAGATGGACAAAACAACAATGGGACAATACAGGACACAGGAGCACGTGTTTGGAGTAATGTTGACTCAAATTATGAAAATGGTATGTGAACTGTATGGACCTCTAGGGATATTTGTCCTTTCATTTGACAGAGATTAGGCCTGTCAGGAGGAGCTGTGGGTGACTAAGTACAGTGTCAAATATATGTAGTTCAATCAATATAACTTTATTTGTCCCCAAGAGGCAATTATTACTCTGTTTTCTATTCTACAGCGCTGGAATAAAATAAGAGACTACTGCATTTTTTTTCTGAAATCAGCATCTCTGCATGTATTACAGCCATTCCATTCCAGCGTCTGTTGAATTCCAACACAAACACAAAGCTGAGCTACTTCAGTTCTTACACCAGGAGTGGAATAAAGTCACCCAAGAACAATGTGAAAGACTTGTGGAGAGCCAAGACGCATGAAAGCTGTGATTAAAAATAAGGGTTACTGCACCAAATATTGATTTCTGAACTCTTCTTAAGTGTAAACATTAGTATTATGTTGTTTTAAAATGAATTTGGTCTTATTTCTTTGCATTGTTTGAGTTATTTTGACCATTTGTCATTTTCTGCAAATAAATGCTCTAAATGATAATATTTTTATTTGGAATTTGGGGGAAATGTTGTCAGTAGTTTATAGACTCAAACTAAAATGTTCCTTTTGCCCAAACACATACATATAAGTAGTAAAATCAGAAAAAAACTGCTCATTTTGCAGTGGTCTCTTATTTTTTTCCAGAGTTGTATGTTTGTTTCATTCGCACATGTTTAAGACCCTGCGTATTTAGGAGTTTCCTTCTGATGTCATGTAGTAATACAGGAAGTGCTACACTGTATTTTTAAACTCCATACACCTTCACAAGAATCACTTGGGTTTTTTTGTTTTTTTTTTTTCCTCTGGCAGCACAGTGGCTGAGTGGCTAGCACTCATGCTTCACAGCAAGAAGGTTCGGGTTGCCCGGGCCTTTCTGTGTGGAGATTGCATGTTCTCCCCATGTCTGGGTGGGTTTCCCCCACCAACCCAAACATGCGCCATAGGTAAAATCCAGCTTAGGGCCTGACCAAGCCTAAATAACAAAACAAAATTATGGGGATGGTTCCCGGGTCAAATATAGAAACAACGTCTCCTGTGCGAGATCAATAAAGGTCAATCTTCTAATCCTTAACCACTGTAAGGCGCTTTGTGCTACAATTTTGTATGAAAAGCGCTTTATAAATATTGTTTGATTGATTAATTGATTGACTTGGATAATTTCAACCTTTGAATCATCAATCTCAATAGAACAAAAGCTAAAAACCAGCTTCAGGAGCTGTGTAATACAGGACCTTTTAGCACAACGACACAAAAGTCTCAAAAGGTAGGGCTATCAGATCACGTGTCAGGGCAGTTTGAGGAAAGTAGCAGCCCTCAGGACAAAAGTGTCCCTCCTCTGTGTCTGTGTAATCACCGCTGTCCTGGGGAAGACTGATGAAAGTGAGGGCAATCTGTGCCATCAGACCCCGACCACCACCAGCTCTCATACACAACACCCCATATCATACTGGGCAAGGGTGAAGTGTCTTGCCAAAGGACAAGGGAATCAATTATTGCTACTACTACTACTACTAGTACCATTACTACTACCACTACAACTAATATTATTACTACTAGAATATGTCTAAGCACCCACTAAATACCCAAAAGCCTAAAGACAATTGAAAAGAGTCAGTTTTAACAATAGTGACCCGTTGTGGCTGGGGTTTGCATCATTCTTTCATGGTTTATCACCTTTAAGAAAATACAACTTTATTTATGGAGCTGCCTCACCAATCTGCTCTTCTAAAATATATTTGAGAGGTAATGACATGCACAGTAAAAAAAAGTCTAATCCAGACAGACAGAAGTGCGCTTAAGGTTAAAGAGCGGAAAATAAATGGGGACGACTGGACAATGGAGCTTTAACTTTCACAATGCAGGAACAAATTGTCCATTAAATTAAAAAGTAAAGATGTTAAATTAAATAAAACTTATTATTGTTCTCTTTTGTGCTACATTTAAATCCATTATTATCATCCACTTTTCCACTTTACAAGTTTTATTCCCTTGGTGAATACAGGAACATGGTTCAAGTTTTAAAAATGTGTTAACTCTCCATTGGAATAAATTACACTTTGTTCTGTTCATTAATGCTTTTTTTAAAAAAATGACAGTAATACCACAAAAATTGGAGAAAATGACTAAATTTCAATTTCTCAATTTCTTCTAACTCCTAAAAGCAATGAAAGAGCCAAAAATGTACAAACAAATGATAATATTACCATGTTGTAATGCTGTTACCTCCTCAAAAACATACCAGAAGTTTTGTTTTGTTTCATTCATACTTGTCTGAATAATTCTTTATTATTAGTCTGTCTAGCAGAAATTGCATTTGACTGACCAATTACCAACACCAAGCTGTGATACGGAGTCGAAGCCAATATCAGCTTCCCAAACCACATTTCTTTGCTTTTCTGATTGAGTTTGTCAAAGAATGTAGACATTTTTACATAATTTGCTCCACTGCGTTTTGCCGTTCAATATAAACATTGGAGCTTTGATTGTGAAAAATTGATCTGATTTCCAACCAAAGCTGTTGGTAAAGTCCACAGATCGATGCAGTCTTGTTTTCATGTGTTTTGATGCCCTCGGAGCTGTGGATTGACCACTGCAGAGTAATTACTTTAGCTGTAAGCGCAGCGGAAGGCCTAATGATGTGTTTCAGTAAATAACAAGTTTGTCCATAATTCTGAAGTTTGGATTTTGGATCAAAACAAACTTTAAAAAAGGAGAAATTACATGCATGTCTAAGTTTAAATCCTGATCTTGGTTGTGTTGGGTTAAAGGGGCACTATGTAGCTTTTCTGGTGGTGCCACATGCTTGTTTCCTGATGGCACCACCCCAAGTTACATTTATAAAAGACTACGTAGGAGCGGTCCTAAGCTAGTGCGTAGTCCTAGTGGCCACCAGAGGCATGCGCCACGCAAACTCCAACTTTACAAAACCCTCCGCGCACACTCACCCACAGAATCTGTGCTTCTTAGATCCCACCTGCAGCTAAAATCTGCGCATGTGAACCCACATCACGCCACACCCTCTCCACACCTCCACTTCTCCATAACAGGAGCAAAGTGACTCGTGAGGGAGATTTATTTACTTTTTTATCTATTTGATTTATTAAAATTAGGACACTGCATATTAATCAACATGTCAGCACAATAGCTAATTTACATCCGTAGTCCTAAGGTAAGAAAAAAACACATTCACACAAACAGAGAAAACAGAATACAGAATACACAATAGACATTACACCAAGAGCATGTAGTTGCAATAGACCCTTCTCAGAGTTTACGCGCCCCCCAAAAGTCAGAATAATCTACGTGTGTGAGTTTTCAACCAATATTTCAGAGCCGTTTTGAAGGCGAAATAGGTGCCACAGTTCCTGACGTGGGCTGGCAGTGTGTTCCATGTCTGTGAGCCTCTGATAGACCCCACCATTTGGCCAAATTTAGTTCTACGCCTTTTTATGTTACAGTCTCCTCTGGTCGATGCTCTGGTATTTAGACCTTATTATCGGCTCATGTTTCCCTAAACATGAGCCGATAATAAGTGGGTTTACCCGAGACAGACGGGACAGTAGAGAGGGACGCTCCACGCAGCTCCACGGAGTCACGTCAAAGGCTTAAACAAGGTTTAACGAATAAATACAAAACTAAAACTAACAACAACGACTCATCTGTATGAGTATGAAAATGGTGTGTGCGTGAGTGTTGGAGGTGGTCGGAGGGGCCGATGGCGCAGATTGGCAGCCTTGTTTCCGTCAGTCTGCCCCAGGGCAGCTGTGGCTACAGAAAGTAGCTTACACCACCAAGTGTGGAGTGAATGAACAATGAACTGTAAAGCGCTTTGAGTGTCATGAAAGGCACTATATAAATGCTATGAATTATTATTATTATTATTATTATTATTATTATTATTATTATTATTATTATTATTATTATTATCTGTTAATTTAATAATACTTCATAATATTTAGGGAGAACATCTTTGCACATAAAGCCAAATTGTTTTCTCGGTGTTTCAAGAGTTTTATCGCTATCTAAAAAAAACACATAATTTATGTAATAAGACTCTTTACTGGTCATAGTCAAACCAAATTTTCTTATAATATTTTATTTTGTCCCTTCCTTCAATTATAATAACTTCAAATTATAAATCAGGTATTACATTCTGACAGTTACTATTTAACTTACTCTTACTTGAGTAGTACTGTTCTAAAATATGTTTTAACTCTTACCTGAGTAAATTCTTGGACTGCTTTGCGCATTTACTATCATTACACATACATTACACATTTACAATTACTGGCTATTCTATCCACCTCTGGCTAGATAGATTTTGTAAAGAGCAGATCAGTTGTTTTTTTTTTCCAAAGCAACGCCACACACCTTTCCTTTGCGTAATATTCAAATCCTCACTCTATATGCTCAGAGGTAGGTGTTTAATCTACTGGTGTGAACCAAACACCATATTGCATGAAAACAAAATGGCAGTGATCCTACGAATGAGAGCGGCCTATCTTAAGCTGCGTCCCATTCCTCTGTCTTACCCCTTCGTCTTACCCCTACCCCTTGGTTTTGCGTGTTCATGTGAGGGCAAGGGGTGTCCCGATTCTAATTTTGGCGGCAGTAGCTCAGTGGGGCGGCAGTAGCTCAGTTGGTAGAGCATATGTCTCGTGATCCAGGGGTTAGCGGTTCGAATCCCACTCTTGATGGGTTGACCGCATATAATCCCAGCTCCCACAGATGAGCGCAAGACACTCAACCCCACCTCGCCCCCAGTGTCTGTGGACACTGGTAGCCCCCATGGCAGAAGATACATCAAGGCCTGTTGTGACGTGAGCCATCCTCCTGTGGACCCACCACCCGCGGAAGGATTCATGGGGGCTGGTGCAATGTGTTCTGGGCAGCAGAACACTGCTTGGACTGCTGCCCCCGCGACCCAGAAAATGGAAAAGCGGAAGAAAATGAATGAATGAATGAATTTTAGCATGGTTTACAATTATGACGCTTATGTTTTACAATACTTTTAGTGAACTGATGTTGCGGTTTTAATTATTTTAATTTAATTATAATTTAGCCAACGTTATGGTTTCATCGAACTTTCATGCATGTAGTTAGTTTTTTGTCGAGCTGAGGTACCCGATAATCCTTCACACTTGTTTACGTTTGTTTGCGTCAACTGTTGTCGCCTCTGTAGACGTAGCAGCCAGGTAGAGGCAAGGGATGATGACACAAACGGTAATCGAGTGGTGTCCCATTTCTTAGGGGAACATACGTACCCCGAGCCCTCTCAGCTCATTATCGAGGGGCAAGACCAAGACGTAGATAAAGGGGTAGGGGAAGGGCAAGACAGAGTAATGGGACGCAGCCTTAAGATCAGCGTGGGGCCAGGAAACAACACACCTACATGCCTCTAAAGCTAAGGCTACATGAGGCAAATCTGCACAAACTCTGAATCATTACGACCAATGAGACGTGAGCTCCGAATAACAGAGCGGCGTTCAGATGTAATCAGCCCACGCCGAGCTAAACACAAGCTGCACAGACCCCTCTCCTGGGACTTTCTTTTCTTTGCCTCAGACAGACGCCGTTGTTCATTGCAAACACTTAAAGCTGGGGTAAGTGATTTTCAAACCACAAAAGGAAAAAGTATAGATTTAATGACGGACTGTGTAACTTTTCTGGTAGAGGGTCCCGCCATCTACTGGACTCCATGGTTATTCCTTGATTGATTCGACAGTATAACATGTAATTTAACTATCTCCATGGAGACAAGCAGGTCACATCACCAGGCCAAGTTACAGGTCAGATCTGTGGACTGGCTAACTGTAATAATGCACGTCTTTGCGGTGTACGAGATATATTTGTTTAATGTCGTACTGTAGAACATTCCAGGCAATGAAATAACATCACCATGGAGACAAGCAGATGATGGACTCTCCAGAAAAGTTACACAGTGCACCTTTACACTAGGGCTGCACAATACATCACAAGTATCGATACTGCAGTATTGTCTAACATAGAAATTGAAACAAACCAAATATATCACAATATTAAGGTTCTTCATGTGACAGAATATTACCATACCAAATGTGTTTTTAAAGGTCTTATATTACACAAAATTGACTGTGAGCTTTATGCCATGTTAGAATATTGTTACCTTCATAAAAACATACCTGTAGTTGTGGTTTGCTTCATTCACACATGTTTGAGTAATTTTTTTTATTGTTTGTGTATCTATGTTCCACCTTATGATGTCATGTAGTGGTAGTTTTCAAGTTGACAGCTACCTTTTACCTTCGTTCAGTAAAGGTTGGCAATTCCAGGTCTGAAATCATCCAAATGATGAAGGTGTACTGTAAGGTGGAGGTGGCACTTGCATGATTTCATTCAAATAGTGTTAAAATGTTAAAACCAAACTTCAAAATCTTACCCCTTCCTCTTACCCCTACCCCTTGGTTTTGCGCGTTCATGTGAGGGCAAGGGGTGTCCCGATTCTAATTTTGATCAAGGGCTAGGGCCACGACCGAGGGCTACATACCCCTTGAAACGAAGTAAGCTCTCGACCAGATTTGAAACGAAGGGGTACACCTACAAGCTCAGGCAGGTTTTGGGATCAGGATGGCAGCGTCACATCGGCCAGAAAAGGAGTCTCATAAATGTATTTTCAGCAGTTGTAATTATCGATTAACAGTTTAGCATGGTTTACAATTATGACGCTTATGTTCTACGTTACTTTTAGTGAACTGTTGTTGCGGTTTTAATTGTTGTGATGTCTGTTTAGCCGACGTTATCGTTTTCATCAAACTTTCATGTATAAACAAGCTTGTTTTTTTTGTCGAGCTGAGGTACACGATAATCCTTGACATTCGTTTACGTTTGTTTGCGTCAATAGTTGTCGCCTCTGTAGACGTAGCAGCCAGGTAGAGGCAAGGGATGATGACGCAAACGGTAATCGAGTGGTGTCCCATTTCTTAGGGGAACATTCGTACCCCGAGCCCTCTCAGCTCGGTATTGCAGGGCAAGACAAAGACGTAGATAAAGGGGTAGGGCAAAGGGTAAGACAGAATAATGGGATGCAGCCTTAGTCTTACTGTGTACATTCAAATATTTCAATAATATCAGTATTCCAGTAATTAACAAGCACATCTCAATTTTTTATAACATCATGCAGCTCTAATATAAATTTATCTAAGTAAATAGCTCTAGATCCAAATCCTTCATGTGAAATCACATCCAAGCACATTATATTATTATTATTATTATTATTTATTTATTTTTTTTATAGAAATACAGATCGATACATATAGAAAAAAAAAAACATAAAATTTCAGCCATAGCCCTGCTTATCACTCTTCCATTATTTTTATTTTTAGCTATACTTTTACCGTTTAACATTTGCACTGTTAATGCACAGTTTTGCTTTTACTTTGGATTCATAGGGATTAAACATAATTATCTTGTTTTTATTCAACAACAATAAAGTGTATTAAATAATAATAATAATAATAATAATAATAATAATAATAATAATAATAATAATAATAATAATAATAATGTGTTTTTGTGTCTAGATCAAATTACATTGGAAATCAAACATCAAACATTGTTATTGTGAGCCAGGTTGCCTCTCCTCGAATTGGTTCTGAAACTTGGCCTGGTGTCTGCTTGTTTTCATGGAGATATATGGAGATAGATTTAAAGCCATATTGTGGAATATTCTAGGCTTAGCACTCATGGACACATTGCGAACCTTAAATACCTTAATAATAATAATAATAATAATTCATAGCATTTATATAGCGTCTTTCATGACACCCAAAGCGCTTTACAGTTCATTCTTCGTTCACTCCACACTTGGTGGTGGTAAGCTACTTTTTGTAGCCACAGCTGCCCTGGGGCAGACTGACGGAAGCAAGGCTGCCAATGTGCGCCATCGGCCCCTCCGACCACCTCCAACACTCACGCACACACCATTTTCATACTAGGCAATGTGGGTGAAGTGTCTTGCCTAAGGACACAACGACAGTTTTTGTGACTGGCGCCCCCCTGTGGCACCTGGTGTTCCCAGTGTTCTCCCATCCAAGTACTAACCAGGCCCTGCCTTGCTTAGCTTCTGAGATCTGACGGGATCAGGCTTTAACAAGCAGGTAGTATTTGTTTACATTTAAGAAGCCAATATAATCATTTGATTCAGGAACTACTCACAGAATACTGCCCTAGTGATTTGATTTGGGGGATACGATTCAATTTCCAAGCAATTGTCTATTCAGAATGGATTTTCTTGTTTTGACCAGTGATTCAGAGTTTAACATCAAGACACTGGAGTTCACTTGGGTGCCTCTTTTACAGCTGTAACAGGAGCAGAGGGCAGAGACACAGACACAGGCATTCAGGGATATTCTCGGGTCTATTCTGAGCCAACAGCAGCTCCAAATATAACCAGAGATGTGTGAGTGAAACCCGAGTCTGAGCTGGGGTCTGGGATCTGGGTCTGGGCTCTGGTCCTGGTCTAACTGTGTGACAGCTGAAGACTCAAACAGCTGAAGCCCACTTTCTCCTCTGAATGACAATCTGTAGCCTCTGTGGCACCTATGAGTCAACCCCACAGGACAGGGGTGAAGTGTCTTGCCCAAGGGCATGTTCTGACAAGGGTGGGATCTAGTCTGAAGTAGGGCTGAAGTTGTTTAGTCGATTAATTGGTTGATGGTGTCCTAGTCAACCAAAATCTGTATTCGTTATGAGGATTTATATTGGACAAACATAGGCAGGTTAAACTCATGTTTCACAAATTGAATATGTCTTTATAAAAATACACTCTTTCCTTGTATATTTATTTATTTTGCATAAATAGTTGGTTTAGCATGTAGTCTTGTGAGTGCATTCTGGGTCAAAAAAAGATAGTTTTAAGAGCCACGTGCCCTTTTTATTCAACTAATCAATAGGCAGGACCAAGAATGTCTTACAGCCTGAAATAGTCTGAAAGGCTTTATGCAAAATGTGAGCACTGCTGTTGTTGGGAAAATAAAATAAAATAGAATTGGACTATAGGGTCCCTTGCGACGTATTCTTTTAAATGAACAAATTTGGTGTTTTCTCGGAAAGACTATAATGTACAAGCAGCATTCAATCAGTCCACAGTGCATCTAATACTGTAGATGCACTGTGTGTGTATTGTATCTAATACAATCCAATAATAAATAAATGTATCTATCGGTCCACCCTGCTTCACTTTCATTCTTACAAAGCTGCTCTAAATCTGTGAACATGGCCCAAAAATCCATGGGAATGTGTCAAAAGGGAGAGCTTTCAAGGTTCTACATGATGCAAAATTAACTCCTGAGAGCTTTTAGCCATGTTATAGTTATATAGTTATAGTTTTCTTTGTTTTATTTTGTTTTGTTATAATTTTGTTTCATTCCCACATGTTTCATAATTTATTCTTAGTCTGTGTACATCTCCAACGCTCAAAATGTTCTGTTCCACTTTGTGATGTCAGGAAGTTGTAGTTTTCAAATTTACAGCTACCTTTTATCTTTTGTTCAACAGAGACTGACAATTCCACGGATGAAATTATGAAATGATTTTCGTGAATGTGTTTGGAGTTTAAAAAGCACTTTCTGTATTACCACATCACATCACATTTTTGTGTTAAACATGTGTGAATGAAACAAAACACAACTCCAGGTATGTTTTTGATGAGGAAACAACTTTACAACAATGATCCGTAAATACTAAAATATAGGGCTGGGGGGTATACTGGTGCCTACCGAATACTGGTGTTTTTTTTTTAAATGATATGAATTTTTCATTTACCGCAATACCGGTGAGTGTGTGCGTACAAAACGTTGGGAACACAGAGTGGCGGAATGTTGCGCCGGGGGAACTGTCTTGCAGTGGCACGGTTGCGCCGGGGGAACTGTCTTGCAGTGGCACGAGAGCGGTGGAAGCGTAAGCTGTGTCCCAATTCGAGGGCTGCAGCCTCCGCTAGTTTTTCGGACGCTTTTTCGGCGGCTCCGAAGGCTGCGAAAGCTGTAACTCTCGAACTAACCTCCGCGGACCGCAAGGGACATGGGACAGGTCCACAGAGCCGCTCGCAGTGCCCAGACACGCTGCTAACGCTAATGCTAACAACACACACCAGGCAATGGCGCACACGGATCAATAACATGGCTAGAGTGTGTGTTGAGCAGTGAACAGCATGTTAGAAACAGAGGAACTTATACGCTGATCAAATAAACATATTTTTTAAATGTAGTTGGACTAAAGTTGTAGCGACGTCACTCAAAGACGCGTTTGCTAAGAGAACTGCCTACGACAAGAAAAGCAAATGGTGGAACGATATTACCAACGCTGTTACTGTCGATTTAGACATGTACCACTTAGTCCTGTAGAGAAAGGAGCTTCAAGGAGACGATTAAAGACCCAGATATGTTTTACCATGTCAAATTTACTGCAGTAATTATTCTCTAAATTATTTGGAAATGGGGTTAACACGTCGTCATGCATGAAAAAAAAAATACCGTCAAATACCGTGATACCGATAAAATTTTGAAAAATACCGTGATATCAATTTTCAGTCATACCGCCCAGCTCTACTAAAATATGGAGCTTGTAAAATGGCAAAAGGAGAAATTCAATTTGTCAACGGGACAAAATTTGAAACGTGTGAAACGTAAACTTTTGTCCAGTTGACAAATTGAATTTCTACCTGGACGACTGAGGCATTCTACACAGACCTTGTAAAATGTTAAATAACTACTTTTTTCACGTTAACTACATTAAAAAGGAGCAAAGTATCATGGTTTATGTAGTTACCTCTGATATTCTGAGTAATATCTGAGAATAATAAAGATAACTACATGCACTACAAAAGTAATGTATGTATAGATACAGCTATGGAAGAAAAAAAAAAAAGAGACCACTGCATTTTTTTCTGAAATCAGCATCTCTACATGTATTACAGCCATTCCATTCCAGCGTCTGTTGAATTCCAACACAAACACAAAGCTGAGCTACTTCAGTTCTTGCACCAGGAGTGGAATAAAGTCACCCAAGAACAATGTGAAAGACTTGTGGAGAGCATGCCAAGACGCATGAAAGCTGTGATCAAAAATAAGGGTTATTGCACCAAATACTGATTTCTGAACTCTTCTTAAGTGTAAACATTAGTATTATGTTGTTTTAAAATGAATTTGATCTTGTTTTTTCCATTCATTGTTTGAGGTCTGAAAACATGTATCTTTTTTGTTATTTTGACCATTTGTCATTTTCTGCAAATAAATGCTCTAAACGATTTGCCTGGAAGAATCCATGACTCATCGCTGTACCAGCGAGTGAGTCTGGTAACGCTTGATCCACAGAATGCGCTGCGGTTGCGCGTAGACAGACAGCTAAGTGAACCAATCAGAGATTGCGCCATCTTGATTCAAAACTGAGGAGGAACTTCCGCTGCCTAAGAGTGACTTTGCGGGCAAAGGCGGGTGCACTGACGTCACCATCTTTGAACGAATCAGAATCGCGGAGTCCGTTTGTAACCGGAGGAGCGAGAGTGGAGCGAGGGTGTCCAAATGGTATCGCGGTGTATAGGAAATACAGAGAGATATCATTTGGCTGGCCAGGTAACTAAACGATAATATTTTTATTTAGAATTTGGGGGAAATGTTGTCAGTAGTTTATAGACTCAAACAAAAATGTTCTTTTTGCCCAAACACATACCTATAAGTAGTAAAATCAGAAAAACTGATAATTTTGCAGTGATCTCTTATTTTTTCTCCAGAGCTGCACTGTAAAATGTTTCCGTAAATTTACAGCCATTTTCAACATGATGTAGCCGTTATTTGTAAAAACCGTGACTTCCTGTCAATTTTTACAGAATGTGTGGTATAAAAACATCTCTAACATGATATTTAACGTGATCAACCTATAATGATCAAAGGAGAAGTTCAATTTGTCAATTGGACAAAGTTTGTTTGGTTGAAAACGTTTCGCCGCTCATCCGAGAGGCTTCGTCAGCTCTGGTTATTGTACTGGTTAGACCCTGCTTATATCTAGCTGCCGGGAGGCGCGTCCTACAATGACAAAAGCTCTGAAAACGATCCCCCCTAATCTGTCTGTTTTTCAAATTACTCTGACGGCTGGTTTCGACCCCCTATTCAACGTCTAACGACCCTCTCCACCCCTCTGCCCTGGCTCTGTTTGACTGGTCTAAGAATCGCATTATAAATGGGAGACAAGTTGTCAAGTTGACAAATTGAACTTCTCCTTTGATCATGGATTCTACCTGGACGACTGAGGGACTTTTCACGCATCAACCTATAATGTGTAATAACTGTAACTTTCTGTCATTTTTCAGCGAATATGTGTTAAATAACATCCCTGACATGTTATTTTACACAGCACAAAAAAAAACCAAAACAATAAAGTTGATAGTCTATTATAGGCCTATGCATGTGTGATATAGGGCTATAATAAATTGTGAATATATTGAATATATTTCCTCAACCCATTATGTACATTTGTGACAATAAATAGAAAAATATTTTCCAGCTACGTGACGTAAAGGTCCGACACACCGGATTTACGGCCAAGAATCGATTTGCTAGCTCCTGAGCGGTCTCTCTCATGGCGCAGAAGCCGCGCTGTGTGTGTTTGCCTTCACGGCTTAGTAAGTGGGTGGTACACTTACCCTGGGTTGAAGCTTATTGGCTGGTTAACTGCCAATCATGCGAGCGGCGCGGGCTATGTGCAGAAGCGAGCACAAGTTTGAATAGCCGTTGTGGGGAGGGCGGGTTTCCCGCTGCCTACGTCGTGTCTCTTCAGGAGATCTACGGTAAGCTAAGCTGTTTCCTTTTATTGAGCTGTTGTTTAAGTTAATTTGGTGCACTACCACTATTTATGGACATGGTTTGTATGCGTGGTTAACTTTTGTGCCAGTGTTGTGTCGTGTTGATAAAACTTTCACTGTTGGTCTGATGTCGGCTCAGTAGTTTCCTTGGCAGCTATAGACCATAACAATTGTATGATACTAGTGTTTTTATTGTCACGGTTAGTGGATTGGGTGATTTATTTAGACAACATTCATGTATTGGCAATGTATATTTGATTTGGGCTAAAATTGACTTGGCTAATTTACTTTTGTGTGAAAATACAATGTATAATCAGAATTTGTGCATTTCTGTATTTAGATACTTATGATTTGTGTGTATAGAAATGTACTTCACACGCAGAGAGATGATTTTTGTCTCAAATGAGACTAAGGAAATGTTATGAGATGGAGAGAAAGTATTATTCAGTGTTAAGAGCTTTCTCTGATTTTGTTTTTTTGTTAAGAAAAGTTAATTACAGGCATAATTGGATTTAACATTCTAGTGTTTTCTATAACTGCCTAGTAATATCTATCTTCTTGTCAGTGATATGTTGCACTTTTACAGTTACTGAAACTCATATGAGTGACTGAAGCACTAATTCTGATTCATTCAGATTTTTGCCTTTAATAGGCAACTTGCTTGTTTTATAAGGTCTTTTTTAAATTTTTGATATCTAACCTTATTGTTTTGTGTTGCTTGAGGGAAGGAATGTATTGTATTTTAAGTATGAGCAGAGTTTTGTAAACCGGATTGCCAGTTTTTCAGTAGGCCTGGTGTATTGTCTGTTGGACACTAAATAAACAAAAGAAGAAGAAGAAGAAGAAGTGAACTTTATTGATCTCACACTGGAGAAATTCTTCTCTGCATTTTAACCCATCCTATATATATATACATATATTAGGAGCAGTGGGCAGCACACATTAGGGCGCCCAGGGACCATCTCCATGATCTTCTTGCTTCGGTTTGGTCAGGACCTAAGCTGGAGTACCTATGGTGCATGTTTTGGGTTGGTGGGGGAAACCGGAGTGCCCGGAGGAAACCCACCCAGACACGGGGAGAACATGCAAACTCCACACAGAAAGGCTCAGGCGACCCGGGGATCGAACCCAGACCATGCATGCAAACTCCACACAGAACACACACGGAAAGGTCTGGGCGACCCGGGGATCGAACCCGGAACCTTCTTGCTGTGAAGCAAGAGCGCTAACCACTCTGCTACCGGGAGATAGGAAACTATTTTGAAATTTCATTTCTGTTTCTCTCCTTTTCTTCTCAATAACTTTAAAGCACTTTGGAGTAAAGTTGTCAATTTGTATTGAACCGAAATTAACCGAATCGAATCGTACCGGATCATTTACTAATTTTATGAATTGTCCCTGAATCGAATCGTAGCCTGTGAATCGAGATTCAAATCGAACCGTTTTGTGAGTGAAAGATTCACACCCCTACTAAGTACACTTGACTTGTTTGTGTGAAGGTCTTTCTTTCCTGCCTGGGCATCGAATCGGCAACTACGAGTCATCCTTCATCTTAATCCAAAACAATCTTCAATTTGAGGTAAGTTTTTGTTTTAAACAACACCCTGACGTATATTTTGGAAGATTGAAGATTTTATATTTTGTTATATTATATATTATGTTACATATTTGTTATATTTTATATTTTCACACCAGATGGGCTTATCTCCCACTTCAAAGTGCTGACTGATGTGGCCGTGCTTCGTACCATAGAGCTGGCCATGGAGGACTATGGTGACATAATAGTGGACAGGTTTCAAGCCAAACCAACAAATGGTGGCGTGAAAGCTGTCCTCAGTGATACTCAGAGCACTGACCTTACTTACAAGGTTGTAAAGCTCTTAATGGCCCACTTTTGTGAGGACGTCACAGGATTTATCCATCATGCTAATGTAAGTCCATATGTTTTCATTTCCTCTTACATTCAAAAAACTCGTAAAGGTATTATATGATGGAAAATGAAAAGTGGCACTTCAACAAGTTATGTTAAGTTTGTATGTTTAGTGATGTTTGTTATGTTTATCCTGTGGTAGTCCATGGCATATGGAAGTGGGCCACCAAGGGTCCACACACACACACACACACACACACACACACACACACACACACCTTTCACCTAGCAAACATCTTTTCATAGTCCTTACATCACATTCACTCTGTCACTCACACACAAACACACACACCATGACTAATGGAGTGTTTTTCTTTTATTTTGCTAAGGCTTGTGTGACTACAGCTGATCTGGAATCTTCCGATCTGCCAGTAACTCCTCGCCTCATATTACTTGGTGAGTTTGTTTTCATTTATTACAATTGTTTAATATTTACTCTTGTTTGAATAAAAGCCTTAAATAGTCAAAGCAATGAATGAAAGAATCGTACGCAAGGTGAAAACCATGTTAGTATAGGTTCTGTGTTCACCCATTTAAAGTCGGGTCATCTTGAAAGGCGGCCAACTTGAAAGGGTAGGCCTTCAAAATTAAATCTCTTGTATTGTTGTATGCACTTATTGTGTACACCAAATTTGGGTCAATGCGGTCCACTTGTTCAAAAGTTATCACTTTCGCACAAAATATCTGTGGTGCCGTACGCGGTCGGGACAAAGCCATAATATTCCTGACGCTCCGCATTTCGGGGATATAATTATAGAGTTGAGAAACACCAGATATTTGGAATGAATATAAATGTTTCTCTTTCACAATTTAAGTTATCAAGCTTGCAATTTGTTACATTAATACAAAGTTAAAAGTAACAAAATGTACACATATTACTCTAAACTAATTCATCAAGCATTACAGTATTGTCAACAGGCTACTGCACGCTTTTTAGGTTTCACCTTTTAGGGATCACCTTGCGAGCGATTCCTACTGTAAAAAGATTACGTACCTCTATGCTAAATTTAATGTGATTAAATAGTCTTTTTATAAGGTGAACCACGACTCAACCAACAGAAGTGGATGGTCAGTGCGGAGAAGACGATAATATGTGAAGGGTCCATGATCGGCACATTCCTGACGGGCTTGGCAACATGTTTCACAGTCTTCTATGTCCTCAATCTTCGTTACCAAGATGAGGCCGCCTGCACCTTGGAATTCATCCAAAGGTTGGTTCATGTCACACTGTCAGTTTGTAATTTGTTTTAAGTGTGTAATGTATTGTGTAAAGGTACATTAAGTTTATGAATACACTTCCAATTGCCTCAGCTGTAGGTTTGTGTATTAGGGTCGAATGAGTTTACACTCAAGTTTGTGCGATTGATCTTTTTAGGTTTCTCGTTGGCATAAACCCAGAGAGGAAGCAAAACCAATGGGAAGAAAAAACGAATCATCCCTTCCAAGGTTTCCACACTTTTGAAGAAACTTATGGACTTCCGCTATGGCTTTTGCATGAATATAGTGTGTGTGTTTGCCCCCCCGTGGCCGTTTCAGTTAGAGGCTATGTGTGTCTTTGCCCCCGCCCCTGTGGCTGTGTAAGTTAGAGGCTACGTGTGTATTTCACAGTGATGTTTTATTTATTTATTTATTTTTAATTATTATTATTATTTTTTGCAACTTAAAGAGTCATGGCTGTTCCATTTTACACAAACATAAAAAAGAGTAAATAAGTAGTAATTCATTTGGGATTCCAACCCCCCCAAAAACCGGCTTCAGTTTTATGTTAATTTATTTAATATTGTTTTCAGTTGCCTTGTTTTTTGCATCTTTAAAAAAATGTATTGAGTAATATTGGTGAATAAAATATTCTGAAAATGTGGCTAAACGTGCTTAAGGTAGCCTGGGAATTCCCAGGCCGCTTCCGTTCGTTTCGAACTGGAAGGCGGCCTGGAAACTCGTCCAAGCGAGAGTCCCAGATTTAGGGCCCCAATCAGAGAGCGGGGGAGGGGTGGAAAGACGGTGACGCGTACTACATGACAAACGGAAGCTTGTAGTTTGAACTGACAACTGACATGATTGGCTATGGACTTACGTATACGCTCAATGATAGACATTCATAACGCCCAATAAACGGCCGTTGGCAATCGCTAACCACACCTCCGCTACGGGATTTTTCGAAGTGAGTTTCCAGACCCATATCTCACTTGTGGTATGGTCAGGTGTTAACCAGACTATGCTTAAGGCATTTTTGTACTAGAAGGAAATCAATTTTAAATCTATGGGATTATCAGTTTTTGGTTAACAGAACTGTCTCTGAGAGCATTATTGTTACTCTTTGCTGGTAATTTTCTTTTTTAAGGACTGCCAATGTGATTCATATGAATGTTTTTTTTTTTTTTAACAGAGAAGTCTTTTTTTATCGGCGGAAAGTTCCTGGAAATCCTAACCATTGCTTAATATAAAATTACATTAACCACGTAGTACTCAGTACAATTCTATAGAATGGGTTCCAAATTCAAATCGAACCCGCCCATGGGTTTTGACAGTTAACTTAATATTGGTAATTTACATGAATTTAGTGTTAAATTAAGGTACTGTTAAATAACGGTTAACTCCTGGCAACTCTGCTGCCAGTTGATTACTGTTTTTTAATGGCAAAATATTTTACAGTGTGTAGTTACTGGACTGAATAAATCCGGGTCAGACTAGCCACATGAACCGATCTCACCACTTCCAAAAAGTAAAACACACAAATAAACCATTAGCTGTTTACTCAGCACTTAGAACTCCTCTCCGCAGACGCCTCCCAGAGTGTGTGGACCCCAGCCCAGTACACAGTGGCTCTAGTCTGTCCACTGCTCTCTGAAGTCTAGTATTTATAGTAGCTGTCTCTGGAGGAATGAGGTAATCCAAACCAAATGGGCCAAAACAGGAGCCGCCGGGACAGGAAGTGATGTCACAGAAATTCCCCTCCAGACTGCATTTACAACTCACAAGGGAAAGGGATACCAAGAGAGAACAAGAAACCACTGACAAAATTATAAAAATACACTGAAATGATGTACACAAAGATATAAAAGACCAGGCTGCGAGATTAAAAAGTGCTATATTATGCAAAATTGACTCTTGTGAGCGTTAAGTCATGTTATAAAGTTGTTATCTCATCAAAAAATTTCCTGGAGTTGTGTTTTGTTTCATTCACACATGTCTGAGTAACCCTTTGAGTGTTTTCAGTTTGAGAGAAAAACTCAATATGCAGGTTTGTGTGTTAAACGTGTGTGCATGAAACTAAACACAATTCTGGGTTAGGGCTGAACAATCTATCGTTTTAGATCGAAAATCGCGATCTCAGACAACACGATTTTGGGATCGTTAAAGTTGCTTAAAATCGCTAAAGATCGTTAAAGTTCTTGCAGTGCTTCTAACTGACCCAGGTTTTGTTTCGTCAACTATTTCACACATGTATTCCGCCTGGCCCGCCTCCCTGCCACGCTGCTAAACCCACCAATCAGAAGCGACCTGCTGCGTGTGGACAGGTTGGTGAGGCCAGTGTTAGCCGCTCCGCTCCGAGCGAGCCCTCAACTCAAATATGCCGTGTAGCCCCATGCGGTCTGGGGAGTCGCGAGCTGGTGAAGCCGGTGTTAGCCCCCGTTTAATCAATGTCCGTAATCCGTCACTTGAGAGCATGGCGAGAAAGTCCGAAGAAACGTCTAGTAAAAGTGATACTCGGGCCAAACAAACTACAGTCACAACTTCTTTTGCCAGTGTAACTCCGTATGACAGAAGCAGCCGAGGACACCAGGAGATAACGACTGCTGTAACACACGACATCGTCAAGGAAATGGTGCCTGTAAACATGGTGACCAAAGAGTGATTTACGGTCGTTTTCACACCTGTCTTGTTTGGTTCGTTTAAAACGAACCAGAGTTATGTCAAGCATTATGGGAAACCGAGGCTTACGTAACGAAAGAAAACGAAACTCACGAGGCTTACTTACATTTTGCGTGAAGAGCAAGAGTCAGAACTTGATGCGCACATGAGCGCTGTCCTCCGTAGCCGTCTTGCCCTGTGTCTTCGTTGTTTGGAAATTGATTGTAAAATAGTGTAAACCTCACGATGCTGCTCAAACATTTGTGCGAACTGTAAAAACTGAGCAAACCATATCGCTAAGGCTAGATTGAAAACAGCACGTAACACCATTATTCTCCTCCTTCCAGGTTTGGACACGGCTCATTTCTGTCCAGTGGCTGAGCGACCTCAGCACACGTGGTTTTTTTTTATAGATGGTGGTTCACTTGGGGAAAAACTGCAGTGTGAAAGCGAACCGCACCAAAAAAAAAAAGAAATTTGGACCAAAGCAAGTGAACTATCGGACTTTCCTGGTGTGAAAACGACCTAAAAGTCTCCTCCACACGATGGATGAGAGGTATATGCTTCCCCTCTGTTGTTAGCTGGCAAACTGTTAGCATAAGGCTAGTTTACCTTACAAACGCTATAGAAAGCCTACCGCGATTAGCGTTGCTATATTTAGCATCACTATATTTAAGTTAAGTTTAAGTTGCATTGTATTTTATGCATTTGTTATAAAATACAACAGCTCCCTTGAGCCATAAAAGACTGACCTTGCAGCACTTTAAAATATTTTTTTTGCTCTACTTCAGACACAGATGCTCTTTTAGTTCTTCAGGTGTAATAACTGTGGTTGCTCAAGCGCTCAGTGTAGCCTGTGTACAGCATGTTTCTTTTTAATAAATAGGACTACATTTGAAATAAATGATTGACTTTAGTTTTCATTCATGCATTACAGTTTAGTGGAATTTAGTGTCTGAATGGTATGATGTAAGTTTCTGTGATGTTTGCAAATGTTCATGTGCACTGAAACTTAATTTGAAAGAAATCGTGGATGAAATCGAAATCGCAATATCTGCCAGAAAAATCGCAATTCAATTTTTTCTTAAAATTATTCAGCCCCACTCTGGGTATGCTTGTGATGAGGAAAAAACATTATAACATAGATCAGAAAATAGGGTTTTTAATGGTTGCGATTATTTATCTATTGTAATGTTAACAGGAAACACCACCACTACTACTACAACTACTACTACTACAACTACTACTACTACAACTACTACAACTGCTACTACTACAACTACTACTACTACAAGTACTACTACTACTACTACTACAACAACTACTACTACTACTACTACAACTACTACTACTACTACAACTACTACAACTATTACTACAAAGAATGACTACTATGAAAACTGCAACTACTACCACTACTACAAGTACTGGGACTACTACCACTACTACTACCTACTACCACTACTACAACTACTACCACCAACTTCTGCTACCTACTACTAATACTACTAACAACTACTACTACTACTACTTCTACTACTACTACTACTACAACTACTGCAACCACCTACTGCTACTACTACTTATACTTAAAACAAATACTACTGCTAAAACTACATCACAAAAAATAAAGATGAACCTTGCAGTCACAGTTTGCCCATAAATCTGAAAATACTTCAACATTCAGTTCAATGTGTCAATTTCTGAACCAAAATAATCAAAACCTAAAATACAGTTACTACGATGTGAACGTAAACAAACAGCAAACTCCACTGTGTTCCTTCAGAGTTAGAGCAACACAATGAATGAAAGTGCAGTACTTTAGTTTCAGTACAAAGCTTAACAGCCCACACAGCTGAAATTCCAAACTTCCCACTTCCATCGCAGGAATGCTCCCTCCTCAAAAGTCAACTCCATGTTTGTCTGTTACGTATTTTAACTTTAACGGTTTATTGTGACAGATCAGAAACACCAGAAAATCTCAGTTATTTCTCCTTCACATCTGCATGACTTTAGCAGCTGCTGGGGCTCTTCCCAAGCTCCGCCCCCTGATCCCTGTTTCCAAACATGGCCGAACTCATAAACTTACCATTTTAGCTTCGCTCTTCTTCCTCCTTCTACAAAAATATAATCCAGTAAATTCCTCTTTGCAGATTGACTTAGTTTTGGAAGATTTTCTAAGTCTAAATTTCAAAGTTTAGGTCTGTTCATTCAGATCTCTCCTCTCTCCGGTCTCGGTTGCTGCTGTGGAGCTGTCAACTTTTCCAATAACACGTTCACTCGAAGCGCCGCCCACTTCTGTTCTAAACTCCGCCCCGTTGGCCTCCCTCCCGTGACCCTGACTTCCTGCCATTTTTAGCTCCTCACACAAAGCAGGCGCAATGCAGAAGTTAGCTGGAAATCAAACTTGAAATTAAAATTGTACTACTAAAAATTTAAATTGTACTACTACTATACTACTACTACTACTACTACTACTACTACTA
Organism: Paratrypauchen microcephalus; assembly: GCA_036785185.1. Classification (NCBI taxonomy): domain Eukaryota; kingdom Metazoa; phylum Chordata; class Actinopteri; order Gobiiformes; family Gobiidae; genus Paratrypauchen; species Paratrypauchen microcephalus. The sequence goes on from JAVJIX010000160.1 coordinate 1,864,245, forward strand.
CTACTACAAATGCTACAACTATAACTGCTGCTACTACTACAACTACTACTACTGCTACAACTACTACTACTACTACTACTACTACTGCTATAACTACAATTGCTACTGCTACAACAGCAACTACTACTACTACTACTACTACTACTAGTACTACTGCTATTACTACTACTGCTATAACTACAATTGCTAATACTACAACTACTACTACTACTATAACTACTACTACTACTATGACTACTACTACAACTGCTACTATTACAACTACTACTGCTACAACTACTACTACTGCTACAACTACTACTACTACAACTATTACTACTACAACTACTACAAATGCTGCAACTACAACTGCTACGATTACTACTACTACAACAACTACTACTACTACTACTACAAATGCTACAACTACAACTGCTATTACTACAACTTTTCTTCAAATCCAAGAAAAGTAACATTTCATTTTTTTTTTCTAACATTAGTCACCACAATGGGTTTCACAAAAAAATACTAATTTGACCAATAGAAAACAAAATACTTAAAAATAAAAATAAAAAAAGTAACTTTCTCATAAAACAGGAAAATAAATAAATAAAACTAAATCAAACCAAAACAATCAGACCAAACCAGGGCTAACAAGAGGTAAGTATTTTGAAAATCAAAAGAAAAAAGTCTATTTTGAATTTTTAAGTGCGATATATTGAACTAAATGACATTTAATGACACTGACACAAACAATTGAACTAAACAGACGACAAACAATAATATTGAAATCAAACCAAAGAATTATCCCCCAAAACGTATTCTAAATGTAAAATATTGTTTTACAACACAATGTGTGACGTAATAAAGCTCAAATGGTGTCATTTAAGCAGCAGCGTCAGTGTCATTCAAGTGTCATTTTAGCATCAGTGTCATTCAAGTGTCATTTAAGCAGCAGTGTCAGTGTCCTGGCATTAAGCTTGTGTGTCTTGTATTTGTTTGTATCGTATTTGTCTTGTATTTGTGTTGCAAGATAATTACATTCTTCCTGTGAGAGGGGTCGCCTCTCCACAGATCTGACCTGTAACTTGGTCTGGTGGTATTTGTCTCTATGGAGATGAACAAGTTTAATGCCACATGTGAAGTATTCAAGGGAAAGTAATTACATCGGTAATGACAAGCGGTGGCAGACTCTTCAACAGAAAAGTTTGTGCCTCTTTAACCAAAAACAATAAAAGTAAATTTACAGATTTTTGCCCCATGTTTTAAAAAATGATTCTTTCTCTCCCTCCACGTCACACATTCTCACAGTAGTCGTCCCTGTGGTTTGTGGTGTGGGTCGTTCAGAGCCTTGTGGGCGTGGCCTTGTGGTAGGGGGCGGGGTCTTGTGGAAGGGGGCGGGGTCTTGTGGTTTAGTGGGCAGAGTCTGTGTGTTTTACAGGGGCACTGGGAGGTTTTTCCATCTGGGAGGATGTGTATGGCAGCGGTTGTGGTCATTATAAAGAGCCAAAAAACAACGGAAAATATGAGAAAATGTCAATGCAGCAAAATTACACAAGACTTACACAAGTTTGCATCATATACACGTTGTACTGTTTAACACTCCCTTATGCTTTCAAGTAAAAAAGTAGATTTGAATCTATGATTTATTTTATCGTTTACAACAAGCAGCTTTTTGATCTGTTAAAATGTGTACTTTTACCTGTGCGCGAAACATGATGGATCCATTTACACATTTTGTCTGTACTTGGCCTCACTTGTCACTTTTTACTTTTTTACTATGCGTGGTTTTATGTATTTTAGCATGTTAGTATGTGTGTGTGTGTGTGTGTGTGTGTGTGTGTGTGTGTGTGTTACTGTTTGGGTTGTTTGGTTGTGTGGATTCAGGCACCTGTGGGGGCTGGTTGGGTGGGTGGAAGGAAATGTGTGTTATATGTTACATTTTCTGTAAGAAAAGTGCTCTACAAATAAAGTTTGGGCAAAATGAGCATTTTTGTTTGAGTTTATAAACTACTGACAACATTTCCCCCAAATTCCAAATAAAAATATTATCGTTTAGAGCAGAGGTCTTCAACAGGGGGGTCGCGGAGGTACTGCAGGGGGGTCGCGAAATCTTTTGATTTCACTTTAAAATAATATAATTTTATATTTTATAGTGTAAAATACAGTATTAACCTGTGTATTATTTCCTTGTATTGGATGTACCATAACAGAGTAGCAATGTTTATACATGACACTAAGCTCAATTTAATATAAAACACAAGTCTATGCCGTATATATAGTAGGGGGTCCCTGGCCCAGTTCACCATCTGTTTGGGGGTCCCTGGCCTGAAAAACGTTGAAGACCCCTGGTTTAGAGCATTTATTTGCAGAAAATGACAAATGGTCAGAATAACAAAAAAGATACATGTTTTCAGACCTCAAACAATACAAAGAAACAAAATCAAATTCATTTTAAAACAACATAATACTAATGTTTACACTTAAGAAGAGTTCAGAAATCAATATTTGGTGCAATAACCCTTATTTTTAATCACAGCTTTCATGCGTCTTGGCATGCTCTCCACAAGTCTTTCACATTGTTCTTGGGTGACTTTATTCCACTCCTGGTGCAAGAACTGAAGTAGCTCAGCTTTGTGTTTGTGTTGGAATTCAACAGACGCTGGAATGGAATGGCTGTAATACATGTAGAGATGCTGATCTCAGAAAAAAATGCAGTGGTCTCTTATTTTTTTCCAGAGCTGTATCTTCATGGAGATGTTCCACTAGTAAAGTTACACAGTAAATATTTAAAGATGCATTATGTAACTTCTAAGATGGAGGGTCCACTTCTTGCTTGTCTCCATAGGGATATTACTTATTTGCATGGAATGTTCCACAGTATGGCATTATATCTGCCTAATCTGCTTTGCATGTATTCAATTACAGGTGTTTTATAGCTCAAAAAACCTTCATTCATACTATGTGTCTCCATAGATCTGACCACCATAAGTGCGTTTCCATATTGTAAAATAATCAAGGCAAAGAAGTGACATCTCCAAGTTACACAGTGCAACTTTAAAGTCAATTTGTCATCTTTGAGTAACTTTGTTTTGAATAGATTCCATATTCTCATTGTTGGATTTCATCGTCTATCATGTATGCATCGGCCTTTTATTCAAACCCAGTGCTGAACAAATAATGCAAAAACAAAACATCATAAGACAACATTCAAAAAGTGCAAAGCAGATTCTATAAATTAAAGTTTTTTAAAAGCTTGCTAATATCCTGTCTGACGGCCATTCACTTCCTGTTTCTTTCTTCTCTATGTGGTCGATTTTATTCTATAGAAAACCACGGCTCCTCTTGACTGCTCGGCTTGTGTAAGAGCCTGCGAGTGTGCACGAGGATGAGCATGCCCATGAGCGAGTGACTTTGAGCAGAGGGAGAATAAAAGAGGAATTTAGAGAAAGCAGATGTCTCTCACATTTTCTGGCCCCAAAAGCTCAAATCTGCATGAGTCTACTGCGATGGTGATGTGTAGTATAGTTTTTATGTTCAGGGCTTTAGAGTGCAGATTTAAAACACCTTGAGTCTTTTATTATTGAAACAGGTTAAATGTCTACATATCCACCCTCACAGCAGAACAGACCAGTGCGAAACAGCGGGAGGGCTTTCACTTTCATTTGAACATCAAACCTGAGAGCTGTTTCCTTTGAAGCACAGGGATGGAGCTGTCCATATTTTGTTAGACATTAAAGTCTTCTCCAGTCAGTCTGAATAGTGTGTAGTGTTCAAGGTTAAAGGATCCATTTTACACTATTTTCTGATCTCTGTTTTATGTTGTTTCCTCATCCCAAACATACCTGGAGTTGTGTTTTGTTTCATTCACACGTTTAACGCACAAACCTTGCATATTTAAGCCGAGCTCTTCTCCCAAACAGAAAAGACTCTGTCCACTGTGTTTTTAAACTCTACAGTATACACCTTCACTAGAATCATTTGGATGATTTCAGCACTGGCCAGCAATTGCCAATTGAGCTTTGGAGATGTAAACAGACTGATAATAAAGGGTTACTCAAACATGTAAATGAAGCAAAACACAATTCCAGGTATGTTTTTGACACTTAAATCTATCGGAAAATGACTTAAAAGTAGTGAAATGATCTGTCCATGCAGCAAGTTAATAAGTAAGATTGTACAGTGGTACCTCACCTTACGAAAGACCCTACAAACGAAAAATACAAGTTACAAAACGCCTTCACGTTAAATTTTGGTCTCTAAATACGAAAGAAAATTCAAGTTACGAAACGCAAAATCTCAAAAATTCAAATAATGCGCGCTCAGCCACACACATTATACGCTTTTCTCAGACTGGATTTAAACATTTCTCTCTCGCTTAAACACTCAAACATTCATAGATTTTCAACAAAATGTATTAATAGTGAAGCGTGGGGAGGGCGGAGAAGTGTGCGTGCAGACACACGTGTGATGCATGACCGGCGCGGGGCTGCGAGCACAAGATCCGTGCCCAAACCGTGCCTCCTCTAGACCAGGTCTAAACCAGGATTAAACCACCGTGGCTCTTGCATGCGTTCGTTTATGCGCTCGGACTGCGTGCGGTCCCGAGGGGAGGGGATGTGCCTCAGCCGTGACTCGTGAAGTACACCGGCACAGCTAGCACGAAACCAGGAAATAGACCCGCACGCGGCGCTTTAATCCTGGTTTAGACCTGGTCTAGAGGAGGCACGGTTTGAGCACGGGTCTCGTGCTTGCAGCCCCGCGCCGGGTCATGCATCACACGTGTCCACGCGCACATTTCTCCGCACTCCCCCTTCCCCCCACGCAGTCGCGGCTCGTGGCTCGCCTCAGCCGTGACTCGTGAGGTACACCGGTGCTGCTGCTAATAGCAGAGCTAGCACGAAACCAGGAAATAGACCCGCACGCGGCGCTTTAATCCTGGTTTAGTCCAGGTCTAGACCTGGTCAAGTCCTGGTTTAGTCCAGGTCTAGACCTGGTCCAGTCCAGGTTTAGTCTTTGTTTAGACCTGGTCTAGACCTGGTTTAGTCCACGTTTAGTCCTGGGTCTACAGTCTCTTAGCCAATCAGGACGCAGAACACAATGTTACACTATAAAAAAAAGTTACACTATAAAAAAAAAAAAAAACTTGGAACGGGGCCTTGGAACGAATCAGGCTTTTTCCATTGAAATGGCTACTCAACTTACGAAAAATTCACGTTACGAAACCACTTCTGGAACGAATAAATTTCGTAAGGTGAGGTTCCACTGTAAGTAGATAAAAAAATCTGAAAACAATATAAATAATCGGATATAAGTTTTAAAATCTTGGCCAGATCAAAGAAATTTGCAGTGTACAAGACAAACCCAATGACTAAAACATCACATATACCCGTAGCAAAAGTACAAGATAATAAACACAATGACTGAAACATCACGTATACCTGTAGCCAAAGTACAAGACAACAAACCCAATGACTAAAACATCATGTATACTTGTAGCAAAACTACAAGACAATGAACACAATGACTAAAACATCACATATACCCGTAGGAAAAGTACAAGACAATAAACACAACGACTAAAACATCATGCATACCCATAGCAAAAGTACAAGACAATAAACCCGGACTAAAACATCACGTATACCTGTAGCAAAAGTACAAGACAATCAATACAACGACTAAAACATCACATATACCTGTAGCAAAAGTACAAGACAACAATCCCAATGACTAAAACATCATGTATGCTCATAGCAAAAGTACAAAACAATAAACACAATGACTAAAACATCACGTATACATGTAGCAAAAGTACAAGACAATGAACACAACGACTAAAACATCACATATACCCATAGCAAAAGTACAAGACAACAATCCCAATGACTAAAACATCATGTATGCTCATAGCAAAAGTACAAAACAATAAACACAATGACTAAAACATCACATATACCCGTAGCAAAAGTACAAGACAATAAACAGAATGACTAAAAGATCACATATACCCGTAGCAAAAGTACAAGACAACAAACCCAGTGACTAAAACATCACGTATACCCGTAGCAAAAGTACAAGACAATAAACACAATGACTAAAACATCACATATAGCCGTAGCAAAAATACAAGATAATAAACACCATGACTAAAACATCATGCATACCCGTAGCAAAAGTACAATACAACAAACCCAATGACTAAAACATCACGTATACCTGTAGCAAAAGTACAAGACAATGAACACAACGATTAAAACATCACATATAGCCGTAGCAAAAGTACAAGACAACAATCCCAATGACTAAAACATCATGTATGCCCATAGCAAAAGTACAAAACAATAAACACAATGACTAAAACATCACGTATACCCGTAGCAAAAGTACAAGACAATAAACACAATGACTAAAACATCACATATAGCCGTAGCAAAAGTACAAGATAATAAACACCACGACTAAAACATCACGCATACCCATAGCAAAAGTACAATACAACAAACCCAATGACTAAATCATCACGTATACCCATAGCCAAAGTACAAGACAATAAACACAATGACTAAAACATCACATATACCCGTAGCAAAAGTACAAGACAACAAACCCAGTGACTAAAACATCACATATACCCGTAGCAAAAGTACAGTAAACTTGTATATTATGGTTTTCTGCTTTGTGAACAGCTCAGATATTATTTTGTGAGCTTGAGCTTGAGCCTCGCCACCCTGCGCCTCCTCTCCATAACTCAGCCTGAGAGGATAATGGTGGCCATTGTCTGCGAGGCGTTCAAGTGCTGCATGTAAAGCGCTCTGGGGACGCTCTGATGATGGATTAATCAGTAAATAACAAGGGGCCCTCAATGCACCGCTAATGCAGAGGGAAAGTACCACTCTAGAGGCAAATATTGGATTCACTTTGGTGGGCTCTTGAAGGTGCATTATGTAGATTCACTGTTTTTTTTTTTTCTGGTTTGCCTTTTTTCTTCTTTTTTATTTTTATAATTACGTCTCATCTAACACTGGTTGTTTGCTCTTTGGTTGCTATTCCATCTTTTTTTTTTTTTTTTTACCCTCTGTTATATATTATATTTGATATTTGATGAGTGAGCTACTGTACCCAAAACAATTTCCCTTGTGGATCAATAAAGTTTGTCTAAGTCTAAGTTCAAATGGAATGTTTCGCAGTATGCCTTTAAACTAAACTAAATCTCCAATCTAAACTAGACTAGCCACCAGACCAAGCTACAGGTCAGATCTATGAAAAGGCAAGCCTGTTCTTAGTAAGAATGCATGTTTTTCAAGGTATTTGCAGCAATAAAAATATGTGTAAATGAATAAATACAAAACTGATAGAGCTTAATGCCATACTGTGGAACATGACTTAATGTCTGATTGCATTTCTATTCTGCAGTTCTTCAAGTGTGCATTGCAACACTGGAATTTCCTCAGTGTGTGACTTTTATAGCTTCTCTTATTAATCTTATTCCAGGCAATGCAATAACATCTCCATGGAGAAAAGCAGGTTCTGGAAAAGTACACAATGCACCTTTAAATATCAAACCACGGCCACCGCAAAATTGGAAAGACCTTAATAACTATGGAAAATTGGAAATCTCCTCGAAAATGAGCAGCTGGTTGGAGGAGGACTTGTACAAAACTTATTTTGTCCAAGAAATTCCCTAAAGAGCACTCAAACTGGAGGCACTTAGCATGTCATTATAAGAAAATATGCGAGGAACAATGATCAGAGTCGTTTCTTTTGTTTATTACCGTAGGCAACAAAAGACTGAACCTCCAACAGTCAGGGAAAAATTACCAAAACGTCAATGGACTCTGGCGCTAACAGTGTGTTTTATTTAAATTAGCCACGACCCGGGAATACTCTGAAATTACGTAGAGAACTGAAAATGGTTGACCTGTAAAAGTCATTTGAATCTAAACTCTACAAATTTGTTTATTTTATTATCATCCAAAAACAATCATTCCAATTTCAGTATTTTGTGTTCATTGTTCTCTTTTGTTTATCTACAAAGGAGGGGGTATTATGCAAAATTGACTTGTTTTGAGTTTTCTATAATTTTTCTCATCAAAAACATGCCTGAAAAGGTTTTGGAGGTGATCCATTCTCCCACACGACAATTCTCCATAAATATACAAAAGCATAATGCAAAATACAATACACTACAACTTCACAAACCTGATGTGCAGGCTGATTGTGTTGTTATAGTGCTCTGAAGGGGGAGTGATTTAGCATGGAGAGCAAAGGGAGAGTCTCTCTACCGCCATTATTGACAATGAAACAAACTCCAGTCACAACGGGATGGAGGTGGATTTTTCCTCATATAATAATAATAATGAATTTTGCGATCAGAATGAGTAGTGAGTTAGAAGAACATTTTAACTTTCCTAAAATTTTCTGACCAAGAAAGTAAATAAAAACATACGCAATTATATGTGAAAGATGAATACAAAATGATTGTTTCATAAATCAATGTGAATGAAAAGGAGCAGAAAGAAGTATAGACAGGTAATATGTGCTATACCTTTCTTTACCCTAGAGCACTATCGCCGGGTGAGTTTTCACATGATTTTCAATATGTTACATTTTTCTGAGTGTCATGGGTCCCTGGGGAGCTTCACCATTGTTTTTGACATCTTTGAAGGTGTAGGTGTTTCCCTACCCCAAAAGCCCACTTTTTCCTACAGGCTTTCGGGTGATTTTCATCCTGCAATAGTGAAAGAGGAATGTAAGAATGTAATGAATTTAATGTAAGAGGATGTGAAAAATAGGTAAGTAAGAGTGGTCCTGGAGTGTGTATCTATCCTTACTTTGTGCAGTTGTTATGAATAAATATCACAAAGTGGTGATTTCAAAGGGAATTCTTATGGTGAAAACAATATTTTAGTCAACTGGTAATTTTTGTGATTTTTACCTGTTTTTTTCTGGTGATTTTTACCCACTGAAAAAATACTATTTTTTGTTCCTCTCTCCTGCAGCTGTTTGTGTGTCAAGGAGTCTGTGCATCACCAGGAAGTCTCACATGTCCCAGGAATGGGTGAACCAAAGACCAAGTTTCCAGTATCAGTTTTAATTTTTTTTTTAGGAATTAACTTTTTGTTTTCAAATTCCTAATTTTTCAGTAATTTTGGAGCATGTTTTTAGGGTCTTCCTAAGTTTTCCTAAGCTGAAAATAAAAGAAAACCACTCTAATTTATCATGTGTTGTCATATTTTGATCTATTTTTCATGACAAGTACTTTTTGTTGGGTATATTATGTTATGCAAAAGTGATGGTGTTACTTTTTATAGTGAGTGTTCTAGGGTTAATAATGTGAACAAAAGTTTACAGTAGTCCAAAGATATTCCTCACATCCTTAAATAATAATAATAATAATAATAATAATAATAATAATAATAATAATAATAATAATAATAATAATAATAATAATAATAATAGTTATTATTATTATTATTATTAATAATAATAATAATAATAATAATAATAATAATAATAATAATAATAATAATTATTATTATTATTATTATTATTATTATTATTATTATTATTATTATTATTATTATTATTATTATTGTGCCATTTTCTGATCTATGTTATAATGCACAAACAGATCTGGAGTTGTGTTTTGTTTCATAAACACACAAATCCTGCATATTTAGGCTGAGTTCTTCTCTCAAAATGCAAACACTCTGTTCCACCTTGTGATGTCATGTGGGAATACAAGAAGTGCTCCACTGTGTTTATAAACGCCGTACACATTTATTAGAACAATTTGACTAATTTCAACCCGTGAATTGCTCATCTCTACTGAACTAAAGGTAAAAAAGTAGCGCTTAGGTTGGAAACTACCGCTTCATGACATCACAAAGTGGAGATGTAGACAGACTAATAATAAAGCTTTCTGTTTACAACTGATTAATAATTGTGATTGAAATTGAATTTATTAATGAAATGTTTTATAGTCACTGTCTGGAAAAGGGAAGAGGGGCAGATAACATAAGATTACTCTTCTTTCTGCTCACTTTCATTCAATTTTTTGTGTTGTTATCACACTGTTGATGTCTTTTTATACTTTATGAATGAAATAAACAAAGAACCTTTAAGGCATTCTGAGCATCCTAATTATTTAATGAGTTTATAAGTGTTTTTCCATAACTTTCAGAGACCAGAGGGCAGGTTTGCTTTCCTCCTCAGTTTCAAGCACAATAATGATGGTGGTATTAGCGTTATTGGCCACATTTCTGGAGAGTTTTAAGTACATCTGTATGATAATGAGTTGTGTAAAAGCAATTTAGCGGCAGTGGACTCCATCAGTCACACTCAGAGGTGTGTCCTTCACCAGAGCCAAGTTTACAGCTGAGTCAGCAAAGACCGACATTCTCCACAAACTTATGCTCACCGACTACAGCGTGTTCTTTGTAGTGTCACGAAACTTAAAATTAAAAACTCAGTTTTGACAATTAAGGTGCACTTTGTAACTTTTAGATCTGTTTTTATGGATATGTCATTGCACTGTTGCACACTTTATTTAAATAATAAATAAATAAATACAATACCTAGAAAAAAAGCATTCTTTTTTCCCCTCCTTTAAAGGTGCATTATGTGTCTGATTTACAGAAATAAATTAAATGCAGTTACATCGGTCCGTGTGCCATTCGTTCTTTTGGATTTCAATTAACAACGAAAAACAATAAATAAATCATTTCATTGTTCCATTTTAGTGTCATTATTCCATTATTTTTTTCTTCCATTATTCAGTGTCATTATTCCATTTTAGTGTAAAAAACAAAAACAACAAAAAAACAGATTTCGATCTCTATTTTTAATATTCAATTCATAGTTTATTACAAAAAATATATATAATATTTTAACCCAAAATATTATAATATTTAGGGTTATTCTGAGTCTGATTATAAAAGGGCTCCCAAATCTCATTGAATAGTTGTAGTTTTCCGTTAATCTTATGTAAAAGGCACTCATAGGAGGTGGTCTCAGACAGAGTTGAAAGCAATTCTGACCTGTAACTAGTTTGGTCTCCATGACGATAGGTTTAATACCATCCTGTGAAACTTTCTGGACAAAGCAATAACATTTCCATGGAGAAAAGCATTTGACAGACCCACACCCAGAAAAGATACACAATGCACTTTTAATACTCAAATGATAATTTTAAAAGCTTTTCAGACAATATTGTTCGCCTCCTCACCCATACCCGCTCACGAGACCAAGGCTGCTTTCCCTGCCCTTTCCCTTTATCTACATCTTTGTCTTGCCCCTCGATAACGAGCCGAGAGGGCTACGAATGTTCCCCTAAGAAATGGGACGCCACTCGATTCCCGTTTGCCTCATCATCCCTTGCCTCAACCTGGCTACTACGTCTACAGAGGCGACAACAATTGACGCAAACAAACGGAAACAAATGTCAAGGATTATCGGGTACCTCAGCTCGACAAAAAAACTTGCTTGTTTATACATGAAAGTTCGATGAAAACGATAACGATAACGGCGGCTAAACAGACGTCACTACAATTAAAACCGCAACAACAGTTCACTAAAAGTAACATAGAACATAAGTGTCATAATTCTAAACCGAGCTAAACTGTTAATCGATACAGATAATTACAACTGCTGAAAATACATTTATGAGACTCCTTGGCTGGTCGATGTGACGCTGCCATCCTGATCCCAAAACCTGCCTGAGCTTGTAGGCGTACCCCTCGGTCGTGGCCCTAGCCCTTGATCAAAATTAGAATCGGGACACCCCTTGACCTCACATGAATGCGCAAACCAAGGGGTAGGGGTAAGACAGAGAAATGGGACGCAGCCCAAATCACCCCCGTTCTGCAACAACTCCACTGGCTCCCCATTCAACAGCGCATCAATTTCAAGATCCTCTGATCACCTACAAAGCTCTCCAGGAGAGTTCCACAGTACGGCATTAAACTTATGTATCTGAATTTACTTCTCCTGCTATAAAAAACAGATGCATATTATTATTGCCTTTTAATTGTTTATCTTTATTTAATTTTTGATAATCTCTGGATTTGACACTTATTAAGATGTTTTTTGTTTGTTTTTTGTTTCTGTTTTGAAAATAAGAAAAATGTAAAAGGAAAATTTAATTGTGTGAATTGTAAATATTGTATGAGTAAACCGATTCTTTAATAAAAAATAAAAAAAACAGATGCATTCATACTGTGTGCTGGGTCACCTCTCCACAGATTTGCATGTAACTTGGACACCTACAAGTCTCCATTGAAATAAGCTTAATGCCATACTGGGGATCATTCCAAAGCACTAACATTTGGCAAACGCTCCACCGAATTTCCGTGCACATTTAAGTATAATTCCCTTTTTACAGTTCACTTAAAGACCTTACAATAAAACAGATCGAATTGCCTTGGGCCGAACATCCCTTTTTTTTTTTATCTCGACCATCCCAGCCATTACCTGCGGCCACGTTCTCCCAGCATGCATCGCTCTCACATGATCCGTGTAACATCACAGATAGTCCCTATTAAACTGTTAAATGCTACACGATCTTTATCTCCGCTATAAAGATGGTGGCGTGGCAAAGTCACGGTGAAGTCGTGTGATGTGTGGTGCGGGTGAGCGGGAGGTGGGTTTGAAACGGTGATAAGACTCAGAAGGCTAAATGAACTCCTGAAGCCAAGAGGAGCTTAAAAGAGTCTATTATGAAGCAACGGGAGGAAAGACTGTCCTCCACCAAGGACACGGACAAAGAAGGAGAGGGGATGCTTCGAGACAAATCAAAACTGTTCACAGTAAACAGAAATGCCCAGAAAACAACTGTAAAAACAAAATAAGTTTCTTAATCAAGCAGGCCAAGAGTTCTGCGCATACTACGACTACCTACTACTACTACTACTACTACTACTACTTCTTCTCCTACCACTACTACCACTCCCCACTACTACCACCAGCTACTATCATTTACTAGTACTACTACCACCTACTAATACCAGTACTCCAACTACTACCCCCACTGCTACTACCTAATATTACTACTTCTACTACTACTACTACTACTACCACCTACTATTACCACTACTCCAACTACTACCCCCACTGGTACTACCTACTACTACTACTACTACTACTACTACCACCAGCTACTATTATTAAATAATAGTATTGGTAATGGTATCAGTAGGTGGTAGTACTAGTAAATTTTACTAGTACTACCACCTACTGATACCAGTACTCCAACTACAGCCCCTGGCAATGAGCTAACCAGTGTGGGTCCTTGGGCAAGACCCTTCACGGTACTGCCCCCCGGGCGCCGACAAAGATGGCTGCTCACTGCTCCTGAAAAAGGATGGGTCATATGCAGAAGTCAAATTTCTCCCGTGTGTCACTGTGTGTCATTGTGTGTGAGACCAATAAAGGCTTAATCTAATCTTAATCTACTACCCCCACAGCTACTACCTAATACTACTACTACTACTACTACTACTACTACTACTACTACTACCACTACTCCAACTACTACCCCCACTGCTACTACTACTACTACTACTACTACTACTACTACTACTACTACTACTACTACTACTTCCTACCACTACTACCATCAGCTACTATTACTAACTACTACTTACTAGTACTACTACCACCTACTAATACCACTACTCCAACTACTACCCCCACTACTACTAGTTACTAGACCTGCATGATTTATTGTTTAAATCGATTAATTCAAATTTACAGTTCAGGATGATGCGTTTTTATGAAAATCGATTTTTAAATTATTTTTTACACCCGAGCGGAACTAATGCGCCATCACGTTCTCCACGGGTAAGTTAGCGGGGGCACCCAAACATTGCACAAGCTAGCATGTCAGCAACTGAGGGAAAGCCGGAGCTTGTACCAAAGAAAGGTGTCGCTACATCTGTTATGTGGAACTGGTTCAGTTTTTTTTGCATCAGACAGTGCTCGCTGTAAGGTCTGTTCAAAAGCTGTTGCAACCAAAGGAAGCAGCGCGACAAATTTATTCTAAAGCAGAGGCACGCAGCGGAGTGGGAGAAGTCACAGAGCGAGCACACCATCCAAAGTCAAACAAGCAACAGTCCCTGAAACATTTTCTAACTGTGTGCCATTTGATGAGCATGGGCCACGATGGAATGCAATCACACACACTACCGTGATGTATGTTGTAAAAGACATGGTGTGCATATATACTGTGGAAAAGCCCGGATTCATTAACATGTTCAAAGTTTTGGACCCGAAGTATGTGCTACCAAGCAGCAAATATTACTACTACCCCCACTGCTACTACCTACTACTACTACTACTACTACTACTACTACTACTACTACTACTACTATTACTATACTACTACTACTACTACTATACTACGACTTCTTCCTACCACTACTACTACTCCCCACTACTACCACCAGCTACTATTACTAACTACTACTTACTAGTACTACTACCACCTACTAATACCACTACTCCAACTACTACCTCCACTGCTACTACTACTACAACTACTACTACCACCACTACTACTATTAACTACTACTACTTACTAGTACTATTACCACTATTACAACTACACCTACTACTACTGCAACGACTATTACTACAATGAAAACACAGACTACCACAATGACGACGACGACTACTACTACCATAATGCTGCTGTTTTTTCCCATTTAGGGCAGTGTAATTAAAATATTTTGTTCCACTGTTATGAAGTTAACAGATTCTTTCAAGTGCTTTGTCACAAATCGGTTTAAAATTTGTTTTCGGCATTGGACAAGCGCCACCACTTTGAGTCCATTTATTACATTTTTATCGATGAAATTATTGTGATTAATGGTTGAAGTCCAAATATTTACTGTAAGGTATAAACTGGAACGATTCAAAAATGAATTATAACTAAAAAACATTCATGAAATAAACGAAGACAAAATATTAGTTTCAGTTGAAGGAAGTCACTACAAGCTGGTTTGTTTTCAGATTGACACTCCTCTTCACATATCAGTGACTGGATTTCTAAACCTGTTAATTGCACTGCAGGCTGCACTAATCTACAATTGGCCCGAGCTTTGTCTTTTAACCAAGGTCAACAGAACCAATCTCCTCTCTTGTCTCTTAATCAAACACTGGGATTGTAAATGATTTTGGACTTAGAGTGTTTTAAATAAATTTAAAAAAACGAAGACGACAGCAGTGTTAAAGCGACACTTCCTTCAAAGGCTCACAAGGTTGTTCATTGATGTTTGCTTGAAGTCTGTTCTGGTCTAAATCCCTGGTTCAGCCCCAAATCCAGGTCTAATTCCAGACTGTGAGCCTCCTCCACTCGACTCCTCGTGCTGACGGGGCTCTGTGCTGCCAACTGCTCAAACAAAGGAGTCCAAAGGTAAGAGAAACGGGTGGGCAATATGAGAAAAACATGTCACAATTTTCTTGAAGCCAGATCATGATTTCAATTTTATCACAATTCTTTTCCTTTGTATTTTTATATTAAAATAGACTTTATGTGCTTTTGTCTTGTGTCTTGGTGTTTTTTTTTTAGAAAAAGAAATATACAAATTTATGATCCACAAAATTTGTGGATCATAAATTTGTATATTTCTTTTTAGTCCCGGTTTTAGGCCTGGTTTAGTCCTGCAGTGAGCAGCCACACAGCGCAGTCCCGCACAGAGCACAGCGCAATATGATCGCCACACGAAAGCTGAATTAGTATTTAAACATGTCCTAAAGTCTATAAGTCACTTACTTGCCTGTTGTTTGCCTCTTTGTCTGTGGATCGCATATCCGCGCTCTTTCCCCCGTAAAGTATCCGATCTCATTCTGTACATGTGTCCCAACGTGTCTCATGTCCCGAAGAGAGAATCCTTCCGTCTTATGTAGCATTTACAGTCAAAGTTAAGGATTTTTAAGTTACAAATGCAAATGCATCCTATGAAATGCAGCTGCATTTGAACATGTTCAGGAGCTGCGCACAGCTGATAGGCGGAAAAAGTAAACAAAAGAGCGCAAATGTCACGTGATTGGTCCGCAGCAGCAGGATGGTAATTTAGACACACCTCGATTCTTTCCGAAAAACAAGCCAATTTCACAGACAAAATGTATGCTTTTTAAGCAGCCAACGCTGTTATCTGAAACATGGAGTGGGTTCTTCATGATCTCAACTAGCACATTCTGCAAAAAACAAAAATCACAAATTTTGAAAAAAAACAAAACAAAAATCTCGTTATCTCAGATTCCCTAATGCCGAGTTGCGGACTGAAAAGCCATGGTGCGTCACAAATGTCGAACTGTATCTGTATCTGTGAGGGATTGTCTCCACAAAGATACTCATAGCTGTAAGCTCTCTGAATTGATTAAGTTAATGACTTGGCACAATGGCACCACTTTCTGAAGCTATTATAAGAAAACAATTTACTTTTGTTTATACTGAGAAAGAAGACACTGAACTTGGATTGGCCCGGTAATTACAGAGGTATTAACCATAAACAAAGCCATTCTATCTGCAGTTTATCCATGAATCATTGCTAGTTATGTCTGTCTATACCAACCACCACAAACCTTTCGACAGCAGACAATATTAACACTATTCTATAACTGTAACATCTATTTTCTTTAGTGCGCTATTTGAGAAAGTTTTAAACCTCTACTGTTTGTGGCCTGGAGTGGTTTGGCTTCAGTTATAGGTTGAGATGGAGCTCCAATAACGTTTCCTGCACAAATCAAGTCCCTGGGAGCTCAGACCTTTAGTTTGGACCCTGGTGTAATTGCTGTTTTCAGATTGGCCCAAACACATCACGAGAAACAAATAAGAATCTACAGGCTGAAAGAGCAGAGGCTGCAGATCGGAGAATGTGAAGGACAACTGATATAAGGTAATGTCAGGACAGCATACAGTTTAATTAAGGGTCATTTGTATAATCAGAGACAAATGTCCAGAAAAGAAGATGGTAGTTAGATTTCTCTAGCTGTCGGGGAAATCCAGCCTTGAGCTAGAACCAAACATGCAGTTAGGCTTTTTTGTTTGTTTTTTTAGTCAACCATTCGAAACAAAGGAGCTCATTAGTCACCCTTTAATTTGAATAAAATCACATTTCTCTCACCTCCTTCAGAGCGTTACACAATCTCCACCCATATTGGTTTTCTGTTCACTAAAGAAAGACAAGTTGGTTAGTTAAAATAGCCTACGGTGAAAAAAGTTTGTGGTGGTCAATATGCCGTTTTGTTGCTGTTTTGGAGAATTTCTGAGCGCAAGACCCAACTACAAAAGATTCAAACATATAAGTTATGTGTTAGATTGTAGATTTTTTTGACCTGCTTTATGGTTAATATCACTGTAATTACTGATTACTGTTTTTTCCAGTCTTTTGTGATATTTTCCCTTGCTTTGCTTTTTTTCCTCGTAAGCAGCCGTATTTGTTTTGATATGGACAGACCATGCGTGTCCCTTATTGGCTAATCCACCTGTCAATCACGCCCATCTAAACTCGAGGAGGTTCATCCATGAAGTGTGTGTTCCTAGGCAAGGACCTCGGGACTACAAATGTGCGGATATACTGGAGGTCAACTATTTATTAGTGCTGTCAGGCAAATAAAACAAAAAAAATCTAATTCATTATAGGATTTGTAATTGATTAATCTAATTAATCGCATTTTTAATCTCATGAGAGAGGGAGAGAGAGAGAGAGAGAGAGAGAGAGGGAGAGAGATTGAGAGGGAGGGAGAGAGAGAGATTGAGAGAGAGGGAGAGAGTGAGAGATTGAGAGAGAGAGAGATTGAGAGATACACAGAAAGATAGTGAGAGATTGAGAGAGAGGGAGAGAGAGAGAAATAGAAAGAGAGGGAGAGAGAGAGAGAGAGAGGGGGAGAGATTGAAAGAGAGAGAGAGATTGAAAGAGATTGAAAGAGAGAGAGAGTGAGAGATTGAGAGAGAGGGAGAGAGTGAGAGGTTGAGAGAAAGAGAGAGAATGAGAGATACACAGAAAGATAGTGAGATTGAGAGAGAGGGAGAGAGAGAGAGATTGAAAGAGAGGGAGAGAGAGAGGGAGAGATTGAGAGAGAGAGAGAGATTGAGAGAGATTGAAAGAGAGAGAGAGTGAGAGATTGAGAGAGAGGGAGAGAGAGATTGAGAGATTGAGAGGGAGAGAGAGATTGAGAGAGATTGAAAGAGAGGGAGAGAGAGAGATTGAGAGAGAGGGAGAGAGAGATTGAGAGAGAGGGAAAGAGAGATTGAGAGATTGAGAGGGAGAGAGAGAGAGAGAGATTGAAAGAGAGAGAGATTGAGAGAGATTGAAAGAGAGAGAGAGAGGGAGAGATTGAGAGAGAGAGGCAACCCACGTTGCGATTGAGTTTGAGTTTTTCTGTGGTCACTTTGCTCATTCGGTTCCCAAATTCTGTGAGCGTGGTTTGTTGAAGTGCGCTCACGCTCACTGTATCACCGGTAACAATGGAACTTCAAATGATCCGTCAGGCTGGAGCAGCTTCGGTGATCGCGTTCTTGTTGAAAATAAATTTGCCGTTCAAAGGCCCTGGCAGCGATTTGCTCACCGCACGCTAAATTTAAAATGCGCACGAATTGAATTGCCGCTCATAATTAATTGCGTTAATTTGCAGTAATTAATTCATCTAATTACCTCGTTAAACTGACAGCCCTAGTATTTATGCCAAATAGCACCTAAAAATATTTGACTTTCAAAGTACAACAGGATCGAAAGCAGATCTTAAACTGTGAGTTTTTAAGCAGGGCTGAATCAGCTTTAAAAAGGGGATTACACCATTTTTGCAACAGTTTTAATAAACAAGGACTAATCCAAAGGAGGCTAAAACACGAATACATTTTACACTAAATTAAAGGCTCTGTACCTGCTTTTAACCATGAGTCAGGAACATCTTAGAGTGTGAACTATTTGTACACTTTGTACACTGTGATATTGCGCCGCCACACAGAAACAGCTGTCTGAAATAGTCTCATGTAATCGTGTCCACACTGTTCTCATCAGTCTCTAGCCCCTGTCTGGAATTTCCCATGATTCTTAGCAAACAGCGTTCCTGATTGAATGAAAGTGAGCGGACACTGTCAGTAGCTTCTCTATTAGTTATTATCCAACAAAATTCTATATAGATGACATCTTTCAGTGTATTTTTTTTTTTACTCAGCTAACTACATTCACGATACACAGCACTTATCTCAACCAGAAAAAAAAAACAAAAAACAAAAAAGGTAAACAGGTAAAGGCCCTTCTATGTGCCTCCAAACACCAGTGGTAGACATGGGGGGATGATCTCATATATTGTTATCTGTAAAATGTATTTGTATATTGGCCTAAAACAGTTTCTTCTCATTTTTGTTTATGTATTTATTTATTTTGGTAATCAATAGATAAATAGACCAAGGGAGCGTGACAGTGTGACATCACCTACAGGGTTCGGCTCCAGTCAAATGAACTTCACAAGCCGAGCCGAGTTCCATATTAGTTATAGGAATTTATTAACGGACAAAATGGTGACATAAAAATGCCGGGATCATGAAGAGTGGATTAATACCAACATTTTAAGGCCTCCCATGGACCCACCACCCGCAGGAGGGCTGGTGCAGGGAGATCTGGGCGGCAGATCTGTTTAGGCTGTTGCCCCCGCGACCCAAACCCCAGAAAAGCGGAAGAAAATGGATGGATTATAAGACCAAAATGACAAGTCTCACTGCAGTTGCACAGAAAGGGGTGACAATTTTCCAATGTAAAGTCAACTGGAGCCAAAAGTCGATGGAGCCGGAACTTCGGAAGCACCCTCATGCTCACTTCCTATTTGGAATATGACTAGCACGTTAGCAATGTCCATTTATATATTCGGTCTATGGCAGGGGTGTCAAACATGCGGCCCAGGGGCCAGATCCAGTGCTCCAAGACCTTTAATCCGTCCCTCGGCTGATTTTCTATTAAAATATTTTAATTATATTTTAATTTTCTATTAAAATATTGGTAATTTCCTGCGCCTTTTTTCTGTGCAGCTTAGCATAGCAGCGTCTCCAGCGCCGCCTCCCACAAGAGCAGCACAAATGAAGACTTGCCTCTTTCCAAAGGACGATCGTTTTGACTGTTGACCGTGACACCCTCATCAGCAAAATGTCAAAGATGAGAAAAGTGGATGCCGAGTGCAGGATTTTCCAAGAAAAATTGACTAATTCCCATTTGTTCACAGGTGAATGGGAAACCTGTATGCTTGTGTTGAAATGGCATTTTTCTTAAAGTTTCAGGTTGTTCATAATATTATAATATTTTGTAAAAGAAAGAGTTCATCAAATAAAAAGACTTCTGTAATAAATTTGTGTTTCTCTGCACAAATATTTGGACTTATCACTATTTTTGGGGTATACATGCCATGAGTTTTCTGATCCGGCCCCTTTGGGATCAAAGTAGGTTGGATACGGCCCCCAGACCAAAATGAGTTTGATACTTCTGGTCTATGGTGTTCTGTCTGTGTTTCTTTTCCAGTAGCAAAACTAAAACTAACTAACTTAAAGATCCCATGACATGGTACTTCTTGATGCTTTTATATGGCTCCATAATGGTTCCCTAATACTGTAAATGAATCCTTCCTCAAAATCAACACTTAGTGCATGAGAAAGACACAGTCTACACAGTCAGAGAGAAAATCTCTCTGAACGACTCATTCTGGGCCTTGTTGCTTGAATGCAAATGAGAAGAACACAGATTGGTAAGAGGAAGGGGGGCGGGCAAATGCGCCGCTGGTTCCTTGTGTTAGCGGTGCGCTGTGCCTGGCCCCACTTCCGCGTGTGTAAGCGCGAAGGAGGAGAGGACAGCCTTTTCAATGAAAAAAAAACACATTTGTACTGGATTTAGACCACTGCTTATATCTAGCTGCCGGGTTGGGTGTCTGACAATGACAAAAGCTCTGAAAATGATCTCCCTAATCTGTAGCTCTTTGTTTTTCAAATTACTCTGGGTGTGATTTCCAGAGACAGGGGGTGGAGATCCAGACGATGGTGGAACTTCATTTGCATTTCTTTTTTCGATCTGACGTCAATAAGGTGCCTTGTCCAGAATCGCCCATTTGAGCTGTGTTTTTTTCAAACGCAGAAAAGGATCGCAAATGCTCAGTTTAGACATTACGCAACTTTTAGCCATTGGGGGGGGCTAAACAGGGTAGGGGAGCTCACATTAACGTTCAAAAACCTCAGAAAGTGAAAATTTCATGCCATGGGACCTTTAATGTCTAAAACTACATTTGTTTATTAGTATTATACAAGTACATACTAAATGTGTTTTTATAGTGAAACAACACTTTTCCACGTTAAAAATACTAAATGGGATTTGATAATTTATGAGAGAAAACCCTCAACACACAACATTATTTAAAGGGTCTGCACTCATCTCATGTAGCCCACAGATCTGAATATGTTTATGGAATTCCGACATGCTTCTTTCACATTTATTCAAGTCCAATTTAGAGCCAATCTGATAAATAATCTTGGCATGAGTTTGGGTCCAGATGGCGGTGCATGAATTTTAAGACGCAGAGAGTTTCCCCATCTGCAGATCTCAACTCAATTCATCATATTCATATCAAGGCCATTTACAGAAGTAATGATAGAGA
Organism: Paratrypauchen microcephalus; assembly: GCA_036785185.1. NCBI lineage: Eukaryota > Metazoa > Chordata > Actinopteri > Gobiiformes > Gobiidae > Paratrypauchen > Paratrypauchen microcephalus. The sequence continues at coordinate 1,885,863 of JAVJIX010000160.1, forward strand.
ATAAGACCAAACCATGAGGCACAACAATCATAATGTCCACAATAGATTCTAGGATCTGATAGAAATGATGATTGAAAGATGGTGTGAAGAGATGTGTTTTGAGATCCAATGGAAAAGTATTCGGGATTCAGGATTCGGACACAAACTTTGAAATGAGAGCCTATGTTTAATATTTTCTGATCTGTTATAATGTTATTTCCTTATCAAAAACATAGCTGGAGTTTTATTTTATTCCCACATATTCAACACACAAACCCTGCATATATAGGCTGAGTTCTTCTCTCAAACTGAAAACACTCCACCTTGTGATGTCATGTGATAATACAGGAAGTGCTCTGCTGTGTTTTTAAACTCCATACACCTTCTCTAGAATCATTTGAATCATTTAAAGCCCTAGAATTGCCAATCTCTCTGGACAAAAGGTAAAAGGAGCTACCAGTGCATGACATCACAAGGTGGAACAGAGCATTTGGAGATTTGGAGATGGAGACAGATAATAATAAAAATTTAATCATGTATGAATGAAAGAAAACACAACTCCAGGTAGGTTTCTAAGGATATAACAGCATTAATACATGGCTTTAAGCTCACAAGACTACATTTTGCATAATACAGGACCTTTAATTTGTGAACCTGACTTGAATTTTAATTTGTGGATCTTTTTAATGACAATACGATCTTGATAACTGTAACACATTCTCATCGAGTGTGCTATTTTGATGTAATATTCGGTATTTTCAGATAAGAGTGATAAAAGAGTTAGATGGATACAGACTCTACTTTTCTGCATGTCCTGCTATTTCCAAAGAGAACATAAAACTTTTCCACAAAACTTAAGCCTTAAGACTTAAACGTCCAATGCAGCAGAAGCTTACTTTACAATACCAAATAAAGTGAATGTATATTTGATGTGAGAAAAGTGCTTTGTAAACAGCTCTGACCAGGGCCTGGTCACTCTGATAACAGGAGTAGAGACAGGATCTGGTTCAGTGGTCAGTGTCTGTCCACTTTTAATGTAAACACAAACTTTAGAGTGAACAAAAACTGCAACAAAAAGAGTTAAAGGGACAGTGTGTAAGATTTTTACCCGTTAACTACTGAAATTGAAGATACCCATTCAAAAATACATTGTTTTCCAAGCCTTTTCACTTCCATCATGAAATCAAAGTATTCTTTTGGACTTAGATATAGTCACATAAAAGGGGGATCTTCCCCATGCAGAGGCAGCCATTTTGAATACGAGAGCCGCAGAAGGACATTTGGGCTCCGCCTTCGGCAAGGCTCGTGGTTTTGGGTAAACAACACAAGCATGCTGCCGGATCAGACGTCGTAATGGATCTAACACGTGTTTTGGACTAAATTGTTTTACTGGATTTTATTCGCTGGATCCTTACGGACAAATTGAGAGCAAGTTTATGGTGAAATACAGAGTTTGACCTGTGCAAAGCATTCTAAGGTAAGCTAACCTCGTTTTGTGCTTTTCCGTATAAAAGCCCCATGTGCTCGGGGAGTGATTGTTTTGCAGGGAAATGAATTGCATAGTCAAAAAGAGGAGACTGGAAGGTTTCATTTGATGTGTAGAGTGTCATGGTACATGATCGGGAATGTGTGTTTTCATGAGAAAAAAAAAAAAAAAAAAAACGGGACTGCGTTTTATTTACACAGTAGCGGCGCGCGGCTCGTGCGCGGGTACGAGAGCTGTCCGCGTTACGGCGCACCCGGGTGACCCTCGAGGTCTGCCGTAGCTAAAACAGAAAGTGCAATAACACCATCCACCTATGCGCCACAAATCCTACACACTGGGGCTTTAAGCAAAACATGCACACTAGAAAATCAACTAAAGAAAAGAATACATGAGAAAACAGTTGTAAAGTCATGGATGTGGAAAGATTACCATGGCTGTGTCCAAATGTCCACCCTAGTTCCTAAAAGCCCTGCACTCTATAGTGGACTATAGTGCCTTATTCTCATGTAGTTGTTTTTTAGCCCACTATCTCAATGCACTGTGGTCTACAGCTCTGGAAAAAAATAAGAGACCACTGCATTTTTTTCTGAAATCAGCATCTCTACATGTATCACAGCCATTCCATTCCAGCATCTGTTGAATTCCAACACAAACACAAAGCTGAGCTACACTGAACTACAAAATCTCCAGAAATGCTTCAAATGACACCAAGGTACAATGGGTGAGTAAATTATGTTGTTTTATTAATGAAATAAGGTTCAGATTGTAAAAACGTTAATATTCCTTTAATTCAGCTGTATTATGATGAAGGCCAGGTCCACCAGGAACAGATGTTAAGGCATCCAGCCAGCCTCAGGTCCTGGATCCAACGACTCCAGCTTCACACTGAACAGTTCCAATCAAATCAGGTCAGCAAACAAAAACAAAAACAAAACAAAACAAAAAACAAAACAAAAAACAACAACAACCGGAAAACAGGAATAAACAAAACTTGGATAAATCTTCTTCTCTAGTACCCTTTTGCAAATTGATTTATCTCTAGGAACCAAAAACAAGTACCGTATTGGCCCGAATATAAGACGACCATGATTATAAGACGACCCCCTCTTTTTCAAGACTCAAGTTTGAAAAAAGACTTTTTGAACACCAAATTTAATTTTTATACAGAAAATAATTACAGTACATCTGAAACAAATGATTATAACAATATATTCGAGAGAAAAAGCATGTTATTTTGCCTCATTCAAATCATGCAAAAACTGTCTATCACATCTTAATATCTGAACATTTAAATATGTAAACTAAAGTGCAATCACATTTGTAAACGAATGGCTTCTGGTTTTTGAAATTTAAATAAACCAATCTACTGTGATAAAACAACAAAATTGCAATAACTGCATTAACCATCAAAGTGAAGTCTAAGTGAAGTCAGCTGCCGGTTAACCTGGCCGATCTTCGACCCACTTTTCTCCAGATTGTCGCTACGTTTCTCCATTTTCTGTTATCTCTTCTCTTATTTTCTTCTCTTTTCTTTCTTACCGCTATTTTTTGGCCTGGGGAGTTCAGTTCAGCATTCGCTTTAAAGATATCTGGCGCCATCTAGCGTTGTGAATGGGTATAATGTCTAGACCCCGAATGTAAGACGACTCCCTCTTTTTCAGTCTTATTTCAATGCAAAAAACATCGTCTTATATTCGGGCCAATACGGTAGTTATTTAACCATTTGGGTAATATTTTAGTGCCGCATTTTACACCATACGGCTTTTTTTTACAAGATCGAGGTGCATTTGCAACAGAACCTGCAGCACCATCTACTGGGCACATATGGTACCGCTCAGTTAAAGGAATATTAACGTATTTTACAATCTGAACCTTATTTCGGTAATAAACAGTGATGGGAATAACGGCGTTACTTTTTTCAGTAACGGGTAATCTAACGAGTTACTTTATCTATCGTTATAACGCTGTTACCGGCACCAACACGCCGTTACCGCGCGTTACTGAACCTACTGAAACTAGCATCATGTGCGCGACTCGCATAAGCACAGGGGAATTTTTTTCTCCCTTTGGTAAGGGCGGGATAAGTAATGATGATCGGCTAAAGCAGAGTAAGATTTCATGTTGAGCCAACCAGAGACACCCGGTGGGCGGGTTCTACACACAATCCCAGCACACAGTAGTAGCGCGCACACACACAATACACACACCCCGTGTCAGATGGTGAGTCCCGAGTCGAAGACAGAAGTATAGGCAGTATTTTAACCTCGTCGAGGTAAAAGGTAAAAACGTACGTGTTACGTGCACATTGTGTCAAAGACCAAAGACTTTGTCCACGTCCAATATAAGCAACTCGAATTTAATGAAGCATCTCTGGACGGCGCGCGCTTCTGTTAAACTAGTGGCCCCCAGCAGGCCCCATGATGATAATCGCATGTTAGGTGCTGTTAACAATGAAGGCCACGGTGACGGAGCCACACCAGCCAAGCAGCAAAAGCTGTATAATGCACTGTCAAAAAAATCCAAATTATTTGACATTTTTTAACAAAAAAAAAAAAAGTAACGCATTAGTTACTTTCCTAGGTAACTAGTTACTTTTATAGTGTAGTAACTCAGTTACTTTTTTGGGTTAGTAACTAGTAACTGTAACTAATTCCTTTTTCAAAGTAACGTGCCCAACACTGGTGATAAAACAAGTTGTTCTACTCACCCATAGTACTTTGGTGTCATTTGGACCATTTCCGGAGATGTTGATGTGATTGCAGTCACCAAATAACACAAACCAAAATAACGCGCCCGGGGAGATGGTCCCCGGGCGCCCTAATGTGTGTGCTGCCCACTGCTCCTAATATATGTGTATATATATATATATATATATATATATATATATATATATATATATATATATATATATATATATATATATATATAGGATGGGTTAAAATGCAGAGAAGAATTTCTCCAGTGTGAGATCAATAAAGTCACTTCTTCAAACTTTATCACTTTTCAAATTACAGAAGCTTTCGTTTAAGTCAAAAGTGGCCTCTAATCTGAGATTTAGCCATAGTTTTGAATAGATGACGAGGACAGTGCAGATGCGCACATTCATAGCTGATTTCGCTCTCAGCTCTCGGGACCCACACATGAAAGGCAAAGCTGTAAGACGTTTGGACCATCATGTCTGCAGTACCCACTTCAGTCAGGACGATTTTTTACCAGCAAAGGAAAAGAAAGAAGGCCAGTGGATTTAGCGCACGATTCTGAGAAGTAATGCGATACCGATGGGTGTTCTCTGGTGCGCTGCTCCTAAAACCATCTCCGCTTCATTCTTTCTAATATCTCTTCATCCGTATACTCAGGCTCAAAACGAAAGGGACGGCCATCATACTCAAATAAGTCTTCTTCAGCCTCAAAGTCCAAATCTTCTGCCATGTGTCGCTCGCAACAGAAAAGTTATGAGCATCTTCTTATCTGCAATCAGCTGTGAATGCACGCATGCGCACTGTCCTCCTCATCTACTTGAAACTATGGCTACATCTCAGATTAGAGGCCACTTTTGACTCAAACGAATGTGTAGACGAAAACATTGAGCTTCTGTAATTTGAAAAGTGATCAAGTTTGTGTTATTTGGTGACTGCAATCGCCTGCCCCAAGCACTCACGTTAAAGATCCCATGACATGGTACTTCTTGATGCTTTTATATGGCTCCTTAATGGTTCCCTAATACTGTAAATGAATCCTTCTTCAAAATCAACACTCAGTGCATGAGAAAGAGAGATAAGATGAGAAAGAGTCATAAATGTCACTCTGGAACACTCCATTATAGGCGTTGTTGCTTGAATGCAAATGAGGAGGACAGAGGTGGCCTATAGTAGGGGATGGGGGCGTGGCCAAGCTCTCCGCTCCGCTCTGTGACCCACTTCCGTGTTTTTGCACGGGGGGAGAGATGAGAAGCCTTCCATTGAAAAATAAACACATTTCCACAGAAAATAAAATTAAACCACTGCTGTTTCAGATATCCACAGGCTCAGATAAAGGACTTCCGAGCCTAGAAACACTCGCAAGTTCCTCCAGGCAAATAAAAAAACGTATTTCGCATTGCGTAGCCCCTCCGCAGTCCAAACTCTCTGGGCGTGATTTACAGAGACGCTGAGTAGAGACAGACGGGGGTGGAACTGCATTTGCATTTCTTTTTTCGATCTGACGTCAATAAGTTTCCTTGTTCAAAATCGCCCGTTTGAGCTCTGATTTTTTCTAACGCAGAAAAGGATCGCAAATGCTCAGTTTAGACATTTCGCAACTTTTAACCATGGGGGAAGGGGGGGGGGGGGCTAAACAGGGGAGGGGGGCTCACATTAACGTTCAAAAACCTCAGAATGTGAAAATTTCATGCCATGGGACCTTTAACGGATATCACTAAACAACATCTCCGGAAATGCTCCAAATGACAACTTGTTTTATTACCGAAATAAGGTTCAGATTGTAAAAAAACCTTACGTTAATATTCCTTTAAAGGAAAAGTAACGTTATTTTACAATCTGAGCTTTCTTTCGGTAATAAAACAAGTCGTTTGACTCACCCATAGCACGTTGGTGTCATTTGGAGCTGTTTGGTGAAAGTTATGTTGTAGCGTATCCGTTAACATGAGTATTCGGGGCATTACTTTGCGGTCTCCAAATAACACAAACTTTAGCGCTTTTCAAATCATAGAAGCCCGATGTCTTAATCTACGATTTTGTTTGAATCAAAAGTGGCCTGTAATCCGAGATTTAGCCATAGTTTCGAGTAGATGAGGACGCCAGTGCGCATGCGCGGACTGTGCTATCAGCTCCCGGGACACAAACATGAAACGCAAAGCTGAAAACTATGGATAAATCTCGGATTACAGGCCACTTTTGCTTCAAACGAAAACGTAGATTAAGACATCGGGCTTCTATGATTTGAAAAGTGCTAAAGTTTGTGTTATTTGGAGACCGCAAAGTAATGCCCCGAATACTCATGTTAACGGATACGCTACAACATAACTTTCACCAAACAGCTCCAAATGACACCAACGTGCTATGGGTGAGTCAAACGACTTGTTTTATTACCGAAAGAAGGCTCAGATTGTAAAATAACGTTACTTTTCCTATAAACTAAATGTAAAGGAACACACTTCCAAAATAATGAGTAAAACTTGGGTGGGTTACACATAACTTGTCCAATACTTTTATGAAGATGTCTGGTCACTGGTGAATCTCCCTGAGTTTAGATGGTTGTGATTGACAGGTGGAATAGCCAATCACGGACAAGCCCTAGCCCAAGTCCGCCCTATCAAAACAAAACACCTATCTGGCTGCTCACAAGGAAAAAAGGAAGGAAATAAAATTCATAAAGGCCTAAACTCTGTTAATCTGAGGTCACAGAAATCTGATCTTGTTTGAAATGAGAGGTGACCAACGAGTGCCTGGTTGGTTCGGGCTCGAGACGCAACAAAAGCAGTGAGGAGTAGACTCATATGCCCTTTTGTTTCATTGCGAGAGGAACCTGCTGAGTCTTCACTAAAATCAGACTTTTTTTAGTTTAATGAACTCTGAGTTGAGCATATAGGCCCTCCCTGGGTGCTATCTGCTCTTCCTCCTTGCTCCCAACACAATTCTATAAATAAATAAGTAGAAGATGGGTGAATGAACATCGTGAGCCATTCCAAATATGACTAAATTACCATATGCAATTTGTTGAAACTTGAAATTCACACTTTTATATTTATTTTTAATAGTCAGAAGTTGTGGTCTTGGGTTATTTTCAGGTCCAGCTCTGAGTTATGAGCTATGTAGAAGCAGCGGACAGCTACAGTAATAAGGAGCTGCAGATATTAACATTATAATTCATCAAATTCTCCACGTTTCACCAACCACACACCCAAAAGTCCACAGTGTGTGACCAATTTAGATGGTGAAGAAAAGAAAAGTTTTGAACCAAGACGACAGGTTCAACTAATGCAAAAGCAGGTCTCCTCATGTCCAAACTTTATATTTTTTTCATGTACAGTTTAAATTATGGGCTTTTATTGCTGCAAAAGGCCAGGTGAAATAATTTTACAAAACACAACAACATGTCATATTGTCGAAAATGAGCAGCAATTTGAATGTTTTGGTTCCTAGTTAATCATTTGGCATGCAAGTGTGGTGATTTAGGGTCTTAGCGACAGAGAATTATTATCTGAGAATTTTACTTTCTTCTGTACTTGTTTTGTTTGTAAACTTACAACAAAATACTGAATCCCCTGCTCCATCTGACATTTTCCTCTGCTCCATCTGACCTTTTCCTCTGCTCCATCTGACCTTCTCCTTTGCTCTTTCTGACCCTCTACTCTGCATCCTTTGCTCCATCTGACCTTCTTCTCTGCTCCATCTGGTCTTCTCCTCTGGTCCATCTGACCTTCTCCTCTGCTCCATCTGGTCTTCTCCTCTGCTCCATCTGACCTTCTCCTTTGCTCTTTCTGACCCTCTACTCTGCATCCTTTGCTCCATCTGACCTTCTTCTCTGCTCCATCTGGTCTTCTCCTCTGCTCCATCTGACCTTCTCCTCTGCTCTTTGTGACCCTCACTTCTGCATCCTTTGCTACATCTGACCTTCTTCTCTGCTCCATCTGACCTTCTCCTCTGTTCCATCTGACCTTCTCCTCTGCTCCATCTGACCCTCTACTCTGCATCATTTGCTCCACCTGACCTTTTCTTCTGCTCCATCTGACCCTCTACTCTGCTCCATCTGACCTTCTCTTCTGCTTTTCTGCTCCATCTGACCTTCTCCTCTGCTCCATCTGACCTTTTCCTCTGCTCCATCTGACCTTTTCCTCTGCTCCATCTGACCTTTTCCTCTGCTCCATCTGACCCTCTACTCTGCATCATTTGCTCCATCTGACCTTCTCCTCTGCTCCATCTGACCATTTCCTCTGCTCCATCTGACCTTTTCCTCTGCTCCATCTGACCTTTTCCTCTGCTCCATCTGACCTTCTGCTCTGCTCCATCTGGCCTTCTCCTCTGCTCTTTCTGACCCTCACTTCTGCATCCTTTGCTACATCTGACCTTCTCTTCTGCTCCATCTGACCTTCTACTCTGCATCCTTTGTTCCATCTGACCTTCTCCTCTGCATCCTTTGTTCCATCTGACCTTCTCCTCTGCTCCATCTGACCTTCTCCTCTGCTCTTTGTGACCCTCACTTCTGCATCCTTTGCTACATCTGACCTTCTCCTCTGTTCCATCTGACCTTCTCCTCTGCTCTTTGTGACCCTCTACTCTGCATCATTTGCTCCACCTGACCTTTTCTTCTGCTCCATCTGACCCTCTACTCTGCTCCATCTGACCTTTTCCTCTGCTCCATCTGACCTTTTCCTCTGCTCCATCTGACCTTCTGCTCTGCTCCATCTGGCCTTCTCCTCTGCTCTTTCTGACCCTCACTTCTGCATCCTTTGCTACATCTGACCTTCTCTTCTGCTCCATCTGACCTTCTACTCTGCATCCTTTGCTCCATCTGACCTTCTCCTCTGCTCCATCTGACCTTCTCCTCTGCTCCATCTGACCTTCTCCTCTGCTCTTTGTGACCTTCTACTCTGCATCCTTTGCTCCATCTGACCCTCTCCTCTACATCTTCTGCTCGACTTTCCACAAACCTGACTTGTAATTAGACAGATATGTTGAATGCCATGCTGTGAAATATTCCAGGTACAGGCATAACATCTCCATGGACACAAGAAGGTGGCAGATCCTTCACCAGAAAGTTACATAGCGCACCTTTAATAATCAGAGAGTGCCAAGCCAAATGAATCTGAAGCATCTATTGATCATTTGTGCTTTTAGTTTTACAAGTTTTAATTAGTAAACTACAGGTAGCTTACAGGAATATAGACATTTTAGCTGCTTGGGGACTCCTTACTTCACTTCAGCGCTGTAAGATCAATACAAGCTTTTAAAAGTCCTCTCACGCGTCTTGTCCGACACTGCCCTTGGAATTCTGTGACTGTCGTAACTGTCCATTAGGATTCTATGAAAACATCCAATCAAATCCTTAAATCCATAAAGTCTGAACAGCCGAAAGTTCATGTACAGATTATAGAGATTGGATTTCTCTTTGCGAACAGCTGCATGGTCATCTCCAGTGGTCTCATTACCAATATCATACACGCTCACAGAAAATCTAGCCCCAAAACACAAAAGCCCTCAATAATTCAGATCAGCCCACGGCGACTCCCAGGCAACGAGACTAGGGACAAAGAGTTTTAGCTTCAAACGGGACAAAAAAGACAGGAACAAAAAGAGGGAGAGAACACAAGGTTTTAACCCAAGGACAAATGGGATAGTGTCTTGGAAATTCCTGGTTAAACAGAAATCAGAGTGGAAGTTTATCATGTAAAAAGTGGGTTTCTGAGAGAGCTTCCAGGGACTTTTAAGAGACACAGACAAATGGGGAAGTTGGGATGAATTGAATTGGCTCTTGCTTTTATTTTATCATTGATGCTGGAATGTAATTTAAGAAAGTCCCGAGTGCAAAGAAGATAAAAACATACTTAACGCGCTGTTACTGGTTAATGCCTCATAGGCCATAACAAAAAAATAGGGAGGGCACAGGAGACAATGCATAGACTTTTATTTAAGATTGATCAGTGTTTTCAGTGCATGTGGATTGTGTACAGTTTGATATCAGATGTAATGAAATGTTAGTGTTAAAATGCAGTGACGGAAGGTATCAAGAGAAAAATAATAAAATACTGTACTTTCAGGTATCTGTACATTACACAAGTACATTTTAAAGAGGATACTTTTTACTTTTAGGCTACATTCAGTTTGCAGAAGTGATCCAAATCTGATTTTTTTCACCCCTATGCAACCTGTATCTGACCTTTTAATGACAGTCTGAACGACACAGATCAGATTTTTTCAAATGCGACCCAGGCCACTTGGATATGTGGTCCTAAAACAGATACATATCCGATCTTTTGACATGCGAGTCAGTCTGAATAGCCAGGTTGCATTCATCCGACCTACACGTCATCAACAAGCGACAAACGTTACTATTCGGCGCTGAAGTAGACGGAAACTGAAGAGAACTGGACCGTATTTTAGGAGACAAGCCCAACGTTGAGCCAATAGAATTGCTGGATAGCTGCGTTACTGAAGAGGAACCCACAAAACGCCATGGCCAAAAACCTTGGCCTTCACCTTCTCAATTTCTTCCCTAAACAAATAAGCTGTACATGTTCTGGCTCCGGTACGACAGCAACTTTAAAATCTCCAAGTGCTCAATGCTATTGTCCATGTTTAGGGGACTTCCATAAACACTGAGCATATTCGCTGTGTGTGACGTCAATATGTCCTCCAAGGCACTTGCGGGACACTTTTGAGGTGTTCACACTGGAGATCACATACAAGTCGGATTTAATTGGAAATATGAACGACCTCGCAAAAAAAAATCGGATTTCACAAAAAAATCCAAATTGAGCTCTAAGCCCTGCAGTCTGAACGTAGCCATACTTCACTACATCTGAGTGCAGGTGTCTGTACTTACTCCACTTTTTTTGAGACCTTGTTAGAAAAATCACAGTTAGATATTTGTCCAAAATCATCAAAGTGCGTATGACAGATTTTTATGATTCTCTAATTTTGACATAGGCTACGTTTACACATTGAGAAACAAATTTTTGTCTCTCTCCGTTTTCCAAAATGAGGCTCCGTTTACACTTACACTGGAGACTTACAACGGAGACTTTTTCCCTTTGTTTTTAAAATCTCCACTTTTGCCGGAGTTATTAGAAAGAATCATTTTCAGAGGAAAAATCTCCGTTTGTGTGTAAACGAAAGGCACAAACGAAGGGAAAAGTTGCCTTTTTACAGATACCCGGGTATGTGTAAACAGGCCCATAATTTGGTGGGAAAATACCTGTTGTAAACATAAATTATAGCTTTACATCATTCAAGCAGTAATTTGTGAAGAAAAGTTGAAAATGTGTGCAGAATCCCTCAGTCGTCCAGGTACATAGAATCCATGGCCAAAGGAGAAATTCAATTTGTCAACTGGACAAAAGTTTATTTGGTCGATAAACTTTTGTCCAGTTGACAAATTGAATTTTTCCTTTTGCAGTTGAAAAATGTGTTGAAAAGTACAGAAAGTAGAGAGTTCTGAAAAATGTTGATGACGCCACACTGATTTCAACTAAAGAAAGGCATTTTCTTATATTTGTATTTGTAAGATAATCATTTCTGTGTACATTAGGGGAGTTCTGCTTGGTCATGGAATTTCCTAGTGTGGGGTTGCAATTTCTAACCAGGAAGTACAATTCTAAACCTAAAAAATGGCCAAATTGGGAAAACAAGTGTGAATGTTTGCAAAAATCTGAAATGTAATGATATGTTTTAGTAAAATGAATAGTCTAACCTTGCACTTTAAAGGGATATGCCACCCCCAGGTCAAAGTTGGGCATCTCCCCACAGTCCAGAGACTAAAATAAGTGGTGGAAAGCGTTTTCCTGCTCACCCAGCCATTGTCCGAGTCTGTCGCCACTGACTGCCGCGGTATCTGCAGCTCCTCCGCCTTAGACTGGAGTCTAACGTCGCCAGAGAAAGATTTCAGCCAAAAGGAATTAATTTGCTCGATGCGTTTCCCAATTACTTTGTGTGTAGTGCGCATTCATATCGAGTGCAAATAAATGTGCAAATCAACACGGAGAGCTTGACTTGGTCATTTTGGGTGGGAACTATTTTCCAGTGCGGAAGAATACAGCCGAATCACGCAGCACGCTGCCAGAGGAATCCCAGTTACGCACCGGGAAGGGAGTTCCCCTGTTGCACAACGTGGTGCGTGATTCGGCTGTATTCTTCCGCACTGGAAAATAGTTCCCACCCAAAATGACCAAGGCAAGCTCTCCGTGTTGATTTGCACATTTATTTGCACTCGATATGAATGCGCAGTACACATAAAGTAATTGGGAAACGCATCGAGCAAATTAATTCCTTTTGGCCGAAATCTTTCTCTGGCTACGTTAGACTCCAGTCTAAGGCGGAGGAGCTGCAGATACCGCGGCGGTCAGTGGCGACAGACTCGGACAATGGCTGGGTGAGCAGGAAAACGCTTTCCACCACTTATTTTAGTCTCTGGACTGTGGGGAGATGCCCAAATTTGACCTGGGGGTGGCATCCCTTTAAAGCCCAAATCACACATTCAATCAAAAACACTGCAATTACAAATGGGTACATGTTTCATTTTCCAATTAGCCAAGCCTTTAAAGCATCCAGAAACAAATAAATCGTAGCACAGAAATGAGCCTTTAACAACAATGCATAATTCATAGTCTTACCCGCTATCTAAACAAGCCCAGATTACTTAAATGTCAATAGCTCTATACTAATAATCCTGTTTCTTAAATGTTTAAAGAAATTAAATGTTTTTTCTACAGAGACCTGAGGCGGAGTTTGGTCCATTTACATAAAATACACTTTTACGTTGCTCCACTTAAACTGATTCATTTTTGTGTTGACTTTTTCACACAAGAAAACAGTTTGATTAACCTTATTATGGTGACTGTGAGAAAAACAGTCTTGTTAAAAGTCAAATTACAAGTATCTTATGTCCAAGTTTTTATTTAATCAAATGTGTGTAAGCATATTTTATAAAGGTTAATAGTAGAACTAATTTGTACAAAAACATACTCTCTGTATAAATCTGTAAAGAAATTTAAAGGTGGACAGGGTAAATTTTTGGATGCTTGTCTCCATGGAAATGTTATTGCTTTGCCTGGGATGTGCCACAATAATGGTATTAGGCTTGTCTATTTTCTTCAAAACAACACTTGACACCACCAAGCTAAATTACAGGCCACAGTAAGAAGAAAATATTTGAATCAAAGTATGCAAGATGGATACGTTTAATTCCGTAGTGTGGAATATTTTAGACAAAGAAATATCATCACAGACAAGCAGTCGACGGACCCTCCTGAAGGAAAGTTACACAGTGCACTTAAAACTTAGTTACAGAATCAGAAGTTTTATTACTATTGTCAGTGAACATTTAGGCTATGTTTATATGATGACGGTCTGAACAGAAGACGCAAAAGTGGCGTCGCGTCTTCACTTTTTATTCCGCGTTTAGACAAGCGTTTTCGGGAGGAAATCTGCGTGCATACGTTGACGCAAAAGTGTGTGGAATTTGATTGGGTATGCATACCAGATGACTAGGTGGTGCTGTGATACATTATCACTATGTCCGTGTGCATGTGTAGAATACTTATTATTATTATTTATCTTAAATTTTGATGCATGCTCATATTTTCCTACTGTTTCTGAAACTTGCGTTGTGACACTGCAATTTCCCCATTGTGGGACAAATAAAGGATTATCTTATCTTATCATCCTTCTTCTGTAAGTAAAATAAACAGGTCTTTATTATTTAGATCAAGAAAAGCTACATACAGCTCTGGGAAAAAAATAAGAGACCACTGCATTTTTTCTGAAATCAGCATCTCTACATGTATTACAGCCATTCCATTCAAGACTTAAGATTCAAGATTGTTAATTTGTCATATGCAGAATCAACACACGGTCAACAATGCAATGAAATGCTTAGGATCAGAAGAACCGTTGACTCGCTAAGATACTCAAGAAGTACTAATAACATGCAATAATAGTACATGGTAAAAAAGTGTTGCAAAAGTGCAGGAGAAAAGGTAAACAATATAATAAAAATATGTAATAAAATGTAATAAAAATACAAAGTACAATGTACAAAGGTACAGGTAGAGCGTCTGTTGAATTCCAACACAAACACAAAGCTGAGCTACTTCAATTCTTGCACCAGGAGTGGAATAAAGTCACCCAAGAACAATGTGAAAGACTTGTGGAGAGCACGCCAAGACGCATGAAAGCTGTGATTAAAAATATGGGTTATTGCACCAAATATTGATTTCTGAACTCTTCTTAAGAAAACAAGTTCAAAGTTCAAAGTCAGCTTTATTGTCAATTCTGCCATATGTGTTCAACATACAGTGAATCGAAATTTTGTTTCTCTCTCTGGCCAGGTAGTGCAAAAGACAGTGTACAAAATACAATATGAAGACAAAACACAACAAAAAACTATCTAAGACAGAGATCTAAAGTTAAAACTAAAGTCTACGATCTAAAATCTTAAAACAGTGCAACATAATAAATAAACTATACTATATACAGATTTCCAAAGTGTGCAGTGTGCATCAAAAATGTGCAATGGAAGATACAGCAGTGACTTGGTCATGTGCAGTAGAATGTGCATAGGAGTTAAGATAAAATAAAAATAAATGTGCAACAGTAGTAATTCTAGTGCAGTAACAGGAGTAAACAACAGTACTAAAATTCCAGTAGTCAATGTGCAATAACAGTAGTAAACAACAGTGCAACGGGGGTAAAATTCAATAACAGGAGTAAACAACAGTACTAAAAATTCCAGTAGTAAATGTAAGTGTGCAATAACAGTAGTAAACAACAGTGCAACAGGAGTAAAATCCAGTAGTAAATGTAAATGTGCAACAGTGCAACAGTAGTCCTTAGCAGCAGTTTTTTAAAGTGTCTAGAGTGATATGTCTTTTATGGAATACAGGTTATGCCAATATGGGGGGTGGGGGGTGGGAGATGGGTAAGGTGTGAGTTCGGGTGTGAGTTCGGGTGTGAGTTCAGCCTCCTGACAGTCTGGTGGATGAAGCTGTTTGAAAGCCTGGTGGAGTGGGCCCGGGGACTCCGGTACCTTCTCCCCGAGGGCAGGAGGCTGAACAGGCTATGTGCGGGGTGGCTCGGGTCACCCACAATGCTGGACGCTCTGCGGGTGAGCCGGGTGTTAAAAATGTCTAGGAGGGAGGGGAGAGAGACACCAGCGATCCTCCCAGCTGCATTCACTATGCGCTGCAGAGCTTTCCTGTTCTGTTCAGTGCAGCTCCCGTACCACACAGTGATGCAGCTGGTCAGGACGCTCTCAATGGTGCCTCGGTAGAAGGTGGTCATAATGGGTGGAGGGGCTCCAGCTCTCCTCAGTTTGCGGAGGAAATAGAGGCGCTTCTGAGCCCTCTTTGCCAGTGATGTAGTATTCACTGTCCAGGAGAGGTCCTCACTGATGTGCACCCCCAGGAATTTGGTGCACCCCCAGGAATTTGGTGCTGCTCACCCTCTCTACAGCAGCACCATTGATGGACATTAGTATTGTGTTGTTTTAAAATGAATTTGATCTTGTTTCTTTGCATTGTTTGAGGTCTGAAAACTTTGTTATTTGTCATTTTCTGCAAATAAATGCTCTGAACAATAATATTTTTATTTGGAATTTAAGGGAAATGTTGTCAGTAGTTTATAGACTCAAACAAAAATGTTCCTTTTGCCCAAACACAAGGAGCAAAATCAGAAAAACTGATCATTTTGCAGTGGTCTCTTATTTTTTTCCAGAGCTGTATTATGCGGCCAAGTGCAAAGTAAAAGTTTATAATGGATTGTTTTTGTGTATTGAATATGGTTCAGTAACATTGATTTAACTAGAATAGCTGCAGTGTACGATGTTTCCCTACAGGTAGTAATTCACACTGAGCCTGTATACGCTGTACACAGAAGTACCTGAGCCGTGCTGTAATCTCAGGTTTTGTGTAGCTCTTATACATTCTCAGCTGATTCCTGTTGTTTCGTGGTGCATTTACTGCTCCTCCGACACCCCGCCGCTCAAATTTCCCCTGAAGTTTGTACTGCTCAATCTGTGGTCACAGCTTCAACACAACGTGGCATTTACATGTCCTAAAATAAACCTGAAATATGTTGCACTCTTTTCTTTTGAATCAATTGTGTTTTGATTGAAGTGGACACAGCCTCAAGCAAACTTCTTACCATGAGTGGGAAGTCGGAACTGGATAAAAAAGAACTAAAATGTCGGAAAAGAAAGAGAGTTTTGTCCTCTGCATTTGACCCATACGTAAAGGTGCAGTGTGTAACTTTTCTGATGGAGGGTCCGTCAAATGCCTTTCTCCATGGAGATGTTTTTGCTTTGTCTGGAATGTTTCACAGTATGGCATTAAACCTTTCAATCTTCAAACCAGACCAAGTTAGAGATCCACAGAAGCTTGTTTTTTTTTGTTGGTATTTTTGAGCTACAAAACCACTGTAATTGAAGAAATGTAAGGTAGTTGTTTAAAAATATATTGTGGCACATTATAAGCAGAGCAATGACATACCCATAGAAACAAGAAGGTGATGGACGCCCAATCGAAAAGTTGCTGAAGGACTATCACTTTGTGCATGTTTTTGGTTAATGGAGCAAACCAAACTCCAAGGACTCCACAAAGAAAAGTCCCTTGAACCAAAACATGTATCTTCTGGCTGTGAGTATTAACCAGTATTTAAAGCTGCAGTATGTACTTTTTTTCCAGGGCTATCATATGCATGTCTCAATGAGGTACAGATCTTGGCCAGAGAAAAGAACTGGTTTGAGAGGGGAGTTAAAGAGGCTATTTTTGTCAAGAAAGAGAATCCTTCCTTGAACAGAAATGGAGGTCTCAGACATCATTGGTCTCCCATCTATAACTCTATCCTCAAACTAAATCAAAACAAACAAACAAAGAAAACAATAGGGCAGCAGGTCAGGTCCAGAGGTGTGAAAACACCCATTATGGCCCTGAATGGTTCTGCTAAGAAGACTCCACATTCCTATTTAATAGGCTTACCTAACTAACAGAAACTGATAACAAGTAGGTGTGGTAGTTTCAAAGTACTTTCATTGTAGTTAGCTCCTTCCTTCAGGCAGATACACCTCTCACCCTCTGCACCGGACTGTAGAGGAGCTGAGCAGCTCCTTCAGCAGCCGACTGAGGCACCCCCAGTGCAAGAAGGAGCGCTACCGCAGATCCTTCATCCCCACCGCCATCAGACTGTATAATTCTACTATATAGTCTAAACATGCATTTTTTTAAACTATTTTCTTATTTACTTATTATTACTACTTATCTTGTCTGCATGCACTTTTTTGTTTTAACTTTCTTTTGCACTAAACTGCCTAGATCTAATGCGGCAAGCGAATTTCTCCTGTGTGAGATCAATAAAGTCTTATCTTATCTTATATAAGGCAGCGTCCACCAGTGTCTGACCAGAACTGCAGAAGCAGCTTGGATGAGCTGCGAAATGTATTCGACCAAATAAACTTTTGTCCAGTTGACAAATTGAATTTCTCCTTTTGCTGTGTCTCATTACATTATCTTGGAGGATGGCATTAAACTTACCTATTGAAGAATAGAAGAAAAGCTTTACTTTAGTTTCTTGCATAACTTCTTCTTTTTGATGCAAATGGACTGATTTTTGGCAGAGGGATGCATCGTAGAGTGCTTTAACATTTTCTTTAACATAATCCCTTAGTGAGCCCTTGAGCACAAAAATTATCCACTGACTTCCATTATAATCATTATTTTTGAACAACCCATTGTATAAAGTGAAAACATACCATTTCTAAGATAACAGGAGAAGTTCAATTTGTCAACTGGACAAAGTTTGTTTGGTTGAAAACGTTTCGCCGCTCATCCGAGAGGCTTCGTCAGCTCTAATAAGAATACTGGTAAGACACTTGCTTATATCTTGCTGTAGGGAGGAGCTACCTAGCTAACTACTTTCCGGAACTATCTCATTGGTTTCCGTCTTTTGTTTCTCTGGCGTCTAGCTAACGATCCCTATTCATCCCTACACGCCTGTTTTTCACACCTCTGGCCCTGACCTGGCTAGCCCTATTGTTTCCCTGTTTGCTTGATCTAGGCTTAATAATGGAATTGTAGATGGGATGCAAATTATGTCTGACTCCACCATTTCTGTTCAGAGAAGGATTCTCTTTTTTGACAAAAATAGCCTCTTTAGCTCCCCTCTCAAACCAATTCTTTTCCCTGGCTAAGATCTGAACCTCACTGTCCTCAAATGAATGACCCGTGGCTTCTAGGTGAAGATGTACGGCAGAAGACGGTCCACTCTGGCACGCCCGCCTGTGTTGGTACATCCTCTTGTGAAGTGGCTGCTTGGTTTCTCCAATATAGCGCTCACTGCAGTCTTCACTACACTGAATGGAGTAGACCACATTGCTTTGTTTGTGGCTCGGTGTTTTGTCCTTTGGGTGGACGAGTTTTTGTCTTAAAGTGTTTGTGGGTTTGAAATAAACTGGGATTTCACAAATGTGCACAAACGTTCTTCTCGTCATGCGAAAATAGTATATAAACTCCGTATCAGTGAAGCGGTGAAGCACGTAGCAATCCCACCACTCTTGGATGTGACTCTGCACCCACACGTGAATTTCTACAGACGTTGCTGCAACTGCCCCACAAAACGCCATGGCCAAAAACCTTGTCCTTCTCTTTCTCTGTCTCCTTAAAGCAAATAAGCTGTACATGTTTTGGCTCCGGTACGACAGCAACTTTAGGCTACTTCCGTAAACATTGAGCACGCTCACTGCACATGACGTCGTGTCCTCCAAGGTGCATGTGGGACACTTTTGGGGCATTTAAAGTTCACACTGGAGATCACATACAAGTCGCATTTAATTGGAAATGTGAATGACCTCGCAAAAAAAAATCAGATTTCACCAAAATGGAATGGCTTTAACACATGTAGAGATGCTGATTTCAGAAAAAAAAAAAGAAAAATCCAGTGGTCTCTTATTTTTTTCAGAGCTGTATGTGGTTGGGTGAGTGTTTGTGGAGCCCAAGAAAACAGTGAAAGACAATATTTGACTTTTACATCATGTATTTGTAAGAACAGCAGAGATACAGTAAGAAGTTTGAGTATTTCAGCGATCTCTCCGGGCCCTTTTTTAACCCTCCAGTTTACATTATCCATGCTCCCAGACAATATTCTATAAATATACAGTACAAAAACATTCTACAGCTTCACAAACCTGATCCGATGTGCAGTAGTTTAATTAGTGGGATGCACGTTGTCTGGAGACAGCGCTCTGACATGCTGATCTAAATATGTTATATGTTATCAGCCAATACCCTATTGATACTTTGCAGAGCCATTACACATGGGGTGTTCTGCATGCACGTGTTTCATTTTCATTCATTTCATTTATTTATTCATTTCGAGCAGGTCAACACAAGGAAATAAATACATGTAACCAATATACAGTCAAATACATTCATTTTTTTTTTTTTGCTCGAAAAGGAGTGGGAAGAAGACTTATTGAATCCCATTTCTGTCTTAAAGGAAAAGTAACATATTTTTTTTACAATCTGAGCCTTCTTTCGGCAATAAAACAAGTAGTTTTACTCACCCATAGCAGTTTGGTGTCATTTTGAGCAGTTTCGTAGAAGTTATGTTGTAGCGTATCCGTAACTTGAGTGCTCGGGGCATTACTTTGTGGTCTCCAAATAACACAAACGTTAGCACTTTTCAAATCATAGAAGCGCGATGTCTTAGTCTACGATTTCGTTTGAAGCAAAAGTGGCCTGTAATCTGAGATTTAGCCATAGTTTCGAGTAGATGAGGAGGCCAGTGCGCATGCGCGGACTGTGCTCTCAGCTCCCGGGACCCAAACATGAAACGCAAAGCTGTAAACTATGGATAAATCTCGGATTACAGGCCACTTTTGCTTCAAACGAAATCGTAGACTAAGACATCGGGCTTCTATGATTTGAAAAGTGCTAAAGTTTGTGCTATTTGGAGCCCGCACGGGGCATATTACATGCTTGGGGAATATATTATATGCCCCGAGCTATGGCTAGAAGTTGCGCTAGGCTATCCGCAAATCTAAAACAACATCAAATCTAAAATTATTGATTTAACTTCCTTGTCAGTTCAGTTGAAAAACACAAAAACAAAACAAAACAATGGGTACTGGCAGAATGTAATTTTATAAATGCACAAATCATCTCACCTGTTGTAGATCAAGCTAAGGGAGTTCTTTACGGTCAGGCTAAAAGGGCTAAAAGAAAGTTGTGATTAAAGTCTAACAAATCCTCAGACGGAGTAGTACCAACAGTTAGCATCAAATCCCCAGGGAATGTTGATGACATCAGCTGCAAAGTGTCAATAGAAGTAAAATCCCTCCTCTTTACATAATGCCTCAGTCTGAGCTCTGTTTATCTCTCAGGGTACACAGAATCATTAGTTTTTCTTTTTCAGCTCTATGTGCTGTTTGAATAATTAAAGAACTGTTTTATAATTAAAGCCAACAGCAAAAAACACAACACGGTTTCCTGATTTATGCAGCTGTAGCAAATACAAACTGCTTTTACTGCCGTTACAGTGCTAAGATTATAAAAGTTGTCATTGTGCACAAACTTTTGGCGCGTTTCTAATTAGTTTGAGTGTGAGTTCGCTTGTGCGTCTGTAATAGTGAAGTGAAGTTTGTTCCTTAAATGCGCACTGCTTGTCTCCTTGCTTTGTCTAGAATGTTCCACAGTATAGATTAAGGCTGTGTCCCATTTCTCCTTTCATCTTACCCCTACTCCTTGGTTTTGCACAAGGGCAAGGGGTGTCCCGATTCTAATTTTGATCAAGGGCTAGGGCCACGACCGAGGGCTACATCCCACTTGAAACGAAGTAAGCTCTCGACCAGACTTGAAACAAAGGGGTACGCCTACAAGCTCAGGCAGGTTTTGGGATCAGGATGGCAGCGTCACATCGACCAGTCAAGGAGTCTCATAAATGTATTTTCAGCAGTTGTAATTATCGATTAACAGTTTAGCAGGTTTACAATTATGACGCTTATGTTCTACGTTACGTTTAGTGAACTGTTGTTGCGGTTTTAACTGTAGTGATGTCTGTTTAGCCGGCGTTATCGTTTTCATCGAACTTTCATGTATAAAGAAGCTAGTTTTTTTGTCGAGGTGAGGTACCCGATCATCCTTGACATTCGCTTCCGTTTGTTTGCGTCAGTTGTTGTCGCCTCTGTAGACGCCAGGTAGAGGCAAGGGATGATGATGCAAACGGTAATCGAGTGGTGTCCCATATCATCTACTTACATATCATGAGGGAAACGAGCAGTTTACAGCACTATACTACATTACAATTCATATCTGTGGTGAGTCGACCCTATTCACAGAAGGAATTATTCTATTTTTGAGCAATAGAAACACCAATAATGAGTAAAAGCTAGACCAGGGGTTGGCAACCCACGGCTCCTGAGCCGCATGTGGCTCTTTGATCCCTCTGATGCGGCTCAGTACAGCGGTCCCTCGTTTATCACGGGGGATACGTTCTAAAAATAACCCACGATAGGCGAAATCCGTGAAGTCATCAGGTTTATATTTTACAATTATTCTACATGTTTTAAGGCTGTAAAGGCCTCACCACAAACATTCTACACTTTTCTCAGATTGCAATTAACATTTTTTCACATTTCTCTCTCATTTAAAGACTCAAACTTTCGTAGATTTTCAACAAAAAAGCACAGTGTTATAGAATGTTTTCAGGCCCTAAAC
This sequence comes from Paratrypauchen microcephalus, assembly GCA_036785185.1. NCBI lineage: Eukaryota > Metazoa > Chordata > Actinopteri > Gobiiformes > Gobiidae > Paratrypauchen > Paratrypauchen microcephalus. The sequence continues at coordinate 1,907,747 of JAVJIX010000160.1, forward strand.
ATATTGTGTGTATTTCACAGTTCCTCTGACCAAGCCTCTTCGTCCTGGCATTTTGTACTGTACAGGAGGAGAATGACTGACGAATCGGCAAAGGTCTACAGTTCCTTAGCCAATCAGGATGCAGAACACAATGCGCGTTGATACACTATTAAAAAATTTAAATAACAAAATCCGCGAAACAGCAAGGCCACGAAAGGTGAACCGCAATATAGTGAGGGACCACTGTATTTAATTAAATGTATTTTATTTTAGTTCATTTTAGTTCATTTTCAAAATATAATTCTATGGTGCAAGTGCAGTGTTATTTCATTTTAAACTTCAAAAGGGTTTTGTGGCTCCCAGTGTTTTCTTGTGAAACGGATCCAAATGGCTCTTTGAGAGGTAAAGGTTGCCGACCCCTGAGCTAGACGGATATGTTTAATGTCATACCCTGGAACATTCCAGGCAAACCAATCACACCGTTAAAGGTGCAGTGCACCTTTAACGTGAATGGTTGGAATGAGATCTCATTTTTAAAAGAACTCAAACTTTTTCTTTCTAGTTTTTATGCAGTTTTACTGATTAATGCTGAACCAACACAACAATCAGCACAGAAGCAGAGAAGGCAACACGGGTGAGAGCTTTCTCCACTAAAAAGCAGATCTGGCATCATAATAACAGGGAGCTTTTTACATTACTGTTATTGCAATGCCATGTTTGATTTAGATCATGAGTCATTCCAAAGGGTACACACACTCCCACTCTCAGTTTGAATCATATTTAACAGATCTGTGCCTTGGCTATCTTCTTTGTGATTATTTTGATGTTAAAATGAGTTTCCACAATGGCGTCTGTCATCTAAATACATATAAAAAGAGACTTATGAAAATGAACAGATACAAAAGATTCGGATCTCACAAAGGTGCTGAAAGTCCCCCAGTATTTTCATGACCAACCAGGAGACAAAGGTGATTAGCAGTAGACTAGGGTTAGACCAGGGGTGTCAAACACGCGGCCTGGGGGCCAGGTCCGGCCCTGCAAGACCTTTTAATCTGGCCCTCGAATAATTTTCTATTAAAATATTTGAATTATATTTGAATTTTCTATTAATATATTGGTAATTTTCTGTGCCTCTTTTCTGCGCAGTTTAGCACAGCAGCGTCTCCAGCGCCTCTGTGCGTGGCCCCTCCCACTAGAGCAGCACAAATGAAGACTCGCCTCTTTCCAAACATTCTTAAAGGACGATGGTTTTGACTGTTGACCGTGACACCCTCATCAGCAAAATGTCAAAAATGAGAAAAGTGGACGCCGAGTGCAGGATTTTCCAAGAAAAATGGACTAATTCCTATTTGTTCACAGAGGTGAATGGGAAACCTGTATGCTTGGTGTGTTTGCAACAAGTGGCGGTGCTCAAGGAATATAATCTTAAACGCCACTACGAGACGTTGCATTTCGAACAATACAATAACTTGAACGGAGAACTGAGAAGACAGAAGATAAATGAATTATTGCTGAGACTGAAGGAACAGCAGTCTGTAATAGATTTGTGTTTCTCTGCAAAATATTTGGACTTATTGCTGTTTTTGGGGTATACAGTAGGAGCGACTGATTTTTTCCCATTCCAGCCGCACGCCATGCTGTTTCCAGCTGAAAGCCATGCGGTCGCTAGCCCCTCCCTCTCCTACTGTAATTCTAAACACGATTCCAGGGTATCGCCATGAGATGGTGCTTCTCTCACAAAAAAGCAAAGCCTACAGTCAACGAAGTGAAACATTTTAGCAATGATGAGTACTCTAGTGTGTTCTTTGCTATGTTTCATAAAAACAAGAATAAAATCTATGGTTTCTGTTAACAATATGGCGTTGCATTCAACCCGGCATAGGCCTATGTGTTTCACCCCAACTAAATAGATAGTTTTTCGTTATGTTTGAGTACAATCGTGCAAAGGAATGCAAACAGTTTAAGTTTTTGGATGCCTAGAACCGTACAGTAGGAGGTTGCATCTTTAATGTCAAATGTATTGTGTTTGTTATTTGAAATAAACTTACGGTCTAGTTCTGGTCTAGTCCTGCTCTAGTCCCGGTCTAGTTCTGGTCTAGTTCTGGTCTAGTCATGGTCTTGTCTCGGTCTAATAATGTATAGTATTTCTATGAGCACAGGTGGGAAATAACAACTGTTTGTTGGTTTAATGTTTATTGAACCTGGGGGTAGGGCAGCTGGCGCATTCCAGCCAAACGAGCTGTTACGCATTTCAAAAGTGCATCCATTCATTCATTCGACCTGTGAAACAAGCCATTATGTCTTGTTCATACAAAAACATAATTTTCAGTCAATTTGCAAGTCCAGCTCTGTATTGTCCAATGAATTTGGGCTGTCTTTTTTCAGCACCAGACACCTGTGCTCATAGAAATACTATATATTATTAGACCAGGACTAGACCGGGACTAGACCGGGACTAGACCGGGACTAGACCGGGACTAGACCGGGACTAGACCGGGACTAGAGCGGGACTAGACTGGGACAAGACCAGAGACTACATCAGGACTAAACCAGGACCGTGGAGTTCTGCAACAGACTTATAACAGGTTTATCAAACGTGCTAGATCTGGTTATTAGGAATGAAGCTATAAATAAAGTGCCCGGCATTGCGATGTATACTGAACTGCGTTCACTTCCCCGAGTCCATTCGCACACATGAAACAGGCACCGAAAACAATCAACCGCTATCAACACATCTCTTAAGTAATCATTAAATGCAGTACCGTATTTTCCACACTATAAGGTGCATCAGATTATAAGGCGCACCTTCAATGAATGGCCTATTTTAGAACTGTTTTCATATATAAGGCATTATAAGGCGCATAGAATAGAAGCTACAGTAGTGGCTGACTACGGTAGCCATGATTAACCAATATTGATCCATATATAAGGCGCATCGGATTATAAGGAGCGCTGTCGGCTTTTGAGAAAATGTAAGGCTTTTAGGTGCGCCTTATAGTGCGGAAAATACGGTAATCTAAATGTTGCCTATCAAGTGTTTCAAGTAGAACTTGCAGGGGGCTATCAGGAGGTTTTTCAACGGACCAGGAGACAATCACAGCTCCTCCCTGTGGAAAAATTAAGGAGTGCAACTGGTTATCACACAGGCTGCTAAGGGGCGTCACCATTCAGGGCTGCGCTGACTACGTCATTGCGGGGGATACATTATCTGCACGGACCAGTCACAGACGAATCAAGGACCAGTTTTATTTTATTTATTTATTCAACCTTTATTTATCCAGATATACTGTTTGAGAACCACTTCTCATTTACAAACATGACCTGGCCAAGAGGCTGCAGAAATAAATAAAAACATATACAGTGGTACCTCACCTTACGAATTTAATTCGTTCCAGAAGTGGTTTCGTAACGTGAATTTTTCGTAAGTTGAGTAGCTATTTCAATGGAAAAGGCCTGATTCGATCCAGGGTTGTTTTTTTTATAGTGTAACTTTATTTTTTATAGTGTAACATTGGTTCTGCGTCCTGATTGGCTAAGAGACTAGACCAGGACTAAACGTGGACTAAACCAGGTCTAGACCAGAACTAAACCAGGTCTAGACCAGGTCTAAACCTGGACTGGACCTGGACTAAACCAGGACTGGACCAGGTCTAGACCTGGACTAAACCAGGATTAAACTACCACGTGCCGCTCTTTGCTGGTTTCGTGTGGGGGCGTGCATCTGAGCGCGCATTATTCGAACTGAGATTTCGCATTTCGTAACTTGAATTTTCTTTCGTATCTAGAGACCAAAATTTAACGTGAAGGCATTTCGTAACTTGGATTTTACGTATGTAGGGTCTTTCGTAAGGTGAGGTACCACCTTACGACATGCAGTCAGGGAAACATGGGGGAAAAAAAACATGGCTACTACTGTATATGCCATGAGTTGTAGGTAGGTTGGATATGGCCCGCGGATCAAAATGAGTTTGACACCCCTGAGTTTGACACTAGTTCAGTATGGTGTGAATATGTGAGCGGCTCTTCGATATAAAGAGCTTTGAAGGAAAGGTAGAACAGCTCTGTGTTTGAAGTTTAAGTATAGTCCTGATAACTATTTTTCAACAGTGCAATGGCTAAAGACAGTTCAATTGACTTCACACTGTGAGAATTGCCAGAGAAGTGCCAGACTCTGATGTATGGTGCATCCACTGACAAAGAAGGAGGTTTCTCTGCTCACCCTGTCAGTTAAAGTGAAATTAAAGACTAAATCCACTTTTTCGCTACGTATAAAAGGTATGTTGTGTAACTTTTCTGGTGGAAGTTCCGTCAAAAGCATTTCTACATGCTTTGTCTGGAATGTTTCACAGTTTCACACTTCTTAAACCTTTCTATCTTCATGGATACCAAACCAGACCAAGTTTCATATCAGATCTATGGAGAGGCGACTCCGCTCACAGTCAGAATGCCTGTTTTTCTAGGCTATAAATCCACCAGTAATTTAATAAATGTTAGGTAGCTGATTAATGTCATACTGTGGAACACTGCAGGCAGAGCAATGATATATCCATAGAAATAAGCAAGTGACGGTCCCCGAATGAAAAAGTTTAATATCATGATCTACTGTTTCTGTAAATGTTTTGGCGACTTTAGTGCAAACAAGGAAAATTTGCAGCTTTCTGGTAGTGTCGTCAGAAGTGAATATTGTGAAAAGTTGCAGAATAAAAGTGTTCGAAAAGAGAGAACTATAACAGAAGAGTGAAAATCTGACTCATATATTAGACTAGTGCAGTATTTGCAGAGATGGTTTAAGGATATCAAATTCACATGTTTAAGCTTCTTATTCCGAGGTGTCATAACGTATCTCCAGCTCTTTCTCTCTCTCTCCTCTCTTCTCCTTTTCTCTCTTCTTTTCTCCTTTTCTCTCTCTCTTCTCCTTCTCTCTCTCTCCTCCCTCTCTCCTCTTCCCTAGTCTCATTTTCTCTCTCCTCCTCTCTCTCTTCTTCTCCCTCTTCTCCTTCTCTCTCTCCTTCTCTTTCCTCTCTCTCTCCTTCTCCCTCTCTCTTCCCCGTCTCCCTCTTCTCCTTCTCTCCCTTCTCCCCTCCTTCTCTTTCTCCTTCTTTCCTCTCCCTCCTCCTCCCTCTCTTCTCTTCTCCTTCTCTCTCTCCTCCTTCTCTCTCCCCTCTTCTCCTCTCTCTCTTTCTCCTTCTCTCTCCTCCCTCTCTCCTCTTCCCTATTCTCATTTTCTCTCTCCTCTCTCTCTTCTCCTTCTCCCTCTTCTCCTCTCTCCCCTCTTCCCCTTATCCCTCTTCTTCTCTGTCTCCTTCTCTTTCCTCTCTCTCCCTTTGCTCTTAGACCCACCTTCTCCTTCTTTCCCTCTCCTCCTCCTCTCTCTCTCTCTCCCTCTCTCCTCTTCCCTCTTCACCTTTTCTCTCTCCTCCTCTGACTTCCGTCTCTCTCTCTCCCTTTGCTCTTTGCCCCATCTTCTCCTTCTCTCTCTCCTCCTCTCTCTCTCCCTCGCTCCTTCTCTCTCTTCTCCTTCTCTTTCTCCTTCTCTCTCCTCTCTCTTCCTTCACGCTATACCCCATCTTCTCCCTTTCTCCCACTCCTTTTCTCCTTCTCCCTCTTCTCCTTTTCTCTCTCCTCCTCTCTCTCCCCTCTTCTCCTTCTCTCTCCTCCTCCTTTGTCCTCTGGCTCTCTTCCTTCACTCTTTTCCCCATCTTCTCCTTCTCCCTCTTCTTCTGTCTCCTTCTCTTTCCTTTCTTTATCTTCCTTCACTTTCTTCCTCCTCTCTCTCTCCCCTCTTCTCCTTCTCTCTGTCCTTCTCTCTCCCCCTCTCTCTCTTCCTTTACTCTTTGCCTCATCTTCTCCTCCTCTCGCTCTCCTCTTCCCTCTTCTCCTTTTCTCTCTCCTCCTCTGTCCTCTGGCTCTCTTCCTTCGCTCTTTGCCCCACCCCTCTTTCCTCGTTCTATATTCAAATCCCCACTGACCTGCAGCTCTCTAATCGTGTGAAAAAACCCTGCGCCATCTTCCGGTTAAAGGTCAAATCTCTCTGTAATCCACCTCCAGCGAGCCGCATACTAACTGCCCACATGTGCGCCTGTGCCCCCTGTCTGTAGGTCACTGTACTGCGCCTCCACAGCTCCGTGTAGCTATTAATTAGGTTGAGCCTGACCAGTGCAGTGCATATGGGCCATTAGCATACGCACCCGGGGGACGCTCGCTCCTCGGGCCATTATTCAACCACAGTGACAGGAAACACTAAGAAATGCCAAACGGATTTCCTCCCTGGATCTAAGGCAGTGAGGAGACGGGAGCTCGGATAAAATTCTGAAGTAGGAGGCTGTATGCAGACAGACATACGCACTGGTGAAACAACAGAAGACCTTTGTCCAACAGGGATGTATGCAAATGTACATGACGCCCACACGGTTCACCTACATCACTGGAGAGGGCTCACATCCCAGAGACAATGTTTGATCTGTGTCAAATGCGTGGGATTAAACAACCATCCTGTCTGGAAGAACATATGGAGATGTATTGATCATTGGGAAAGGAAAAGTTGAGTTTTAAGATGCACGGAGGAACTTTTCTGGTGCTTGTTGATATCACTGGTCTACAAGCAAAATACTTCCAGAACAAAAGTAATGAAATGTTTCTTGGTTTAGGTCACTAATAGAGAAAAAGTAAGTCAGAAATGCTGATTGGCTATAGTTTTCAAGATATGGCTCATTCCAGAATTGGAGGACATTTTATGTCCCACCCATCAAATATTAAATAATCCACATACAAAATACTAAAACATACAGTTTCTGAGTGAATTTACTTGTCCTGAGACCAAATCTAAAAAAACTAAGAGAAAAGAATGCTTGAAAATAGTTTTTAAAATACCAAATAAGTCTGGGGTACCCCCCAAAATGCCATTTTCCTCTTGTCCCACCCCTCTAATGACCAAACTGAATCTCAAAACAGTTAAAATTGAACTGAAATTTCTTGTTTTTTCTATAATTTGTTTCATTGCCATCTCTTGTAACTGTGGGAACATTTGTTTTAATAGACATAATATTTCAAATAATAATTATTATTCATGGAACATGTGTCCCACAACATGCACACAACCCTGTTACCAGAACATTTTTAGTCTGGTAGAAGAAGAAGAAAGCAGTAAACCACATGATCCCCTGGACTTGACATCATCAAACAGTTTTCCAAAAGAATAGGTAGAGCAAAGGTTTATCTTCTCTTCTATTTTTCATATTTTTATAACATCGTTAGCCTTGATTGAATGTCTCACTCTGCCTCATGCAACCCTGTTATGCAAATGATCAGAATAAGACAATTATTATTATTATTATTTTCCTTTACGTATTTGCATAAATAAGTTTTTCCTCTTGATTAGTAATAACAGCTAGCTAAACAGCTAGCTTCTATTCCTGAGATAAAGCTAACATTAGCGCAATTTTGCAACCCTGTTACCTGCAACCCTGTTACTGTGATTAGAGTAAATAAATAAATAAACCAAATAAATCATATAATAAAAATTTTACCATTGACCGTCAGCTGAGCTAATCAAGCATTTAATAGTTTATTACCTATTATTGATGAATATGTAGAAGAAAATCAGAAAAGTGAAGGTTTATTTTTCAAGAATTTTAAAGCCAAAATGTCCTCCAATTCTGGAATGACCCATATAGTATTGGGTCAAAATAGGAAGTTGATGCAAAATAAGGCAAAAACTGTAGTTTATCAGAAGGTACAGTGTGTCTACAAGCAACCAGTTCTATCTGAAAGCCTGTCTGCACATTCCAGTACATTCATTTTAATATGTCTAGAGTTTAAACATCAAATATTTTTGGACTTCACATAAGAGAGATGCCTTGAAATTCAATCAGTCAATCAATCAAACATGATTTATAAAGCGCTTTTCATACAAAAAAAGTAACACAAAGCGCCTTACAGTGATTAAGGATAAGAATATTGACTTTTTATTGATCTCACACAGGAGAAATCGTTTTCTGCATTTAACCATCCCCATGATTTTGTTGTTTAGTCTTTGGTCAGGACCCAAGCTGGAGGATTTGACTTACTTATAGCGCATGTTTTGTGTGAACAACCCAGATACCTTCTGTTACGTTAGTGGTGAAGTGACGTTTGCATCACAAAAGCGCAACATAACTGCAGTGGTTAAAAAGGCAAACCACCATTATTTTGGTTGCAAAGTTGGAGATCAGGATAAAAGTTGGGCTCCACATTATTGTTGTAACCCATGTGATACTTTAGCTTGTTTTTCATAAGATATTCAATCACCTGATTCAATCACCTGATGTCTTAAGATATTTCTTGTTTATTTCTTGATGGATAAAGAAGTGCAAGTTTAATATTTTCAAAATATAAATATTATTTTTATGCAAAAATGCCTTAATCTATTGTATAAACAGATGCAATTTTGATGTAAAACAATATCATTAAATATCATTAATACATTAGCTAACCAGCACAGTGATCAATTGATTTTCAGTTCATCTTATCAATATAAATGAGATTTAGCCACTTTTATCTCAGAAGCGAGTCCAAAAATTTGTAGACCAGTGCCATTGGGAAAGGAAAAGTTAAGTTTTAAGATGCATTGAGGAACTTTTCTGGTGCTTGTCGATATGTTACCTTCACTTTGACTGTGCCACTAGGCCTTTAATTACTACAGTATCAATGTATCGCTTAGTAAATAGGTGGAACAATTACTTTGTACTATGATTTGAGCTGTAGAATGAGTAAATAACTATGACTCATTATAGATAGGAACTAACTACTACAATGTTTAATACTGTCTCTGTCTCTTAATTGTAGCTCATGCTTTAATAATACTGTAAATTTAGAACAGTTTTTGGAGATAATCCTCTTCAGGGTTATTAGAATCTGCGGTGCCACTTGAAGGAAAAAAAGGCAAAAAAACAAAAAACGCACAAAACAAAACAAAAACATGGTGAAAGGTTAAGGTTTAGTCTAATATTTTGTGATTTTTCGCTGTTGATTGTGTTGGCTGCTTACATGGCCAGGTCTTTTGTAAAAGTGATTCTGAATCTCAATGGCATTTCCTGCTTAAATGAAGGCGCTGCTGCTGCTTCTGCTACTACCACTACCACTACTACTACTACTACTACTACTGGTGCTGCTAGTACTACTATTCACAAAATTGTGTCAGTGAATAAACTAGTTTAAATGTTATAGTTTATCATAAATCGACCAATGTGCCACAGTTTTGCATTGAAGATCTTTATTAAACATGTATTTATTATTCTTTATTATTTTTTATTAAACAATACATTCATTGTAACTTGCTTTAATCCACCAAAAATCCAGTTTCAGAGTTGGACTACAGAGATACGTGCATGGGTACTTTTCACAAACTGTTTTTTCGCTCAGCATTTGTGAATCGTTTTCCACACAGAAGCATTTGGCCCAATCTCCAGCTCCACATGGCTACACTACAAACAGTGAGGGAGGAATCCACGCTCTGCCAAAACTCTGTGGAACATTTTCAGCAGAATTGGACAGAAGGGGCAGCGCCTTTCATTTAGACTGAATACAGCGTGCAGATTTAAACAGGTGCTTTTCACAAACCTGCTTCACAGCTGCACGGGCTGTTGGACGTGGATATGCACAGGCTTGGACTGTACCGGTAATGAACATTTGGCACCGCACAGCAAGACAAGTACAACTAAAGCAGCCACAGGAGATCAGATAAGACTTGTTATTTTTAACAGTGAAAGAAAGTGGAAATACTACCATTAAAAATTACAAGTACAGTACTTGAAAGAAAAGGGATAGTGCGTTTTTTTTATGTGAATCTGTATGGGTTTCCTTCTAAAAGTTTTGTGCGGTAATACTGGCTTACCTTTGACAGTCTCCGCTCAGCCCGGTTCGGCTCGCGTTCTGGAGCTCACGTAAGTAGGTCCGGTAAGTTCACCAGGACATGAAATAAAGCTCGTTGTTCTTCCCAAAACAACATTTGTCCGAAAAGTGATATATTTGCGCCAATTGTCCATGTAAAATTCAGCAGTGTATTTCACATTCCATATTTTCTCTCTCGATTCGTATCACTGCGCCCACGTTAGCTCATTAGCCTGTTCACTTTTAGCGGATGTGTACGGCGGATGCGGTCCGCCGCAAGCGGAAGTTTACAAGTGAACAGGCAATAGAGCTAACGTGGGCGCAGTGATACGATTCAAGAGAGAAAATATGGAATGCGAAATACGCTGCTGAATTTTACATGGACAACTGTCTGGGACGCAAATATATCACTTTTCGGACAAATGTTGTTTTGGGAAGAACAACAAGCTTTATTTCATGTCCTGGCGAACTTACTGGACCTACTTACGTGAGCTCCAGAACGCGAGCCGAACTGGGCTGAGCGGAGACTGTTAGAGGTAAGCCAGTGTTACCGCACAAAACTTTTAGAAGGAAACCCATACAGATTCACATAAAAAAAACCCGCCCTATCCCTTTAACACTGACTTATCCCTGACAGTGTCCTGTGAGCCGAGTTCTGCTAGGGTTCAGTACCTCACAAAAGTAGGTCTGGTAAGTTAGCGGGGACATTTAATAAAGCTTGTTTTTCTTCTCAAAACAATATTTGTCCAAAAAGTGATACATTTGCGTCACAAAACAGTTCAGCAGTCTAATTCACTTGGTGCTATTTTCTCTCGAGTCGTATCACTGCACGCCTATTAGTATTATTAGCCTGTTCACTTGTAAGCGGATGTTTACAAGTGAACAGGCTAATAATACTAATAGGCTTTATTAAATGTCCCCCGCTAACTTACCGGACCTACTTACGTGAGCTCCAGAACGCGAGCCGAACTGGGCTGAGCGGAGACTGTTAGAGGTAAGCCAGTGTTACCGCACAAAACTTTTAGAAGGAAACCCATACAGATTCACATAAAAAAAACCCGCCCTATCCCTTTAACACTGACTTATCCCTGACAGTGTCCTGTGAGCCGAGTTCTGCTAGGGTTCAGTACCTCACAAAAGTAGGTCTGGTAAGTTAGCGGGGACATTTAATAAAGCTTGTTTTTCTTCTCAAAACAATATTTGTCCAAAAAGTGATACATTTGCGTCACAAAACAGTTCAGCAGTCTAATTCACTTGGTGCTATTTTCTCTCGAGTCGTATCACTGCACGCCTATTAGTATTATTAGCCTGTTCACTTGTAAGCGGATGTTTACAAGTGAACAGGCTAATAATACTAATAGGCTTTATTAAATGTCCCCCGCTAACTTACCGGACCTACTTTCGTGAGGTACAGGACCGGAGCAGAACTGGGCACATATGGCAGAATTGACAATAAAGCTGAATCTGAACTTTGAACTTGATATTAAACAAACTGACTTGAGCTTTAAGCCATGTTATAAAAACACACATGCAGTTGTGTTTTGTTTCATTCTCACATGTTTGAGTAATCCGTTATTATTAGACTGTCTACATCACCAAAGCTCAAAATACTGTAACGTCAGGTAGTTGTAGTTTAAGTTAACAGCTACGTTTTACCTTTAGTTCAATTGAGATTGCCAATTCCAGGGCTGGAATCATCCAAATGATTCAGTGAAGCACTTCCAGAACAGTAATCCCTCGTTTATCACGGGGGTTAGGTTCCAGAAATAACAATAACAACAATAAGAGAAATCCGCGAAGTAGGACAATTTTATATTTTACAATTATTCTACATGTTTTAAGGCTGTAAATGCCTTACCACACACATTATACACTTTTCTCAGACTGGTATTAACATTTTCTCACATTTGTCTCTAGTTTAAACACTCAAACTTTCATAGATTTTCAACAAAATGTATTAATAGTGAAGCGTGGGGGGAGACACGGCTCCGGGAGCCCCGCCGGACGCGCGGACGCGACGCGCACCAACCCCTTGGAGAAGTGCGCGACACGTGCAGAGCAGCACAAGGCCGCGCGTACACCGGGGCTGCAGAACCGCGGCGCCTGGACCGCGTGCTCTCAGCCCGAGCCACAAACCGAACACGCACAAACGAACACAAGAGCCGCACGGAGTGATTTAATCCTGGTTTAGTCCAGGGCCAGTCCAGGTTTAGACCTGATTTAGTTCTGGTCTAGACCTGGTTTAGTTCTGGTCTAGACCTGGTTTAGACCTGGTCTAGTCCTGGTTTAGTTCTGGTCTAGACCTGGTTTAGTCCACGTTTAGTCCTGGTCTAGTCTCTTAGCCAATCAGGACGCAGAACACAATGTTACACAATTAAAAAAAATTGGAAAAATAAAATAAATAAATAAATAAAAATCCGCGAAACAGCGAGGGCACGAACAGTGAACCGCGATAGAGCGAGGGTTCACTGTATTACCAAATTACAGTACATTACAAGGTGGAAAAGAGGATAAAAATGCAGGGTTTGTGTGTTAGGCATGAGTGAATGAAACAAAATACAACTCCAATTCTGTTTTTGATGAGGAAACATCATTATATTGAATCCTGCTGCTGCCAGTGACTATACTGGACCCGGTGCTGACCCGGTGACTCTACTGTGCAATATAATGTTAATGTACATATTGATTTTCATATTGTTTTTCATATTGTTTGATAGCTCTACTTGTGTATATTGTATATATTGTTGTAAATTGAACTTTTTATCTATTTATCTATTTTATTCTATTCTTATATACTGCGTCTATTATGCATCTGTTGTTGGCTGCTCCAAACAACATCTCACTATACTTTAATAGGCCCTTTAATGAAACTTGTGAAAGGAATCATTTATACAGAAATAGGTACCAAAAGAGTACTGATTAGTTCTAAAAAACAAGTATAAGAGAACAGCGTTGTAAAACAGGATGTAAGTAAACACAACTACATTACTGCCTCAGGACTGGCGGTAGATCTGTCCATTTTTTGGAATAAACCAATGTTTTGATCACAATCTATCCATTTCTCAGTGTTTGGCACAGCCCACTCTCCAGCTTTAATTAAGGTGATTAAAAAAACACACCTCCCTCTCACTCCACCCCTTTGCTGTTCTACTCTTCTGCCCGCCCCCTCTCCTTCTCTCTTCGCTCATCCTCTCCTCTTTCTGCTCTCCCCCTTTCTCGCTACCTCTTTCTCCTCCACCTACCCCTAATTTCTTTTCTCTCTCTCCGTTCTACTGCTCACTCTCACTTTCTCGCTCCCTCTTGCTCCCATTATCTCTCTCACCTCCTGCCTCTTTCGGGTCATTCCGGAATTGGAGGACATTTTACGTCCCACCCATCAAATATTAAATAATCCACATACAAAATACTAAAACATACAGTTACTGAGTGGATTTACTTGTCCTGAGACCAAATCTAAAAAACTAAGAGAAAAGAATGCTTGAAAATAGTTTTTAAAATATCAAATAAGTCTGGAGTACCCCCCAAATGCCATTTTCCTCTAGTCCCACCGCTCTAATGACCAAACTGAATCTCAAATAAAACAGTTAAAATTAAATTTATTTATTTATTTATTATTATTATTATTATTATTATTATTATTATTATTATTATTATTATTATTATTATTATTATTATTATTATTATTATTATTATTATTTGTTTCATTGCCATCTCTTGTAACTGTTTTAATAGACATATTTCAAATAATACAGCACAACATGCACACAACCCTGTTACCATAACATTTTTAACCTGGTAGAAGAAGAAGAAAGCAGAACCACATGATCCCCTGCACTTGACATCACCAAACAGTTTTCCAAAAGAATAGGCAGAGCAAAGTTTTGTCTTCTCTTCTATTTTTCATATTTTTATAACATAGTTAGCCTTGATTGAATGTCTCACTCTACCTCATGCAACCCTGTTATGCAAATGATCAGAATAAGACAATTATTATTTTTTTCCTTTACTTATTTGCATAAATAAGTTTTTCCTCTTGATTAGCAGTAACAGCTAAACAGCTTCTACTCCTGAGATAAAGCTAACATTAGTGCGGATTTGCAACCCTGTTACCTGCAACCCTGTTACTGTGATTAGAGTAAATAAATACAAAATAAATAAATAAATACACAAAAATAATGTAATAAAAATTGTACCATTGATGCGTAAGATGAGCCAATCAAGCATTTGATAGTTTATTACCTATTATTGATGAATATGTAGCAGAAAATCAGAAAAGTGAAGGTTTATTTTTCAAGAATTTTAAAGGCCAAATGTCCTCCAATTCTGGAATGACCCTTTCCTCTTTATTTTTCTTTCTTTATTTCTTTCTCTCTCTCTCCCTCTCTCTTTCTTTCTTTCTTTCTTTCTTTCTCTCTCTCTTTCTCTTTCTGTCTCTCTCTCTCTCTCTCTTTCTTTCTTTCTTTCTTTCTCTCTCTCTTTCTGTCTCTTTCTTTCTCTCTCTCTTTCTCTTTCTGTCTCTTTCTCTCTCTCTTTCTTTCTCTCTCTTTCTCTTTCTCTCTTTCTTTTTCTCTCTCTCTCTTTCTGTCTCTCTTTCTCTCTCTCTCTCTCTCCTTTTCTAATCTCTCTCTAATGCCCTCCCTCTACCCTATTCTCTCTTCTTTCACCCCCTCTACCCTCCCTGTTCACTCTGCTCTCTTTTTCTTCCTTTCTACCTCTTTGTACCCCCCTCTCTCTCTCTCTCTCTCTCTCTCTCCTCCTGTCATCGCTCTTCTTTCTCCACTCACTCTCACCCTCCCTGCCTCCCTCTTCTCTCTCTCTTTACCTCCCTCCTCTTCCCCTCTTTCTACTGTTTCCCCTTTAATGTACTCCTCTTGTCTCTTCCCCTTTACCCCTCTCCCTCTCCTCTACTCCTGTTTCCAGTTTTTTGGCTCAAAATCCTGGTTTTCGCTCAGAAGCAGTCCACTCACACAAAGCCATTATAACTCTAACGTCCGGTGACGCCGCGCATGCAGCTACAGCATAAAATCTAGGCTCTCGTCCAAAAGTTTATAATTAGGTTGTTAACTTCATTTAATCTCAGCATTTCAGTGACCAAAAAGATAAAAAATGAGTGCCTCGAGTAAACAGAACAAAAACTCAAATAAACGTAAAACTATGAAATCCGACCTGGAGGAAAAAAGACTGCCGAGCCCAGCTAGCAACGTAGCCACAGCCGCAGGTACGCAGAGAGGCGGCGAGATAGCTGAGCTCATGGCCAAGTTGAAAAAACGCCTGAAAAAAAAAATCAAGAAGGCCACAGAGACACTAAAAAAGTCACTGGACCGATTAGAATTATTAGTAGAGGAGTTAAAAACGAAAACTCAAGGGCACAAAAAAAGACTGAAAGCCATTATATTGTTGTTCTTACTAAAAAATGTCACTTTCTTATTTGTATTATTTGAGCAGCACAACAAATAAGAACCTTTAACACCGATCTGAACGACGTCTGAAAGTGTGCTCACATTACAAATTCGTTGTCCTCGTTTACGGTTAAAGGTCGTCTATTATGCAAAATTGATTCTTGTGACCTTTGAGCCGTGTTATGATGTGGTCTGCCTGTATCTCCAAAGCTCAAACTGCTCTGTTCCACGCTGTGATGTCATGTGGTGATACAGGAAATTGTCCGTGATTTTAATTTACACCTTCACTTGAATCATTTGGACGATTTCTGCCCTTGAATTGACTATCTCTATTGAACTAAACGTAAAAGCTAGATATTAATTTAAAAACTTCATGATATCACAATGTGGAACAGAGCATTTTGAGCTTTGGAAATAAAGACAGACAAATAATAAAGGATAACACAAACACGTGTGAATGAAACAAAACAACTCCAGGTTTGTTTTTGAGGCGGTAACAACATTATAACCTGGTGAAAAGCTCAGAAGAGTCATTTTTGTGTAATATTGGACCTTTAATCACAAAAATAGACAGCTTTCTAATCCAGGACTAATCCAGGACTAAAGCAGGACTAATCCAGGACTAAACAAGAACTAAACCAGGATTTAACAAGGACTAAACCAGGACTAAAGCAAGACTAATCCAGGACTAAATCAGGACTAATCCAGGATTTAACAAGGACTAAACCAGGACTAAAGAAGGACTAATCCAGGTTTTAAGGACTAAACCAGGACTAAACCAGGACTAAAGCAGGACTAAAGCAGGACTGAAGCAGGAATAAACCAGGACTAATCCAGGAGTAAACAAGAACTAAACTAGGACTTAACAAAGACTAAACCAGGACTTAACAAGGACTAAACCAGGACTAAATTTGGACTAATCCAGGATTTAACAAGGACTAAACCAGGACTAATGCAGGAATAAATCAGGACTAATCCAGGATTTAACAAGGACTAAACCAGGACTAAAGCAGAACTAATCCAGGATTTAAGGACTAAACCAGAACTAAACTAGGACTAAACAAGGACTAAAGGAGAACTAACCCAGGACTAAAGCTAGGTCGAGCTCCGCAACTGCAATGGCTCAGTCCTGGTCTCAGGTTTAGTGTAAATTCTGCTCCACATCCCTGGGAAAAGCAGTTACATCTGTATGGAAACAAGACCACACCTTCCACCAGAAAAGTTCCACAGTGCACCTTTAAATTCTACCTCTTCTGCCCTTGCCTCGACCCGCTCAAATGCTGGTTTTGTTTGGACATTACGGAGCTGAGCATTGTCCTCTTTTATCTGCTCCTCTCATCTGTCCTCCTATTCCACGCTCTGAAATCACAGCTCCGTCGCACACAAGCATTATTCTGTCAAAAAGTAAATTGGGATTTCATGAAACTAAACCGTAATAGGTCTGCTCGGGGCCCATTTCTCTGACAAAGCGCTTTTGCAGTGGCCTCCTCCCGGTTTTAAAAGGGGAAGAAGTGGCTCTGCTCCGACCTCCATTGGGTTTCATCATGTCTCTGTACGCAACAACTGCCCCTCTGCATTACTACTATTTCTCCTGCTCACAGTAAGGACAAATGTTTTTCAATGTAATTTAGGCTACGTTTATAAGATGACATCTGAACAGAACATGCAAAAGTGGCGTTGCTTCTTCAATTTTATTCCGCATTTAGACAAGTGTTTATGCATGCCAGGTGGCTAGGTGGTGCTGTGATACATTATCACTATGTCCGCACGCATGTGTAGAATCTTCCTTCTCATCTGCGTCACGAAAAGCAAAACAAAACATGGCTATGGGCAGCAAAAAAATAAAATTGTGTGGTCAGACGAAGAAGATGAAGTTCAACTATTGCTTCAGACCACGTTAGACGACAAAGCAACGAAGGCACAACAAGGTGTACACTGATATATGGACCGATGTGACGTAAACGCGTACGTGACGTCAGCAGATTTGACCAGAGTTTTGCATCTTGGGCAGTGTAGACGAAAACGCTATGGCGGAGGGTATTCAAGTTTTCCACTTTGGAGGGCGGTTTCAGTTTTTTTGCATTTTTAAGCCCCCAAAACGCCGTCACCGTCTAAACGAAAGGCACGTCCGATAAAATATTTTGTCATTTTTATCCGTAAGTGTTCTCGTGTAAACAGGCCCTTACGATGCAACAAAAGGATCGGGAGTCAAGTAAATAGTGAATACACAAAAATTCACCCAAGTCGTTTCAGAAAATTTGAACTTTGCTTGAACATCTTTCAAAAAGATCCTGTAAGTTTCAAAACATTCTTGAAAATGAATGAACAAAGTTTGCTTCCTGTTTTTTAAAATACCTGTATTTTAAAAACACCAAAAAAGAAACTGGAAAATGTCAAGCGATTTGCGGCGGCTCAAGGTTTTTCCTCACTTTTCAAATGTATTCCGAGTCTCCTAATTATGAGTTTAGTATGAGGCGGCACGGTGGCTGAGTGGCTAGCGCTCATGCTTCACAGCAAGAAGGCTCCGGGTTCGATCCCCGGGTCGCCTGGGCCTTTCTGTGTGTGTTCTGTGTGGAGTTTGCATGCATGGTCTGGGTCCTGACCAAAGTGAAGCAAGAATATCATGAAGCTGGTCCCCGGGCGCAGTAATGTGCTGCCCACTGCCCCTAATAACAGGATGGGTTAAATGCAGAGAAGAATTTCTCCTGTGTGAGATCATTAAAGTCACTTCTTCTTCTTTATAAGCGTGTTTCGCAAGTTCCAAGGGCGTGAACAATTCACTGAGTGCTAATAACAACTAACACCTTGTTACTTGTTCACACTAATTAACGCATAATTAAATGTATGTAGAACAAGGTGTCATTTTATAATATCAGGGACGTATGAAAACAAATGTGGTTCAGTGAGCGAAGCACTAAATCTGAGGTGAGAGAAATTTCATAAACTGATTTCCCTCTGTATAAAAAAAAAGTACAGACCGATATTATTAAGTATTTGCAAGGCATGTATTGGGGCAAACAAATTGTACTTATTTATATAAAACATCAGGTACAGTCCCATGACAAAGATGGTCTTTGTCCCTGTATACTCACCTTCATTTCATATAAATTTTCCCATACTCAACTAAACTACTAAATACAACTATCCCGGGTTTGTTTTATTTAGTTTTGTTTAGTTCTGTTAAGTTAAACACCACACACTTAAGTTACTTTAAATGATTTTATTTGGTTAAATTTATTAAATTTGGTCAAACGTCTCTGCTCACCTGTTTAGATATTTTGATGTGTTAGGGCAGTGGTTCCCAACCTTCTTTGACCCCATTTTGACATCACACATTTCTGGCGACCCCACAGAGATTTTCTTTTTTTCTTTTTATCATGTTTCACTCTCAGCCTCAGACGCAATATTCTGTCAAATGGTTCGACATGTCTGAGGCCTCGGAGAAACAGTGGACAAATTTAACAATTGCAAACCAACACACAACTCGTGGATCGCATTTTTCCACTTGTAGATGCCATCGAAAATGAAACAAATGCCAAAACTCGCCAGAAGTCACCAAAATCACCACTAACGTCACACAATACTACTCACTACCTGACATTTTTAAGAAATATTGGTGCATCTTTTATACTGTTGCAGTTTAGCGCTTGTCAAACCAAGGAAGCGCGCTGAACACTCTGAAGCACTCTGAACCAATCGCAAAGCGGAACATTCGCTGAGCCAATGAAACACTTCGATACACTGAAGCGATTGACATGCAGAGTGAAGCAGCTCTGTCGCATTTGCCCATCTCTCGTTATTGTGACTGCACTGCTCCGTATATTTCAGGCGACTCCATTTGAATTCTAGGCGACCCCACGTGGGGTTGCGACCTGAAGGTTGAAAAACGCTGTATTAGTGTTTATAGATTATGTTAAGCACTTTCATTTAAAGGGGGACTTGGGCCCTTTAAGTAAATCGACAGGGTAACTTAGATAAAAGTAAAGTTTCCTCATATCCAACCTGATTGAGATCGTGGACTCACCTGGAGGGAGGAGCTTCCTGTGGGGTAACTATAAAAGCAGGTAGCTCAGCCTTTCAGGGAGTCTCATCAGTGTCGCCAGGTACACGTGTTTTTTTTTTTTTTGTTTAGTTTTGTTAAGTTCTGTTGCTTATATCTGATTTTTGTAACTATCTAAGTATTTTTTTGGTTGCCATGAATATCACGGTGAAAGTATTGAATAAATCTATGGGACAAAAGAAATATTTTCATTCTGTCTCCTACTTAAGACCACATTGGCCTGTTTCCCCACAGTCCCGTTTAAATCCAAAATATATAACATAGGCATTTGCAGTGATATTCAACAACATTTTACATCAAGATGTAAATCATTTATGAGCAGCACACACATTTATAGCTCTCTAAAATTCCACTCTTCCTCCTGTTAAAACTCCCCTGGCTCCCTCCTCTCTCTCTCTGACTGTTTCTCTCTGTCTGTCTCTCTCTCTCTCCCATCTCCCTATCTCCCTTTCTTCACTCTCTCTGTCTCTCTTTCCATCCTCCCTCTCTGTCTTGCTCTCTCTCCCTTCTTCCTCTCTCGGTCTCTCTCTCTCTCCCCCCTCCTCCGTCTCTCTCTTTCTTCCCTCTCTCTGTCTCTCTTTCCCTCCTTCTTTTCTGTCTCTCTCTCTCCCTCCTTCCTCTCTATCTCTCTTTCTTCCCTCTCTCTCTCTCTTTCCCTCCTCCCTCTCTCTCTCTCTCTCTCTCCCCCCTCCCTCTCTCTCTCTCTCTCTCTCCCCCCTCTCAATCTCATTCTCCCTTTCTCTCCCTCCTCCCTCTCTCTATCTATTTTCCTCCTCCCTCTCTCTGTCTCGCTCTCTCTCCCCCTTCCCCTCTCAGTCTCTCTCTCTCCCATCTCCCTCTCCCTATCTCTCTTTCTTCACTCTCTGTCTCTCTTTCCCTCATTCTTCTCTGTCTCTCTCTCCCTCCTTTCGCTCTCTATCTCTCTTTCTTCCCTCTCTCTCTCTTTCCCTCCTCCCTCTCTCTGTCTCGCTCTCTCTCCTCCTTCCTCTCTCAGTCTCTCTCTCCCCCTCCTCCATCTCTCTCTCTTTCTTCCCTCTCTGTCTCTCTTTCCCTCCCTCCCTGCCTCTGTCTGTCTCACTCTCTCTCTCCCTCCTTCCTCTCAGTCTCTCTCTCTCTCCTCCCTCTCTGTCTCATTCTCTCTCTCTGCCTCTCTTTCCCTCTTCCCTCTCTTGGTCTCACTTTCTCTCCCAGTCTCTCTCTCTCTCCCTCCGTCTCTCTTTCTCCCTCTCTCTGTCTCTCTCCCTCCTTCCTCTCTGTCTCATTCTCTCTCTCCCCCCCCCCCTCTCTCTCTGCCTCACTCTCTCTCCCTCCCTCCCCCTCTCTCTCTCTGCCTTACTCTCTCTCTCCCTCCTCCCTCTCTTAGTCTCTCCCTCTCTCTCTCTCTGTCTCTCTCTCCCTCCTTCCTTTCTGTCTCTCTTTCCCTCCTCCCTCTCTCTCTCTCTCTGTCTTGCTCTCTCTCCCTCCTTCCTCTCTGATTCTTTCTCTATCCCTCCTCCGTCTCTCTGTGTCCCTTTCTCTCATTACAAATAAGACTTCATGTTAAAATCTCTTTACCGTTCAGTTTGGAAAGACAGACAAAATTTTAAAAAAAAGAAAAAAAGAAGAAAAAAAAAGACACACCAGCTGCTGCTCCAATCTCTGGGTTTCACCAACGCAACATCCGGCAACCCATGTCTCCGAACCAAACAGCCCAGCCGTCAGTCATCGTTCGACATGCTGACAGCTCCCCACCCCGTCCTGGAACACCGCTCGTATGCTAATGTTTGAGCTGCCGATGTTTGGATTTCTGGGGAAGCTCGAAGCAAGACTTTTATGAGTTTTTTTTTATGTAAAGAACATAGTCAGGTGGAGGAGGGAGCGTTTCTAGCTGTTGTTGACATGTTGACAGTTTGGAAATGGTTGTAAACAAACTAGTGTGTTTTAAAAGTGTTGTGTTGCCTACATCATATAAAATTAGGAGACCATATTGCCTATGTAAATGTTTTTTCAACCTCTTAATGTCACTGTAGCATCCAGTTGAATTTAGAAGGCCAGAACTGATGGTTAAAGGGCTTTTAATTTTCCATACCTTGTCATATAACCAACATAAGTGCTAGACAAGAACAAAATAACAGAAATTACCATATGAATACCGTATTTCTAGCTCATTACATTGATTAACTGTTGTTCATATTTTAACATTCATTTAGCACAAATTACAAGTAGCTCAAAAATTCACAAATAAAACAAACCTTGTTCCTCTGTCGACTGTTGTTATCTTTGGGTTTTTGTGTAACATTTCACCGTGTTTTTTTGTTTTTGTTTTTGTTTTCCACATTAACTGTTGCTGTCTTTACTTTGCATCCTTTTTGTATATCAAGCTCACTTCGTCACTTCCGCTCAAACAGGAAGTCACCAAAATAAAAGCGTAACCTTACCATGAAATGCCATGGGCTGTATGATAAAGTATATAAGAGCTACCTTGACCTTTACAGTCATGGTAATTTTTATTTTGTTTTGTTTAAAATGATTCCACAGCATACCACTTACTAAAAATGTTCCCAAGTGAGAGTGACTAACTGAAAAACTGTCGGCTAATGCGAGCTACCTTCTGATTGTAATGTTATCTGAGAAGACAGCACAAATCAGCTCACCTGTTGTAGTTACAGCTAAACAAAGTCTTTGTGGCCAGATTGCATTAAAGCAAAGTTCAGATTAAAGTCTAACTTGAGTAACATGGCTTCAAACAGAGCAGTGCCTATGGTTAGCATCATGACGCCATCAAATACGCGGGCTTGCGTTCACGTTCTAGAATTTGATGCTGATAATCTCATGCAGAGGATGGGTGAGGGCCTCTGCAGCTATGGTAGAGTTACAGTTTTTCAAGGGAATATCCAAAATAAAAATCCATAAATGATGAGTCTTATTATTATTATTATTATTATATCTTATTATTATTTGTTAAGGACTGGCTCCAAAAACTTGACACATTAATCCCAAATCCTTTCATGTGACAACAGTTACGCCTTTGGGATTGAATAATGACATGACTTTCTGAAGCTATTGTAAAAAAAAAAAAAAAAAAAGATTTCACTTTTGTTTGTTTATATTGTCAGAGGAGCTGTTTGTGCCAGTTTTTGTTTTATATGGATAGGCTCATAGGCTCAGTAATTACAAACATTTTAAAATGTGCAATCTGACAACACATTTCATCTGGTGGCATTGAGCAATAGCTGGAAACGTATCGATGGATGCACCAAAAATGCTGGGTAAACAATAGTGACAGAGAGACTGTTTTTACTTCGATTATTGAACAGTGAAGGGGTTGATCCTCCACGACCCACCACTCATGGGGGGGATCCATGGGGGCTGGTGCATTGTGATCGGGGTGGCGGATCTGTCTGGACCGTGCGGAGAAAGTGGAAGAAAATGGATGGATGGATGGATGGATGAAGGTGTTGATCTGTGGTCAAGAAAGGCTACAGAGACGAATATACCACAATTGAGGTTCCAATTATGTCTGGGATATTGATGGCTCTGACAAGATTAAGCCATTTGGAATTTCAATCAGTGGATGTATAGACAGTTTCTCCAGGAAGATGATATGGCTGGAACAACGACCCAAAGGTTAGCGCTGGCTACTTCATAGATGCTGTGATCACTGCAAGTGGCTATCCAGCAAGAGTCAGGCTTGAGTTAGGGACAGAGAATGGTCATGTTGCAGAATTTCAACGCTTTTTGCATTATTCTGAAAACCAAGCAGAAACAGACCAAGTATCTTTAGGTTCAAGCACTGGAAACCAGCAGATTGGACAACGGTGGCTCATCCTGCGAAGTGAATGTGTTCAATACTGGATAGAACTCAAAGATGATGGACATTTTTAGACAACTTTTTAGCTAAGTCCTTAATCCAATTCTGCTTTCTGAAAACAATACAGGTAAGCCTAAATAAATTATTATACAAAAAATGTCTACGTAATGTAAACATAAACAACATAAGTAGCTATTATTATACAACAGTGCCATCTAGTGGTTGAAGGGAAGAGCAATGTGCTTAAAGGGATAGTGCGTTTTTTTAAATGTTAATCTGTATGGGTTTCCTTCTAAAAGTTACGTGTGTTGACACCGGCTTACCTCTGACAGTCTCAGCTGATCCTGGTTCGGCTCGCTTTCTGGAGCTCAGGTAATTAGGTCCGGTAACTTTTCTGGAATATTAAATAAAGCTTGTTTTTCTTCTCAAAACAAAACATTTGTCCGAAAGGTGATATATTTGCGTCCCAAACAGTTGTCAACGAAACATCCAGCAGCGAACTTAGCGATCGCGTACTGTGTCTACTGACTTGTGTCACTGCGCCCACGTTAGCTGTATCAGCCTGTTTACTTGTAAACTTCCCTTTGTGGCGGACCGCATCTGCTGTACACTAAAGGTTAAAAGGTTAAAAGGCTAATACGCTGAACGCGTTCACTGAACGATAGTTCATGAACGCGTTCATATTTTGAGTGAACGTGAACTGAACGCTCTGTATTACTGCCTGATGAACGAACTGTGAACGAGTTCATTCTGGTGTCTGAGAACGACACGCGCTCTCTTTAACTTTGTTCAATAGGGTCTCAGATTTCTGATCCATCTGAAATTTCCGATCCATTCCGACTGGCACCTCTCTCCCTCTCTCCCTCTCACGCAGCGCGCGCGGAACGCTCCGCCTGGTTTGCCTCAAACCTTTCGCTGCTACTGCAGGAGTGCTTACAAACTGTTTCCTGCTATCTGGACTCTGTTCCCCTCATGCTCTCCCTACCTTCTCCTCCGTGCTGCTCTCTGGTTCAGGGGCCAAACTGCGGCACTTCCTGGTCTTGCAAGAAACAGCGCATAGTGGTGCGCTAAAGGGGGCCACATTAAAGGGGGAATCACTAATGTTAATTTGTGGGTTTATTTTGTTTTCTTAAGTCTCTTAGTTGATTAAGTCATATCATATGGGGGTTATTTAAGTATTTTCTTTATTATGTTGAATTGCAGGTGTTTTGTCATTATGAGGACCGTTATTTATAGTTGGATAAGGATGTGAAATTGGATATGAAGATGGAGATAACACATGAATAACACATGGTTTGATTGTTAAAACTGATATAATAATTGCTGTCTATGGTTCTATATGGGCTTTGGCAATGATAATGAAAAATAATAGCTCGCAGCAATGTATTGGAAAAAAGAACTATGAACTAGTTCATTTTTTGGAACTATGAACAAACTACTAACTATAAACAATTTATGAACTATGAACAAACTAGTTCATTTTGAAATGTGTGAACTGAACTTTGAACTAGTTCATGTAGAAAATGAACTTTCCCAACACTGCTTGTAGCCATGGATGAAGTCTCACTCTGCCTTGAAGAATGCAGCTTCAGAGATTTCCCACGTGATGAAGATGTGTGGACTGGATGTATGAGCACAATTTGCACTTTTCAAATGATACGTATCAAACAGTTGACCTCTATATCCGTTTGAGAGAGCTAATCAATAATGAATTACAACAATGATCATTGATCGTATGTCTGGTGGATCAGACATGCATAGACCAACAATAAAGACAATAACTGAACAAAATATGTTTGTTGATTAATTGTTCGCAATCACACGATAACTACACAATTTGTATCTATTTCTGTGGTAAGTTTATTTGTTGTTAAAGATCCCATAGAATGGTACCTTGAGCAACTTTGAATGGTCCTTAATTGGTCTCCCTAATACTGTAGGCAGCGATCCTTGTATCATTATTTGCCGATCGGAGACGCGGATAGAGCTGAGAAAGAGTAATTTTTACTGTGTATTGGCGAAAGGAGCAAGTTGTTGCTTGAAGGCGAGGGGAATCCGGAGAAAGCAGAGGACTGTTGCCAATCAGCGCCTATGGAGCGATCTGATCCCTCTTGGGACCCAGGATCACGGATCAGAGGATCGCAGAGACAAGGCGGATCAAGCAGCGAGGTCGGAGCAGATGATCTGCATGTGCCCTTGTTTTTGGCACGGGGGGAGAGATTTGAAGCTTTCCATTGAAAAATAAACACATTTCCACAAAAGAAATAAAATTAAACCTGACTTGGAGCAGTAGATCCTGGTCTCCAAAGAGGCATGAGATGAGAAGAATTAAGTTTACATGATGTTGCTGTGTGGTAATTGTAATGAATGAAGCTATATGTGTATGTGCGTGCGTGCGTGTGTATGCGCGCACGTGCATGCTCGTTTTCTCCACTTTGTGGTAAAAAAACAGTGATTTACAGAAACGCTGATGTTCTACAGACAATTACGGGGGTGAGAACTGCAGGTTAGAAACATATTTTTTTCTAGGTGAAAGAAGCGAGTCAACACTTTATTTTGATGTGTGCCATGTTTATATAGTCAAAGAACTCAGTATTCTGTGGGTCTTGGAAAATCAGTAAAAATACACTAAAACATCCGGCACTCTGGGGGATAGAATTCTGAAAACAGGCCGGCACTCAATGAGTTAATTGTTCGCAATCACACGATAACTACACAATTTGTATCTATTTCTGTGGCAAGTTTATTTGTTGTTAAAATTCTGATTACATTTCCAAAATATAAATCCTATTATGGCAAGTTTGTGCAAGTAGTGAACAGCATAATAATAATTTAAATGAATAATAATGGACCAGAATGAACACTCAAAACACCCAAGTAGTTTTATTTACTTTATCAAACTTTTTCATATTTTCAGGAAATGAATAATGCAACTTGTATAAACAATAGCATCTCCTAGCACCAGGAAATTAAAACTATATTAATAGACCAGCTATTAATATAGTTTTAACAATACAATAGAGATGCAGGTGAATTGTATCTTTTGAGTAATCAATTTATTATACAATTATACAATTTATTATAGCTAAAATGGTATTAATGAGTGTTGTGTAAAAATGTGGCAAACAACAGCAGCCAAAACATGAAATATTCAAAGTGAAAACAGCAACAATGCTATTTTAATACCAATATGATAAGAGAATTCACTTTTTTTTTCATTTGGCCTAAAATCACACAATATCGATAACCCAGATGTTGTTCTCCAATACTTAATTTCTTGTCGAAAATCCGGGTAACTTTCATAGGTAACTGTCAGTTCTAAGTAATAATAGGCCTTTTCTGAAACCCATTCAGCTCTGTGAATGACATTCTAATGTTTTTTTTTCCTGTAAATACATCTGATCCTGTACAAAACCTTAGGAAACTGGAAAGATCGAAAGTTTGTAGTGACATACATACATACATACCGTTTTTCACTGGCATTTGGGTTATTTGGATAAGTGAGCGACTTCATTATCTTGCGTGATGTTGGCTGTAGTTCCTCATAAGGAGCTGCAATCGCCTTCTGCTCTGACTTCATCCCCACAAGCATATTACTCCACTGCTCAATGATAAAGTCTGGCTCCTGAATAAATTTCTGGCGAGCAAGCTTGTTTGGTGTTGGATGTCTGCGGCAGTTATGCAAATCAAGAACTTCTACTAATAAGTCATCTTCGTCAATACTTTCAAAATCTGAACAGCAAGTCTGAAATATAACTTGGTCGGAGTGTGACACGAACTTGAAGAAACCAGTAGATCGACCTCTACGTCACCAAGAACAGCTTGCTCAAGAATGACAAGAGCAAGTTTTACTGGAAGATGGTTTGTTCGTTTCCAGCCAAAAGCAATGATTCGACCAACACTTTCCCATTCCTCTTTCCCATAGTTTTGTTGTAAGTATGGTACTTTAAAGTCATTCCCCATGGTTCACTCATAAAAATCATTCCAAAACTCTGATAGCACCATCATAATTCTTGGCCTTTTCCACTGTCCCATCAGGAAGAATGACTTTGAAGTGGATATCCTTGTACACAATCTCTTGTTCAAAATCTCTTGTTCAGAAAACAGTTGAATAAGCTCTTTAAGAATTTGGCCTCGATCAAAAAAGTAGACAACTATTCCTCAGTTAGTGGCAATGTATCCTCAAGATGACTGGAGGATTCCCTTTCTAGCAGGTCTGCAGTGAGCAAAGTCACAATCCAACCATCCTCCAAGCCATTCACATTAAGTGCTGTTTCTTGTTCTATTAAAGGTCCCATGGCATGAAATTTTCACTTTCTGAGGTTTTTGAACGTTAATGTGAGCTCCCCTACCCTGTTTAGGCCCCCCCCCCCCCCCATGGTTAAAAGTTGTGAAATGTCTAAACTGAGCATTTGCGATCCTTTTCTGCGGAGCTCAAATGGGCGATTTTGAACAAGGCACCTGATTGACGTCAGATTGAAAAAAGAAATGCAAATGCAGTTCCACCCCCGTCTGTCTGAACTCAGCGTCTCTGTAAATCATGCCCAGCGAGTTTGGACTGCAAATGCGCTAGGCAATGCGAAATGCGTTTTTTTATTTGCCTGGAGGCACGTCCGAGTGTTTTTAGGCTCGGAAGTCCTTTATCTGAGCCTCTGGACCTTTGAACAGCAGTGGTTTAATTTTATTTTCTGTGGAAATGTGTTTATTTTTCCGTGCAAAAACACGGAAATGGATCAGCTGAGCGCTCAGAGCCAGAGCGGAGAGTTTGGCCGCGCCCCCATGCTCTACTATTGGCCAGCTCTTTTCCTCCTCATTTGCATTCAAGCAACAACACCCATTATGGAGTGTTCAGAGTGAGAAAAATTACTCTTTCTCATCTTATCTCTGTTTCTCATGCACTGAGTGTTGATTTTGAAGAAGGATTCATTTACAGTATTAGGGAACCATTAAGGAGCCATATAAAAGCATCAAGAAGTACCATGTCATGGGATCTTTAAATACACTTGCATCACCATCAGAAGACTCAGTGCTACCAAAAAGATCCAATATAAATGACAATGACATGCTTAGCTGCAAAACTGTTGAATGGGAGCTGCCTGAAGGTTGAGATGATACATCAATGTGGTCAAATAAATGTACAGATTCAACACTGCTCTCCTCAAGATTCCTTCCTGTGTCTTTTTGTATCTTAATGTTTTTCAAATAAAAATGCAGAATTGGCAACCTCGTTCTTTCATACAGTTCCTCCACAGTAAAATCTTCAACTAAGGGATTTTGCTGAAAGTCAGTTAAATCCACTTATGAACATTTGCCTACTGCATTTTCCCTTCCAGGAAAAAAAATTGCAGTGCTCTTTCTGTGAGATCTTTCTTTGTACTCTTCTTTGGCACAATTTCCTTTTATGTTCCACTAACCTTTTTAGTATGCATATGCACATACAAATTGTCTAGTTCCCTGAAATGTAACCACCCTCATTCTCATTTTTCCTGCTTTTCTCTACATTAACATGCTCTTTGACTGTAGCATTATCTTTTTGGTTTCTGGCAAGCTTTACTTTAAGTCTTTCAAAAATTTTGGCTTCTGTTTGTTTGGTTCTTCTTGCCGTCTACAGTGTCCAAACACAGCTACTCGATCTCCATACGACGGTAGGTACCCCTTCAGTTCTTATCAGCTAAATTACACTGGGATCCAGAAACAGAAATAAAGCATTTCTTGCCAAAGTGTGACATGGTTGATATGTATGAAGTCATAATAGTAAAATGATGTGCCTACCTTGTTCTGTTCCATTTGCTGGGAAGCTTCCTCATCCACATGTCTTGATCTCAAATACTCACAAAGTTCATCCATATTGATTTGTACTAATTGCAATGAGGAAAATGACATATGGTCAACTGCACAGTAAATTATCTCGCTATATTAATGTGCCCAACGTAAAAATAGTCCCCACTGCTTGCAATAAATACAAAATAAATTAAATACTATATTTAATTAACTTTACTGGACAACTTGGTATACTTTGGGCTAACATTCTTGGCATGCCAAATACGTTGAAGAAAAAATAATGACTATTTTAGATTATCCTATGCAACCATCCGAATGGTTTTAATGCTAATGGATAATGTTATATGGGCAAGATATGTACAAAAATATGTACAAAATAAAGATAACCTACTGCTACTGAGTACATGTGACTTGCTTGACATCTAGAGCAGTGTTTCCCAACCAGGGGTACAAGTACCCCTAGGGGTACACGAGCACACTGCAGGGGGTACTCGGCAGTGTCGCTGCCAGGCGCAGGGGGAGATTTTTTGGAATTTTTAAATTCTAATTTGAGTAAATTTGAGTTAAAGAAAAGAGAGAAAATGCCTGAAAATTAAATTTTCTAATTAAGGAGATGAAATAAAATGATTTTCATTTAATAATCCGTTGTGTCACGTTCTACTTTTGGAGAATTATCAACACGTATGAGTGAGGGGGTACTCGAGGTATGACAAAAAGGCTCAGGGGGTACACAAGACAAAAAAGGTTGGGAAACACTGATCTAGAGCATCATATCGGTAGAAAATACTTTATCCAACAGATGTGCCATGATGCTAATCAAATATGTGCTTCTGTCGTCTAGAAACCTGATACCTGTATAATGGTTCCCCCCAGATCTACATGTTCTCAGCGTGACACCAACTGGATGAACAACAGAAATACCAGCAATTACACAAATCATACTTGACAATCACCGATGATCAGAAACTTGTCTTGTCTATTGTAAAATGAATAAAGTAAGTAACATTAGCTAGATCCATGCTAAATAAGTGTGTGAATACTTACACTTCCATTAAGCTAATAGGAATAACTAGCTAACTGCCCCCAAAGCTAGATGCTAAGCTCCATTTAGCCTGCCTGTTAAACTGTCAGTTTTCCTGATTATTAACTCATTCACTGCCGGCCTGTTTTCAGAATTCTAACCCCAGAGTGCCACAGGTTTCAGTAGAATTTCACTGATTTTCCAAGACCCACAGAATACTGAGTTCTTTGACTATATAAACATGGGACACATCAAAATAAAGTGTCGACTCTCTTCTTTCACCTGGAAAAAAAATTATGTTTCTAACCTTTTCGGTTCTCAAATAACTGATAGTAGAACATAGGGAAGTTTCAGCAAAAACACTGGTTTTTGAGCAAGAAATGGAGAAAACGAGCGTTAAGTTCAGAGAAGGATTTCGAGCAGATCAGTGACTTTGACATCAATATTTATCGATTTAGTGACACCTCAAACATCTAAAATAACAGAGAAAGAGATTTTTGATGACAAAGTACATTTTTTATTTACAAATATAAGAATATAAGGCTCTGTGAATCCTTCAACTCAATTGTGCCAAGAGATGTTTACGGGATATAATATATTTTCATATAAAATAGAACTTTGTCACTTCACAACAATATTGAGGCTCAGAGTACACACTCATATACACACACACACGCACGCACCTACATACACACACACACACACACACACACACACACACACATATATGTATATGTACATACACACAAGCCCATGCATAAACCTTTACACACACACAGCTACACACGCACGCACACACACACACACATATAAACTCAATTCTTCTCATCTCGTGCCTCTTTGGAGAGCAGAATCCAAGTCAGTAAACTTCTTTGGCACTGTCTTAGTTCTCAGAGCAGGGAGTCCCCCTGCTCCGCGCAGCGCGATCAGGACACGCCCCCTGCCTCAGCCAGAGCAGATCTCTGCCCCGACATCGCTGCGTGTCTCTGTGATCCTCTGATCCGGGATCTTGGGTCCCAAAAGCGATCAAACCGCTCCGTAGGCGCTGATCAACAGTTATCTGCTTTTCCGGGTTCACTCGCCTCACCATCTTACTCCATTCGCCTCCACTCGCACTCCACAGTACACACACACTACACTCCTCTCCTCTCCCGCCTCTCCGATCGGCAGATAATGATACAAGATCGCCACCTACAGGTTGGGAAGGGTGAATTACACCTTCAAAGCTGCTCCAGGTCGTATCCTAGCAACCCCCGCTGAAAAACGTCCTTGACGAGTTTATTCGTCACGGCACTCAACGTTCGGATTCAACATGACGAGAAAACTCGTCACCGGCAGTCAATGAGTTAAATGATGCATATCAAGACATATTATGCAATATAGGTTAGTGATTACAAATGTTACAAACCAGCTTAGACATGGTATAGACGGACACGGCACGGAGATTGTAGATTTCACATAAACGGCTCCAGCAGCAGCTCCTCTGCCTGCACGGCATGTTCAGGTTGGGTTCTAAGACTTTAAAACTTGTAATTATTAGTTTAGAATTTGTATTTATTAGTTTAAAACTCATAATTATGACTTTTAAACTCATAATTATGACTGTCAGGCTTTTATTTATTTTTATATTTTTTTTTTACTGGCGGAAATGGGCTTCCATACGTAGAACATCTTAGTTTATATATATAAAAAAAAGTTGTTCCAATTCTGTTCATCATTTCTTTCTAAAATATTAAAGAAAGAAATGGTGCCAATATTTTCATTACCCCTGTTTACTGTTCATTTTATTTGGAGATAAGGTTCATTCGGAAGTTTCTCAGGATACTCCAACTGATAAACTATTCTCTTAAAAGCATGTGTGAAGTCAATGATTTTTAAAGCATACTTGAAATACCTCAAGTCTCATTAGTGTTCCCCGGCAGCCTGGTTGAAAATCAATGGACCAGGTCAATAAAGTCAATAAAGTAGCTGTTTCTTCTGGACTTGAGTTAGTACAAAAGCAGAATTCTACTCCACAAAAGGTTAGAATTCACTTTATTGTCCATACGGGGAAAATTAACCACCCGACTGAAGCTGTCAGGAGCAGTGAATGATTGTAGGCAGGAGGACTGGGGGTGTTCTACGTGAGTGTGTGTTGGCACCATGTTCACAGATTTTAGAATTGTCTGAAAACTCATACCAAATGGATTTCAAGATCATATTTTCAGGAGCCTGTGATGAATACAGGCGTTCATGGTCCTGTTTTGGCGTTTGATTTTCAACAAAATGGTGAGAGTGACTAACTGAAATTCTGTTCTATCTATCTTGTGACTTGACTTGCTTAATCAGCTCTCCTGTTGTAGTTCCAAGTAAGTCATCTTTTTCTGGTCAGATTGTGTTAAAATGAGGTGCAGATTAAATTATAGCAGGCCGTAAATAGAGCAGTGCCTAGGGAATGTTGTTGACATCAGCTGCAGAGTATTAATAGTGCATGTTTTGTTGATGAGATGTCGAACTACGGACCAAGCAAATATTTAACAATCCTTGCAAAACAGTTACGAGTTATGTGGGAGTTCCAATATGAGCCGGAGGATAGAGCAGAATACAATGACAGAATTTACCTTTTAACTGTCAAAATGCAGATTCAGATCCTGGTTCATGGTTAATATCTCTCTAAATAATGGGCCTATCCACATGAAACACAAACTGGCACAAAGTTCAGAGTGTTCTCTGACAGCATAAAGTCACTTGAAAGGACTTTAAAGGGTCTATATTATCTTATCTTATATTACCTGGAATGTTTTGTTTCATTCACACATGTTTAATACACAAACCCTGCACATTTAGGCTGAGTTCTTCCCCCAAACAGAAAACACCACCTTGTGATGTCACATGGTAATACAGTACAGGGGGTCCTCGGGTTACGACGGTCTCGGGTTACGACGTTTCGTGGTTACGAACGCGCCCCCATTAAAAAAAATATGTATATATTACGCGTCATTCCGTCTTACGCGGTTTAGCGTGGTAAGAGATGTAAACAAACGCGAACGGCGCGCGGCGCACGGCGGAAGAATACGCTCTGTTGTGGTTGTAGGGAGGAGAAGACGGCCTCGTGTGCGTGCCCAATGTGGGCGGAAGTACCTGATGTGAGCTCTGATCTGCTCCTATGAAAGCGGCAGTGATAACCAAGCAGCGTAGTGGTCTAATTATTGAGATGGAAAGGTTATTGGTGCTTTGGTTGGAAGATCAAAGGCAAAATCCGGCTTACGACGAAATTCGGGTTACGACGCGTCTTAAGAACGGATCAACGTCGTAACCCGAGGACCCCCTGTATTGTGTTTTTAAACTGGAAGCTGGTAAAGGGGCGTTCCAGTATTCTGCTCCCACAACTTGGAACAATCTACAAAAAGACCGGAAACGAAAGGAACTGGTCTCTATAGGACAGTTTAAAATCTTGCTCAAAGGTTTGGAATTGAAATCTATGGTTTGTAAATGTTTTAATTCTAAAACATTTTATTGCTTTTAATTGCTTGAAAATTGCGTTTGAAATGGTTTTGTAATTGTATTGATCGTTGCCGCTGTCTTGGCCAGGACTCCCTTGAAAAAGAGATTATTAATCTCAATGGGACTTTCCTGGTTAAATAAAGGTTAAATTTAAAATAAATAAATAAATAAAAACTCCATACACCTTCACTAGAATAATTTAGATAATTTCAGCCCTGGAGTTGCCAATCTCTCCTAAACAAAAGGTAAAAGGTAGCTGTTAAATGAAGTGGAGTGTGCGTGAGTATTGTGGTGGTCGGAGGAGCTGATGGCACAGATTCCGTCAGTCTGCCCCAGGGCATCTGTGGCTACAGTAGTAGCTTGCCACCACTGAGTGTGGAGTGAATGAACAATGAACTGTAAAGCGCTTTGGGTGTCCTGAAAGGTGCTATATAAATGCAATGATTAATTAATGAATTAATGAATTATGACATCTCAAGGTGAAACGGAGCATTTTGAGCTTTGGAGATGAAGACAGACTAATAATAATTAATCAATCAGAAATAGATTTTTTTAGGTACTTCAGTATTTTTAGTTGAGCAGATTTTTTCATGTGACATTTTTACTTCTGTATGTTTATTTTAAATTCAGTAGTTCTTCCACTACTGTTCCCCACAGAGTTGTGTATAGACCCCTGCTTGTCATATTCAGGAATGTTGAAAAAGAATCCTTTTGTTTATTATTCCTGCCATCACATCAGACTGGATAAAGGAAATTCAATCATAAAACTGTCTCATTGTTTACGTCCTTGCATCCCCTGCCTCCCGGCGCTCTGTAGCATGCTAACTCCGCTATCATCTTTTAACATGTAGCGTGTTTCTGGTCTGAGGCGCCTCGGAGCAAATCTTTTAATGTGTTGCTGTTAAAACATTCATATCTTCCTTCAGAAGTCCTCCTCCTCTGTTGACGACCACAAAACCACAAAACAGTACGTGTGAAAGCTGATGAAATCTGAAGCATCGTGTTGCTTGGGCTGGTAATGTCGACAAAAGCGAAAATATGACGGCTGCAGGGCATGTCCAGATACACACCGCAACTAGACAACAGACTTACACACCATGGCCTAACAATGATTCAGCGAGCACCCAAGGGACACAACTTTTGACAACTTCACTTTTTTCCCCTTCTTTTGACAAGTGAAGAAAGCCAAGCAGGCGAACAGTCTAGACCGAGGTAGTAACAAGTCAGACATGGCCATTGTGTATGTAGGGTGGGTTCTGCTGCATTCACTGGTAAATAAAACAAAAATGGAAACTGACTTTGCCCGCAGAATATTTGGCAGGTTCAATTTCATGGTTTTCTGGAAATGTTAAGTCAGGAGGGGGAGAGAGGTGCCAGTGAAAGTTCAATTTAAAGAGGCACTATGGACCTTTTCCGATGTGTATATGTTTCATTCACATAGTACATACAGCTCTGGAAATAATAAGAGACCACTGCAAAATTATCAGTTTTTCTGATTTTACTACTTATAGGTCTGTGTTTGGGCAAAATGAACATTTTTGTTTGAGTCTATAAACTACTGACAACATTTCCCCCAAATTCCAAATAAAAATATTATCATTTAGAGCAGGGGTGGGCAATTATTTTTCCCCAGGGGCCACATGAGAAGCAGAAAATATTGTGGAAGGCCGGGCCAAAAGTTTGAAGTCTACTCTGGTGATTAATTTTATTTCTACGTTGAAATCAGTAAATGGCATTGTTTACAGAAGCTGGTAAGTTCTGTGTTATTATTAAGTAATGAGAGAGTGAGGTTTTACAAAAACTGAATTTATTCAGTAAAATAATTCAAAACAATGGTAAATGTGAACTCTTTTTCAGTCACATTAACCCCACAATGCTTTCTGTGTTTAACTTTCTATTAAGACACCACAATGTTTTTGTACGCCAAATAATATAATACGAGATATGTCACAAATTTTTTTTTGTCCAATTGCCAAACTGTGTAGAAAAAAAAGTCAAAGTTAGCATGTTTAGTATTTTTTTCTTGATCAGTGAGAGAAATCTAACCTCTGTTGAGCTTTAACAAGTGCATCAAAGTCAGGTTGCATGTTTGAGGAGGAGCTGTAAAGCACGTCCGACAGATGATTATCAGTACAAATGCATTATGTACAAATTTGAAAGTAGGTTTTATTTTCTTAATTCCAAGCAACCTTGCTGGGGTCTGGTTTAGAGCATTTATTTGCAGAAAATGACAAATGGTCAAAAAAGATACATGTTTTCAGACCTCAAACAATGCAAAGTAACAAGATCAAATTAATTTTAAAACAACATAATATAGTGTTTACACTTAAGAAGAGTTCAGAAATCAATATTTGGTGCAATAACCCTTATTTTTAATCACAGCTCTTATGCTTCTTGGCATGCTCCCCACAAGTCTTTCACATTGTTTTTGGGTGACTTTATTCCACTCCTGGTGCAAGAACTGAAGTAGCTCAGCTTTGTGTTTGTGTTGGGATTCAACAGAGGCTGGAATGGAATGGCTGTAATACATGTAGAGATGCTGATTTCAGAAAAAAAAAAAAGCAGTGGTCTCTTAGTTTTTTTTTCTTCCCCAGAGCTGTATATAAAAACATCTGAGAATTTGACTTCATATTACGGCAGTAGCTCAGTTGGCGGCAGTAGCTCAGTTGGTAGAGCGTTTGTCCACTGATCCAAAGGTTGGCGGTTCAAATCCCGCTCTTGACATAAGCAACATCAGTGGTTGAGCGGTCAGATCCACTGACCCACAGGTTGGCAGGTGTGATTCCAGCTCCCACAGATGAATGCTGCCGTTGTGTCCTTGGGCAAGACACTTAACCCACCTCGCCCCCAGTGTCTGCGTACACTGGTGTGTGAATGTGTGTGTGAATGGGTGACTGGTTCCTTGTTGTAAAGCGCTTTGGGTGCCTTGAAGGTGGAAAAGCGCGATATAAAGATGTGACCATTTACCATTAGACATCACGGCCTAGGTTGGACCCATATTGGATTTGTCTTTACCCATAAAAGGGGAGGAAAAGGCATGCTCAGGTGTTGCAGTGTGGAGGAAAACAGTCTTTGACCGTGTTCTATGGATTGCTGAGATCTGTGTATATTTTGGAATGCTAAGAAATGCTAATAAATATTGAGGAACACAGTATTTTCTTTCCTTTTTGTTGAAGACACTCGCTGTAGCCAGAGCAGGCCTTGCACAGGGCAAGTTTTGGCCGCTACAGTCCATGTTTGCAAAATCCAGTTTAACCTGCCAGGGGTGATCTCAAGAACAAGATGAATTGCAATCAAAGTGAAATCGCAAATTGTTGCAGATCACAAATTAAAAAGCTAACAACAATTTATATCATATACTGTATGTCCAATAGCACAATGACCCATCTCCACGTGGCCTTTTCATGTTTAATACCTGCTAACCCTGAATTAGAAATCCACAAACATTTTCCAAATCTGAAATACATGCAATTCTTATTTTACTTCAGAAAATCATATTACAATTTCATAAAACACACTTTCCCCCAATATGTGTCTGAATAATCTTTTTTTTTAAGCACTTTTGAGCCCATTTGAGACAAAGTTGACCCACAGAAAACCTGGGCTCTCACAACATTCATGTGTAAAATTCTGCTTTCATGGTGACATTTGGCACAGTATTTGGAGTTTTTTTTTAAAATTTTTCTGATCCACTTCACATTGGGTTGCTTGTCAATTGCAGCAGCATCGACCGATAGTTCGTGGCACTGCTTTTTATTGTACCATAAAAAACTATTTGATTTTTTAAAACTGTTTTGTGTTCGCTGGCCTTCAGATTCACCTGTGCATCCAGTGGAAAAGCCGCCTTGGCTCTGGGCACAATTTTTTTTACGATGAAAGTGAATTTGTGCCAACAGGAAGGAGAGCGTCCCTTAACAGATGCTACACTGACTTTGGCTCCAACACAACACTGGAGCTTTATGCCCAGATGCCTTTTACTTAAAACACAAGCAAAGCCAAAGGAGATAATTAAATTCCATGCTTAGCAAAACCAAACTGGTCCGCCCCCTGCCTAACGTAACATATATGTGACCGACTGTGGCCAAACAGGACACAAGTGATCCCGGAGGCGTTTTGAGTTATTCACAGATTCTGAAAGTATAGATTCTAAGCTTTCCAGTGATGCCTTACACATGAAAATCAGACAATATTTGAAGAAGTTGCCGCTATTTGAAAGCATGCACATCAGATTTTGCTAAGGGGTGAAAACAGCTCCTAAACTTTTCTCATTTTAGCCCTGCTTGCCTCGTTTGCATGACATTAAGCTAAGCCCGCCCCCATCAGTGACTCACTGTGGTGTTGTGTTAAAGATCTCATGACATGATACTTCTTGATGCTTTTATATGCCGCCTTAGTGGTTCCCTAATACTGTACAGGGAGTCCTCGGGTTACGACGTAGATCCGTTCTTAAGACGCGTCGTAACCCGAATTTCGTCGTAAACCGGATTTTGCCTTTGATCTTCCAACCAAAGCACCAATAACCTTTCCATCTCAATAATTAGACCACTACGCTGCTTGGTTATCACTGCCGCTTTCATAGGAGCAGATCAGAGCCCACATCAGGTACTTCCGCCCACATTGGACACGCACACGAGGCTGTCTTCTTCTCCCTACACCCACAACAGAGCGTATTCTTGCGCCGTGCGCCGCGCGCCGTTCGTGTTTGTTTACATCTCTTACCACGCTAAACCGCGTAAGACGGAATGACGCGTAATATATACATTTTTTTTTTAATGGGGGCGCGTTCGTAACCACGAAACGTCGTAACCCGAGACCGTCGTAACCCGAGGACCCCCTGTATATGAATCCTTCTCCAAAATCAAGCCTCAGTGCATGAGATAGCTCCATGAAGACAGTCAAAGTCATAAATATGTCTCTGAAACGCTTTATTCTGGGCGTTGTTGCTTGAATGCAAATGAGAAGGACAGAGACAGGCCAGTGCAGCGGGTGGGTTGTGGCCAAATACGCCGCTGTTTCCTGGATTAGCACTGTCCCTACTTCCGTATTTTAAGCGCTTAGGAAGATATGAGACGCGTTCCATTAAGGATTGCAAATGCTCAGTTTACACATTTTGCAACTTTTAGCCATTGGGGGGCTAAACAGGGTAGGGGAGCTCACATTAATGTTCCAAAACCTCAGAAAGTGAAAATTTCATGCCATGGGATCTTTAATGTCCATGTAGGTCAGAATTATTCAATCATTTAATAATACACAGGATTATGTTAAGTCAAAGTTTACTACAAAATTTAATAGACTACCAAGATTGACCACTGTAAGGCGCTTTGTGCTACAATTTTGTATGAAAAGCGCCTTATAAATGTTTGATTGATTGATTGATTGATTGAAGATTCATGATTGGTCCGCAGCAGCAGCAGGATGGTAATTTAGACACACCTTGATTCTTTCCGAAAAACAAGCCAATTTCACAGACAAAATGTATGCTTTTTAAGCAGCCAATGCTGTTATCTGAAACATGGAGTGGGTTCTTCATGATCTCAACTAGCACATTCTGCAAAAAAAATGAAAATCACAAATTTTGGAAAAAAAACAAAAAACTTCTAATACAAATATCTCTGTTTCACTAATCGCGACATGTGAACTATTTGGCTGTACTCAGTCACATATTTTAAAACTTTGATGAAGTAATCAACAAAATGTTCAACTTCAGAATATTTGCTATTCTTAAAGGTCCCATGGCATGAAATTTTCACTTTCTGAGGTTTTTGAACGTTAATGTGAGCTCCCCTACCCTGTTTAGCCCCCCCCCCATGACTAAAAGTTGCGAAATGTCTAAACTGAGCATTTGCGATCCTTTTCTGCGTTACACAAACCCAGTGTTGAAACGGGCGAGTTCAGACAAGGCATCTTTTTGACGTCAGATCGGCAAATGCAGCTCCAGCCCCTCCCTCTGTCTCCGCTCAGCGTCCCTGTATATCCCGCCCATAGAGTTTGGACTGTGAATGCGCTACGCAATGCGAAATGCGTTTTTTTATTTGCCTGGAGGCACCTGCGAGTGTTTCTAGGCTCGCAGGTCCCTTACCCGACCCTCTGGACCTCTGAAATACCAGTGGTTTAATTTTATTTTCTGTGTAAATATGCTTTTTTTCATTGCAAAGTCTCCCATCTGTCTCTCACGGAAGAGTAGACACAGCGGAGCCAAGCTGCGCTAAGCTGCGGGGGAAACCCGCCACCCCCCCCGCTCCTCAGCCAATCTCTCTGTCCTTCTCATTTGCAGTGAAGAAGCAACACCCACAATAAAGAATTTTAGACACATATCTAGCCTCATGAAGACTGTCAGAGTCATATCTCATGCAGTGAGTGTTGATTTTGAAGAAGGATTCATTTACAGTATTAGGGAACCATTAAGGAGCCATATAAAAGCATCAAGAAGTACCATGTCATGGGACCTTTAAAGGTCCTTTATTACGCAAATGTACTGTTATGAACTTTACGCTGTGTTAGAATGTTGTTACCTCCTCAAAAACATACCTGAAGTTGTGTTTTGTTCCATTCACATGTGCTTGAGTGACTCTAAATTATTAGTATATTATTAGTATTAATCTACATCCCCAAAGCTCAAAATGCTCTGTTCCACCTTGTGATGTAGTGGCAGTTTTCAAGTTAACATCTATGTTTTACCTTTTGTTTAGTAAGGATTGGGAATTCCACATCTGAAAGTATCCAGATTATTCTGATGAGGATGTGTGGAGTTTAAAAACACAGTGCAGCACTTCCTGTATTACCGCATGACATCACAAGGTGGAACAGTGTGTTTTCTGTTTGAGAGAAGAACTCAGCCTAAATATGCAGGTTTTGTGAATGAAACAAAACACAACTCCAGGTCCGTTTGTGATGAGGAAACAACATTAAAACATAGATCAGAAAGTACAGCGTAATGGGCTTTTTAAAGCAAGCCTCACTTTCTTTATAAAACTTGAATTTAAATAAAAGTCAAGAGACCCCAAAAGACTGCAAATAGTTTGGAGAAGATAACCAGCACTTTTAGAAGCTTACTGTGTAACTTTTGTGGTGGGAGATTGTACTGCTTTGCCTGGGATATAGCCTGCTAGCTACAGACAAA
The DNA here is from genome assembly GCA_036785185.1 of Paratrypauchen microcephalus. Lineage (NCBI taxonomy): Eukaryota > Metazoa > Chordata > Actinopteri > Gobiiformes > Gobiidae > Paratrypauchen > Paratrypauchen microcephalus. Next base: position 1,948,247 of record JAVJIX010000160.1, read on the forward strand.
ACATCTGTTCAGAAGAGACAGTTCAGAAGATGGCTCGCAGCTAGCAGCCGAAACATGTCGACAAGGCAATTACATCTCCTAGCTCGTTGTGTTTAAAAAGTAACCCAAAGCTGTTGGAGAAAAGATACATAGTGTAGCTTTAACCCTAACCCTGTTCCTAAACCTCTGGAGAACATTATCTAACATTAAACACATGTTCAGTGTGTCTGACCTCAGAGATGAGTTCTGATCCCGAGTTCCTGACGTCCGGGGAATTCTCTGATCGCCTGAAAAATAGAAAACAGCAAAGAGTTAAGATTATCACGGCTCCTCCTAAATACACTTTATTCAACACATTTCACTGTTTGTCCAATTAGAGCTGCTCACACTGCGTCCCATTTCTCTGTCTTACCCCTTCGTCTTACCCCTACTCCTTGGTTTTACGTGTTCATGTGAGGGCAAGGGGTGTCCCGATTCTAATTTTGATCAAGGGCTAGGGCCACGACCGAGGGCTACATACCCCTTTAAACGAAGTAAGCTCTTGACCAGACTTGAAACGAAGGGGTACGCCTACAAGCTCAGGCAGGTTTTGGGATCAGGATGGCAGCGTCACATCAACCAGCCAAGGAGTCTCATAAATGTATTTTCAGGAGTTGTAATTATCGATTAACAGTTTAGCATGGTTTACAATTATGACGCTTATGTTCTACGTTACTTTTAGTGAACTGTTGTTGCGGTTTTAATTGTAGTGATGTCTGTTTAGCCGACGTTATCGTTTTCATCGAATTTTCATGCATAAAGAAGCTAGTTTTTTTTGTCGAGCTGAGGTACCCGATAATCCTTGACATTAAGTTTGTTCGCGTCAATTGTTGTCGCCTCTGTAGAAGTAGCAGCCAGGTAGAGGCGAGGGATGATGACGCAAACGGTAATCGAGTGGTGTCCCATTTCTTAAGGGAACATTCGCACCCCGAGCCCTCTCAGCTTGTTATCGAGGGGCAAGACAAAGACATAGATAAAGGGGTAGGGGAAGGGGTAAGACAGTAATGCGAGGAGTAATGTGACGCAGCCCAAAAGTCTGAGGAAACCTTTCTATAGTGTGGAGCTGGTTTCAGTCCCATTTGGACACGAAGTATGAAAACTATGGAAAATACTAAAATAAGATTGATACTTTGCAGTGACATCACATTAGAGGTGTTCTACATGCATCTCTATGGTGAAATGTTCAGTAGTTACCATGGTGACACATTGCTCGCTTAGCAAACGCAACCAAAACGTTTTAACATTAACAAAATGGATTTAAACAATTCGTTTTCAGGAGCCTGTGATCAATAGGAGCGTTCATGGTTCTGTTTAGGTGTTTGATTTTCAACAAAATAAGTAAATAAATAAAAACAACAGAAAAGACTAACTGAAAACTGTTTGAAAACTGAAAACTGTTTAATAGCACAAATCAGCTCATCTGTTGTAAAGTCAGTTAAGTGCTCCACTGTGTTTTTAAACTCAGTGGAGGTAAAAGGTGGTTGTTGACTTGAAAACGACTGCTTCATCACCAGGTGGAACAGAGCATTTGGAGATTTGGAGATGTAGCCAGACTATAATAAACGGTTACTCCAACATGTCTGAATGCAACAAAACACAACTCCAGGTATGTTTTTGATGAAGTAACAACATTATAGCATAACTTAAAGCCCACAACAGTCGGTTTTGAGTAATATAGAACCTTTAATCTGTTTCCATAAGGTCTGACTGTCCAAGTTGTTCAACGCTCATTTTCTGGTCTCAGCGCTTAACTAGGACATGAAACAATCCGAAGTATCTAAAGTATAAACCTCCTGTTTAAAGGGTTTCTTGTATAGGAGTAAGCAAATTAGTTTTAGAGCAGTTATATGTGCCCCACAGTCTCCTCTTCAGGAACAGAGCTATAGCTAGCCATGTGTTAAATTACATTGTGTCCAGCCTCTGCAATTAGCATCACCTTCAGCGCACTTTAATTCAATCGGGGGCCTACCTGTAGTGTGTAACTGCCTCGTCCCATCTGAAGAGGCACAAACACAAAGCCATTATTACCCCACGAAGAATTAATGAGCGGTCAGGGCCAGTTAACAAGGGGCGGCTCTCGTCTGCTTAGAATCAATTAAAAACTATATGCTAATACCCTCTGTGCGCTAATAACATGTCAGCAGAGCAGCTACAGCGCGTTGCATATTGTTTAGGTTTAGGACACGCACGGCATGAATCTTAAGTTAGAACCAGAGAATAAAACATAGCAAGAATGTACTTTATTATACAATTTACTGAATAGTTTTAAAATAAAAATAATTTTGTTCAGGGTTTGCTTGGTGTCACACTGTTGTAGAATACACTGAATTAGCCCAAAAATTGTAAGAAGAAGTTTTAATGTGAATTGACCAAGTACAGAACGCAGCACCCAGAGGCACGAACCCTCAAGATATTGTAATGGTGTTGTCCATTCAGTCTACTACAGTCTAGTCCAGTTTAATCCAGTCTGGCTATGCTTCTTTTGTGGGGAGTATTACACCTCTATTGACGTAAGCCAAGATAATAAAAGATGAGCTGGCACATCACAGAAATGCAAAGTGTAGGAACAAAAAGTGTGGAACAAAATCTTGAGGACCCTCTCAATCCCTAAATACAACAATAAGGTACAACACGTTAGATATTTCCGATTATTTCCATTTCTTAGGCTACGTTTATATGATGACGGTCTGAACAGAAGACACCAAAGTGGCGTCAAGTCTTCACTTTTTATTCCGTGTTTATACAAGTGTTTTCGGGAGGAAATCTGCGTGCATACAGTCACGCAAAAGTGTGTGGAATTCGATTGGGTATTCATGCCAGGCAGCTAGGTGGTGCTGTAATACATTATCACTATGTCCACGTGCATGCGTAGAATCTTCCTTCTTCTCATCTGCGCTGCGAAAAGCAAAACAAAACATGGCTACCGATAGCAAAAAAAATGAAATAAATGTCTGGTCAGATGAAGAAGTTCAACTATTGCTTCAGACCACGTTAGACTACAAAGCAACAAAGGCGCAACAAGGTGTGAACTGGGAGTCCTGCCAAACAAAGTGCACTGATACTGTATATGGACCGATGTGACGTAAACGCGTACGCGACGTCAGCAAATTTGACCAGAGTTTTGCGTCTTGGGCAGTGTAGATGAAAACGCTATGGCAGAGCGTATTCAAGTTTTCCACTTTGGAGGGCGGTTTCATTTTTTGTGTGTTTTTAAGCCTTCACCGTCTAAACGAAAGGCACTTCTGATAAAATATTTTTTGTTTTTATCCGTAAGCGTTCTCTATACTGTCACTTTGTTGCCTGGTTTACACCTGACCATATCACAAGTGAGATATGGTCTGGAAGCCACCTTTGAAATATCTCGTACCGGAGGTGTGGTTTACGATCGCCAAAGGTCGTTTATTGGGCCTTACGAATGTCTGTCATTTGGCGTATACGTAGCCCATAGCCATCATGTCAGTTGTCAGTTCAAACTACAAGCTTCCGTTTGTCACGTAGTATGCGTCAACGTCTTGCCACCCCTCCCCGCTCTCTGATTGAAAGAAAGAAAGAAAGCTATGCCTTTATTAGTCTCACAGTGGGGAAATTCCAGTTCTGCATTTAACCCATCCTGTTATTAGGAGCAGTGGGCAGCACATTACTGCGCCTGGGGACCATCTCCATGATCTTCTTGCTTCGCCTTGTCAGGACCTAAGCTGGAGGATTTTGCCTATGGTGCATGTTTTGGGTTGGTGGGGGAAACCAGAGTGCCCAGAGGAAACCCACCCAGACACGGGGAGAACATGCAAACACACAGAAAGGCCCAGACCATGATCAAACTCAGACCATGCATGCAAACTCCATACAGAACACACACAGAAAGGCCTGGGCAACCCGGGGATCAAACCCGGAACCTTCTTACTGTGAAGCATGAGTGCTACCCACTCAGCCACCGTGCCGCCACCGTGCCGCTCCCAGTTTAGTCCCAGAATCGGGAGAGCTCGCTTGCCATAGTTTCCAGGCTGTCTTTCAGATCGGAAGGAACGAAAGCAGCCTGGGATTTCCCAGGTTAGTCACTTTGTCCTCTGTTCCCAAATTCTTAAATCAGGTTTGATGAATCCATATCATCAGTATGCTCCCTGATGTGTGGTGCACTTCAGGCTTAAACATCTCCTTGAACATAAAGACAGAGTTCGTTGGTCCAACCTCATCCATATTCACGGGTGTGTAGTGTCACAGACTGGAGTCTCTCAGGAGGGAGCAAAGCCTGGCCTGTCTCTAAAGCACGGGAATTTCAACCGTTTTCACGCGTAGCCGTAAAAGTGCTGACAGACCCACATTTTTACAGCCCATATGCTCCAGCGAGCCGCTAATTCCTCTAACACTCTCCATTCTCCTCAAAGGGAGTCATTATGGGCTTAAAGAAGAGGTGCGTCAGGAGCAGAAAGACACAAGGACAGACCGGAGTGAGCGGAGAGAAAGAGGGAGAGACAGGAACGAGTGGAGAGAGAGAGGGCGAGACAGGAACGAGTGGAGAGAGAGAGGGAGAGACAGGAACGAGTGGAGAGAGAGAGGGAGAGACAGGAGTGAGGGGAGAGAGGGAAGGAGAGACAGGAGGGAGGGGAGAGAGAGAGAGGGAGAGACAGGAGTGAGTGGAGAGAGAGAGGGAGCGACAGGAGTGAGTGGAGAGGGAGAGGGAGAGACAGGAGTGAGTGGAGAGAGAGAGGGAGAGACAGGAGGGAGTGGAGAGAGAGGGAGAGACAGGAGTGAGTGGAGAGAGAGGGAGAGACAAGAACGAGTGGAGAGGGAGAGACAGGAGTGAGTGGAGAGAGAGAGGGAGGGAGAGACAGGAACGAGTTGAGAGAGAGGGAGAGACAGGAACGAGTGGAAAGAGAGAGGGAGAGACAGGAACGAGTGGAGAGAGAGAGGGAGAGACAGGAGCAAGGGGAGAGAGAGAGAGGGAGAGACAGGAGTGAGTGGAGAGAGAGAGGGAGAGACAGGAGGGAGTGGAGAGAGAGAGGGACAGACAGGAGGGAGTGGAGAGAGAGAGGGAGAGACAGGAACGAGTGGAAAGAGAGAGGGACAGACAGGAGGGAGTGGAGAGAGAGAGGAACAGACAGGAGGGAGTGGAGAGAGAGGGAGAGACAAGAAGGAGTGGAGAGAGAGAGAGATAGGAATGAGTGGAGAGAGAGGGAGAGACATGAACGAGTGGAGAGAGAGAGGGAGAGACAGGAGGGAGTGGAGAGAGAGAGACAGGAACGAGTAGAGAGAGAGGGACTGAGAGGAGTGAACAGAGAGAGACACACACACAGGAGCGAGCAGAAAGACAGAGAGTAAGACAGGAGCAAGCAGAGAGAGAGTGACAGGACCAAGCCAAGAGAGAGAAAGACAGGAAGGACTGAGTGGAGAGAAAGAGAAAGCAAAGAGAGAGGAACAGACGGGAGCAACCATAGAGAGGAGGGCAGACAGGAGTGAGCAGAGAGAGAGAGGCAGACATGAGCAGAGAGAGAGACAGATAGGAGCAGAGAGAGAGAGACAGATAGGAGCAGAGAGAGAAACAGACATGAGCAGAGAGAGAGAGAGAGAGACAGACAGACAGGAGCAGAGAGAGAGAAACAGACATGAGCAGAGAGAAAGAGAGAGAGAGAGACAGACAGGAGCAGAGAGAGATAAACAGACATGAGCAGAGAGAGAGAGAGACATGAGCAGAAAGAGAGAGAGAGAGATGAGCAGAGAGAGAGAGACATGAGCAGAAAGAGAGAGACATGAGCAGAAAGAGAGAGACATGAGCAGAGAGAGAGAGAGACATGAGCAGAGAGAGAGAGTGACATGAGCAGAGAGAGAGAGAGAGACATGAGCAGAGAGAGAGAGACATGAGCAGAGAGAGACATGAGCAGAGAGAGAGAGAGAGAGAGACATGAGCAGAGAGAGAGAGACATGAGCAGAGAGAGAGAGAGAGACATGAGCAGAGAGAGGGAGACATGAGCAGAGAGAGAGAGAGAGAGACATGAGCAGAGAGAGAGACATGGGCAGAGAGAGAGAGAGAGAGAGACATGAGCAGCGAGAGAGAGACATGAGCAGAGAGAGACATGAGCAGAGAGAGAGAGAGAGAGAGAGACATGAGCAGAGAGAGAGATGAGCAGAGAGAGAGAGAGACATGAGCAGAGAGAGAGAGAGAGAGAGACATGAGCAGAGAGAGACATGAGCAGAGAGAGAGAGACATGAGCAGAGAGAGAGAGACATGAGCAGAGAGAGAGAGAGAGAGAGACATGAGCAGAGAGAGAGAGACATGAGCAGAGAGAGAGAGAGAGAGAGAGAGAGAGAGGGAGAGAGACAGGAGCAGAGAGGAAGAGTGACACCAACTCCAGCAGAGGATCATGGGAAGTGTACCCTCTTACTGCTTCAGCTGCAAAAATACAGATTAGGGATATTAATAGAAACATATGGAGAGGCTGTGAAAAACTATTTATGACACATTAAAAGACTCCTTAGACACATCAGATTGTGTTCTGTTCTATAATGTCCCTGTCACTGGTGCGCTTACAGTATCTCTTATCTGACCTGGGTATTTCTCTGTTTAAAAAAACCCCAAAACAAAACAAAAAAACAGTAGTGATGGTTCAGGTTAAAGCTTACAGTATTAATCTCCCTTGGAAGAAAATATTTCCTGTGTATTTCACAGGGGAAACCGCTGCAGGCGAAACCTGTCAGGAGCAGATCTTTGTTTGATTTACCTTAGCTGGAGGATTTTATTTATTCTGCACGTTTTGGGTGGATGGGGAAAAATGGAGAACCCAAAGGAAACTGACAGACACAGGGAGAACATGCAAACCCCTCCACAAAATGGAACTGGAGTAGAATCTGAGACCTTCTTACTGTGAAGCTTGAGTGCAAACCACTCTGATGTTGTGTAGTCAGTGTTATGCTACGTTCACATAGGCCTACAACAAATCAAATTAGCAAACGCCATGTGACGGACGCTTGAAAATTCCCTGTCATTCGTGGATCAAGGGCGGTTTTGACTGCAAGTGAATCTGCAGTACAAGTTTTGGAGCAGAGATGTCTTCCAAGCTGCACTGACGCTTTAATTTTATTCTCAAATCAGTAGACCTAAAAAATATAAATATTTTATAGTTGTGTGTAAAATCCCTCAGTTGTCCAGGTAGAATTCACGGCAAAAGGAGAAATTCAATTTGTCAACTGGACAAAAGTTTATTTGGTCAAATATGTTTCACACCTCATCCAAGCTGCTTCTTCAGTTCTGGTCAGACGCTGGGGGACACTGCCTGAAATTACTACTTTGAAACTGAAAACACCTACTTGCAAGTAGGTGTGGTAGTTTCAAAGTAATTTCAAATAAACTTTTACCAAATAAACTTTTGTCCAGTTGACACATTGAATTTCTCCTTTTGCCAAAAATATTTTATGTATATTTTTTATATATGTAAAAATAAAAATAAATTAGGCTGTAAGGCTATTGCCTGTGGCTTGAATGAACTATAGACATGAAAACCACTGTAAATCTAAAGTGGAGTTAAAAACTACACTGGGAAAAATGGCATTGTTTCCGGGGGTGTTTGTAGTCGTATATCCCAGGATATTCACAATATCTGTAGATATTCGGATTGACACGCTCCGGATACGTTGGTGTCAGTTCTCGTATACGGAGCATTTCCGAACTCCGGAATGGCACTGTGTCGACACGCTACATATCCGGTTCTCCGGATACTTACTGGATATCGTCCGTGTTTCACGTATTCACTGTTCGTATATCTCCGGATACGTCACGTTCTGGTACTGTGCTCACCTCCGGATATGTCAGGATACTCAAGCTAGCATTCACTAGGGAGCTTTATTTTTCAAGCATTTATAGGCTACTGTATCGTGAAACCCAGAGCCTTATGACCATGCAACATTTTCATACATTTATATACCAATGTTTTACAGTGTACTACTGACTAGGCGGCTGGTAACTCGGTTAATATTTTAATTATATGCCTTAGTTATTTTAAAATAGCACAGACATTGACCAAAATGACAAACAGATTAGCATTACTAAAACTCACAATTACTTTGAAAAAGCTAAGTCTACACAGCTGACAAACTTTAGAGGTCATGGAAAAATGTAACCAATTTAAAGTATTTTTTTTTAACTCAAAATACATTAACAAGTACTGTTTTACTTTTACTCAAGTATATTTTTAGATGGGTACTTTTAATTCAGTAGGCTTTAAGCAAGTAAAGATACTTAAATCACATTTTTTCAGCATTTTTCCACCTCTGCCAATGTCACTAATACAATTTATACAACAGACAAGAACGTTTGATAAAGTTGTGTTTGATAAAGTTGTCTTTATTAATTAACCCATTTAGACCTAAAACACCTGGGGAAAAAGGCCTGAAAATCTTAAGGGTGAGATCCTGAGGTTTTTCCTGGAAATTCAACAATGTCAACGACTATTAAATAAGTGATTTCTCAGCCTCTGAAGCAAAGAGACAAAATTCCAAAAGTATTTGAAAGCTTACACTTGTGGGTTTCATGAGAACTGTGTCTTATTATTCTACACCTTAAGAAAAAAATATAAAATAATCCAGAAACACAATAATATGGAAAAAATAAAAGAAAACAGTCACAACATGTACAGTGCACAATATTTTCAAGTTTTAAGAAATAAAGAACAGCTCTTATTCAGGTCAAACTGTAAAAAATAAAGTGTCCCAAGGCCATAAGGCAGTAAGATGAAGTGCACTACATACTGCACAGGTTACATCCCTTACATATACCAGCGATAGTGCTTGCCAAAGCACTCAATGTGCAGAGGTAGTTTGCATCCAAAGACTGTTGGCCCACCTACTTTCTCGTTCTCTGGGACCAGTTGACATTCCCGGCACAGCTTGCGCTTGTCATACATCTTTCCACAGTCATGTTGTGGAGGTGGTGTGGCTACTATGGCCCCCAAACGTCCTACAGTCGGGTGGAGGAGGAGGAAGAGAAGATGGAGGAGGAGGAGAGGTCACAGGAACAGCCCTTGTTGTCATTGGTGTGATAAGTTCCTCCAGCCAGTTCTTGTACCCTCTGTACTTTCTGCTGAAGGCAGGTCTTGCAGCGATGTATGCATTGTGGCAGGACACAGACAAGAAGAAGAAAACCCTTCGCCTCCACCACTTCTTCGTTCGATGCTGGAACCCATAGTAGCCAACCATTTGATCAAGCAGATCAACGCCTGGAACACACAGCACACATTACACACTCACAAGGCAACAGTGGAAATATACATAATAAATAATTATATAGTCACATATTTTGCCATAAAACCAAAAAGGCAAACAAACCTTTCATATTTTTTTGATAATCTGCAAGGCAAGCTGGCACTTCCACCTGTTGCTGGATGGCTCCATTGCCTTCGATTAACTGAAAATGCAGAAACAGACACAGGAAAGTCACCTTGGATGAAAGTATAATATAAAACAGCATAATTTACATTGTACTGTGGCTTTGTGAGATATTCGGTCTATTGTAATAAGATGGCACCGCAAACTATGTGTATGTGATGAATAAAAATATTATGTATTTTAAAAATGTTTACAGGTACTGTAAATTACATTGTTCTCTTGTGTTACAGCTTGTATTTGTATGATGGTATGTATGTATCTATTTTTGTATTATATTTGTATGCATGATTATGTTTGAATAAAAGTTCAATGCATAATACCAATACCTCTCTCATCATTATGCCCAAAGATGTAAACATGAAATGCTACATAATTAGAAAAAATGTAATTTGCAATGATAATATTAATAATCACCGTTTGTTATTACATAATTATCACAATCAATCAGTATTTTAGTTCTTACCTCCATATAGCATAGAATCTGTCCCGTGCCATGGCGTCAGAGAACTGAGTCTTGACGAGATTTTTGGTGTGTCTCCAATAATCTCTCTGTGCAGGCAGAACAAGTAGACCCATGCCGATACATAGCCCAATAAACGTCTTCATTTCAGGGACAGTTACATTCGACCACTTAAGCGTCTTTGCCCTCGCTGGAGTGTGATCACGTTCGGTCTGTTCACGGTAAATATTTGTCCCTTTAATGAGATGCGCCCAAAGTTCGTTTGTGAAAATGTGATTGAATACCTTTAACTTTAACTCCCGGCGTGCGGTTGAATAGAGTTCTGCTCCTTTCAGATACTGCAGGTCATCGTCATCAAGGAGGTCCTTGGCCACCTGAAGCCGCTGCTTGAAAAGCTACACAGAAGAGGGCAATATTAAGCAACACATTTCAAAAGAATGTAGAATGCAGACCTACCTTAATTTCAATGCTTGCACCCAAATAATAGTTCATGGCAGCCAGGAAGAATTTCACAACCATCAACTGGATTTTTTTTTCTTTGGTCAAGCAGTGATCAAAGATAGTGATGCCAACAAAAAATAAAGGGGAAAAAAGGCACTTGAGTTGATTTACTGTAAAAAGTCCAAAACAATCTTTTATGTGGGCTAATAAAATCACCAATGTGAATCAGCCCTACGGCCTTAATCAGGGTGTGATGCCAGTGTGAGGTGTGTTGGGGTTGTTTTACCTACCCGGTCACGTCGGCTGTTCATTTTTTTCTTCTTTACTTCATCGGTCCTCCCAGCTAGGTCCATTTTTTGGGGGGCCTTCAGGTGTTCATAGAACCTATTTCAAGCTTCTGCAAGACAGTAAGAAGTAGAGTTAACAGACTTTTGAGTGATTGAGTAGACCTTATTAATCCCCAAAGGGGAAATTATGCCACCTGACCATTCATACAACATATACACACACAATAGTAAGACAATGACACAAGTTAGTGTAACAGATAAAAAATAAAGAGCTAAAAATAAATAAGTGACATCCCATCATAGAAATACAAAAAGAACCACAACATTAAAATAGTGCTCAGCTATTGTTGAAAAGTCTGATTGCTGCACGAACAAAAGACCTCCTAAATCTAGTGGAGCACCTAGGTAGGAGGAGCCTTTGGCTCCTACCACGTTTAGTGAACATGATGTAGTGGGTGGTCATCCTTACACTTCTCCCTATTCACCTCTCAATCACCCACTCCTTTAAGATTTGCTCCACAGTACTAAAACACACCAGTGATGGACCCTGCTTTCTTTATAAGCGTAAGTGTTAGATTGTGTGTATCATGCCTCTCTGAGGTTCATCACAAACTGTAACCCTCGCACACACCACTGTGAACTTTACACACGTGTGGGCTGGCCAGCATTGGAGACTCGTAGGCTCACTCACTGGTATATGTTCATTTATAAGGGTATCCACTGCAGTTCCCCAAGCCCATAGTGAAAGCGCCTCACCCGTGCCTGAATAAGAAAAAATCATTATACAACTGTATGTGGTTAAGACGACCAATATAGAAAGAAACAGTGGATAATGATGTCAGCCTAGTTATGGGACACATACATGAGTCCAGTTTGTGTCCTATTCTCAAAAACACACAATCAAGTGTTACCGCCAACTCCAAAGGGACTTTGTGGTTCTCCTGGGTCATGCGGGAGTGTTGCTGCTGCATCATGGCATCCTGCATGGTCCTCAGTTCCTTTCTCAGGTAATCCACTGAACTGCGAAGGTCACCGATTGCCCTGCAGCATTCAGAAACATTAATTTCAACATCTCATTGTCTTTTGTAATGTTTGCGATTAGCTACATCTATCTTGGGGCAAAAGCAATGACTGATCCGTTTTGTCACACACATGTTTAAAAGGTAGTTTATTTCCAGAATGCATGCTGCTCATTCACAAATGTTACCTTTTCATGAATACTTACCACCACCATCAAATTCTAAGTATTAATTTTGACTGGGAAAGGAAAGAAATCTTTTCCATGTCTGTCATTTTGAATTTACAGTAATAGACATTTTTTAATCTGCAGAACTACTTTGGTCATACTAGTAACTATAATTTTATTTATTACTTACTTGGTCATACTAGTAACTATAATTTTATTACTTATTTACTTTGACTAAATAGTCATGAAAAGATTTTGGAAATAAGCAGCACAGTTGCAATGTACTTACCTACTCTGGCCACAATCCTACATATTACCTTCAAGTCTCCTGGCAGCTCTAAAACCCACCCAATTTCACAAAGCCCCCAGTTGGTTTGTATGGTAATGGACTAAGAAATAGCGTATTTTTACCCACAGATTATTACGCTAAACACTTGGGTGGGAAACCTATGTAGGCTAGCTGCTACAAAAAGATAGATCGCAGTGTCACGCTAGCTAGAAGGCTACATTTAGCTATCAGATTACTCTCCATTTTTACACAAGTGGGATTTTGAAATTCATCCCCTGCGTATGTCGAAAATCAGACATCGACGCCGTTACATGTTATACATTCATATTACTGATGATACATTATGTCCCAATCATTCCATCAACCAGCTTGTCATTCCACGTTATCAACGAATGGCAGGCTAACTGTGTAGCTAACGCCAAACATTCACCCGCCAAATAGCAATTCTCATATTTCAACTTACCTTAAAACATCTCTGATAGTGGGATTGTTCACCTCCCCATCAAAACGTGACCGCTTGTCCGCCAGGAGCACGGCTAACATTGCTGCGTTTCCCAATTCAGCGAGTGCGGTTCGGAGTGTGGCGACTCAGTCTGCAGTCGAGGCGCATACTCGCTCGCTCAGCCCTGAGGGCAGTCCGGGGATCACATGGGCGTGTAGCGAGCTGGCTACAGAGAGACACGAGTGCCAAAATATCTCCGGATACGAACAGATATTGTACCCAGTGAAATCCGGAGTCCAGATACGTCAATATTTTCATGGATTCTCAAGAAATAAGGATATCGTGAAAATCTGGTCCGGATATGTGGCGTGTCATATAAAATATCCAGTCCAAACACGTCCGGATTCTAGCTTATTTTGCCCAGTGCTATTTCCTTGTTTTCCTTGTGGAAAACTGGATTTTACCTGGTTAAGCTCCATGCTTCCAGGGGCCTAACAGGCAGAGAACCAGAGAGGAAAAGCCAAAGAGGAGACGGGTGAAGACGTCTGGGCATGAGATCATGTTGGATCGTGGATGCTGAGGGTCTGTGATCTTGTGTGCTCTTATTTAAAGGGATATGCCACCCCCAGGTCAAATTTGGGCATCTCCCCACAGTCCAGAGACTAAAATAAGTGGTGGAAAGCGTTTTCCTGGTCACCCAGCCATTGTCCGAGTCTGTCGCCACTGACCGCCGCGGTATCTGGTGCTCCTCCGCCTTAGACTGGAGTCTAACGTCGCCAGAGAAAGATTTCGGCCAAAAGGAATAAATTTGCTCGATGCATTTCCCAATTACTTTCTGTGTAGTGCGCATTCATATCGAGTGCAAATAAATGTGCAAATCAACACGGAGAGCTTGCCTTGGTCATTTTGGGTGGGAACTATTTTCCAGTGCGGAAGAATAAAGCCGTATCACGCAGCACGCTGCCAGGGGAATCCCAGTTACGCACCAGGAAGGGAGTTCCCCTGTTGCACAGCGTGGTGCGTGATACGGCTTTATTCTTCCGCACTGGAAAATAGTTCCCACCCAAAATGACCAAGTCAAGCTCTCCGTGTTGATTTGCACATTTATTTGCACTCGATATGAATGCGCACTACACATAAAGTAATTGGGAAACGCATCGAGCAAATTTATTCCTTTTGGCCGAAATCTTTCTCTGGCGACGTTAGACTCCAGTCTAAGGCGGAGGAGCACCAGATACCGCGGCGGTCAGTGGCGACAGACTCGGACAATGGCTGGGTGAGCAGGAAAACGCTTTCCACCACTTATTTTAGTCTCTGGACTGTGGGGAGATGCCCAAATTTGACCTGGGGGTGGCATATCCCTTTAACATAGAACATGGTGATGGGTTTCCTGAGGCTGTGGGACAGAAAAGCATCACTACTTATGACTCGGTGAGACAGAGGACCACCCTTCACAGCTCCTGTATGTTCACCGTGGAGTGACCAGTGAGCCGGCTGCTGCTGGTGCCTCATTGACATTTTGAGCAGCGCTCGTGGACAGTTTACAAACAATTGCTGTATGGAACTCTTGTGGATACTTTTGCAAGAGCAAATTTAAGAGTGAATAATATTATACCACTGAACACTTGGAGCTCCCAGTTTAGTCCCATGGCCCAAAGTAGTCTGTATCCCAGGGAACAGTACTGGGAAGGGTTCCGAGTGACTGTAGATGTCTCCTCCGGACACTCCGCACTCAATGTGTGTTGAGAGCACAAAGCGCGTCTGTCTCAAATGCAGGACAATGTCTGTGTTTTGTTGATACAATATTCTCTTCTATAGGTGTGGAAAGGCCACAGAGACTCAAGGGTTATTAAACTTTCAGATGGAGACATTTTATTGCACGTTACAGCTCAGGGTTTCATTGACAAACATGGACTTTTTATGAAGAAGAGATTTGGCATTTTGGCCTTTTTTATTTGAAGAATCATGTTTAAAGTAGGTTACATGACTCATATGTATTCATTTAGGCCCATAAAAATACTGCATCTATAGACTTGCAGCATGTTGGACACTTCACCGTTCACACTGTTCACCCTGTGCTCCAACTAAACACTAAACTCACTGTGCACACAGGAATGCCCTGTCACCTTGTTCACGTTGTTTAATCCGCCACAAACACAGAAAACCCTTTGCTCCGTCCATGTGACCCATGCCGCAGTGATTTTGTCTCCCATCCGCAATCCTCTACATAGAACAGGAGTAACGTGAGGATCACAGAACATGTGTAAGTCGTGTTCAGTGTGAACGTACTTTACTGGTGTTGGTTATAGTAGAACAGAAGTGAAAAAGTAATACTTGAAGCCATGCTCCAGAAGATCAGTAGTCTAACCCACAACCTCCTCACAGACAAGCAGGAGACAGGATAACCTCTGTGCCAAACTCACAGGCATCAGTGTATACGGGTCGCCCACAGGATCATAGCAAACTGTATTCATATATTCACATTTTTGGACATATTGCTCCAAAATAAACCATGACAGGGCCTTGTTTTGGGCTCTTCAGGCTCACACCCACTCTCTCTGTCAGAAGCACTTGCATTCTGCAGCAGGTAGAGCAGCCTCAGGATAGGGGTCAATCTGGGGTCATCGAATTTCAAAGTGTCGTAAAACTCCCAGAATCCTCAGCTCCAGAGCCCGGTACACTGAAGCTAATAGGCCGAAAGGGAAACGTTCCGATCGAAGGCACTTTGTGATGTCAGATGTGATTGGAACAGACAGCGCCGTGTTTGGGACAAAACTGCAAAATTGAGCCAACAGGTTTGGACTCAGACGCAGTAACTAAAGTCCAGATTGATGCTCATGGTTTAAAATGTTCTTGTTTTGGGTTAAAACTACATATAAAGCTCACTGTACAGTCTGACAGTATAATAGATTATTAATTGTATTATTAATTGCCATGTTGTGGCGAAGGTCAGTACTATATATATAAAAAAAAAAGCACCAGAACAGAACATGATAAAAAACTATATATATTTATACACACACACACACACACACACACACACACACACACACACACACACACACACACACACACACACACTTTATTCCTATTCAAGATTTATTGTCATATGCACAGTAAAGAAACATGTTTCCCTGTACAATGAGAAGCATGTCAAAATATAATCAAATAGAAACAATCTTTACCAAATATACACTATAAAAAATATAGGCTGTACATATTTACAGATAATGTGCAACTTTTGTTTTATGTGCAACTGTCAGTAGTGAACATGGCTGATATAAGCCATGTCTCAGTTCTCAGTGTGCACTGTTCGGAGCGTGGTTTTAAGGGCATGTACGTCACCTCCGGTGCGACAGCTGCTGTCCCATTTAATTTTTGTCCCATGCGCAGTTAACATGTGGTCTGAAGACCGCAGTCATTCCCATGGAAATCGGGGTGTGGACCAACTGCGTGAAAAAGCACACTTTGCGCACTCATATATCCCAGCATGCACAGCGCGCTACTTCCTCTATGGGAGAAAATGGAGTTGGCGGCTGCATCTGGTAGTTTTTTTTTTTTTTTTTTTTCCATTGCATTTATATAGCGCCTTTCATGAGATGCCTTGTCATCCCAAAGCGCTCCATAGTTCACCGTTCATTCTCTCCACACTTGGTGGTGGTAAGCTACCTTCTGTAGCCACAGCTGCCCTGGGGCAGACTGACGGAAGCGAGGCTGCCAATCTGCGCCATCGGCCCCTCCGACCACCTCCAACACTCACGCACACTCCACTTTCATACTAGGCAATGTGGGTGAAGTGTCTTGCCTAAGGACACAGCGACAGTTTTTTTTGCAACTGGCGCCCCACTGTGGCACCTGGAATTCCCAGTGGTCTCCCATCCAAGTACTAACCAGGCCCTGCCTTGCTTAGCTTCTGAGATCTGACGGGATCAGGCTTTGACAGGCAGGTATGGCCACACAAGTAGTTGCAGGACCTGTTCGATTTCACCGACGCCCATGCGGTCTGCGGACTGCACTCAGTCATGTGCAAGTAAGCAGTCTTGACTGCAGTCTGAGTACCCTTAAAACCACGCTCCGAACTGTACACTCTGAGAATTGAGACACGGCTATAGTGTGCAAACAGGAAGTGTAAACATGGTCGATATAGTGCAAACAGGAAGTGTAAACATGGTTGATATAGTGCAAACAGGAAGTGTAAACATTCGAGCTGCTACATGTGCAGCTGTAATCTGACAGATTAATTTAACAGTTGGTCAATAATAGTGCAAATTACTCATGTGCAAAGTATCGGTCAGTCAATGTCCAGGAGGGGGGCTATTGCTCAGCGGTTCAAGAGTCTGATAGCAGTTGGGAAGAAAGAGTTCTTAAGTCTGGTAGTCCTGCTTTTCACACTTCTGTACTGATTGTTCCGATTGGCCGAGCAGGGGGCCAGTGACAACTACAGACCTGAGCGATATGCTGAACCTGGCCATATGTAAATGCACATTATAATATTAATGATGTATTTGATAGACATAGCTCTTTTCTGGATGCTTTACACTGCACTATTCATTCACTCCTTACTCAAAGGTGGTAAACTGCCACAGTTGCCCTCGGGTAGAATATCTGCCTCTCACATTATCATCACTTACTCATGCTCACACCGCATTCCTACTGCCGGATGGGTAAAGTGTCTTTTCTAAGGACACAATATCACAGTGCTATAACTACTGTCTGTCTCTGCCATCTTACTCTACATCTGTGGTTTTCTCAATGTGCGGTTCAGCCATTGTGATATTACAGTTTTTTTTTAAATAATACAATCCCAAATAATACAATGTTCTAATAAAAATAACTAAAACAATAAATAAACAACTACTGTATGAGAAAGTGATATTTCATCCAAATTGAATTATAAACATGGCTTGAACTTCGGACTGGTATTGTGATGCCATTTTGGAGAACAATGGGGGCTATATCTTGTATTTTCCTTTTCTTTTTTTTAAGAGCTAAACAATGAATATGGTTTGTCCAATCACAGACATGCATAGAAGGAGGTATCTTCCCACAAATAAACAGTTATCTCATTGGCCACGGGTTTCACAGTCTCAGAATAGTGCGTCTCTGTGGAGCAGTAGGACAGTAAGCATCAAACATTTGTATATTACGCACAATATTCAATGAAAAAGTAAAAAAAAAATAAAAAAAAAATAAAAGGATTAGCTTAAAAGTGTAACTTTGGCAACTTTTGCATCCGCCTCACTTCTTTTATTTAAATCTATGTGCAGCATTTAAAAGTTGCAGAAAAGTCATTTTATCTTAATAAGCACAGCGCTCCCAGTGCATGGTGTGATTTAAATTCAAAGTCTGTAGTCACCTCCCGAGGTGTCTGTAGCGTTTTGTAATTGATCCGCTGAGTTACAGGAACATTGACTAACAGCTGACTTCATACTAACACACTTTTAATGAGCGACTGCATCTCCCTGTGTGAGCCTAAGACACTCCACTTTCGCTGTAACGTTTGGACTTATGGTCAACTCTGGTCACGTTGTCTTAAAGGTTTTTCTTTCAGGAATTATTGGAATCGTATCATGACCCTCTGCCTCTGTCCCTCCTCTGTCTTCTGTCTCCTCCCTCTCTCCTCTCTCCTTTGTCTCCTCCCTCCCTCCTTTCCACTGACTCCTCTCTCCCTCTCCTGTTCTCTGTCTTCTCTCTCTTCTTTCCCTCTCCCCTTTCTCCTGTTCTCTCTTCTCTCCTGTTCTGTCTCCTCTCTCTCTTCTCGTATCTCTTCTGTTCTCTCCTCTCTCCTCTCTCCCCTGTCCTCTCTCTTCTCTCTCTTCTCTCCTGTTCTCTCTTCTCTCTCCTATTTTCTCTCTCCTCTCTCTTGTCTCCTCTCGCCTGTTCTCTATTCTCTCTCCTATTCTCTCTCTCTTCTCTCTCTCCTATCCTGTTCTCTCTGTATTCTCTCCTGTTCTCTTTCTCCTCTCTCTTCTCTCCTGTTCTCTCTCTCCTCTCTCTTGTCTCCTATCTCCTGTTTCTCTCTCCTCTCTTCTCTCTCCTGTTTTCTCTCTTCCCTTCTCTCTCTCCTGTTCTCTCTCTCTCTTTTCTCTCCTGTTTTCTCTTCTCCCTCTCTCCTGTTCTCTTGTTCTGTCTCCTCTCTCTTCTCTCACCTGTTCTCTCTCTCCTCTCTTCTGTTTTCTCTCTTCTCCCTCTCTCTCCTGTTCTCCTGTTCTCTGTATCCTCTCTTTCTCTCTCCTGTTCTCTCTCTCTTTCTCCCTCTCTCTCCTCTCTCCTGTTCTCTCTTCTCCCTCTCTCCTGTTCTTTCTTCTCTCTCCCTCTCTCTCTCTCCTGTTCTGTCTCCTCTCTCTCTTCTCTTATCTCTTCTGTTCTCTCTCTCCTCTCTCTTCTCTCCCTCTCTCCTGTTCTCTCCTCTCTCTCTCTCTTCTCTCCCCTGTTCTCTCACTCCTCTCTCTTCTCTCCTGTTCTCTCTTCCCTCTCTCTTCTCTCTCCTCTCTCATCTCCTCTCGCCTGTTCTCTCTTCTCTCTCCTGTTTTCTCTTCTCCCTCTCTCCTGTTCTCTTGTTGTCTCCTCTCTCTTCTCTCACCTGTTCTCTCTCTCCTCTCTTCTGTTTTCTCTCTCTTCTCCCTCTCTCTCCTGTTCTCCTGTTCTCTGTATCCTCTCTCCTCTCTCCTGTTCTCTCTCTCTTCTCCCTCTCTCTCCTCTCTCCTGTTCTCTCTTCTCCCTCTCTCCTGTTCTTTCTTCTCTCGCTTCTCTCTCTCTCTCTCTCCTGTTCTGTCTCCTCTCTCACTTCTCTTATCTCTTCTGTATCTCTCTCCTCTCTCTTCTCTCCCTCTCTCCTGTTCTCTCCTCTCTCTCTCTTCTCTTCTCTCCCCTGTTCTCTCACTCCTCTCTCTTCTTTCCTGTTCTCTCTTCCCTCTCTCTCTCCTCTCTCCTCTCTCATCTCCTCTCGCCTGTTCTCTATTCTCTCTCCTGTTGTCTCTTCTCTCTCTCCTGTTCTCTCCCTCTTCTCTCCTGATCTCTTTCTCCTCTCTCTTGTCTCCTCTCTCTTTTTCTCTCTCCTCTTCTCTCTCCTGTTCTCTCTTCTCCCTCTCTCTCGTTCTCTTGTTCTGTCTCCCTCTCTCTCTCTCTTCTCTCTCCTGTTCTCTCTCTCCTCTATTCTGTTCTCTCTCTCTCTTCTCCCTCTCTCTCCTGTTCTCTGTCGCCTCTCTTCTCTCTCCTCTTCTCTCTCTCTCTCTTCTCCCTCTCTCTCCTCTCTCCTGTTCTCTCTTCTCTCTCTTCTCCCTCTCTCTCCTATTCTCTCGTTCTCTGTCTCCTCTGCACAGTGACACCGACACAGTTCAGGAGGCTTCACCCACCGCCCACCCATGACCTTTGGGTGTCTAAAAACAGCACCTGTCTCTGCGGCTGGGTGCTTGTTTTCAGGAAGGTCCCATCTGCCTGCACAGCCGGAGAAGACGAGACAAACCCACCCCAGGGTCTCACGCTGCAGTGGAAAAGGCCAATGGAGACATGATTTTCTCTGCCTTTAAGAAAACCTGACACAGAGAAAGCTTTATGTTGTGCAGCGCTTGTTTTTCAAACACAATCCCACTCAACCTGAGCTGAGAAATCCAAAGGAGACACTTTTGGTCCCATTGGTGATAGAGGTGGGTGATGTTGACAATAATTTTAAAAAAGTAGTTGAGGTTTAAGTGTGTGCCAAATGTGAAAGAACAATAAAATTACCTTTTTTCCATTTAAAGGTGCATTGTGAAACTTTTCTAGTCGAGGGTCCGTCAAAAGCTTTTCTCCGTGGAGATGTTATGGCTTTGTCTGGAATGTTTCACAGTATGGCATCTTCATGGAGACCAAACCAGACCAAGTTACAGGTCAGATCTGTGGAGAGATGACCCCGCTCACAGTCAGAATGGCTTTTTTCTTGGTATTGTTGAGCAATAAAACCACCTGTAATTGAAAAAATGTAAGGTAGAGCTGTTTAACGTCATACTGTGGAACATTCCAGGCAGAGCATTGACATATCCACAGCAACAAGAAGACGGACTCCTCTCAAACTAAAAACACTCTGTTCCACCTTGTGATGTCATGTGGTAATACAAGAAGTGCTACGCTGTGTTTTAAAACTCCATACACCTTCACTAGAATTTCAGCTCTGGAATTGCCAATCTCTAGTGAACAAAAGTAAAAGGTAGCAATTAAACTGAAAACTACCACTACATGACATCATAAGGTGGAAAGGAGCAAAGACATTTTGAGCTTTGTAGATGTAGACAGACTAATGATAAAGGATTACTCAAACATGGGTGAATGAAACAAAACACAACTCCAGGAATGTTTTTGAGGAAGCAACAGCAGTATAACACAACTTAAGGCTGTGTCTCATTTCTCTGTCTTACCCCTTTGTCTTACCCCTACCCCTTGGTTTTGCGCATTCATGTGAGGGCAAGGGGTGTCCCGATTCTAATTTTGATCAAGGGCTAGAGCTACGACCTCGGGCTACATATGGCTTGAAACGAAGTAAGCTCTCGACCAGACTTGAAACGAAGGGGTACGCCTACAAGCTCAGGCAGGTTTTGGGATCAGGATGGCAGCATCACATCGACCAGCCAAGGAGTCTCATAAATGTATTTTCAGCAGTTGTAATTATCGATTAACAGTTTAGCATGGTTTACAATTATGACGCTTATGTTCTACGTTACTTTTAGTGAACTGTTGTTGCGGTTTTAATTGTAGTGATGTCTGTTTAGCCGACGTTATCGTTTTCATCAAACTTTCATGCATAAACTAGATAGTTTTTTTGTCGAGCTGAGGTACCCGATAATCCTTGACATTTGTTTGCGTCAACTGTTGTCGCCTCTGTAGACGTAGCAGCCAGGTAGAGGCAAGGGTTGATGACGCAAACGGTAATCGAGTGGTGTCCCATTTCGTAGGGGAACATTCGTACCCTGAGTACTCTCAGCTCGGTTAGCTTAATATAGGACCTTTAAGGAAAATCTGTTCAAAAACTTCACCTTAATAGTTTCAAATTGCACTTAATCTACTATGAACATCCATCCAACATATAATTCTTTATTGTAGAAGAAAATAAAAATAAGTTGTATTCTTCCAGCCAAAACATGAATGTGTTTGATCAATATTTCACCTTGACACCGTATGGCCAGCGCTGACTTGGATAAATAATATCAAATACAAAACTTGGACAACACTTTAAACACCAGTGCTCCCTGAAAAGGCTGAGTCACTCCTCTTCACCAGGACGAAGTGTGTTCAGAGCTTGTCCAGAGGTTTGGTCCATCGATACCTTTGGGTCCGAGGGCAGGGCTAAACTTCTGCTCATCACAAATCAAAGGTCAGAGCAGAGGAGGTGTGCAGCGTGCTAATACTAACAGCACTCTTTCTGCTGCAGAATACAACACTAGTGATGAGAGACAGTTGGCTCAGGATCGAAAGGATGGAAGAAATGTTTGCATTAGTGGACTAGGAAACTTATGGTTGAGGCTATGTCACCTGCTTGGCTTCATGGAGATGTCATTGCTTTGCTTTGCCCAGAGAATTCCATAATATAGCAGTAAACTTATTTCCATGAAGATCTGGGGAGTTTTCCAGATCCTACGACAAAAAGCAGCTAATGCCATCCCAGGTTCAGTTACGATTGCAGTGAAAAGTCTAAACTAGATTCTACTCCCGTTCTACATGATCCTGGTGTTCTTATTTTGCTATTTTGTCCATTAGTAAATTCCTATTCCTAATATGGAACTCGGCTCCAAATTCGATAAGTTCTAACCTTGTGTGCTTCATTTGACTGGACCAAAACACATCAAACTTGCGTCACAGTCACTGTACTTCTTTATACAGTCTTTGTTTATTACACTATTAGCATTAGATTACAAAGTGCAATTTCTGGTTCAGTTTTACTTATCACGTGCTTAGAGAGAAAGATACTTTATTGATCCTGAGGGAAATTTAAGTTTTGCTGCAGCACATTTACACTGCACTTCTCAGTCACCTTTATGTCTCAGTCAGTGGTCTCAGGGTAGTTTAACAGGAGAGTTAACAGGACAGTTTGAGGAGAGGAAGAGACAAAAGTTGTATTTTTTTTATTATTTTTTAAAAATTTTCTTCCGTTTTCTCTGTATTTTTTTTTTCGGGGTCGCGGGGGCAATGGTCCAGGTCCGCTGCCCAGATCACAGTACACCGGCCCCCATGGATCCCCTTCATGGGTGGTGGTTCCACGGGAGGACGGCCCCACATCGCCTTGATGTATTTTTGTGTCATGGGGGCCCTCTTCCAGTGTGCACGGACACTGGGGGCGAGGTGGAGTTAAATGTCTTGCCCACGTCATCAAGCTGCGCCGCACGATGGTCGCACTGATCAGCTGCTCCGTGTCGCTCTTTTTATCTTAATTCAATTTCCATCACTTTTTTCACCTTTTGCACTTGCACTGCACTTCCACGCTATGTGTACTACCGCAGCATACTTTTGGAGCTACATTCGTCAGTTAGTATGGACTTTAACCCCACAAAAAGACTCAAAGACAACTATTACCCCCAAGCTGTCAGACTACTGAACTCTGGATAACACTCTAACTCTCAATAATACTGCACTAAACTACTTTTTTTTTGGTAATGCATAACATGTCTACTGCTGCTGCTGTATCATGTATGTCACTACCTCACTTTAAATGCTACTGTTACCTGTGCAATAACCTGCTTCATAACCCACGTGCAATACTTATACTATACTATATTATGTGCAATACAAAATCCATGTGCAATACTGTGAAACAGTCTACTTACGCCTTATTTAATCCCACCTGTACCCTTGTATTTTTTTTATATTCATTGCACATTTTTTATTATATTGTTTACTTTTTCCCCTTGTATTTTTATGGCATGCTATTAGTATTTCTTGACTATCTTAGCGAGTCAATGGGTTCTTCTGAGCATTTCATTGCATTGTTGACCTTGTGTTGATCCTGCATATGACAAATAAACAATGTTGAATCTTGAAACAAGGAAACAACGGTAGCACGCATCTGTGGGAGCTTGGGATCGCACCGCCAACCCACGGATTGGATCCGACCGCTCAACCCATTGTCGAGATTCGAACCGCCAACCTCTGGATCAGCGGACAAACGCTCTACCAATAAAAGTAGACAAAAGTAGTAGTGCTTATTATGATTATGATTGTTTATTATGATTATGATTATGATTATGATTATGATGATGATGATTATTATTATTATTATTATTATTATTATTATTATTATGATTATGATTATGATTATGATTATGATTTCAGAGTATATAAGCTACATGAGACACCACAGTCCAGACCCATTCAATTGTATATATTCATTCATCGCATCTCCACACATTTGGTGCCAAAGTAAATCTATTCAAATGAATTCATTGCAATCTCACTTATTTACCGTATTTTCTTGACATTCCTGGTTTAATTAATGTTATGCAAGTGAGCAGTGCGTAGCGTTTTGAAATGAGCTGTTGCCATACAATGTAACTCACTGGAATATGGAAGTAAATCTGGAGAGACATTTGTAAACAAACTAAATGAATGTCAAGGACGTCGCTTTTGGCAGGTTTAAACGTAAATGCCTCATGGGTGTTTACATACGTTTCACGTATGTAAACTCAGGTTTACACTGCGAAATAATCAATATCTGTATGTATACAAATTCCTAGAGTTAGGTCAATAAAGCAATAACAATGATTAAAAAAAGAAGAAAAAAAAGATTGTGGATATATCCCTCTCACTCTGTTTTTTTAATTTATTTATTTTTCTTTACAGGTGCATTGTGTAACTTTTCTGGTGACGGGTCCATCAAATGCTAAACCTTTTTATCTTCACGGAGATCAAACCAGACCAATATTCAGGTCAGATCTGTGATTTTAGCCATGTTATAAAGTTGTTTGCTGATAAAACATACGCAGAGTTGTTTTGTTTCATTCACTCTTGTTTGCATAAGACTGGATTATTAGTACGTCTAAGGCTGCGTCCCATTTCTCTGTCTTACCCCTTCTTCTTACCCCTACCCCTTGGTTTTGCGTGTTCATGTGAGGGCAAGGGGTGTTCCGATTCAAATTTTGATCAAGGGCTAGAGCCACCACCGAGGGCTACATACCCCTTGAAACGAAGTAAGCTCTCGACCAGACTTGAAACGAAGGGGTACGCCTACAGTCTCAGGCAGGTTTTGGGATCAGGATGGCAGCGTCACATCGACCAGCCAAGGAGTCTCATAAATGTATTTTCAGCAGTTGTTGTTGATGAACAGTTTAGGATGGTTTACAATGATGGCGCTTATGTTCTACGTTACTTTTAGTGAACTGTTGTTGCGGTTTTAATTGTAGTGATGTCTGTTTAGCCGACGTTATCGTTTTCATGGAACTTTCACTGTAGTTTTTTTGTGGAGCTGAGGTACCCGATAATCCTTGACATTTGTTAATGCCTCTGTAGACGTAGCAGCCACGTAGAGGCAAGGGATGATGACGCAAACGGTAATCGAGTGGCGTCCCATTTCTTAGGGGAACATTCGTACCCCGAGCCCTCTCAGCTCGGTATCGAGGGGCAAGACAAAGACGTAGATAAAGGGGTAGGGGAAGGGGTAAGACAGAGTATTGGGACGCTGCCTAAATTTCTAAATACTGTGTTCCACCTTGTGATGTCATGAGGTAATTTTCAAGTTAACAGCTACCTTTTACCTTTAGTTCAGTAGAGATTGTGAACTCTAGGGCTGAAGTTATCCAAATGATTCTATTAAAGGTGTGCGGTTTAAAAATACAGTGGAGCACTTCCTGTATTACTACAGGGTGTTTTCCATTTGAGAGGAGAAGCCAGCCGAAGTATGCAGGGTTGTGTTAAACATGTGTAAATGAAACATGATGAGGAAACATCATTATAACAAAGATCAGAAAATAGCGTAATACAGGACCTCTAACTACATTAAGTTTTGTAAGTATTTATTTAGAAAATTCACTTTTCTGTTTTGACAGGATGGATTCTGAGTTCTCCCAGAGGCAAACTCACCCGGGAGAGGCAGAAGGATCTGATATAAACGGGAAATTGAACCCTAAAGCTGGCTGATGTTTGGTGAGGAAACAACTTTTTGCTTTCAGAATACGATTATTGACTATGTTTGTCTCATGGCACTTAAAAACCGTGTAACGCGCTGTAAGAGCTGCCTCACTAAACCACTGCAGTGTGAGCCATCAGTCTGACATATGATGGGTAGAAGAGTGGAGGGAGAGAGAGATAAAGAGGAGGGATGAGGAGAGGAAGAGGAGAGAGCGAGAGAGGGGGAGTGACTAAGGGCAATAAGAGGGACAGCGAAAAAATGGTTAAAAAGAGGGAGGACAGAGAGAAAAGGGTTAGAGAGAGGGTGGCATAAAGCGAGAGAACAGAGGGATAGAGCAATAAGAGGGAGAGGGAAAAAGAGTGGAAGAGAGAGGAATGGAGGGAGAGCAAGAGGAAGGGGTGTTAGAAAGAGGGGGAGAAAAGGAGTGAAGAAGAGTAGAGAGAGATGAAGAGGGTGTAGAGTGAAAAAGAGAGGGGGGGGGAGAAAGAGGAAAATGAGAGAGAGTGCAGTGTGAGATATAGAAAGAGGGATTGGGAGGGAAAGGGAGCATGAGAGAGTGAATAAAAAAGAGTGAGATTGTGTTGGTCTGACAGTTCGTGCTGCTGTTTAAGGTCACGCACTAAAAATGTGCGAATCAAAAATAAACTAACAGACGAACAAACAAATGAAAAAATGAAGCCCAGGCTAAATAAACCCGCTTAAACCGCCCGGCAGAGGGACGACATGATGCAACCGTGAGAAAGACGAGATCATCCCTCGAAGAGATATTAGCGGAGAAGAGGAGGAGGTGAGAGGCTGAAGGCTCTGCTGCTAAGGTGGAGATTGTGAAGAGGAAGGATGCATCAGTTCTAATGCCATAATGAAGAGGGAGGAGAGAGAGAGAGAGGATTTATATGAATTGTCAACCTTTAGGCCCATTAATCTGTCTTACTTCTTCCCCTACGTCTCTACGTCTTTGTCTTGCCCCTCAATACCGAGCTGAGAGGGCTCAGGGTACGAATGTTCTCCTAAGAAATGGGACACCACTCGATTACCGTTTGCGTCATCATCCGTTGCCTCTACCTGGCTGCTACGTCTACAGAGGCGACAACAATTGACGCAAACAAACGTAAACAAAAGGGCAAGGATTATCCGTACCTCAGCTCGCCAAAAAAAAAAACTAGCTTGTTTATGCATGAAAGTTTGATGAAAACGATAACGTCGGCTAAACAGACACAACAACAGTTCACTAAAAGTAACGTAGAACATAAGCGTCATAATTGTAAACCATGTTAAACTGTTAATCGATAATTGCTGCTGAAAATACATTTATGAGACTCTTTAGCTGGTCGATGTGACGCTGCCATCCTGATCCCAAAACCTGCCTGAGCTTGTAGGCGTACCCCTTCGTTTCAAGACCGGTCGAGAGCTTACTTCGTTTCAAGGGGTATGTAGCCCTCGGTCGTGGCTCTAGCCCTTGATCAAAATTAGAATCGGGACACCCCCTGCCCTCACATGAACGCACAAAACCAAGGGGTAAGACAGAGAAATGGGACGCACCCTTATTTTACCAGAAAAAAAAAAACACAAAGAACAAACTCATATTTAAACACTGAGATATGGTAGCGTGGTAGTGTATTCAAACTAATTATGTGCAGTGAAAAGTATTTCGTAAAGGGCTGTAGAGAAAGAAAAGAAAATATACAGTATCGAGACAAACCATTATTTAAAGGTCCAGTGTGTAGGATTCGTGGCGCATAGGTGGATAGTGGCTATGGCATTTCCTGTTTTAGCTACGGCAAACCTCGAGGGTCACGCGGACGCGCCGTAGCGGACAGCTCGCGCACCCGCGCGCGCACCCGGCCGACAACAACGGTATTAATAAAACGCGGTCTCCCGTTCACTTTTTTTTTTCTTTTCGCATGAAAGCACACATTCCCGATCGTGTACCATGATAATCTACATATCAAATGAAACCTTACAGTCTCCTCTTTTTGACTATGCAATTCATTTCCCGGCACAACAATCACTCCCTGAGCACATGGGGCTTTTATACGGAAAAGCACAAAACAAGGTTTGTTACTTTGCTTACCTTTGAAGGCTCTGCACAGGTCAAACTCAGTATTTCACCATAAGCTTGGTATCAATATGTCCGTAAGGATCCAGCGAATAAAATCCAGTAAAACAATTTAGTCCAAAACACGTGTTAGATCCATTACGACGTGTGATACAGCAGCATGCTTGTTGTTTACCCAAAACCACGAGCCTCCCCCCACCCCACCCCACCCGCACCTCTCTCCCTCTCTTCGAGCGCTCCGCCTGCTTTGCCTCCGGTGCTACCACGAGCCTTGCCGAAGGCGAAGGCGGAGCCCAAATGTCCTTCTGCGGCTCTCGTATTCAAAATGGCTGCCTCTATATGGGGAAGATCCCCCTTTTATGTGACTATATCTAAGTCCAAAAGAATACTTTGATTTCATGATGGAAGTGAAAAGGCTTGAAAAACAATGTATTTTTGAATGGGTATCTTCAATTTCGGTAATTAACGGGTAAAAATCTTACACACTGCCCCTTTAAAGGTGCCATCTAACTTTTTTTGAATGAGGGTCTTGTGGTGTTATTGTTTTGGATTTTTTCCCCAGTATGACATTAAACTTTTCTCCATGGAGACAAGTAGATACCGCCACCAGACCAGTCCAGCTCAGCTCCAATCACAGTAAAATTCAGCAATAAAACCATCTGTTACAAAACATAGATAAGATCTCCATGGAGACAACCCTCCACCTTAAAACTTACATAACGTCTTTTTAATTTAAAAGCACTAAAGCAAGAAATAGTTACAGCACTCATAGTTACAGAAAATGTCTCTCCACTAGAGTTGTCAAAAGTATCAAAAATCAGATACTCATTTGAGCAGGTATCAATACTAAAAAAAAAAAAAAATCACCTTCACAGGTCAGAAGTGAACCTTTCCTGAGTAGCTTTAGAAATGTATTGTCTAAATTAAGAGTGTTTAAATTATCAGCATGTTATCAGAATCAGTATTATGTACTGAGTCGATTCCTTCGTATCAAAACTGAGATTGAAATTTCCGTATCAACACTTCTATCCAATCAGTAAAATCCAAGTTTTTTCAGACTCAGATAAAATACAACATGCACGTTTCTGTCTTTTGTTTCTTGTACTGAATATTCTGCAGATCCACTGTGGCCGTCACTCCGCCCCACGCTCCAGGGGCCCAGTGCTTTTCAATGGGACTGTGCACGAAGGCCACGACTTATCAAAACCAACACAACTGAGCTCTGTGTTGTGGGTATTAGGGTATCAGGCTTTAAAATTCACTCTGAGGAGCTGAGCTGAACCGCAGCCAAGGCACAAACTTCACTGTAGATAAAATGTCGAAAGGGTGGGAATTATATTTGGACATTTTGCCAGAAAGACCAGATGTTTTCTGACTGGCCAAGTTCAGGATATAGGTAAAAACATTATGAACAGCACAAGGCACAATATAATATTCTGCGTAAATCTTATATTTTTATGGCCTGTAAAATGTTACCCAAACATAAACATAAAAGGCCATAAACATCAACCAATATGGGCTTTAATATGAGAGTTTCCTCATAATATTTACAGCTCTGGAAAAAAAATAAGAGACCACTGCAAAATGATCAGTTTTTCAGTGATCAGTGTAGTGATAAGTAGTGATTTTACTACTTATAGGTATGTGTTTGGGCAAAAGGAACATTTTTCTTTGAGTCTATAAACTACTGACAACATTTCCCCCAAATTCCAAATAAAAATGATCGTTTAGAGCATTTATTTGCAGGAAATGACAAATGGTCAAAATAACCAAAAAGATACATGTTTTCAGACCTCAAATAATGCAAAGAAACAAGATCAAATTCATTTAGCATTTTTTTTCTGAAATCAGCATCTCTACATGTATTACAGCCATTCCATTCCAGCGTCTGTTGAATTCCAACACAAACACAAAGCTGAGCTACTTCAGTTCTTGCACCAGGAGTGGAATAAAGACACCCAAGAACAATGTGAAAGACTTGTGGAGAGCATGCCAAGACGCATGAAAGCTGTGATTAAAAATAAGGGTTATTGCACCAAATATTGATTTCTGAACTCTTCTTAAGTGTAAACATTAGTATTATGGTAAAAAGGGAAATCCAATTTGTCAACTGGACAAAGTTTATTTGGTCGAAAACGTTTCGCAGCTCATCCGAGTTGCTTCGTCAGTTCTGGTTAGAGTGCTGATGGACACTGTTTATATCTAGCTGCAGGGAGGAGCTACCTACACTGAAATTATTCTGAAACTATCTCACCTCTTTGTTTTCAGCTTTCTGTCTTTTGTTTTTTAGTTTCTCTCTGGCGTCTAGTTTAGCATACCCATTCATATCCTAATGGGTGTTTTCACACCTCTGGACCTGATTTGGCTGCCCTATTGTTTCCTTTGTTTGTTTTCATTTAGGTTTGAGAATGGAATTATAGATGAGGGACAAATTGTGTCTGACTCTCCCATTCCTTTTCAAAGAAGGATTCTCTTTTTTGACAAAAATAGCCTCTTAGTATTATGTTGTTTTAAAATGAATTTGATCTTGTTTCTTTGCATTGTTTAATAAACATCTGAAAACATGTATCTTTTTGTTATTTGACCATTTGTCATTTTCTGCAAATAAATGCTCTAAACGATAATATTTTTATTTGGAATTTGGGGGAAATTATGTCAGTAGTTTATAGACTAAAACAAAAATGTTCCTTTTGCCCAAACACATACCTGTAAGTAGTAAAATCAGAAATACTGATAGTTTTGCAGTGGTCTCTTATTTTTTCTAGAGCTGTATATATCTGCCTATCTCTAAAAGGCCCTGTTAATCTAGTTATTGATGAAACAGTGTAAAAGTTAAATAAGTCACTCAAAAAGTAATGAAGTATTCCTTCAGATATTGCCAACTAGTCATAAAATATCATTGTTTTTTCAACATATTTCTTTCAGTAATAAACACTTGTACTCGTATAACTGAAGTAAGTAATGCAAGTTAGACAAGTTACTGCTGTAAATTACCATCTTGAAAAAAACTGAACAGTATTTTTGGGGCTCAATATTTAATTAATGGTGGAGGGTCAAATCAATGGCTGAGTAAATAACTATTGATATTTTGCAACGACATCGTGCAAAATGCATCTACATGCATCTCAAATGATGATACGTTTAGAAGATACAATGGTGACACAATGCACACATTAGCAAACACTGTCAAAAATACAAAATGGATTTAAACAACACATTTTCAAGAGCCTGTGTTCAATGTTTAGGAGTTTGATTTTGACTAACTGAAAAACCTTTGGATAATGTGAGTTAGCTTGTAACTGTAATTTTATGCATAAGGCTAGGTTCAGACTGCAGCCTGAAGTGACCCAAATCTGATTTTTTCACCCCTATACGACCTGTATCTGATCTTTTAATGACAATCTGAATGACACAGATCCGATTTTTTCAAATGCGACCCAGGCTACCTGGATATGTGGTCCTAAAACCGATACATATACAATCTTTTGACACGCAACTTCAGTCTGAACGGCCAGGTCGCATTCATCCGACCTACACGTCATCAACAAGTGACAAACGTCACTATTCTGCGCTGAAGTAGGTGGAAACTGAACAAAACTAGACCGTATTTCAGGAGACAAGCCCAGCATTGAATTGATAGAATTGCTGGATAGCTACGTTACTGAAGTGGAGCCCATAAAATGCCAAGGCCAAAAACCTTGCCCTTCACCTTCTCAATCTCCTCCCTAAACAAATAAGCTGTACATGTTTTGTCTCCGCTACAACAGCAACTTTAAAATCGGCAGGCGATCAATGCTAGTGTCCATATTTAGGCGACTTCCATGAACACTAAGCACACTCGCTGCGTGTGATCTCATTGGGTCCTCAAATGCACATGCGGGACACTTTTGGGGCATTTAAAGTTCACACTGGAGATCACATACAAGTCGCATTTAATTGGAAATGTGAACGACATCGCAAAAAAATCAGATTTCACTAAAAAAATCTGAATTGAGCTTTAACTGCAGTCTGAACGTAGCCTTAGAGACTTGTTTAACAACACAAATCAGTTCACATGTTGTAGTTCCAGCTAAGTCAGTTTTTTTCTGGTCAGATTGTGTAAAAAATAAAGCACAGATTCAAGTATAATAAAGCCTGAGACAGAGCAGTGCTTACAGTTAGCACTACATTCCCAGGGAACGTTGATGACATCAGCTGTAAACTGTTTCATTTCGATATTTTTTGTGTGTGTTGCAGTTCTTGTTTTTCATGCTCTTCCT
Source organism: Paratrypauchen microcephalus (assembly GCA_036785185.1). Lineage (NCBI taxonomy): Eukaryota > Metazoa > Chordata > Actinopteri > Gobiiformes > Gobiidae > Paratrypauchen > Paratrypauchen microcephalus. The sequence goes on from JAVJIX010000160.1 coordinate 1,980,147, forward strand.
TATTTTAAAAAGGTTAATGCAATGATCCTGCTTTAGTCTAATTTATCTGTAAAAAGAAATGAAACTTCAAAATTCGGTACGGTGACAGGCCCCAATGCAGTATTTCCTGGTTTAAAGACAAAATACACCGTGACATCTTTCACTGGTGGAGTCCATAATTTTACAAAGACCCAAATTGCGAGTGACAACTAAACTGAAGAACCGGGAGGAGTACTGGAGTTGGAACATCATCGATTCCAGTCTGGATGAAGGACTTTAGCCGAGCGGGAGTGATGAATGTGATGAGCAGAGGGACAGCCACAGAAAGCACAACAGAGATCACGACCCGCTGCAAGGCATTCTGGGAAAACGCATCAATAATCCGACACTGCTCGTCTTCTTCTTCATTTTCATGGTCTTCTGGGCGCCTCAGGTTGTTTTTCCAGACCTGGATCTCGAAGGTTTTCATCACGGGGGTCCTGGGGCGCCGGGAGCTTTGATAGGGATTCCCCAGGGGCCAGTCACATTGATTGGTTTGATTTATGAGCACAGCGCCCCCTGGTGTGGCCTGGTGGAGGGTATTTGTTACAGCAGTTCTGTTCTGACACACGTGAGCTATGGCTATAAATACACTCAGTATTGTTCTGTTTCAAGAGACATCGCAATGTTCTATAGGTGAGTGCAGTTTAATAGAGATGGAGGATTCTGTGTTGCTTCCTTCATGCCTCTGCAGATATTCAACAAAACCAGATGGACAGTATTCTTTGTGATTTGAAGAGTCAGTACTACTTTCTGAACTGTGTTTGTGTAGACAATGGTAAAGTAGATTTTAAGTAGTCTGTATTTTAAGTACATCCAGGAATAATTTACAAAATGACTAAAAGAACTGGTTGCAATAAGGCATTCTTCTATTCTATTCTATTCTATTCAGACTGCAGGTCTTAAAGCTCAATTCGGATTTTTTTGTGAAATCCGATTTTTTTGCAAGGCCGTTCACATTTCCAATTAAATGTGTCTTGTATGTGATCTCAGGTGTGAACTTTAAACACCCCAAAAGTGTCCCGTATGCGCCAAGATGAGGTCACATGCAGCGAGCGTGCTCAGTGTTTACGGAAGTAGCCTAAACATGGACGCTAGCATTGAACGCCTGGCGATTTTAAAGTTGCCGTCGTACCAGAGCCAGAACATGTACAACTTATTTCTTTGAAGGATGAGATTGAGAAGGGGAACGTTTTTGGCCATGGCATTTTGTGGGGCAGTGGCAGCAACGTCTGTAGAAAGGAACGTGTTGGTGCTGAGAGTGGTGGAATTGCCATGTGCTTTGCTGCTTCACTGACATGGACTTCATACACAATTTTCGTATGACGACAAGAACGTTTGTGTACATTTGTGAGCGCCTACTTACCTACGTACCACTCTCGCTTGTTGATGGTCAGATGAATGCGACCTGGCGGTTCAGACTGAAGTCGCATGCCAAAAGATCGGACGGCAGTAGCTCAGTTGGTTTTGTCAGCGTTTGTCCACTGATCCACAGGTTGGTTGGTATGATTCCAGCTCCCACAGATGAACGCTGCCGTTGTGTCCTTGGGCAAGACACTTAACCCACCTCGCCCCTAGTGACTGCGTACACTGGGGTGTGAATGTGTGTGTAAATGGGTGAGTGGCTCCTTGTTATAAAGCGCTTTGGGTGCTTTGAAGGTGGAAAAGTGTTGTATAAAGATGTGACCATTTATGTATCAGTTTTAGAACCACATATCCAAGTGGCCTGGGTCTCATTTGAAAAAAATCAGATCTGTGTCGTTCAGACTGTCATTAAAAGATCAGATACAGATCGCATAGGGCTGAAAAAAAATCAGATTTGGGTCACTTCAAGCTGCGGTCTGAACGTAGCCTAAGTTACACTCAATTTAAAGGTGCACTGCACAACTTTTCTGGTTGAGGTTACACTACTGCATGTTATCACTTTGCCTGGTTTAGGGTTGCCAGGAATATTCCACAGTGTGGCATTAAATTTATCTAGCAAATATTTATTCAGTTACATGTTTTTGTTGCTCAAAAATACATGGAAAAATGCATTTTTACTTGAGGGTGGGCTAGCTTCTCCACAGATCTGAACCATAACTTTGCCTGAATGCAAAGTGCAGGTGTTGCACCTTTGATGCTAAAATGTTTGGAAAGGAGATGGTTTGTAGGTGTTTTTAACTAACAAATGCTTGTGATTGTCTAATGCTGATGTACTTTTTTATACAAGTGTCGTCTGTCTTGACCAAAACTCCCCGAATAAAACTCAGCACCCACAGCAAAATGGCGATGTTATTGTTATTATTGTTATTATTATCATTATTATTATTATGGAATAGAAATGGTGCTCAGCTGTGCACACACCTTTGTAAGAGAAATTTTAAACAAAGTCAAGGCTTAAAAAGTTAGATTTTTATGCCTAAAAAAAAAAAAAATCACAATTGGAAAAGCCAAATTATATTATAAGCCAATATATTATAATTGGACAATAAAAATCACAAATGTTCTTTGGTGATTTGGTGCACACATATAACAATAATAAAACAGCACAGTGAAATATAATATGATTTAACTAGTCTAAAGTTTATTTTAGAAGTCAACTTGAAACTCACAATGACTTTTTCCAGGCATTTTTATTTTGTGTTTTAGGCTACCATCTGTATCTCTTTTTTTTTCTTTTTTTCCCCCATGGATGTATTAAGCTATGAATGGTAGGTTTAAAGATCTCATGACATGGTACTTCTTGATGCTTTTATATGGCTCCTTAATGGTTCCCTAATACTGTAAATGAATCCTTCTTCAAAATCAAGACTCAGTGCCTGAGAAAGAGAGATGAGAAAGAGTCATAAATATCTCTCTGGAACACTCCATTCTGGGCGTTGTTGCTTGAATGCAAATGAGGAGGACAGAGATAGGCCAGAGCAGCGGGTGGGGGCGTGGCCAAACTCTCCACTCTTTCCTCTTTAGCGGTACGATGTGCGCTGGCCCCACTTCCGCGTTTTTGCGCGGAGGAAGAGATGAGAAGCGTTCCATTGAAAAATAAACACATTTTCACAGAAAATAAAATCAAACCACTGCTGTTTCAGAGGTTCAGAGTGTCGGATAAAGGACATCCGAGCCTGGAAACACTCGCATGTGCCTCCAATCAAATAAAAAACTGCATCTCGCATTGCGTAGCTCATTCGCAGTCCAAACTCTCTGGGCGTGATTTACAGAGAGTGTGGGTAAAAACACAGGCGGGCGGTGGAGCTGCATTTGCATTTTTTCTTCAATGTGACGTCACATAGTTTCCTTGTTCAGAATCGCCTGTTTGAGCTGTCTTTTTTTCAAATGCAGAAAAGGACCGCAAATGCTCATTTTACACATTTTGCAACTTTTAGCCATGGGGGGGCTAAACAGGGTAGGGGAGCTCACATTAACATTCAAAAACCTCAGAAAGTGAAAATTTCATGCCATGGGACCTTTAAATATGAACTTTCAAATAACATTAAATATTATTTGGGTGACAGAGGCTCAGAGGTTCGAGCAGTGGTCCCCCAAGCAATGTTTCACCTAACTTTTCATGTGCCTGAGCAAACACACTAACTCCCTGAGCGTCCCTTGGACCCCTGTGAGTGACATCCGACATGCACACTGTGGCCACACCAGTATCACACTCGAGATCATCGCAAGTTACAGCTTATTCATCAAATTACTGCAGTTATTTCTGCTAGATTACTTTTAATATAACTGATTTTTTTGTTCAAAAAAGACAAAAATCTTGTTCATGAGTTCTGTAAATGTTGTATGTCAGTGTGAGGGTCCTGAAACATTAAACATTACAATATTTTGAAAAATAACCTCATACATAAAATTAAATTATAGTGTATAAACCTATAAAACCACATGAAGAGAGATTTTTTCAGCTTGATAAAATAGCCTACATGTAGCTGCAGATTTTTTTATGGATCGTAGGACCTATAGGCCACTATAAGATGGGTCTTTCCCAAAATAATGATCTTCAAAATAAGTATACATTTTTATCAGTTTATATCTTGCTTTAGTAATTTTGTGTGAGTGTCAGAGCTCTGTGGTATAAACGCTCTGAGGAGAGGATTCACACTTTGAGAAAGTCCCATCTTTTTGGCTCACAAAAAAACTCTGGCTTGGACAAAAACAAAGTAAACAGCCGAGGATTACGTTATAGCTCTACCTGTATCCTCTTCTGTTCTTCCCTACGTGGAGTGTGTGTGGGCGGCGCTCCTATCTGCTGGTGTGGCCTGCTCTGAGGAGATATGCACAACTACGGTCATACTGAAGAAAGCACGCGAAATGCGGTCAAAATGTATCTGTTTGCATTTGGCCTGTCCCTAATGTGCACATTCATATCTGCAACCTGAATCGATCAGATTGGATTCCGTGTGTCAAACTATCTAATCTAATTAATTACAGGATTTATAATGAATTCATGTAAATAATCACATTTTAAGAGTGTGAGAGAGAGAGAGAGATTGTGAGTGAGTGAGCAAGCGATCGAGCAAGCGAACAAACCCACTTTGCAATTGAGTTTGTCAGTTTTTCTGTTTCGTTTGCTAATTCGTTTCCCAAATTCTGCGAGCCTGGTTTGGTGGTTTGGTAGTTTGGTGAAGTGCGCTCACGCTCGCTCTATCACCGGTAACGATGAAACATGTCCGGACGTGTTTATCATTCAAATGATCCGTCAGGCTGGAGCAGCTTCGGTGATTGGAACATTCTTTTTGACAAAAGCTGCATGCTCGTTAAAATGTGCGCGCATTGAATTGCCACTCATAATTAATTGCATTAATTTTTATACCACTTTAATTTGCAGTGTAATTAATTGATCTAATTAACGCATTAAACTGACAGCCCTAATTATTATACATTTTCTTGAAGTGAATCTTTCTTTTTGTGAGTGAAATGCGTAAAATAGATGTTGTTATTCCTCACATGTGTAAACCTTGGAGTCTGTGTGAACACATGAGCTCTGAATCACCATCATTATCCACACTATTTTGACTTGTTCTTGCGTCTCTGGGTGCTACCGCTGAACTCTGATGACTCTGCTAACGGCTAACACAAAGCACACAGCGTTCAGTCTCATAACTATGATGCTACTGCTAATGTTTTGTAGTGCACCCACGACCGTGAACTGAATGTGAAATGAGCCAGAGGAACAGAGTGATGGGGCGCACTACAGCAGAGTCAGGGGGAATTCGAATATAAAAGAGCAAGTTTGTGTCAAGACAGTAAAAAGACAAGATTAAAAAAAAAAAAAAGTTGAAACTCATAGCATTAATGCACACAGCTTAACGGTGCATTGAGAAACTTTGCTGATTCATGGAGATGTTATTTCTTAGTCCAGAATATTACACAGTATGGCCATAAACTATAATGCATGTATACAATTATAGATGTTTTGATGAAAAATATGCACTGATACTGTGAGCAGGCTTGCCTCTACAGAGTGCAGACCTTTAGGCTACGTTTAAATGATGACGGTCTGAACAGAAGACACAAAAGTGACATTGCATCTTCACTTTTTATTCTGCGTTTAGACGAGCGTTTTCGGGAGGAAATCTGCGTGCATACGTTGACGCAAAAGTGTGTGGAATTCGATTGGGTATGCATGCCAGGCGGCTAGGTGGTGCTGTGATACATTATCACTATGTCCGCGTGCATGCGTAGAATCTTCCTTCTTCTCATCTGCGCCGCAAAAAGCAAAACAAAACATGGCTACTGGTAGCAAAAAAAAGACAAATAAGTTCAACTATTGCTTCAGACCACGTTAGACTACAGACTACAAAGGCTTCAGACTACAAAGCAATGAAGGCGCAACAAGGTGTGGACTGGGATATGGACCGATGTGACCTAAACGCATACACGATGTCAGCAAATTTTACCACAGTTTTGCATCTTGGGCAGTGTAGACGAAAACGCTACAGCGTTTTACACTTTGGAGGGCGGTTTCAGATTTTTGCATTTTTAAGCCCCTAAAACACCGTCACTTCTAATGAAAGGCACTTTTGACAAAATATTCTGTCGTTTTATCCGTAAGCGTTCTCGTGTAAACAAGCCCTAAATCTGGTCAGGTTAATTAAAGATCCTATATTGAGCAAAATTGACTCTTGTGAGCTCTCAACCATGTAATAATGTTGTTACTTCCTCAAAACATACCTGGAGTTGTGTTTCATTCACTGTTTGAATAATCCTGCATTATTAGTCTGTGTATGTCTTCCAAAGCTGAAAAACGCTCTGTTCTACCTTGTGATGTTATGATTAGACCTGTAAGTTTAACGTGTTTGTGAGTGCGCCAATGCGCCCCACTAGCCTCGGTCTCGATGTTTCTAGAAGTTTCTTTCCGACGCGTCACGTAAAGTAAATAAAGAGTCTTGAATCCAAGTTTGTCTTTTCTATCTTTACTAAAGTGAAAGGTCATACAGAGTGGGTGCAAATAAGGTGAATAAACAGGGAAATGGAAAGATGAATTTCTGAGGCTTGTGGTTTTCCTGCGGGTGTTGTGTTAGGCTCTGTATGTGTGGTGATGTCCTTCTTGTCGTCTTTGCGTGTCATATAGCGATGAGCTCCTGCCTGTCACTGAGAGACCGGGCTTCCTTGTACTCCATGGCTCCCGACAGGACTCACCCTACGTTGCGTTGTCGACGGTGCTACTGGTTCTTCTTTGCTGTCCGTACGTGCCCTGTAGCGGTGCGCGTTCCCGTCTGTCACCCGGGAGACGGCCGATGTGGTTCTTGCTTGGTTCTTACACGACGTTTACGTGACGATACGTGACGATACGTGACGGTCAAAAGACTGTGTAGCTTCTGTGGTCCAGGACGTCCTAATTCCCCGTCATCTCGGCTCATCCGATACTCTATGGTCTCGGGGTATCCTCCTGGCCACCAGACCGCGGCTTCTTATCCACACTACCTACGTAGCGTAGTTGTTTCCCCGTCTTCTTGTGTGGGTGTGTGTGTGTGTGTTGGTAAGATGTGTCTTCTCCGGTGTCCGTGTGCTCTCTGTCTGTGTGACCCCTAAGGCCTGAATTTATAGCAGGAAAGACCAAAGATGAAGGAACAAAGAATAAAGCGAGATCAAAGTCATCCAATCAGAAAGCATTCCCTGAACCTGAAGGCGGGACAAGAGCAGCTGCTATAAAAAGAGTATATATATATATATATATATAGAATGGGTTAAAAATGCAGAGAAGAATTTCTCCAGCGTGAGATCAATAAAGTTACTTCTTCTTCTTCTTCTTCTTCTACTCCAGAACACAGAACGTACGAAATGGCTCCTACATATCCCGGCCCCTAATTGGCTAAGCTTTAGCAAGTCAATTACTAACTTAAGAATTGGAGCCATTAACTAATTTACAGTTTTAAATTTAGCTGTTACATTTCTCGAACATTTTTCTTCAAAAAGGTTAAGGTTAAAAAGTAATTCTTCACTTTTTTACAAGTATACTTTTCACAAATTACAGTTCATATCGGACGTGTAGTAGGTCCTTCTCTCCTTCAGTCTTCACCCTGTAAGAGACACAATTTGGTTATGGGTCTCTGTATGATACTCGTCGTCGTCCGGACTTCAGCGCTGCGGACCATCCCCTTGGAGTCTGGCATAACCTTGGTGATTCTGCCCAACATCCAGTCATTTCTTGCTAGGGATGGCTCAACGACGAGGACGACATCTCCGACCTTAAAGTCTCTCTTCGTTCCGCGCTACCTTTGCCGTTGTTGAAGCAACGGAAAGTAGAGAATCTGATTTCCGCCGCCGTGTCTTGTTTCCAGGTGGATGTGGTGAAGAATAAGGTGTGTTGTTTACTGAGTAGGGCGGGAAGCTGGCTTCCCCAGGCGTCGCTGATCTGTTCCGACGCCCCCATACTCCAAACCTTTCTCTTTCTTTCTCTTTCTTCGATGGTACACCCGGTAGTGCGGTATGTACCATTCTCTTCGGCTCAGCTGCTCATCTGGGACTCCTTTGACGTACCCTCTCTCTAGGATTTTGGTCATCAAATCTTTGTGCTTCCGAAAGAAGTCTGAAATCCTGATGGGTTTCCTCTTCAAGGAGTCGAGTATTTGCTCGGCTATACCTCGGTTGCCTGGCATCTCCATGCAGACATCCCTCAGAGGTAGCTCGGTGCAGCAATGGCCATCTGAAAGATGTGCCGATGTGGCCACAGCGCGCACAAACTGCTTGTCGTGTTGAGATGGCCCTTGCTCGTCCTCACGCCGGCGTTCCGGAAAATCTGCTTCGTAGTGCATGACTTCTATGGTCGACACAGAGATGCGATTAACGAAGTTCTGTTTTTCGGCGTCATCGAATTCTTTCTCTTGGCATCTGCTGACAGGCCCGTTGACTACCCAACCTAGGGCCGCCTTCACGGCATGCGGTCCGTTGTTTTGGCTGTTGATTGTCTCCCACGGCTCTTTAGCCTTGCGAAACCAGATGTTACATGACATGAAGCTCTCAATCTTCAAGCCTCCCGAGGCGAGATCGGTTGGACCCCAAGAGGTGTCAACCCTCGAGATCCACTGAGCTCCTGTAACAGCCCCTCTGACAACGGAGACACGGCCCGCCACAAATGTCTTTAGACGAAAAGCGTCATTTTCAGTGTACCTTAGTACTGTCGTGCTATTCGTCCAGAAGACCAAATCCTTCAGGGGGAGTTGAAGTTCTTCCTTCAACACCCGTTCAATCTTGACTGGGATCACTGCAGCCGACAATTCCATCTTAGGGATTGTAACCTGCTTAAGAGGAGAGACCTGGGACTTCTCCATCAAAAGGCAGACATGTTTCTCCTCTTGCCCGTTCTTCAATAAGCGGTACGGCACAACCCCATATCCATCTTGACTTGCGTTTGAGAAATGATGGATTTGTGCGCCCCTTGTGGGCCCGACTGTGTTGGACTTAAAACATTTACTCACGCTGAGATCTGACAACTTGTCAAGGTCTTCTGGCTCCTTCTGCCCTGCCTGTTGTAGATTCTTTGGAATGTCCTCATTCCCGGCCCCGGTTTGTTCACCGCTTCTACACCCTGCACGTACGAGAGCACCACACTCAACAGCCGTACCTGTTGAGTTGTCATCTGCTTTGGTCTCCTCCTGTGAGTGATCTTGCTTTATGACGTGCAAAATAGCAGGATGCCTATAGGAACAGTCAGGGCAAGAGCTCTTTTCCTTACAGTACAAGCAGGGACTTTGGAAGGAGTTGGCTGACTTTACTGCTGGTGCCCTCTTCTCTAATTGTCCTCTCTCTCTCTCTCTGTCCTCTCTCTCTCTCGCTGTCCTCTCTCTCTCTCTGTCCTCTCTCTCTGTCTCTCTCTCTCTGTCCTCTCTCTCTGTCCTCTCTCTCTCTCTCTCTCTCTCTCTGTCTCTCTCTGTCTCTCTCGCTCTCTCTGTCTCTCTCTGTCTCTCTCTCTCTCTCTGTCTCTCTCTCTCTCTCTCTGTCTCTCTCTCTCTGTCCTCTCTCTCTCTCTCAGCAGCAGTCACAGTCACAGCGAAGCTGCTTCTTTTGTTCTCATCTTCTCCTAAGTTGGCTTTCCCTTCCGCGTTTGCGTGTTTATCGGTGGCTGAGGTGGCGTACTCAGCACCTTTGAACAACGGGCTTTGCCTTTTCCTTGTTGGAGATTTTCCTCTGACTGACAGGAGGCCCGACTGCGCCTGCGAGGCAGTTGGCGCAACAGCTTTAGGCCCGACGTCATGCAAAGGCCTTTCAATTCCAACATGGTCGCTGCTACAGTTGGTGAACCTTTCATTTCCACCAGTCGTACGCTTCGAACCAGCTCTTGGCTTCCGAGCATCTTTATTCTGGTCGTGAGCTCGTAATTTGGCATTTGCGGCTGCAATGGCAGCTTCCATCTGCAACCGCTCCTTTTTAGCTCTCAAGCATGCCTCTTCATGCTGCAGGCGCATTTCCTCTTGCTGCCTTTCTTGCTGCAGGCGCATTTCCTCTTGCTGCCTTTCCTGCTGCAGGCGTATTTTTTCATGCCGCAAGCGTCTTTCTTCTTGCTCAAGCTCTTGCCTCTGTATCATAGCCGCTTGGCTTGCTAACAGAGCTGCATGTTCTACTCTGGCCTTTGACCGCACTGAACTAAGAGGGGAACGTTGAGATGTGCGACTCGTAACTGAGTTAGCCCTAAAAGTGCTATCCTCCGATCCAATGGCATCTTGCTCTCCATCCGTGGCCCTTTTAGCAGTTGCGATCCATCCCTTCGTTTCATTGTCGTTTCGTTGCTTGGTTAGCTGTGACAAGATTCCGCTTCTCTCGTATTTTAGTCGCTCCATATCAGCTTTATAGTAGTAGTCAGACCTGTCAGACTACTTGTCAGACCTGACCCAGGGAACGCTTGCTTCAGCCGTGGATGGAGTTTCCTGCTGGTTCAGATTGGTTCTTTCTTCAATCAAGTCTCCTGACTTGATACTGATTTTTCTGACTTTGATGTTTAGTCTTTCAACGTGATGCTGTAGACTTCGTGACTCTAGATGTTGTTTAAAGTCCTTTGATTTTAGCCAGTCCTTTTGACTTAAAGTTGTTGCTATAGTCTTTTGACTTTATGTGAGTGCGCCAATGCGCCCCACTAGCCTCGGTCTCGATGTTTCTAGAAGTTTCTTTCCGACGCGTCACGTAAAGTAAATAAAGAGTCTTGAATCCAAGTTTGTCTTTTCTATCTTTACTAAAGTGAAAGGTCATACAGAGTGGGTGCAAATAAGGTGAATAAACAGGGAAATGGAAAGATGAATTTCTGAGGCTTGTGGTTTTCCTGCGGGTGTTGTGTTAGGCTCAGTATGTGTGGTGATGTCCTTCTTGTCGTCTTTGCGTGTCATATAGCGATGAGCTCCTGCCTGTCACTGAGAGACCGGGCTTCCTTGTACTCCATGGCTCCCGACAGGACTCACCCTACGTTGCGTTGTCGACGGTGCTACTGGTTCTTCTTTGCTGTCCGTACGTGCCCTGTAGCGGTGCGCGTTCCCGTCTGTCACCCGGGAGACGGCCGATGTGGTTCTTGCTTGGTTCTTACACGACGTTTACGTGACGATACGTGACGATACGTGACGGTCAAAAGACTGTGTAGCTTCTGTGGTCCAGGACGTCCTAATTCCCCGTCATCTCGGCTCATCCGATACTCTATGGTCTCGGGGTATCCTCCTGGCCACCAGACCGCGGCTTCTTATCCACACTACCTACGTAGCGTAGTTGTTTCCCCGTCTTCTTGTGTGGGTGTGTGTGTGTGTGTGTTGGTAAGATGTGTCTTCTCCGGTGTCCGTGTGCTCTCTGTCTGTGTGACCCCTAAGGCCTGAATTTATAGCAGGAAAGACCAAAGATGAAGGAACAAAGAATAAAGCGAGATCAAAGTCATCCAATCAGAAAGCATTCCCTGAACCTGAAGGCGGGACAAGAGCAGCTGCTATAAAAAGAGTATATATATATATATATATAGAATGGGTTAAAAATGCAGAGAAGAATTTCTCCAGCGTGAGATCAATAAAGTTACTTCTTCTTCTTCTTCTTCTTCTACTCCAGAACACAGAACGTACGAAATGGCTCCTACAGTGTTAGTTAGAGTAATTAATTACACTGCAACGCGCATTTTAAATTTGGCGTGCGGCGAGCAAATTGCTGCCAGGGCCTTTAAACGACAAGTATATTTATAAAAAGAACGAAGACGGGACTATCAACAAGGATGCAATGATTTGTAGCTTTTGTCAAAAATAATTTTCTGATCACTGAAGCTGCTCCAGCCTGACAGATCATTTGAACGCTAAACATGTTCGGACAAGTTCCATTGTTACCGGTGATAGAGCGAGCATGAGCGCACTTCACCAAACCAACAAACCACCAAAATTTGTGAAACAAATGAGGAAAGCGACAAGAGAAAAACTGACAAACTAAATCCCAAAGTGGGTTTCCTCTGAGATTAAAATATGATTAATTAGATCAATTAATTTCAAATTATGTAATTAATTAGATTATTTTTTTAATTGCCTGATAGCGGTAGTTATGATGTTACCTTTTGTTCAGTAAAGATTAGCAATTCCAGGGTTAAAATGATGCAAATGATTCTAGTGAAGGTGTGGGGCGCTTCCTACAGTACCACATGACATCACAAAAGTTGCACAGTGCATCTTTAACTTGCTTATTCATGCATTATTCATTGTCCTTATTTTGGCAGAAATCCGACCAAACTACTCTTTCTTTGTGTTGGCAGTTCCATTTAATCAAGAATCCCATTCATTTCAATTGAGAATTTGGTTTTGCGGCTAAAACATTAAATGAAGTAGGTTTATTTGAGTAAAATGTTCAATATTCTCGTGCAACAACACTGCACCGATTCTCTGGGAGGCTTTAAAGGGCCCGTATTATACTATGTTCTTTTTAAAGATCCCGTGACATGGTACTTCTTGATGCTTTTATATGGCTCCTTAATGGTTCCCTAATACTGTAAATGAATCCTTCTTCAAAATCAACACTCAGTGCATGAGAAACAGAGATAAGATGAGAAAGAGTAATTTTTCTCACTCAGAACACTCTATAATGGGCGTTGTTGCTTGAATGCAAATGAGGAGAAAAAAGCTGGCCAATAGTAGAAGGTGGGGGCGTGGCTAAACGCTCCGCTCTCTGCTCTGAGCGCTCTCTGATCCATTTCCTTGTTTTTGCATGGGGGGAGAGAGTTGAAGAGTTCCATTGAAAAATAAACACATTTCCACATAAAATAAAATTAAACCACTGCTGTTCAAAGGTCCAGAGGCTTAGATAAAGGACTTCTGAGCCTAGAAACACTCGGACGTGCCTCCAGGCAAATAAAAAAACGCATTTCGCATTGCGTAGCGCATTCACAGTCCAAACTCTCTGGGCGGGATATACAGGGACGCTGAGCAGAGACAGAGGGAGGGGCTGGAGCTGCATTTGCCGATCTGACGTCAAAAAGGTGCCTTGTCCGAACTCGCCCGTTTGAACACTGGTTTTGTGTAACGCAGAAAAGGACCGCAAATGCTCAGTTTAGACATTTCGCAACTTTTAGCCATGGGGGGGGGGGGGGGGGGGGTAAACAGGGTAGGGGAGCTCACATTAACGTTCAAAAATCTCAGAAAGTGAAAATTTCATGCCATGGGACCTTTAAAAAATTATTTATGCTTTTTCAAAACCAAAGGTATAGAACAAAACAAAATCTGTGGGGTTCTACAAAAAACATAAAAAGCTATACATTTCTCTTATTCTTATCCATTTGGGCCATCCATGGGGCCAGTAAGTAATTTTTTCCATCAAATACATTTCCTCAATTATTTCTCTCCACTGTTTCAGTTCCAATGAGCCACTTTTTAGCCAGTTCTTCGTTACAGGTTTCTTACTGGCCATCAGCGTGATTTTAAACAAATAAAAGTCTTCGGTCTGGATAGGTCCTTCTTGCGAAAGTCCCAAGAATATGACTCATGGGTGATTAGGTATTTTATAGCCTAGTATTTCTCCCATTACTGTTACAATATTTTCCCCAAAAGATGTAATTTTTGTACATGTCCAAAACACGTGGGAATGTTTGGCGCTCCAATCGCCACGCAGTCTCCAGCACTGTTGGTGGGGGGTTTCATTTGTTTGCTTTTGATGCTTCGAGTAATAAAACACCTCACCATGTTTTTCCAGCTGTATTATACTATGTTCTATGTGTAGATGTTAACTTGAAAAACTTTGAGCTTTGGGGATGTAGGGAAACTAATAAAGGATTTCTCAAACATGTGTAAATGAAACAAAACAAAACTTCAGGTGTGTTTTTGAGGAGGTAACAGCATTATTACATGGCTTAAAGCTTAGAGTTAGTTTAATATAGGACCTTTAAAATGACTTTGTGGTCCACTTATTATAGAATTTATTTACTGTGGCGATCAACAGCCCCATGCAAAATAATACAGCCCTAAAGATAATGACGGCTCCCACGGCAACTTGCAGAAAAAGGTGAATACAGTGCAGTGCAGTTTCACAAAATATGAGTTAATTACTTGTTTTTAGAGTGCCTTTAGGTCGATACTCACATCATTAGAGCTGTAATGGAGCAGTGTGTGTTTGTGAGTAAAACATTCACAGACACTGCAACAGGACATCAGCACATGCATAATTAATACTGATGTCCTCGTTATGTTCAGGGCTCGTCCAGGTTAATTAGATCAATTATGAGATGGAGGCTGGAGGTGGATCACACTGCTACAAGAGCTGTTATAGAGAGATGGATGAGAGGAGAGTTTTACAATGTGTGTTCCCCAGGATAGCGTGACTGTACTCGGACTGTATCTTAAAAGGGAGTAGATTTAGGCTGTCTTACCCCTTCCTCTTCCACTACCCCTTTATCTACATCTTTGTCTTGCCCCTCGATACCGAGCTGAGAGGGCTCGGGGTACGAATGTTCCCCTAAGAAATGGGACACCACTCGATTACCGTTTGCGTCATCCTCCCTTGCCTCTACCTGGCTGCTACGTCTACAGAGGCAACAACAACTGACGCCAACAAACGTAAACAAATGTCAAGCATTATTTTACCTGAGCTCGACAAAAAAACTAGCTTGTTTATACATGAAAGTTCGATGAAAACGATAACATCGGCTAAACAGACATCACTACAATTAAAACCGCAACGACAGTTCACTAAAAGTAACGTAGAACATAAGCGTCATAATTGTAAACTATGCTAAACTGTTAATCGATAATTACAACTGCTGAAAATACATTTACGAGACTCCTTGGCTGGTCGATGTGACGCTGCCATCCTGATCCCAAAACCTGCCTGAGCTTGTAGGCGTACCCCTTCGTCCCAAGTCTGGTCGAGAGCTTACTTCATTTCAAGGGGTATGTAACCTGAGGTCGTGGTTCTAGCCCTTGATCAAAATTAGAATTGGGACACCCCTTGCCCTCACATGAATGTGCAAAACCAAGGGATAGGGGTAAGACAAAAGGGTAAGACAGAGAAATGGGACGCAGCCTAAAGGTCTGATATTATGCTAAATTGACTCTTGTGAGCTTTAAGACATGTTAGAATGTTGTTACCTCATCAAAAACATACCTGGAGTTGTGTTTTGTTTCATTCACACATTTTTGAGTAATCCTACATTATTATCTGTCTATCTCCAAAGCTCAAAATGCTCTGTTCCACCTTATGATGTCATGTAGTGGTAGTTTTCATGCTAACAGCTACCTTTTCTTTAGTTCAGAAGAGATGAGCAATTCCAGGGCTGAAATTATCCAAATGATTCTAATGAAGGTGTCCTTCCATCCACCCATCCATCCATTTTCTTCCGCTTTCTCCGTATTTCGGGTCGTGGGGGCAATGGTCCAGACAGATCCGTCACCCAGATCACAGAGCACTGGCCCGCATGGAGCAGGTGGTGGGTCCACGGGAGGACAGCCCCACGTCGCTTGACGCAACCAGCCTTGATGTACTTGTGTCATGGGGGTTCTCTTCCAGTGTACGCACACACTGGGGGCGAGGTGGGGTTAAGTCCAAGGACACAATGGCAGCATTCATCTGTGGGAGCTTGGGAGCTGAGACCGCACCGCCAACCCGTGGGTCAGTGGACCCGACCCCTCAACCAATGATACAACCACTGACAACAACTACTACTACTGTAGTACTACTACAACTACTACTACAACAACAACAACTACTACTACTACTACTACTACTACTACTAGCTACTGTCTAATACTACTACATGACATCACAAGGTGGAACTCAACCTACGCATGCCGGGTTTGCACATGTGTGAAGGTATGTTTTTGATGAGGAAACAACATTATAACATCAGAAAATAGCGTAATATAGTCCCTTTAATCCTCTACACTGTCTGTTAAGCATTATTGTACATTTCATTTTGTATTCTTTTGTATTTTCTAAACCAATATTTTAAAACTGAAGCACATTTTTCAGAGTCATAACAGTAAACGGGTTGTTGCTGTCCATGGTGCTGAAATCTCAGATAACAGTTCCTCTTAAAACAGGTTAGATTTGTTTGTTTGTTTTAAGATTTAATCATTTAGACCTGAATCTGATCATTTTGTTCAGTCCCTTTACAACGTTATTGATCTCACTGTTGTAAAATTGTACATAAATATTTAAATATATTTATATTTAATTCACAAATAATAAATCCTTTGTTAGGAATGATTCAGGCTAGTGACTACTTAAGAGGTTAGAGTTACAAGTTAGTGTTTGGGTATTTTTAAAGGTGCAATGTGGAACTTTTATCGTCACTATCGGTGAGAAAAGTGTATAATGTGTGTGGTGAGGTGCTTACAGCCTGAAAACATGTAGAAAAATTGTAAAATATAAAACTGACTACTTTACAGATTTTGCCTATTGTGGGTTATTTTTAGAACGTAACCACCGTGATAAACGAGGGACCACTGTACTAGCCTATGTGTTTTTATACTTAGTTTATACAGCTTTATACTTACTTTATACAGCTCATGTCTAAAAGCTATTCAAGAAAAGCTCATTTCTGTCCTGTGAACGTAATCTTTTTTAGATCAATACCTGTTCAAATGAGTTTCTAGTTTCGATACGAGTTTTAGTATTGATTTGCATCTGACTTTATACTTTTGACAACCTAAATCTGAGATATTCTTGTAGCTAAACTATCTCCCGTCCCCACATCTAACCTCGTTTTGTTTCTCTCTTTTTCGCTGTGTCTCTGCTGCTGTCACTCATCCCCTTTTCACTGCCTCCTCTGAGCCTAAGTGACTCCAGTGTGAACCATAACAGGCTTCTTTCCTCTCCAGTTCAGTGTAGTGTACTGTTGACAGACGCATTTGTCATCTCAGAATCTGGACACGGCCCTGATGCATTGTGGGACAGATCTGCCTCGGCCCCTGTCTGCACTGTCCTTTTGCGTTGCCCGTTTCGGATTCGGGGATAAAAGTGGAACATTTGACTTGATTTGTGGCTGCTCTTTAAAGTTTTGACAGCACCCGCCCGCTCACAGTTAAGTTCATTTTTATGAGTGACTTTTAAAAGTACTTCCAACATTAATGGACTTTATCCAAGGTGGTAATTCCAAGCAGAAAAAGTACACAAGAATATACTTTATAACGGGTTGTGATAGTCAAATGTCTATAATAAAAATATGCACTACAAAAAGAGCAGATCAGGACCAAAAACTAAACTAAAAACCAAAAAAGACTGGTAGAGATGCGGGTCTTTTTGAAATATGGCAACAAGACTGACAGATTTTCTATTTATTCTGAGGCTTAACTGCAGGACTTACAGGATTAATAAACTTTAAATTAAGAAAATCATAGGAAGATGATGTTGTTAATGTATCAAAAGTGTCAGTGGTACCTCACCTTACGAAATTAATTCGTTCCAGAAGTGGTTTCGTAACGTGAAAAATTCGTAAGTTGAGTAGCTATTTCAATGGAAAAAGCCTGATTCGTTCCAAGGCCCCGATCCAAGTTTTTTTTTTTTTTTATATAGTGCAACTTTTTTTTATAGTGTAACACTGTGTTCTGCGTCCTGATTGGTTTCTCAGACTGGATTTAAACTTTTCTCACATTTGTCTCTCGTTTAAACACTCAAACTTTCATATATTTTCAACAAAATTATTAATAGTGAAGTGTGGGGGGAAGGGGGAGGGGGGAGAAAACTGCGCGCGGACACGTGTGATAGCGCAGCATGACCCAGCGCGGGGCTGCCAGCAGGTCTAGACCTGGACTAAACCAGGACTGGACTAGGAATAAACCTGGACTAAACCTGGACTAAACCAGGACTAGACCAGGTGGATTAAAGCGCCGTCTATTTCCTGGTTTCGTTTCGAGTCACGGCTGAGGCGAGCAGCGAGGGGGACCGCACGCAGTCTGAGCGCATGAATGAGACCCGTGCTCAAACCATGCCTCCTCTAGACCTCCTCTAGACCTCCTCTAGACCTGGTCTAGACCAGGTCTAGACCACCACGGCTCTTGCATGTGTTCGTGGGTCTCGTTCATGCGCTCAGACTGCGTGCCGTCCCGAGGGGAGTCCTCGCTGCTCGCCTCAGCTGTGACTCAAAACGAAACCAGGAAATAGACCCGCACGCGCCGCTTTAATCCACCTGGTCTAGTCCTGGTCTAGTCCTGGTTTAGTCCAGGTTTAGTCCAGGTTTAGTGCTGGTTTAGTCCAGGTCTAGACCTGCTGGCAGCCCCGCGCCGGGTCATGCTGCGCTATCACACGTGTCCGTGCGCAGTTTTCTCCCCCCTCCCCCTTCCCCCCACGCTTCACTATTAATAATTTTGTTGAAAATCTATGAAAGTTTGAGTGTTTAAACGAGAGACAAATGTGAGAAAAGTTTAAATCCAGTCTGAGAAAAGCGTATAATGTGTGTGGCTGAGCGCGCATTATTTGAATTTGTACTTGAATATTACGCTTCAGATGGTGAAAACTGTAACATACAACACCATTGTTCTTAGAATCTGAGCCGAATGAGACACAAAAACGAAATACTTTTACCTTATATAAAACTTTACATATTCACTTAGTAACAGAAAAATTAGGGCTGTCAGTTTAACGTGCTAATTAGATTAATTAATTACACTGCTAATTAACGCGTTATAAAAATTAACGCAATTAATTATGAGCGCAATTCAATGCCCGCGCATTTTAAATATGGCGTGCGGGGCCTTTGAAGGGCAAGTTTATTTATAAAAATGTGACGAAGCGTTGTCCCCAGGGAGAGCACGTGAAGACGCGCGCGCCCGTTTCCTTATCTGCTGCTCCGCGCGCCGAACCCTTTTCATTATCAACCATAAACTAACTCCCCATAACCTCCCCAGCGTGTGCTACCGCGACTCAGGGTGCAAATAGTGCTAAACTTGATAATTTGCTTCCCCTCGTGCTGCCGGCTTCTCCCTCTTCCCGTGCTGTGATCTGTTGCGATCTTAAATCCTCCAGTTTCGCAGGTTCCGGGGGTCATGTGAGCCATGAATAATTTGCCCGGGCAATTATTTGTATTCTCTGTATATTTGAAGCTTTGACGTTGCATGAAAGCTACTGTACGTGCTCACCTTTTGGCACCAGAAATATTCGCCATTTAATAGTGGAATGGTGTATATAAGCTTTCGAATGAATGTTATGTAATATGGGAGGGGGAATGGGGGTATACAGGTGCACTCTGCAGGTCTCAGTCTTGTCTTGGTTGCAGTGGAGGTAACGTGCACGGAGAGAAAGAGAGCGAGTGAAAGACTGAAAGACTTAAAGACTTAAAGGGGAAGTCTGCAGTCTTTTCACTGTACCACTATAAATCCCACGTTTGACACCTTTTTTGTACTGTAGGAGAGCACAATAAACCACCTAAAAAATTAATTTAAATGCAATTAATTAGATTAATCAAAATGTTTACAAACTTATAAAGGCATCAAGAAACTCCCGGGCATTGCCTGATTTGAGCTCCAAGGTGGACAGTGATTGATAAGACCATCCTGACAGACCACACATGCTGCCTGGCCACAACTGCAACCGGAAACTGGCAAACCGACAGTGACTATATTCTGCTATTTTTTCTTAATCCAAACCATAAATGCAATGAAATACCCCTGAAAAATACCTACCACCTAATTGGAACCTATCTGAGATTTTTAATACATTTCTTTTTAAAACATGAAATGAATGAAATTATTTATTAAAGGAACAATTGGCTTAAAGGCAACACAATTGTAATCATTATGAAGTTACTTCTACTAATCAAAAACACACAAGGAGTTTTGTTTTGTTTCATTCACACATGTTTCGGGTAACGCTGTCCATATTTACAAAATGCTCTGTTCCACCTTGTGATGTCATGAAGCAGTAGTTTTCAAGTTAAAGGGATAGTGCTTTTTTTTAAAATGTTAATCTGTATGGGTTTCCTTCTAAAAGTTACATGTGTTGACACTGGCTTACCTCTGACACTCTCAGCTGATCCCGGTTCCGCTCGCTTTCTGGAGCCCAGGTAAGTAGGTCCGGTAACGTCCCTGGAACCTGAAATAAAGCTTGTTTTTCGTCTCAAAACAAAACATTTGTTAGAAAGGTGATATATTTGCGTCAAAACAGTTGAAACGTCCAGCAGTGTATTTTGCATTCGCGTATTGTCTCTCTCCACTCGTATCACTACGCCCATGTTAACTCTATCAGCCTGTTCACCTTCAGCGGATGTCTACGCCGAAGTTTACAAGTGAACAGGCTGATAGAGTTAACATGGGCGTAGTGATACAAGTGGAGAGAGACAATACGCAAATGCAAAATACGTTGCTGGATGTTTCGTGGACAACTGTTTCGGATGCTAATATATCACCTTTCGGACAAATGTTTTGTTTTGAGAAGAAAAACAAGCTTTATTTCATGTTCCAGGGAAGTTACCGGACCTACTTACGTGGGCTCCAGAAAGCGAGCCGAACCGGACTGAGCTGAGACTGTCAGAGGTAAGCCGGTGTCAACACACGTAACTTTTAGAAGGACACCCATAGAGATTAACATAAAAAAAAAAAAAAACACACTATCCCTTTAACAGCTACCTTTTACCCTTAGTTCAGTAGAAATAGGGCTGAAATCATCCAAAAGATACTAGTGAGAGTGTATGAAGTTTAAAAACAGCACTTCCTGTATTACCACATGACATCACAAACTAGAACAAGAGGGGAGAAGTGGAAGTGTTTTCTGTTTGAAGGAAGAACTCAGCCTAAATATAAAAAGGTTTGTGTGTTAAATGTGTGAATGATGATCACATAATATGAGCTCCTTCATTTCAACCTAAAACAAAAAACAGGGCTAAAATGTAGTAAGTCTGCTGTAAAAATGAATGAAAGAGAAAAGTTACATTTCTCTTTTCGCCTGAACACTCTTCCTCGCTGAGTGGAACAAATGCTTGAATCTGAAGTTATTGAAGGCCTCTCCTTTGTTCAGTGTCTGGGAGCTTTGAGAATCCGGTTTGCTCAAACACAAAAGGTCCAGGCCAGTCTCTCGTCACTTCAACGCACTTTTACATTTTAGCTCTAACACAAAACACTGCACCGTGGACGACTGCATCTGCATTTGGAAGAACTTCCTGGAAATTTGATCATTCAGTATGGAACTCTTTGCTGACAGAGTATATTGTAAAAACACTTGCTGACAAATTCAATTCAAAACTGTGGAGGACTGCATCTGCATTCGGAGAAACTTCTTGGAAATTTGATCATTCAATGTGGAACTCTTTGCTGACAGAGTATATTGTAAAAACACTTGCTGGCAAATTCAATTCAAATTCTGCACGCTGCATCTAATCATACAAAACTTGCTCAAAGTTATCAATCAAAAAATTGGTGACTCACTATTACATCTTGTATTTTTTTTTTTTTTGCAACGTCTGAAGAAAAAGTCTAATAGCAACATGCTAAGTGAGTTTATGAGTGAAAGATAGGAATATATTGGATGGATTTAAATACAGTACTTTGTGGCAAAACGAGAAATTCAAATTGTCAACTGGACAAAATTTTATTTGGTAGAATACGTTCCACAGCTCATCCAAGCTGCTTCTTCAGTTCTGGTCAAACGCTGGTGGACACTGCTTATATCTGCCTGAAGGAAGGAGCTAACTGCAATGAAATTACCACACCTTCTTGTGTTCAGTTTCTGTTAGTTAGGTAAGCCTATTCAATATGCAGTGGGAGTGGGGTGTGGGGTCTTGTTAGCAGAACCATTCAGGGCCATAATGGGTGTTTTCACACCTCTGAACCTGACCTGCTGCACTATTGTTTTTTTTGTTTTGATTTAGGTTTGAGGATAGAGTTATAGATGGGAGACAAATGATGTCTGAGACCATTTCTGTTCTTTCTCGACAAAAATAGCCTCTTTAACTCCGCTTTCAAACCAGTTCTTTTCTCTGGCCAAGATCTGTACCTCACTGTCCTCAAAGGAGTGGCCCGTGGCTTCTAGGCGGCAGATGAAGGTCCACTCTGGCTCTCCCGTCTGTGTTGGTACATCCTCTTGTGAAGTGGCTGTTTTGTTTCTCCAGTGTAGCGCTCACTGCAGTCTTCACTACACTGAATGGAGTAGACCACATTGCTTTGTTTGTGGCTTGATGTTTTGTCTTTTGGATGGACCAGTTTCTGTCTTCAGTGTTTGTTGGTTTGAAATAGACTAGGATTTCATGTTGTCTGAAAATCCTCTGTAGTTTTTCAGAAACGCCGGCCAGGTAAGGGATAGTTACACCCTTCTCCTGTACACAGTACTTTGTGTTTTCATTTTCTGGAAATCAGGTCTCCCAAAATAATTAAACAATAGTGCCCAGCCACAAACTGACCAATCTTTCCATTTGTCGGCAATTTAAAGGGTGCACTATAAGCAACTTTTCTGATGGCATATTTGGTCGCACTTTACAGAACATAGTATGGGACTGCTAGTATTGTGGGAGTAGGATGGCAACTGGGATTATGAGGAGTAAACGCATTTTGAAGGCCAGTTACCATATTAAAGAAGACATACAGCTCTGGAAAGAGACCACTGCATTTTTTTTTTCTGAAATCAGCATCTCTACATGTATTACATCCATTCTATTCCAGCGTCTGTTAAATTCCAACACAAACACAAAGCTGAGCTACTTCAGTTCTTGCACCAGGAGTGGAATAAATTCACCGAAAAACAATGTGAAAGACTTGTGGAGAGCATGCCAAGACGGGTGAAAGCTGTGATTAAAAATAAGGGTTATTGCACCAAATATTGATTTCTGAACTCTTCTTAAGTGTAAACATTAGTATTATGTTGTTTTAAAATGAATATGATCTTGTTTCTTTGCATTGTTTGAGGTCTGAAAACATGTATCTTTTTTGTTATTTTGACCATTTGTCATTTTCTGCAAATAAATGTTCTAAACAATAATATTTTAATTGGAATTTGGGGGAAATGTCAGTCGTTTATAGACTCAAACAAAAATGTTCCTTTTGCCCAAACACATACCTATATGTAGTAAAATCAGAAAAACTGATAATTTTGCAGTGGTCTCTTATTTTTTTTCCAGAGCTGTATTGTGTTTGTATCTGCTAAAAGTGTTTTATTATATTTTACATATTTAAAATCGCAGTATTCATCTAAAATGCACTGTGCAATTTTTCTGAAGGGGGTCCATAACCTGTTTGTCTCGATGGAGATGTTAATGCTTTGGTTTAAATATGTATGGCAGTTTGGCATTAAACTAATCTGTCTGCATCTACAGGTGTTAATTATTGCTACAAATATCTTAAATAAAACATGAATTCTTACTGTGATCTGTGTGGTCGCCTCTCCACAAACCAAACCTGTAATTTGGCTTACAAGTTTCCCCTGGAG
This sequence comes from Paratrypauchen microcephalus, assembly GCA_036785185.1. Classification (NCBI taxonomy): domain Eukaryota; kingdom Metazoa; phylum Chordata; class Actinopteri; order Gobiiformes; family Gobiidae; genus Paratrypauchen; species Paratrypauchen microcephalus. The sequence continues at coordinate 2,003,430 of JAVJIX010000160.1, forward strand.
ATTCTTAAGTTTATGTTCATACTGTGGAACATTCTAGGCACATCTCCACGGAGACAAGCAGATTATAGACCCTTCAGCAGACAAGTTACACAGTGTACATTTAATAATAGAAACAAGTTTGCCGACATCCACGTTAGAAAATTGCGGCGCCCGATGCGACCTGACGTCGCTGTAAACATCACAACAAAGAGTTGGCAACTACGATGGACAGCTGCAGATCATGCTGGCGAGTAGCAGATTATTTTTTTATTTGTACCAAAAATAATATCACCAATTAACAGAACAAAATTAAAAGTACAGAGCAGTGGCCATAAACTAGTGGTGGTGAAAACAGGGGTCGATCGGCAATATGGCGTTTTAAAAGTAAATGTGTCCGAACACGAATGTTAGCGTTAGTGAAACCGTTAGTGAAACCCAGATAATCGAGTTTTTAGTATTTTTTTAAGTTTGTGATTTTCGTTTTTTTTGCAGAATGTGCTATTTGAGATCATGAAGAAGCCACTCCATGTTTCAGATAACAGCAATAACATACATTTTTAATTTCAAATTGGCTTGTTTTTCAGAAAGAAAGGGGGCGTGTATTAATCACCATAATTTCCCATGCTCGCGATCCTGCCAAGCACATTCTGAGTAGCGCCGATGTGTTTCCGGCTGTTCACCTATCAGCTGTGAGCAGCTCGTGAATATGTATGCGGCATTTCAAGACAATAAGGAAATGAAAATGGACTTTTAACTTCTACTTGGATACATGACACGTTCGGGAAAGGTTCGGGAGACGTTCGGGAGACGTCCGTTTCTCCAGAGCTCATGCACAGAAAGCGGTCGGAGAATTTAGCCGAAAGTCTGTGGATATACACGATACGCATATACACTTGGAGATACGCGAATTATCAGACAACACAGCAACACGGGGTGAGTCATATTATTATCATATTATTTCTGCATCACATGGAGATATTGGGTGAAAGCAGCGGTCTTGTGTCAACATTAGCGTGTGTGTATGTGTGTGTGCAGGACTAAACTGGGACTAAACCAGGAATAAACTGGGACTAAACCGGGACTAAACCAGGATTAAACCAGGGCTAAAACCAGGACTAAACCAGGACTAAACCAGGGCTAAACCAGGGCTAAACCAGGACTGATTCAGGACTAAAACCAGGACTAAACCAGGACTAAACCAGGGTTAAACCAGGACTAAACCAGGACTAAACCAGGAGTAAACCAGGGCTAAACCAGGGCTAAACCAGGACTAAACCAGGGCTAAAACCAGGACTAAACCAGGACTAAACTAACCTGGGAAATCCCAGGCTGCTTTCGTTCGTTCCGATCTGAAAGACAACCTGGCAACTATGGCAAGCGAGCTCTCCTGATTCTGGGAGCCAATCAGAGAGCGGGGAGGGGTGGCAAGACGGTGACGCGTACTACGTGACAAATGGAAGCTTGTAGTTTGAACTGACAACTGACATGATTGGCTATGGGCTACGTATACACCAAATGACAGACATTTGTAACGCCCAATAAACGGTTGTTGGCGATCGTAAACCACACCTCCGTACGAGATATTTCGAAGGTGGCTCCCAGGACAGATCACTGAGGATCTGTCCTGGACACTACATACTGACACTGTGGTTAAGAAAGCCCGACAAAGACTCTACTTCCTGAGAAAGTTGAGGAAGTTTGGTATGAACACCAACATCCTCACAAACTTCTACAGAAGAAGAAGAAGTGACTTTATTGATCTCACACTGGAGAAATTCTTCTCTGCATTTTAACCCATATATATATATATATATATATATATATATATATATATATATATATATATATATATATATATATATATATAAGATAAGATAAGATAAGATATGCCTTTATTAGTCCCTCAGTGGGGAAATTCCAGTGTTGCACAGCACAAAAAAGTAACGTCCGCCTCTGCGCGTCCTTCGTAGCAGCTCCTCCGGCGCACAACTGCGCCGCGCAGCGCACATAGCAACGCACATAGCAACGGTGAAAAAGTCAAAATCCAGAGAAAATAGAGGTCGAAACGGAGCAGAAACATCGCGTCTCTGAAGCACTCATCCTTATACACACAATCTTCAAAGTGTGCAAACGAACAAGCAGGTAAGAGCAGAAAAAAAGTTGGAAAATAACGGAGCGCGTTGCAACCAGCTCCGGCTCTCGCCGCGCCGTAAGAAACAAATATATATATATATATGAGCAGTGGGCACACTTCTGCGCCCGGGGACCATCTCCATGATCTTCTTGCTTTGGTTTGGTCAGGATCTAAGCTGGAGGTACCTATGGTGCATGTTTTGGGTTGATGGGGGAAACCGGAGTGCCCGGAGAAAACCCACCCAGACACGGGGAGAACATGTAAACTCCACACAGAAAGGCCCAGGCGACCCGGGGATCGAACCCAGACCATGCATGCAAACTCCACACAGAACACACACAGAAAGGCCTGGGCGACCCGGGTATCGAACCCGGAACCTTCTTGCTGTGAAGTGTGAATGCTAGCCACTCACTCACTGTGCCGCCGCCAGGTGCACCATCGAGAGCCTGCTGACGGGCTGCATCACAGTGTGGTATGGGAACTGCACCGCTCAGAGCCGCAAAGCACTACAGAGGGTGGTGCGAACGGCACAGGACATCACTGGCAGCAGTCTCCCCTCCATCCAGGACATTTACCACAGCAGGGGTCTGCGTAAGGCACGCAGCATCACTAAGGACCATACTCACCCGGCACAAGGACTTTTCCGTCTGCTACCCTCTGGTAGACGATACAGGAGCCTGCCAGCACGCACAAAAAGACTCAAAGACAGCTATTACCCCCAAGCTGTCAGACTACTGAACTCTGGATAATACTCTCAATAATACTGAACTCTCAATAATACTGCACTAAACTACCTTTCACTACGCATATTATGTTTACTGCTGCTGCTCTTTATGAATGTATCATGTTTGTCACTACCTCACTGTAAACTACTGTTACCTGTGCAATAATCTGTGCAATAACCTATGTGCAATATTTATACCATACTATGTGCAATACGAAATCCACATGCAACACCTATACCACACCATATTATGTGCAATCTGTGAAATACTCTACTTACACCTTATTTGATCTTTGATTTAATCCTACCTGCACCTTTGTACATTGTACCTTGTATTTTTATTACATTTTATTACATATTTTATTATATTGTTTATTATATTGTTTACTTCTTCCCCTGCACTTTTGCAACACTTTTTTTTTACCATGTACTATTATTGCATGTTATTAGTACTTCTGACTATCTTAGCGAGTCAATGGTTCCTCTGATCCTAAGCATTTCATTGCATTGTTGACCCTGTGTTGATTCTGCATATGACAAATAAACAATCTTGAAATCTTGAATCTTGAATTCTTGAAATCTCAGACCATATATCACTTGTGATATGGTCAGGTGTAAACCAGGCAAGGACTAAACCAGGGTTAAACCAGGACTAAACCAGGACTAAACCAGGGCTAAAACCAGGGCTAAAACCAGGACTAAACCAGGACTACAACAGGACTAAAACAGGACTAAGGTGTGTACGTGTGTGTATGTAATTCTGACATTTCCTGAAAGTGGACACCACACCATAGTAATGTCAGTGATGGGGGAGGGCTGAAGGTCTGGACAAGAGAATTTTTAACGTGGAATTTCTCAGATTCTTGTCTTCAGAATGTGCTGCTTTCAAATGACCACAAATTCTTCAAGTGTTCTCAGATTTCTATGTGTAAGGCATCGTTGGAAAGCTTAGAATCTACACTTTCAGAATCTGTGAATAAGTCAAAACGCTACCGGGATGATTTGTGTCTGGTTTTGTCAGTCAAAATGAGACTCCAAACACTCCAAATACAACTCCAGGGGACAACTATAACATGCTTAAAAGCTTTAAAAAGTTGATTTTGCATAATAGGTCCAGGAGAACACCAACCATATTGATTATATGAGAGCCAGATCTTCTTAGTAAAATCAGAATACTTTATTGATCCTCAAGGGAAATGATTCAGTTGCTGCTGCTCCTGTAAATATTCAGATACAATAAAAACACAGAAACAGCCATATAAAAGCTCTTGTAAAAGTGCTGCTGACAGTAAAATGAATGTGTAAAATTGAAGATTTACCAAATGTTTCAAGTGAGATCAGTTCAAGCCCACACTACAAAAGCTGAATTATTCAATGGCCGAGCATCTGTGGAAGCCTGAATCGCACCACCAACCTGTGACTCAGTAGATCTGGCAACTTTCCCAATGGCGTTTCTGTCGAGAGCAGGATTCAAACCGCCAACCTTCAGATCAATGGACAAACACATAACCAGCTGAGCTACTGTTGTCTGTAACATTAATAAAGTCATACATTTGTGATATTTATAACTGAAAAGCCACAACTCTCAAAGTGATGAAAATCACAGAGGACAGAAGAATATATTTGACATTTTTTGTTAATAAATAATAAACAGGGAGTCATTTGGGAGCCATAACAGCCGGATCTTTGAAAAGAGCCACTTTGTTCATCCTTAAGAGTAATAAGAGAAATATACTGAGAAATACTGTAATATTATTGTTGTTTTGGAGATACAAAAAAGTTAATATCAAGTCAAGTATATTGGCTAAAATAAAGCCTCATTTTAAAAAAGCCGCCCAGTTTAGCTCTGTTGAGGCTTGGTTTAGGCCTGTTCTAGTCCTGGTTAACACTGGGTTATGTAAAAAATATGGCAAATATTAAAGAAATAAAAACATTAAACATGTTTGTAACTTATTAAATTATTAAAACAGAATATTCAGATTTAACATCTATCAAATGTTTACGTCGTGCAGGTGGTCGTTAAAAGCTCTCAAATCCACTTTTTCTGATAATCGTTGTCACGGTTTCACTCGTTTGTGAAGTGGGAGTCCCCCAACCATCGCCCGCTCTAGTTTCCATGGAACGCACCTGATCCTGGTCTAATCCCATTTTAGCTGCAGTTTAGTTCCAATTTTGATGTAACATAGGGGCGTGCCAGTGGCATATACTGTTGTTGTGTCCTCAGGCAAGGCACGCCCACATTACCTGGAATGAATACGGTGTGTGTGTGTTGATGGTGGTCGGAGGGATCGATGGTGCAGATTGGCAGCCTCGCCTCCATTAGTCTGCCCCAGAGTAACTGTGGCCAAAACGCAACCTTAACCTTAGACTTAGCAGTGTTTGCAGTGAAGTCATAACAAAATATTGTGATAAAAATCCTCAAGTCCGGAAGTCGAGACAGCGTGAGTGGGTTTGGGTCTATAAAAGTTTGAAGAGTAGGTGATGGTTGTGTTGACTCTCACTCTTTGGTTTGAGTGCAGTGAATGTGGGGTCAGACCAATAAAAGCTTTTCTCCGACATAAGAAGAGCTTTAACATTCACTGTGGCTGTAAAAAAAACCTTCAGGAAAAACAGGCCAAACTGCAGCATAAGCACAAAGTCAAAGTATAGAGTGTGTAGAGATGTGACGTATTGTTACAGGCCTCTTTCGGCTAAATCGTGGGATTCATTTCAAACATGCATCAGTGAAATGCCATTAGAGCTGTGATTTAAAATGTCAAAATGCAAAATTGTACAGAAACAGTTCTTAGAAAAGACTAAACTTGTTCTCGTGCTGTAGCCGTTTTGGTAGCACAACGCCTCGTTGTCTTAAAGGGATATGCCACCCCCAGGTCAAATTTGGGCATCTCCCCACAGTCCAGAGACTAAAATAAGTGGTGGAAAGCATTTTCCTGCTCACCCAGCCATTGTCCGAGCCTGTCGCCACTGACCGCCGCGGTATCTGCAGCTACTCCGCCTTAGACTGGAGTCTAACGTCGCCAGAGAAAGATTTCGGCCAAAAGGAATTAATTTGCTCGATGCGTTTCCCAATTACTTTCTGTGTAGTGCGCATTCATATCGAGTGCAAATAAATGTGCAAATCAACACGGAGAGCTTGACTTGGTCATTTTGGGTGGGAACTATTTTCCAGTGCGGAAGAATACAGTCGAATCACGCACCACGTTGTGCAACAGGGGAACTCCCTTCCCGGTGCGTAACTGGGATTCCCCTGGCAGCGTGCTGCGTGATTCGACTGTATTCTTCCGCACTGGAAAATAGTTCCCACCCAAAATGACCAAGGCAAGCTCTCCGTGTTGATTTGCACATTTATTTGCACTCGATATGAATGCGCACTACACAGAAAGTAATTGGGAAACGCATCGAGCAAATTAATTCCTTTTGGCCGAAATCTTTCTCTGGTGACGTTAGACTCCAGTCTAAGGCGGAGGAGCTGCAGATACCGCGGCGGTCAGTGGCGACAGACTCGGACAATGGCTGGGTGAGCAGGAAAACGCTTTCCACCACTTATTTTAGTCTCTGGACTGTGGGGAGATGCCCAAATTTGCCCTGGGGGTGGCATATCCCTTTAAGGTGGAAAGAAGAGATCCCTCCCACACATGATCGGTGAATAAATGATCTCTGAGTTTTTTTTGCACATTGAGAAGATGAGGTGTACACTCGCAAGTTCGACCACAAAATTCAAAATAAAATGGCAGCCATTTTTGAAATACATGGACACATACAAAATGTGCACCATACCTTAGCATGGTTGTGTTGTTTTTTCTTTTTTTTGTTACTATGTATTTATCTGCCCTTGAATTGCCTACAGTTTGTTTTTTAATTATTATTATTAAATTTGTATTTTTTTGTTTTGTTTGTTTCTTTATTTTTTTTTCACTGGGGTTATTTCTGAAAAAAATGTGCAAATATGATGTTTGGTACACATACTTTGTAATTTGCTATTGAAATATATGAATAAAATTATATATATAAAAAAAGAAAGCACTAAACTATTACTCTGAAGAAGCTTTTAGAGCACATACACATGAGGAAAAACTTTTTTTTTTTTCAGTGATCCAAAATTGTTCCTCACTTAAAGCATTCAGAACATCGTAATTATTCACCATGATGAGTTTATAAACACTTTTCAAAGTAAAGCTAACAACTAGCATGCTAACACGCACTTCTTGACCATTAGACAATACGCTTTACAGCTGCAGACAGTACACAGTGTACTTATTTTGACATCATTTTGCTCAGATACATGGAAACGATTGGGTCTTGTTCATCTGTCTGATCTGTCTGTTATCAACCAGCTACAGCCAACCAGCTCTGCTTTGTGTTATTAAAACTACAACTCCTCAACCGGAGCAGCAGAGCCCTCAGCCACCTCAGCTTCTCCATCTCCTTCACTTCAGCCCACTTGGCTAAGTAGCAATGTAGTAATCATTATAATGATTAAGTTAAACACATACAGCTCTGGAAAAAAATAAGAGACCACTGCATTTTTTTTTCTGAAATCAGCATCTCTACATGTATTACAGCCATTCCATCCCAGCGTCTGTTGAATTCCAACACAAACACAAAGCTGAGCTACTTCAGTTCTTGCACCAAGGCACCCAAGAACAATGTGAAAGACTTGTGGAGAGCATGCCAAGACGCATGAAAGCTGTGATTAAAAATAAGGGTTATTGCACCAAATATTGATTTCTGAACTCTTCTTAAGTGTAAACATTAGTATTTTGTTGTTTTAGGGCCTGTTTAAATCAGAACGCTTATGGGTAAAAACGACAAAATATTTTATCGGAAGTGCCTTTTGTTTAGATGGTGATGGTGTTTTGGAGGCTTGAAAACACAAAAAACTGAAATCGCCCTCCAAAGTGGAAAACTTGAATACACTCCGCCGTAGTGTTTTCGTCTACACTGCCCAAGACGCAAAACTCTGGACAAATCTGCTGACGTTGCGTATGTGTTTACGTCATCATTTCTGGATATTTATATTTATAAAATAAATTAAGTAAATTAAGTTGAATAAATTAAATTAAAAAGTTAAGTAAATTAAATTAAGGAAATAAATTAAGGAAAATTCGACACATGCGCACAGACATAGTGATAATGTATCACAGCACCACCTAGCCGCCTGGCATGAATACCCAATCGAATTCCACACATCATATAAACATAGCCTTAAAATAATAACACTGTAGAAGTGAAACGCGTTGTTTGCTAAGCCTAATAAAGAAATGAGAGTAAAGTCAAACGAGTGTGCAGTAAACTTCTTTTTTGTCTGAAATAGCCTTAAAATGAATTTTGATCTTGTTTCTTTGCATTGTTTGAGGTCTGAAAACATGTACCTTTTTTGTTATTTTGACCATTTGTCATTTTCTGCAATTAAATGCTCTAAATCAGAGGTCTTCAACAGACCCCTAGGGGGGTCGCGGAGGTACTGCAGGGGGGGTCGCAAAATCTTTTGATTTTACTTTAAAATAATAAAATGTTATATTTTATAGTGTAAAATACAGTATTAACCTGTGTATTATTTCCTTGTATTGGACGTACCATAACAGAGTAGCAATGTTTATACATGACACTAAGCTCAATTTAATATAAAACACAATTCTATTCCGTATATATAGTAGGGGGTCCCTGGCCCAGTTCGCCATCTGTTTGGGGGTCCCTGGCCTGAAAAACATTGAAGACCCCTGCTCTAAATGATAATATTTTTATTTGGAATTTGGGGGAAATGTTGTCAGTAGTTTAAAGACTCAAACAAAAAATGTACCTTTTGCCCAAACACATACCTATAAGTAGTAAAATCAGAAAAACGGATCATTTTGCAGTGGTCTCTTTTTTTTTTGCTGTAGTGTTGTCAAATTACATCCTTTTTTCTATCACTCTGTGAGTTTCTGCTAATGAGATTTACAAACTCCAAACATTCAAAAAAAAACGGTGAGTTATGGATTCAGGGAACACTTACTCACTTCTGAACTCGCGTTCCCCCTCTCCTCCTACTCTTCTTTCTCGTCCTTTTCATTTCTTTCGCTTGTCTCTTCTCACTTCACGATGTTTCTCCCTCTTCTTCTGATCGCCCTCGTCTTCCACTCCTCCTGCCTCCTTCCTTTTCCCTCTCACCCCCCACTCTCTCACTCTATTCGCTCTCCTCTCTCTTTTCTCAGTCCCCTCCCTCTCGTCATTCACCTCTCCCTCTCCTCCTCCCCCTCTTTCCCTCTCTCTCTTGTACAGGGATCAGTGTAAATCCGTGTTGTTCCCTCTCCAGGTTAAACGTTGTTGTGTTTCTGGCTGGTCGCACAGGTTCAGCCGAGTGGAAAAATAAAACCAAACATACAGTGTGTGTGCAGCTCCAGCTCTCTCTCTCTGCTTTTAGGGGAATATACCAAAAGCACATTTCAGTGTCAACAGATGAGATTAAACTAAATTAAACTGGCTTATTTGTGTGTTATGTTAATGTGTGTGTTTTTCTACGCATTGAAATTCAATTACATTTGGTATCGCCTGGACTTTTTTGGGCCACTGCACTCAACCTCATCTGGATCTCACCTTTTTGTACCGTTCCCTGTCCCTGGAATCACTTTCACTGAACTTTAAGGTTTATCCTCCAATGTTCTGTTATAATTTTCTTTAAAAAAAATTTTTTTTGAGTATGTCAATGATAGCAGGTTCCTCTACCACAGCTGCACCGGGGCATACTGAAGCTACGTTTATATGATGACGGTCTGAACAGAAGACGCAAAAGTGGCGTCGCGTCTTCACTTTTTATTCCGCGTTTAGACAAGCGTTTTCGGGAGGAAATCTGCGTGCATACGGTGACGCAAAAGTGTGTGGAATTCGATTGGGTATGCATTCCAGACGGCTAGGTGGTGCTGTGATACATTATCACTATGTCCGGGCGCATGCGTAGAGTCTTCCTTCTTCTCATCTGCGCTGCGAAAAGCAAAACAAAACATGGCTACTGGTAGCAAAAAAACATTTGTGTGGTCAGACGAAGAAGTTCAACTATTGCTTCAGACCACGTTAGACTACAAAGCAACGAAGGCGCAACAAGGTGTGGACTGGGAGTCCTGCCAAACAAAGTACACTGATATATGGACCGATGTGACGTAAACGCGTACATGACATCAGCAGATTTGACCAGAGTTTTGTGTCTTGGGCAGTGTAGACAAAAACGCTACAGCAGAACGTATTCGTTTAACACTTTGGAGGGCAGTTTCAGTTTTTTACGTTTTTAAGCCCCCAAAATGCCGTCACCGTCTAAACGAAAGGCACTTCCGATAAAATATTTTGTAATTTTTATCCGTAAGCATTCTCGTGTAAACAGGCCCTGAGAGACGTGGTAGTGAAACAATGCCAAAAGTCTGAACAAACATAATATTGAATCTTTAAAGGAGCCATGTTACTCTACTTTCGTATCTGTGTTATAATGTTGTTTCCTTGTCAGTATCATAGCTGGAGTTATATTTTGTTTCATTCATATATGTTTAACCCTGCATACCCTGCTTCTCTCAAACAGAAAACAGTCATCACCTTGTGATGTCATGTGGTAATACAGGAAGTGCTCCATTGTGTTTAAATTCCACACCATCACTAGAATCATTTGGATCATTTCAGCCAGTCTCACTGTATTGTGTACTGCGCTGTAAAACTTTCATAGTTGAAGGTACACCATCATCTTGTCTCCATAGAGATTTAGCTTTTCTTATAATGTTCGACTTGCCTGGAAGAATCCATGACTCATCGCTGTACCAGCGAGTGAGTCTGGTAACGCTTGGTCCAAAATGCGCTGCGGTTGCGCGTAGACAGACAGCTAAGTGAACCAATCAGAGATTGCGCCATCTTGATTCAAAACTGAGGCGGAACTTCCGCTGCCTAAGAGTGACTTTGCGGGCAAAGGCGGGGGCACTGACGTCACCATCTTTGAATGAATCAGAATCGCGGAGTCCGTTTGTAACCGGAGGAGCGAGGGTGGATGGAGGGTGTCCAAATGGTATCGCGGTGTATAGGAAATACAGAGAGATATCATTTGGCTGGCCAGGTAAATGTTCCACAGTATGGTATTACATGTTACATAACAAATATATATCTAGCATTTATTTCCTTATAGTCAACAATACAATAAAACCATGGATTCTTACAGCAGGTCGTCTCTCCACAGATCTGACTTGTAACTTGTTTTGGTAGCGCCCCATCATTTTCTCAAGTTTCTCAAGCACATTACACTTTTAACTTTTTGAAAACTAAAACAATGGAAGTTGCTGACCGATTGTCTTTCTGACATATGTGTTGAACTAACCGTAAATGTCACTGCCGCCCTCCTTTCTCTATCTCCCTCTCTCTCCTCTTTCCTCTCCCTCTATTTCCCTTTACTCTCTCACTCTTTATTTCACACGCCTCTCTTTCTGTCTCTGTGTCTCTGTCTCTCTCAGTCTGTCTCTCTTCCTCTCTTTCTCTCTCTCACACTCCCTCCTCTTTCCCTTTCCTCTCCCTCTCTCTCTTTTTTCCTCTCTCTCTCCCCCTTTCCTCTCTCCCTCTATCTCTCTCTCTCACTCCCTCTTTCCCTTCACTCTCTCTCTTTATTTCACTCCCCTCTGTCTTTGTCTCTTTCTGTCTGTCTCTCCCTCTCTCTTCCTCTCTTTCCCCCTCTCTCTCTTTCCCCCTCTCTTTTCTTCTCTTTCCCTCTCTCTCTATCCGTTTCTCCCTCTCCCCCTCCCTCTTTCTCCCTCTCTCTCCCCCTTTCCTCTCTCCCTCTATTTCTCTCTCTCTCTCACTCCCCCTTCGCCTTTACTCTCTCTTTATTTCACTCCCCTCTCTCTTTGTCTCTTTCTGTCTCTCTCCCTCTCTCTCGCTCCCTCTTTCTCCCTCTCTCTCTTTCTCTCTCTCTTTTCCTCTCTTCCCCCCTCTCTCTCTTTCTCCGGCTCTCTCGCTCTCTCTCTCTCTCTTTCCCGCTCTCTCTTCTCCTCTCTCTTTCTCTCCCTCTTTCCCTCCCTCCCCCTCTTCCTCTCTTCCTCTCTCTTGCTCTCCTCTCCTGTCCGATCACTCTCTCAAAGGTCACGGAATAATACAACACTTCAGTGCGTTTCCACAGAATCACAGGAGTTTAGTGGCACCGAGTGAAGCGTGAAAATTTCGGAGTCTCCTGAACGCACCGTGTGGAGCAGGCCTGTGATTGGCTGAGGCTGGACTTAATTGTACTGCCGAGGTTTTTAATCCATCAGAGACCCACAAAGACCGACTAAAATATCTGTCCCCGAACTGCTCCAACGGGACACAATACAAGGAGACTGGAGACGTTTACAAGAAGGAACACCAACACCAACAGTCTCATTTGATTAGTATGGATAACAAACAGTGTAATTATGTAACTTTTCTGGTGGAGGATCTGAAACTGCTTGTGACCATGGAGGTGACTTTACTCTGCCCCTGGAATGTTCACCAGAATGGTATTAAACTTAAAGACGGTATATTGTTCTTGTGCCTGCTACATAATTAGTAGTTCATAGTAATCTACAACACTCCTGGATTAGTATGCAATATTCATCTAAAAAAAACAAAAAACTGTCAGCTCTTCTGAGTTAGAAAACTGACTTTGCTGTAAACGCTATCACAACAAAGAGCCATCTCCCATCAGGAACCATCTCCGTGATCTTGTTGCTATAGGCTTGGGCTACGTTCAGACTGCAGGGCTTAAAGCTCAATTTGAAATTTTTTTTTGCGACGTTGTTCACATTTCCAATTAAATGCGACTTGTATGTGAGCTCCAGTGAGAACTTTAAACGCCCCAAAAGTGTCCCGCATGCGGCTTGGAGGACACGATGAGGTCACATGCAGCGAGCGTGCTCAGTGTTTACGGAAGTAGCCTAAACATGGAGAGTAGGGTTGACCACCTGGATATTTTAAAGATCCCATGACATGGTACTTCTTGATGCTTTTATATGGCTCCTTAATGGTTCCCTAATACTGTAAATGAATCCTTCTTCAAAATCAACACTTACTGCATGAGAAACAGAGATAAGATGAGAAAGAGTATTTTTTTCTCCCTCAGAACAGGTCATAATGGGCGTTGTTGCTTGAATGCAAATGAGGAGAAAAGAGCTGGCCAGTAGTAGAGGGTGGGGGCGTGGCCAAACGCTCCGGTCTCGCTCTGAGCCCTCAGCGGATCCATTTCCTTGTTTTTGCACGGGGGGAGAGATTTGAAGCGTTCCATTGAAAAATAAACACATTTCCACATAAAATAAAATTAAACCACTGCTGTTCAAAGGTCCAGAGGCTCAGATAAAGGACTTCCGAGCCTAGAAACACTCGGACGTGCCTCCAGGCAAATAAAAAAAACGCATTTCGCATTGCCTAACGCATTCGCAGTCCAAACTCTCTGGGCGTGATTTACAGAGATGCTGAGTACAGACAGATGGGGGTGGAACTGCATTTGCATTTCTTTTTTCGATCTGACGTCAATAAGGTGCCTTGTTCAAAATCACCTGTTTTCATGCCATGGGACCTTTAAAGGTCACTTTCTGAGGTTTTTGAACGTTAATGTGAGCTCTCCTACCCTGTTTAGGGCCCCCCCCCATGGTTAAAAGTTGTGAAATGTCTAAACTGAGCATTTGCGATCCTTTTCTGCGTTACAAAAAATCGGAGCTCAAACGGGCGATTTTGAACAAGGCACCTTATTGATGTCAGATCGAAAAAAAGAAATGCAAATGCAGTTCCACCCCCGTCTGTCTGTACTCAGCGTCTCTGTAAATCACGCCCAGAGAGTTTGGACCGCGAATGCGCTAGGCAATGCGAAATGCGTTTTTTTATTTGCCTGGAGGCACGTCCGAGTGTTTCTAGGCTCGGAAGTCCTTTATCTGAGCCTCTGGACCTTTGAACAGCAGTGGTTTAATTTTATTTTATGTGGAAATGTGTTTATTTTTCAATGGAACGCTTCAAATCTCTCCCCCCGTGCAAAAACAAGGAAATGGTTCAGCTGAGGGCTCAGAGCTCTGAGCGGAGAGTTTGGCCACGCCCCCACCCTCTACTACTGGCCAGCTCTTTTCTCCTCATTTGCATTCAAGCAACAACGCCCATTATAGAGTGTTCAGAGTGAGAAAAATTACTCTTTCTCAGCTTATCTCTGTTTCTCATGCACTGAGTGTTGATTTTGAAGAAGGATTCATTTACAGTATTAGGAAACCATTAAGGAGCCATATACAAGCATCAAGAAGTACAATGTCATGGGATCTTTAAAGTTGCTGTCATTCCAGTGCCACAACATGTACAACTTATTTGTTTTAATGATGAGATTGAGAAGGACAAGGTTTTTGGCCTTGGCGTTTTGTGGGGCAGTGGCGGCAATATCCGTATAAAGGAACGTGTTGGTGCTGAGAGTGGTGGGATTGCTACACCGCTTCACTGACATGGACTTCATACACAAATTTCATATGACGAGAAGAATGTTTATGTACATTTGTGAGTGCCTACTTGTACCACTCTCACTTGTTGATGACGTGTAAGTCGGATGAATGCGACCTGGCCGTTCAGACTGAAGTCGCATGCCAAAAGAGCGGATATGTATCAGTTTTAGGACCACAGATCCAAGTGGCCTGGGTCGCATTTGAAAAAATCTGATCTGTGTCATTCAGACTGTCATTAAAAGATCAGATACAGGTCGCTTAGGCTACGTTCACACTGCAGCCTGAAACGACCCAAATCAGATTTTTTCGCCTCTATGCGACCTGTATCTGATCTTCTAATGACAGTGTGAACGACACAGATCCGATTTTTTCAAATGCGATCCAGGCCACTTGGATATGTGGTCCTAAATCCGATACATATCCGATCTTTTGACATGCGACTGCAGTCTGAACGGCCAGGTCGCATTCATCCGACCTGAGTGTGTTTCCTCCAATGAGAGTGGTACAAGTAGGCGTTCACAAATGTGCACAAACGTTCTTCTCGTCATGCGAAAATAGTATATAAACTCGTATCAGTGAAGCGGCGAAGCACGTAGCAATCCCACCCCTCCTGGCTGTGACTCCGCACCCACATGTTCCTTTCTGCAGACGTTGCTGCCACTGCCCCGCAAAACGCTGTGGCCAAAAACCTCGTCCTTCTCCGTTTCCTCCCTAAAACAAATAAGATGTACATGTTTTGGCTCCGGTACGAAAGCAACTTTGGGCTACTTCCGTAAACATTGAGCGTGTTCGATGCGTGTGACGTCATCGTGTCCTCCAAGGCGCATGCGGGACACTTTTGGGGAGTTTAGCGTTCACACTGGAGATCACATACAATTCGCATTTAACTGGAAATGTGAACGGCCTCGCAAAAAAATCGGATTTCACAAAAAAATCGGATCTGTGTCATTCAGACTGTCAGTAAAAGATCAGATACAGGTCGCATAGAGGCAAACAAATCAGATTTGGGTCACTTCAGGCTGTAGTCTGAACGTAGCCATAGTCAGGACTACCGTAGCTGAAGGATTTGTACCAAAATGACTAAGTGATACTGCAAAATCCAATGTATCACAAATTAAAAACATAATTTGGAGACAGTAGTCAGCGCAGATCAGTGAGCGTTGATTGGAGTGGTGATGTCTTGACTACAGGAGTATAAAGATTATACTCTATAAAGAAAGTCACTCTAAATATAACTCCAGAAAGTAAATGAAGGGAAACAACTATAACAAGCTCTGAAAAGTCTGTTTTGTATAATATGTTTGCTTTACTTATCTCCATGGAAACAAGATAGAGATGCCACCAGGCAAAGTTACAGGCCAGATCTGTGGAAAGGTGAACCTGCTTCCAGTGAGAATACATGGTTTTATAATTTTTTGTTTGTTTGTTTGTTTGTTTTTTTCAATTAAAACACCAGTAGCCTAAATTAATTAATGCAAAATAAGATTATTTTAAAGCCCTACTGTTCCAGGCAATGCAAATCATCTCCAAGGAGACAAGCAGGAGCAGCAGAACAGAAAGGTTACACAATGCACCTCTAAACACTGGTGCTGTTCTGTCTCACTTCACATAAGGATATAGGAGGTGTTTTTCTGATCCTTCTTACCTTCCGCAGACACAGCTGGCAGTTGCCATGTTTACATGAGAGCTTTGATTCCATTTAAACGTAATTTAATTCCAAATAAAAAAATAATTCCGCTTTAAAGAGACCATCTAAACACTTAATTCCTAATGGAAATGATTATTAAGTGGGTGGTTTATTCTGATTTTAAAGTCGAATGAATTTATTCCTCGATCATGTAAATATTTATTCCACTCAAAAATAATTCAGGTCATTTGGCACGATGATGCTCTGCGAGATAGCGGCCTGGAGCAAACATTGGTCTCGAGCCAAAACAATTTTTTTAGTAAGTATGCTGGAAGAATTACAAACAATGAAAAGAGTGGATGGCAGAAAACAAAAACACTAACCAAACAGAGATGACAAAACTCCAATTGCAGCTAATTGTGCGTTTTCTTCTGGAAGACGTAAATGTGATCCACCACGGCAAAGGCCGCTGCAACTCGGCCCGGGCAAACGCGAGAAAATCACGTTAGAAGCTTCTTTTTTTTTTTTTTTTCAAAATTTGTGATTTCCATTTTTTTGCAAAGTGTGCTAGTTGAGATGATGAAGAAGCCACCCCATGTTTCAGATAACAGCTTTGGGTTCTTTAAAGATCCCATGACATGGTACCTCTTGATGCTTTTATATGGCGCCTAATAATGTTCCTTAATACTGTAAATGAATCCTTCTCCAAAATCAAGCCTCAGTGCATGAGAGAGCCTCATGAAGACAGTCAGAGTCATAAATATGTCTCTGAAATGCTTTATTCTGGGCGTTGTTGCTTGAATGCAAATGAGGAGGACAGAGACAGACCAGTGCAGCGGGTGGGTTGTGGCCAAATACGCCACTGGTTCCTGGATTAGCAGTGCACTGTGCGCTGTCCCCACTTCCGTGTTTTAAGCATAGAGGAAGATATGAGATGATTTTCATTTAAAAAATACACTTCCACAGAAAATAAAATTAAACCACTGCTGTTTCAGAGGTTCGGGGGCTCGGATAAAGGACATCCGAGCCTGGAAACACTCTCACGTGTCTCCAGGCAAATAAAAAAACGCATCTCACATTTTGTAGCTCGTTCGCGGTCCAGATTCTCTGGCGTGATTTACAGAGACGGTGGGTAGACACCCAGACGGGGGGTGGAAACCTTTCCGCGAGTGTGACGTCAGAATTGTGACGTCAGAAAGTTCCCTTGTTCATTCTTCACAACTGTGTCCTGTTTGGACTGTCTTTTTTTCAAATGCGGAAAAGGATCACATTTGCTCAATTTACACATTTTGCAATTTTTAGCCATGGGGGAGGGGCCCTACACAGGGTAGGGGAGCTCACATTAACGTTCAAAAACCTCAGAAAGTGAAAATTTCATGCCATGGGACCTTTAAAAGCATACATTTTGTCTTTTTCGGAAAGAACCGGGGTGTGTGTAAATTACCATAATTACCATACTGGCTCTACCGGCCATTCCCGTGACAATTAGCAGTCTTTTGTTTTCTTTTTCCTTCAATCAGCTGTGAGTGAACCTGCATAGTTGCGTAACATTTGAAGAGGTTAAGGACAGTGAAAATGGAGAAAATCCGTAGCTTTGACTGTAAATGCTATGCAAAAAGAGGGAGAAGTCTCTCCTCGGGACACATTCAGCCAGAACACACCAGGATACGCGAATAATTGGACAAGGAGGCAAACAGTAGTTACATCGGAGGTGACCACGTCCTGCAGAAAGCCCCCGACAAAAAAATAAGAGTATCCAATGATGTTTGCAGGAACACATTTCTCTTTCTTATGGGGTGAGTAAAGTGCCTCTAAACACTACAGACTTTAGGACATGTTTAAATATGAATTCAGCTTTCATGTGGTCATATTATTTCTGCATCAAAGGGAGATATTTAGCTGAAAGCAGGGGGCTTGTGTAATTGTCAACATTAGCATCATATTTGATTTGCAATGGGCGATTAATGTGAACAATGCTTGAATAGATAAACTAGTGCATGAAGTGCTAGTGATTAAGTAATGAGCAGTACTTGTTGCTAAATCATTAGCATCACTGTCAGTATTTTTTTCATAGAGTGTGTGTGTGCCTGTGTGTGTAATGTCCTATACAATACTATACCTACTTATATACCTATATACTGCTATTTTTTAATGTATTTTTTACTTTTAGCTTTATTCTTTCTCTCTTTTTCATTTTACATTGTATACGTGAAAAGTCCCTCAGTCGTCCAGGTAGAATCCATGATCAAAGGAGAAGTTCAATTTGTCAACTGGACAAAGTTTGTTTGGTTGAAAACGTTTCGCCGCTCATCCGAGAGGCTTCGTCAGCTCTGGTTATTGTACTGGTTAGACCCTGCTTATATCTAGCTGCCGGGAGGCGTGTCTGACAATGACAAAAGCTCTGAAAACGATCCCCCTAATCTGTCTCTTTGTTTTTCAAATTACTCTGACGGCTGTTTCGACTTCTATTCAACGTCTAACGACCCTCTCCACCCCTCTGCCCTGGCTCTGTTTGACTGGTCTAAGAATCCCATTATAAATGGGAGACAGGTTATATCTCACTCCCCCATTTCTGTTTAATGACGGATTCTCTTTTTTGACAAAATAGCCTTCTTTAACTCCTCCTCTCAAACCAGTTCTTTTCCCTGGCTAAGATCTGAATCTCACTGTCCTCAAAAGAATGGCCCGTGAGCTTCTAGGTGAAAGATGTACCGCAGAAGCCGGTCCACTCTTGGCACGCCCGTCTGTGTTGGTACATCCTCTTGTGAAGTGGCTGTTTTGTTTCAATGTAGCGCTCACTGCAGTCTTCACTACACTGAATGGAGTAGACCACATTGCTTTGTTTGTGGCTCGGTGTTCTGTCCTTTGGGTGGACGAGTTTTTGTCTTAAAGTGTTTGTGGGTTTGAAATAAACTGGAATTTCATATTGTCTGAAAATCTCTGTAGTTTTTCCGAAACGCCGGCCAGGTACGGAATCTACCCTTTCTTCCTGGGTTCGGATTCTCTGTTGTCTTGTTTATTGTCCTTGTCTCTCTTGGTTTTGTTGACAGCCTATTTAGGATATCCACAAACAGAGAGGGCTTCCTGCCATGTTGCTCTTCTTTCTCCTTGCCCTCTGTGCTTGTGGGAACCACTTGGGCCCTGTGTTGTAATGTCCGAATAACACCCAGTTTGTTCAGTGGGTGGGGTGAATCAAAAAGCAGGTATTGGTCTGTGTGTGTGGGCTTGCTGAAGACTTCTACTTCAAGTCGCCGGTCTCCTTCTATCGTTACTGCACAATCTAAGAATGCCAATGTGTTATCCTTGGCATCTTCACGGGTGAATTTGATGTTCGGATCTACAGAATTGATATGTGCAGTGAAAGGTTCCAAATCTTGAATTTTGATTTTTGTAAAATTATCATCAACATAACGAAACCAGTGTGTGGGAGGAGTGCCTGGATATGAAGCTAAGGCACTCTGTTCAAATTGTTCCATGTATAAATTAGCCATGATAGGGGAGACCGGTGAGCCCATCGCACAGCCATGAATTTGCCTGTAAAAGTTCCCTCTGAACTGGAAATAGGAAACTGGACTGGAACTTTGTCTAAAGTTCCAACAAATTTCCAGTTTGAACTGGAAATTTGTCTAAATACCACCTATTTCCAGTTCAGAGGGAACTTTTACAGGCAAATTCATGGCTGTGCGATGGGCTCACCGGTCTCCCCTATCATGGCTAATTTATACATGGAACAATTTGAACAGAGTGCCTTAGCTTCATATCCAGGCACTCCTCCCACACACTGGTTTCGTTATGTTGATGATAATTTTACAAAAATCAAAATTCAAGATTTGGAACCTTTCACTGCACATATCAATTCTGTAGATCCGAACATCAAATTCACCCGTGAAGATGCCAAGGATAACACATTGGCATTCTTAGATTGTGCAGTAACGATAGGAGGAGACCGGGGACTCCAAGTAGAAGTCTTCAGGAAGCCCACACACACAGACCAATACCTGCTTTTTGATTCACACCACCCACTGCAGCACAAACTGGGTGTTATTCGGACATTACAACACAGGGCCCAAGTGGTTCCCACAAGCACAGAGGGCAAGGAGAAAGAAGAGCAACATGTGCAGGAAGCCCTCTCTGTTTGTGGATATCCTAAATGGGCTGTCAACAAAACCAAGAGAGACAAGGACAATAAACAAGACAACAGAGAATCCGAACCCAGGAGGAAAGGGGTAGCGATTCCGTACCTGGCCGGCGTTTCGGAAAAACTACAGAGGATTTTCAGACAATATGAAATTCCAGTTTATTTCAAACCCACAAACACTTTAAGACAAAAACTGGTCCACCCAAAGGACAGAACACCGAGCCACAAACAAAGCAATGTGGTCTACTCCATTCAGTGTAGTGAAGACTGCAGTGAGCGCTACATTGGGGAAACAAAACAGCCACTTCACAAGAGGATGTACCAACACAGACGGGCGTGCCAGACCATTTCGACGGGACACCGGCTTCTGCGGTACATCTTCACCTAGAAGCCACGGGCCATTCTTTTGAGGACAGTGAGGTTCAGATCTTAGCCAGGGAAAAGAACTGGTTTGAGAGGGGAGTTAAAGAGGCTATTTTTGTCAAAAAAGAGAATCCGTCATTAAACAGAAATGGGGGAGTGAGATATAACCTGTCTCCCATTTATAATGGGATTCTTAGACCAGTCAAACAGAGCCAGGGCAGAGGGGTGGAGAGGGTCGTTAGACGTTGAATAGGGGGTCGAAACAGCCGTCAGAGTAATTTGAAAAACAAAGAGACAGATTAGGGGGATCGTTTTCAGAGCTTTTGTCATTGTCAGACACGCCTCCCGGCAGCTAGATATAAGCAGGGTCTAACCAGTACAATAACCAGAGCTGACGAAGCCTCTCGGATGAGCGGCGAAACGTTTTCAACCAAACAAACTTTGTCCAGTTGACAAATTGAACTTCTCCTTTGATCATTTACATTGTATAATACATTTCATATTGTATTGTATTAAAGTGACAATACATGTAACTTTGACTTAACATACATGACCTAACATATTATCCTGTGTATTATTGTTATTAAAAAACATTTCCATTTTAACAAAGTACCTTCTAATTCTGATCTGCTTCTGCACTGATGTCAGTGATGGGGGAGGGGTTATCTTAATGTCATGCAAATGACCCAAGAAGGTCTGGAGTTAGAGAATCTTTAACACGTTTTTTCTCATCCCGTCATTTTCAGATGTGCTGCTTTCAAATGGCCACAGATTCTTCAAATGTTCTCAGATTTCCATGTGTAAGGCATCATTGGAAAGCTTAGAATCTACACTTTCAGAATCTGTGAATAACTCAAAATGCCTTGTGACTGGTTTTCCTGCAGCTGATCACAAACACGTTCTTGTCCCTGTCCAATCAGAACCCTTCCCAACCCCCAGATGTTGAGCCGATTTAAAGGTCCCATGGCATGAAATTTTCACTTTCTGAGGTTTTTGAACGTTAATGTGAGCTCCCCTACCCTCCCCTACGCCCAGAGAGTTTGGACTGCGAATGCGCTAGGCAATGCGAAATGCGGTTTTTTTATTTGCCTGGAGGCACGTCCGAGTGTTTCTAGGCTCGGAAGTCCTTTATCCGAGCCTCTGGACCTTTGAACAGCAGTGGTTTGATTTTATTTTCTGTGGAAATGTGTTTATTTTTCAATGGAACGCTTCAAATCTCTCCCCCCGTGAAAAAACACGGAAATGGATCAGCTGAGAGCTGACAGAGGAGAGCGGAGAGTATGGCCACGCCCAGAATAAAGTGTTTGAGAGAGATATTTATGACTCTTTCTCATCTTATCTCTGTTTCTCATGCACTGAGTGTTGATTTTGAAGAAGGATTCATTTACAGTATTAGGGAACCATTAAGGAGCCATATAAAAGCAACAAGAAGTACCATGTCATGGGATCTTTAATGCATTTTCCATACAAACCTCAATTCAGAATTATTATTTCCATGTAAAGTCGAAGGAGAATAATTTAATTCCTAACAATGTAATTCAGAACAATTCATTTGAAAAAAAAAAAAAAAGATAAACAGATAAAGTTTTCATGGACTATTTCAGACACAAATAGTATGTGATTGTTTAGACAGCGGAGCTTTTATTAGTGGCAGCACATAGCGCCGTGACAAAAGTTTAAAATAAAGTTGCATCATTAGCTGTATCACACCTTTTAATGTTTTGTCTCAGTACAGATATATTGTAAACAGCTCTTGAGATCTGTGTGCTGTTTGCATATATTCTGTTATTATATGTTTAACTGTCAGAGAATCAGGTGGGTGTGTTGTTGTTATAAGCTTAAAAATCACAGAAAAAGTCCACTCTGGCCTGTGAAAGATGTGAAAAGCACTGATAAACTAAATTATTAAGATACTCAGAATAAGGAATGTGAGGAATATCTTTGGACCACCGCAAACTGTTTAAAAATACATTTTGTTTTGTTTTTTTTATTCCACGTTTTTAAGACCGTAATGTAAGATACAGCGCTTTTAAGCAAGTACTTCCATTAGTTTTCCTGTCTCCTCCTCTCAATAAGCAGGTTGCGGGTTAGACTCTTGATCTCTGAAGTAACAGTTAATATATTTCTAGTTGATCTTGAACCTCATATATTTTGATTATTATCATTACAGTATTTTTTCACACTTTTATTTGTGGGTGATTGTGAATTTGTGTCCCAGGCAGAAATAAGAAAAAGAAAAACACATTTGTCTTTTTTTTAATTCATGCTGCACTGACTAGACACAAAGACGAACTTACAAAAAAATTATGATAGCTAAATTAATATTTTTATTATATAAAATATGGTTTTATATTGAGTGTTTTTGCTATGTCCTTTGTCCCTTGGCCAGGTTTTGGACTCTCAGTCCCTCATAAGACTGAAATTAAATTTGATTTAACAGTAACTTCAAAATGGTACAGAAATTCCTTGTTTTAATGAAAATAAATAAGTAAATAATATATATATATATATATATATATATATATATATATATATATATATATATATATATATATATATATATATATATATATATATATATAATATATAAGATATATTCATATTTTATTTATTTTTCATAAAAAGAACACCTGTCCCTGGGATCACTGTCATTTCCACCACCCACCACAAAATGTAACTTTTAACTTTTTTTTTTAAACCTTTGTCTACTTGAACCACATCAGTTGTGATGTGACAGGAGCTCATGGCAGGATAGCAGTGTTAGCTCCATGAAAGGAAAATCAAGGTCAAGTTTTGCAAAACCAAGAGAAGGTTTATTGGCCGTCATTTCTAAACACCTCATATTTCCTTTGAATGTACAAATAATGAGAAAAATACCATTTTATATTGTGTATTTTGAGGACATTTTGTGCTAACCTCTAAAACAGAGATAAGCATGCTAAAATGTCATGAGATTTTAAAAGAAATGCTAAACATTGTTATTTCCACAACAGTAATTTCCATCACTTTATTTATTGTTATTGTTTTGTCAGCTTTTTCAAAGAGGACCTCAATGAGACTTCGGCAGAAAGTGAACATACAGGCACTTTAATCTTGACTCAAGCGGAATTCAGGACATAGGATTACGCAAGGACACATCTTGCTCCGTCTTACATCGTCTCCCACCGTCTCCCACGGTCTCCCACCGTCACATAATCGTATCACAATCGTCTCACACTGAAATGAAGCAAAAGAGCTGCTTATATATGGGGGACCGGTATGTTGAGTAACTACATCTACATATATGGGTATGCTGAGTATACAGTAACTGCATATAGTTTCACTGCCTTTTAGGGGTCTGTAGTTACACACAAACTTAGCTTATAGCAGAAGGATAGGAACAGTTAGCTGCTAAAATTCCCATTAACATTATAGCCACACAGTTTCCACAGAGAATACACCAGAATATAAAAGAATAAATTCCCACAGTTTATTATTATTTATTTAATATTGATATAATTTAATTTCAACCTCTATCAGTTAATGTTCCTACACATTGTGATGAAGTAGAACAAATCAAAATATTTCTAAAGATATGTGTTGGATTTTCTCAAAAATATCATGACCAATTTTGACTGTAGTTGGAGAATCTCCCTTGTATTTATTCAGTCAGAATTGATTCTTCAAGCTTTATTAAGTCTAATTTTAAACTAATTTACGTGCAGTTATTATAAAGTAGCATTTTCTCTTTTCAAATGAATATGAAAACAAAACTACTTTCAAAGCTTTTGACCAACTAACATAATTCAATCTTCTTTTGTGACTTGTCCATCAGAGGAAAACAAAATGGCTTCCTGGAGTCGATATTATCTTGAAATAAAAATGACCTTTTAGATAAAACCGGTCATTCATCTACACCAACATTGTTCCATAAATTCATGAATATTCAGGGTCTGATACGTTACCACTTCTTTAGCACAAATTAATGACTTTGATACCGATGTCGAGCTTGATTCTCTGCCCTTTCATCATCATTAAAACGTCATCCATTTTAGACCTGCACAATGAGCTTTTTAATAAGTCTGTGTGTCATTAAAGGCATTTGTTGGCGCAGCAGGCCCATCTCAGCTATTGAATCGGGGACGGTAATTGCTCCTTAAAGATTCTGTGATGTGAATTCTTGAAGCTGTTTTATTGTAATTACGCTAGCCCCTGCACATAGTAGCGAAGATAACACTTTTTTCTATTCACTTCCTTGTTTGGGGCTGGTTAGAAATTGGAGCTGACACAGAAGCATTAGCCGATAGTTCACTTCTGTTACCAGGGGACCATGTGGTGACATTTGCTTTGAATAATCAGGTCTTTTGGAGTCCATTACAGAGATCAGACATAGAACTGTATGGCAATTACAATTTTAATAAAGTAAAAAAATATGCCTAACCGTTTTTACCCATAAGAACGCTTACGGGTAAAAACTAGAAAATATTTTAGCAGAAGTGTCTTTCATTTAGACGGTGACGGCGTTTTGGGGGCTTAAAAACGCAAAAAAATGAAACCGCCCTCCAAAGTAGAAAACTTGAATACGCTCCGCCGTAGCGTTTTCTTCTACACTGCCCAAGACGCAAAACTCTGGTAAAATCTGCTGATGTCGCGTACGCGTTTACATCACATCGGTCCATATATCAGTTTACTTTGTTTGGCAGGACTCCCAGGCCACACCTTGTTGCGCCTTTGTTGCTTTGTAGTCTAACGTGGTCTGAAGCAATAGTTGAACTTCTTCATCTGACCACACTTTTTTTTTTTTTTGCTACCAGTAGTCATATTTTGTTTGGCTTTTCACGGCGCAGATGAGAAGAAGGAAGATTCTACGTATGCGCCCGGACATAGTGATAATGTATCACAGCGCCACCTAGCCGCCTGGCATGCATACCCAATCGAATTCCACACATTTTGGCCTCACCGTATGCACGCAGATTTCCTCCCGAAAACTCTCGTCTAAACCCGGAATAAAAAGTGAAGAAGCGACGCCACTTTTGTGTCTTCTGTTCAAACCGTCATCATATAAACGTAGCCTAAATCTGAGCATATGTGATGAAAATTGTTCTCAAATTTGATTTTCAAACTCTGCCATCTCTCACTTTCATGTCTTTCACCTGAATCCTCAACCGCACAATCCATTGCATCAATATACAATCACTCACTATAGAACTGCTCCGGATATGACTAGAATTAAAATGGTTTGATTATCATTATTGATTTAAAGGCCCAATATTAGGCAAAAGTGACTAATGTGAGCTTAAAGCCATGTTATAATGTTGTTACCTCGTCAAAAACAAAAATAAAGTTGAGTCTGCCTACATCAAAGCACAAAATGATCTGTTCCACCTTGTGATGTTAACTGCTACCTTTTATCTTTTGTTCAGTAAAGGATGGCAATTCCAGGGCTGAAATTATCCAAGTGATTCTATTGAATGCATATGGAAATCAAAAACCACAGTGGCGCACTTCCTGTATTGCAGTGCTTCTCAATTATTTTGTGTGACGCCCCCCCTAGTAAGAAGAAAAAAATCCACGCCCCCCTCCCTGCGCGCGACTATAAATAGTATTATTTGTCTAGAAAATTGTTATTAGTACGCCTCTGCATAACATTGTATCCTTTTATTAACATTAAAAACAAAAAAGAAATATACTTCCAACAAAGACTGCACTGTCTTTTAGCACTGAGGACTCAAATATTAATGTGTTTTTAATGCAGCTTTGCGCACATTTGTTTACGTTTTACAGAAACGAAACTTAAAAACCACATGGCCCATTTGCATAAACTAAAAAAAAACATGTCTGTCCTTGTGCCCCTGATGTGTCAGCTTCTGTCTGACTAAAGGACACGACTCAGTGGAATATACGTGTTTTTTCTGTGACAGAGGATGTTCTGCTGATGGTGAGTCTGTTCTGTATATCGCGTATTTAAGGTTGCCGACCCCTGCCCCAGAGCGACAATGAGAGCGCCACTGCCAACTACTGTTGTTGATGTGCAATTACACTGAGTTCTAGTACAGTACGGCTGTTTCCCAGGGTCACACGCGATCCCCCCCTGGCATCACACCGCGCCCCCCCAGGGGGGCCTGCCCCACTATTTGAGAAGCACTGCTGTATTGCCACATTACATTACAAGGTGGAGTGTTTTCTGTTTGAGAGAAGACCTCAGCCTAAATATGTAGGAAACATTCTGCTTGGACACACATTTCCAAAGACTCGTTTTCCCTGTATTATTCCCTTTCCCCTGGAGACACTAAACGCTCACTCACTTGTGAAGATTGTGGAGCTTCTTAATTACAGAGGATGGCTAGAGTCAAGGGGGTAGTTCATATGAAGAGTGGGTGAGCTGGTGATCTGAGGAGCTGCTTTAAAATGTGAACAAAGATCACAACAGTGGCTCTTACGCGACAATGAGAGGATAACCAAAACAGAAGTGACGTTTAGTTATTATTTCAGCACTACGCAAGCTCACAGGCACTTTCAGAACTCCCGCTGTCTGATTTATTCAGACTTTTTAATACATTTGTCCTTTTATTGTATATTTTATGATCCTTTTTTCAATCTCCAACCTGCATATTTAAGATGAGTTCTTCTATTAAACTAAAAACACTCTGTTCCACCTGTATGTTGTAATACAGGGAATAATTCACCCACAGGTCAATTTTGCATAATATAAGACTTATTTTTTTCCATTAGATTTTCATCAATGGACCAATGAGTACTTTTTCCACATAAATAATTACCAATGCTGAGGAAGTGACACAACTGAAAAAACAGGTCTGAATGAAGCACAGCGCTTGGCCATTATAGAGATCTCAAATGTCCATTATGTTCGCATTGTATGTGTATTTATAGTTTGCAGTGACATCATACTGGGGTTGCTCCATGTAGCAGTTACCATGGTGACACAATGCACACATTTGCAATCACTGTTTTTTTTTTTTTTTTAATTGGCTAAAAATTCTAGAAAATAAATACGAAATTGACTACACATTTTCGGAACCTGTAATCAATACGAGGGTTAATGGTCCTGTTTAGGCCTTAGATTTTCAACAAAAAGATGAGAGTGACTAGCTGTAGTTAGTTAGTAATTTTATGTACAAGAGAAACGGCAATCATCTCACCTGTTGTAGCTTCAACCAAGATATCTCTTTCTGGTCAGATTGCGTTAAAATAAAGTTCAGATTTAATAAATTAATTAATCATTGCATTTGTATAGCGCCTTTCAAGACACCCAAAGTGCTTTACAGTTCATTGTTCATTGTCTCCCCCCCCCCCCCCCCCCACACACACACACACACACACACTCACACGCACACATGCACTACTTTCATATTAGGCAATGTGTTCTTTGCTACTGGCGCCCCCCTGTGGCACCTGGTATTCCCAGCAGTCTCCCATCCAAGTACTAACCAGGCCCGGCCCTGCTGAGCCTCTGAGATCTGACGAGATCAGGCTTTGACAAACAAGTATCAATCAATCAATCAAACATTATTTATGAAGCGCTTTTCATACAAAATTGTAACACAAAGCGCCTTACAGTGATTAAGGATTAGAAGATTAGAAGATTGACTTTTTATTGATCTCACACAGGAGAAAGAGAAATCGTTTTCTGCATTTGACCCGAGGACCATCCCCATGATTTTGTTGTTAAGGCTTGGTCAGGACCCAGGCTGGAGGATTTTACCTATGGTGCATGTATGGGCACACTGAAGTCTAACTTGAGTAACAGAACTTCTAACAGAGCAGTGCTTTCATTTAGCTTCACTCGTCAGCTACCGAGTACCAATAGCTGCTTGTAATCACATCATTATGCAAAAGTTCCACATCTTTTTCCAAGTCTTCTGACAGTTTGGTCCCTCAGCGACGCTTGTTCCAGCAGTCCATTCATTTGTGTCACTCAAGGCGACAAAAGCTGAGTTTTAATATAAGCTGTATCAGATCTTATCCAAGTTGGAAGCCAACTTAAACCTTATCATTACTTTCTAGGGACCAGTGTTTCCATTTGACAAGGTAAATATTAGCAGGGATATTATAGAAAGCTGTTGGGATTGTGTCTTGTCCCGTATTGGAATATGCGATTTGTTATTAATTTGTTTTACATAAAAATAGTTCTCTGAGGCAATGTTGGAGGAGCTGACAGATTTTCAGGGCAAACAGATTACAACAACTCAAATCAATTTGGGATTTCCCCCCTTGGAGCAAGTTTTACACACACCATTTTTACATTTTTACATTTTTTTTATCTTTATGCTTATGTTTTATTTTTATTCTTCTGTAGCCGGGAGTTCGTCAAAATTTAATTATGCTTGCATAATGACAATAAAGAATCTTGAATCTTGAATCTGTGTGGATAGAAAAGGATTTGGTTTCAAAACTGTAGGACAAAATCGAATTGATTCGTGTTGGGGTAGAAAATAAAAAGGCTACTCTAGCGACTCTGCAAGACTGTAAGGGGGCACTATGTAAATGTTCTGCTTGTCTCCATGGTGATGTTAATAGATGGTGTCAATCAAGCTTTATTTCTGGAAAGTATGCGCTGGATGCCGTCTACAGAAACTCGTTCTGAAGTAGTCTGTAGAAGGCGAGGGCTTGTTGGTCCTGCTTGGAAGGCTCATTAACGATGTAATCCAGGAGCTCGAATATGGCCATTTATTTTTACATCGGTTCACAAATACGCGCACGAGTTTAAGGCTTCGGATGCAGATGTTAGTTGGGCATACGCGTTTATCGTTTTCGAGCAGTTAAAGGTGGATGGGGTGGTAGCCTCTTTTGGGGAGCTTCTTCCTGCAGATGGGGCAGCTGTGGCTCTGGGTCAGTGAGTCTCGTAAACAAATACTGCAGAAGACGTGTCCACACCGAGTTGAGACAAAGAGACGTCCACTGTCCACGATCTCAAAATAGGAGTCCATGCAGACGGGACAGCTGATGTGGACTCCAGCTGACCGCTTCCTCCTCTCAGCAGCTGTGGTGGATGTGGTCATGGTTCCGGTCATGGTCGGTTCCTCTTCGTCACCGCTCAACACGTAACTCTGAATCTGATCTTCATCGAGAACCAGCACCGTGTCGTTCGTGAGGACCACCACAGCACCAGAGTCAGATGTCAGAGACGTCAAATCCACCACATCTGGGCCAGGATCGGGACTGAGACCAGGACTGAGACCGGGACTGAGACCGGGACTGAAACCGGGACCAGGACTGGGACTGAGACCGGGACTGAGAACCGGAGGGAGGATAGGCTCTGCTGGTCCATCACTGTCAAAGATGGGAAGTGCTGGCTTGGGAATACTATAGGACGAAGCAATCAGGGTCTCTATACCAGGGTAGGACCAGGATGGTACTACCAGGGCTTGAGTAGCTGAAAACATGGGCGCTGCGTGTTGCATGACAGGGGAGGGTGGTGGGATAGCGCTCATCACTGAGGGCCCTGGGTAATGGGACTGGTAACTGCTTGTAACAGCAGACGATGTCACTTGTGGCATGACTGGTGCAGGCGTTGAGGTAAATGTGGGAAGGACTGGTACGTATTGACTGACAGGTGCGGCAGGTGCAGGAGGGGGTGTGGGGACAGGAACAGCAGTTGCGACTGGCAGTGCTGGCGGTTGAGTCAGGACTAGTGGTGGAGGAAGGGGTCTCTGAGTAGTTGTCGAAGTGGACGATGGTGTGTCAGAAGAGAGCTGATTTAGTTCTGTATGTTGGCCTTCATCCTCAAACTCTGATAAGGTCAAGGTCCTAACAACTTTGGCAATTTTCATCTCTCTCTCCAATTTCTTAAGGCGTCTACGCCTTCCCATTTCTCTAGCCATCCTCTCTTTAGCTTGTTGTGCTTCCTCCTGTAGTCTCTGCCCTTCTCTGAGCTGTGCATCCAACCTGTTAGCTTCCAAATCTGCTTCCCTTTCTTGCTCTATCTCCTCTTCTAGGTCAGCCAGTTCCATACCTTTAATGTATTCCTCCAGTACGGCTGTCATACTTTCAAGTAGTTTGCTCCTTCTGGAACTCCAAGCAGACCTCTGTGAACTTGCAGTGGACTGGTAGCCCGACGCACTCCCACTTCTGGAAAGTCTGGGTTCATTGCATTGTCCCACTGGAAGTGAGTCTTGGGGATCAGACTGCTGAGAGGGAAGGAGAGTAGCATCGTAATCGGCCAGGTGGCTGGGTAGATGGGAGTCTCTCTTGGGTCGGACAGAGGCCTGCGGTCGGTAGTTTGAAGCTGACTCCATAGTGTCAAGATGAAACCCAAATCCGGCTCGAAGGACAAATGTAAAATATGGGGTGGATCTTTTTTGGGTGGGAACACTACAGACAGACTCCGGTAAGAGAATCTTTAATCAGCTTTATTCGGGTTTAAATTGAGCATATTCCAGGTGATCATTCGGATGTTGTATACGTGAATGTGTGTGCGTGGTATTGATCTGTTTTACTTTGATCTTTGATCCTTTGATCTTTGATTTAGCCGAATCAATCAAGAGCAGAGCGTTGCCTGGCAACGCTCGTGATGGGGCATTCACAGGAACTCTGTAAAAGTCAGTATCGAGTGCATAGGCTTTCGGACATTTCAGACTCAAGTGGGCCCATAAAGAACATCTAAAAGCAGACAGAAGACAAACAATAATGATAGTCTAGAAGCTATGCCTTTATTAGTCCCACAGTGGGGAAATTCCATTTCTGCATTTAACCCATCCTGTTATTAGGAGCAGTGGGCAGCACATTACTGCGCCTGGGGACCATCTCCATGATCTTCTTGCTTCGGCTTGGTCAGGACCTAAGCTGGAGGACTTACCTATGGTGCATGTTTTGGGTTGGTGGGGGAAACCGGAGTGCCCGGAGGAAACCCTCCCAGACACGGGGAGAACATGCAAACTCCACACAGAACACACACAGAAGGGTCTGGGCGACCCGGGGATCGAACCCGGAACCTTCTTGCTGTGAAGCATGAGCGCTACCCACTCAGCCACCGTGCCGCCTATAGGCATTATTAAAGCATTCATAATTTAAATTACGTATACAGTGGTCCCTCGCTATAACGCGGTTCACCTTTCGCGGCCTCATTGCTTCGCAGATTTTTTTATTCCAGTTTTTTCTATAGTGTATCAACGTGCATTGTGTTCTGCATCCTGATTGGCAAAGGTACTGTTGACCTTTGCCGATTTGTCATTCATTCTCCTTGTCTCCTGTACAGTACAGAATGTGTTCAGCCAAATTTATATAAATGTTTGATCGCTCGCAGTGTGACTCTGAAGTGATGCATGTTTGCAAATATAATCGAAGGTGGCATATCTGTTTATAAGAATCTTCTCGCCCAAAAGTAAAAAAGAGCACCAACAACTACCCATAACCATGTTCTTTACTCGGAAAAAGACGCCTGCATCAAGGCAGAGTGGCGCCAGGACGAAGAGGCGCGGTCAGAGCAACTGTGAAATACACATGTAATTTAATCTTTTTTTTGTTGTTGTTGAAAATCTACGAAATTTTGAGTGTATAAACAAGAGAAATGTGAGAAAATGTTAATGCCAGTGTGAGAAAAGTGTATAAAGTGTGTAGTGAGGCGTTTACAGCCTTAAAACATGTCGAATAAGATAAGATAAGATAAGACTTTATTGATCTCACACAGGAGAAATTTACTTGTCACAGTAGCTCCAGGTAGGGACAGTTTGAACAAGAAGACAAGTGCATGCAGGCAAAAAAAGGCATAAAGATAGGTGATAATAATAATTAAAAAAATAAGTAATAAATCGAATAATAATAATAGTAGTGATAATAATAAAAAACAGTGACAGGGAGAGTATTGAAAAAATTGGAAAAACGATATTGCACGATAGGAGTATTGAAAAAACAACAATATTGCACATTGGGAAAACGATATTGCACGGTAGGACTATACAGTAGAATTATACAGTCTGATGGCGGTGGGGATGAAGGATCTGCGGTAGCGCTCCTACTTGCACTGGGGGTGCCTCAGTCGGCTGCTGAAGGAGCTGCTCAGCTCCTCTACAGTCCGGTGCAGAGGGTGAGAGGTGTCGTCCATGATGGACGTGAATTTGGCCAGTACCCTCCTCTCAGCCACCTCCTCTACAGAGTCCAGAGGACAGCCCAGGACAGAGCTGGCCCTCTTGACCAGCTTGTTGAGTCTTTTTCTGTCCCGTTCTGTGCTGCTCGGGGCCCAGCAGACGACAGCGTAGAGGAGAGCAGAGGCCACCACAGAGTCATAAAAAGTCTTGAGCACACTCCAAAGGAACTCAGTCTCCTCAGGAGGTGGAGGCGACTTTGGCCCTTCTTGTACAGGGCGTTGGTGTTGTGGGACCAGTCCAGTTTATTGTTGAGGTGAACACCCAGGTACTTGAAACTGTCCACAGTCTCTATGTCCTGCCCCTGGATGTTCACCGGTGAGTGAGGTAGTGGTCTCCTCCTGAAGTCGATCACCAGCTCCTTTGTCTTACTGGTGTTAAGGCTCAGGTGGTTGCGCCCACACCAGTCCACAAAGTCACTGATGACCGAGCGGTACTCCAGCTCGTTCCCCTCTGACACACAGCCCACAATGGCCGAGTCGTCAGAGAACTTCTGGAGATGGCAGCTGTCCATGTTATATGTGAAGTCCGAGGTGTATATGGTGAAGAGGAAGGGTGAGAGGACAGTTCCCTGGGGAGCCCCAGTGCTGCAGACTACCACCTCTGACTCACAGCCGCGCAGCCGCACGTACTGTGGACGGTCAGTGAGGTAGTCGATGGTCCAGGCAGCGAGATGTCCATCAACTCCCGCATCCTCTAGCTTCCCCCGCAGCAGCGCCGGCCTGATGGTGTTGAATGCGCTGGAGAAGTCAAAGAACATGACTCTCACAGCACTCCCGGCGGTCTCTAGGTGGGTGAGCGCCCGCTGCAGCAAGTAGATGACGGCGTCCTCTACTCCTACGTTTGGCTTGTAGGCAAACTGCAGCGGGTCCAGGGTGGGGCTCACCACAGAGCGGAGGTGGCTAAGGATCACCCTCTCCATGGTCTTCATGAGGTGGGAGGTCAAGGCGACTGGTCTGTAGTGGGCCGGTTCCCTGGCGTTTGTTGTTTTGGGAACCGGGACCACACAGGAGGTCTTCCACAGGACGGGGACCTTCTCCAGGCTGAGGCTCAGGTTGAACATGTAGCAGAGAACCTCACAGAGCTGGTCTGCACAGGTTCTCAGCAGCCTGGGGCAGATACCATCAGGACCTGTGGACTTCCTCTGGTTGAGCCGCCTAAGTTCCCTCCTCACCTCGTCTGGTGTGATGGAGAGGGGGAGTGAGGGGGGACTGGGGTGGACTGCAGGGGCTGGTGGAGGTGGGGGGTGGAGGGGGCTGGTGCTGGGTTGGGTCCGTGTGAAGGGGAAGGGGGATGTGGCTACTGGCCCGGGGAGGTGTGAAGAGGAGGAGGGGGGAGTCGGCAGAGGGGCAGAGGGGGTGGGGGGCGAGTCAAACCTGTTGAAGTAACGGTTTAATTCGTCCGCCCAGCGCTGATCACCATCAGCTGTCCCTCTGCCACTCTGTCCGAAACCAGACATGTTCCTCAGTCCTCTCCACACGCCCCGTACGTTGTTTTGGGCCAGCTGCTCCTCCATCTTCCTCCCATAGTCCTTTTTGGCCCGTCGTATCCTCCACTGAAGCTCCCTCTGGACCCTTTTTTGCTCCTCTCTGTCCCCTGAGTTGAAAGCCCTCTTCTTCTGGTTCAGGAGGGCTTTAAGCTCAGGGGTGACCCAGGGGTGGTTGTTGGAGAAGCACCGTACCCTCCTGGTTGGTACAGTGTTCTCCACGCAGAAGTTAATGTAGTCCGTAATGCAATGGGTCAGGCCGTTGATGTCATCTCCGTAAGAGCCGCTGAACATGTCCCAGTCAGTGTTCTGGAAACAGTCCCTCAGACTCTCACAGGCCTCCTGAGTCCAAAGCTTCACAGACCGCTTCTGCGCAGGTTGTCTTCGCACCCTGGGTGTGTATTCCGGGAGCAGGTAAACCAGACAGTGGTCTGAGCGTCCGAGCGGGGGGAGGGGGGCGGAGGTGTAAGCGTCCTTGACATTTGCGTAAAAAAGGTCCAGAGTCTTATTGTCTCTCGTGGGGCATGTGATGTATTGCGTGAATGTAGGGAGAGTAGTGGATAGGGAAGTGTGATTAAAGTCCCCCGTGATTAGAACGAGAGCACGCGGGTGGTCTGTCTGCAGTCTCGTCACTACAGTATGGAGCTGCTCGCATGCGGCCACGCCATCCGCCGATGGAGGAATATAAACACAAAGTACGATGACATGTGAATATTCTCGTGGCAAATAGTAGGGCCGCATACCCACAGCAAGAAGTTCGATGTCCCGGGAGCACAGCTGATCTTTCACATGTACGTTCCCGGGGGTGACACCAGCGTTCATTAATAAAAACAAGCAGGCCACCTCCTCTTGTTTTTCCGCTTCCCAACACCGTCCGGTCCGCGCGCTTTGTGGTAAATCCATTCAGTGAAATGATATTGTCCGGTATATTCCCATTCAACCACGTCTCCGTAAAACATATGATGCTGCAGCTCCGGTATTCCCTCCGCTGCCGAGTCAGCGCAATCAGCTCCTCCGTCTTATTGCAGATGGACCGCACATTCCCCGTGATTACCGCAGGTAGATTCGGTAAACCCGGTCCCCGTTTCTTTCGTCCACCTCTGCATCCTCTTCTCTTCCTCCTCTGTATCTCCGCTGGTACTTCAGGTTTCCCGGCGTAGAGTAGAGAAGGCCCGCGTAGACTGAGCAGCTGATCGCGCGCATATGTGATGCGCTCCGTGGTTGAGTGCGATAGTCCCTTGCACATTTCCTTGTACGGATTTACAAAGTGCAGAAAAACACTACAGCTGACGATAAAGCTGTAGTAAGAGTAGGATTCCCAGGTGCACAACTGCACCGGGTTTTACCTACTCTAAAGAAAAAACGAGAAAAACGTCTATTTACAGGTAAAAAGAGGAAAAAAAGGTAAGGTAGGGTCGGAGCTCTGTAACAGGCAGCCAGCCTCTCTGGCGCCATCTTGTTGTTGGCGCTTTATAATTGTCAAATATAAAGCTGACTACTTCGCAGATTTCGCCTATTGCGGGTTATTTTTAGAACGTCACCACCACGATAAACAAGGGACCACTGTATACAAAGTTCCTGACAACAGCATTCAGAGTAGGGACATTATTCTGCAAAACCTGCAAACTGGCACTGGTACAACGAGCGACTTACATTGCATATCTCCATGGAAACAAGTATTTGGCATCAGATGAAGTTACGAGTCAGGACTGTAGAAAGGCGTGCCAGCTCACAATATAAATGCATGTTTTCTATGTATTTATTTAACACCTCTACTTGAACACATGCTAGACAGATAATGTTAAAGAAGACGTTTTCTGCTTGTGTCTGTTCTATGGTTACAACCTGTGACATGATGATGGTGTTATAATTTGGACATTTTACGTCATAATATTAATCTAAAATAACGTAATAAAAGAAATGGCCGCTGACTTCCATGTTAAAAAAAACTGTAGTGCCAAATGGGAGCAGACGTCAGTGTCATCAGTCCGGTATTAGCCCTTCCTACAGATAGCTGCACATCAAGCTAACAAGTTACCTTTTTTTTTTTTTTTACACATACCATCGATTATGAACATTTCCCAACAAAGTACAGAGCAGTGGGTGTAGAAACTGGTGGCAGTAGAAACGCAGATAGATTGGCAAAATGGTGTCTTGAAAATAAGAGATTAAAGGTTACTCAAACATGCACAAATCACTCCAAATACAGCTTCAGCGGGTTGATCAAAAGGTGAAGAGAACCAACTATAAACTATAAAATGATTAAAAGCTATCAAAAATACAATAATTCCTTCTGTGAACAGCGCTAGGGCCAACTCTCCACAGATCCGAAGTGTAATGTAGTGTAGTCCTGTAACCTGCTCGTTTCCCCGGTGATAGATTATCTGAATAATTTCCCCTGTGAATTAATAAAGTCTGTCTAGGTCAAAGTCTAAGGTTTAAGTGCAGACCAGTGTTTGACTAAAGGGACATTATCACCCATTCTACACTAAAATATGGCTACGTTCAGACTGCAGGGCTTAATGCTCAATTCATATTTTTTGTGAAATTGGATTTTTTTACGAGGTCGTTCTCATTTCCAGTTAAATGCGACCTGTATGTGATCTCCAGTGTGAACTTTAAATGCCCGCAAGCGACACGCAGGGAGTGGGCTCAGTGTTTATGGAAGGCCCCTAAACATGGACACTAGCATTGAGCACCTGGCGATGACGTGTAGTTCGGATTAATGCGCACTGGCTGTTCAGACTGAAGTCGTATGTCAAAAGATCGGATATGTATCGGTTTTAGGACCACATATCCAAGTGGCCTGGGTCGTATTTGAAAAAAAAAATTAGACCTGTGTCATTCAGACTGTCATTAAAAGATCAGATACAGGTCGCATAGGAGCGGAAAAATAGGATTTGGGTTACTTCAGGCTACAGTCTGAACATAGCATATGTCTAGTTGGAGCTGTTTTTACGCTGCAAATACTGAAGTGACACACCAGTTTTTCTGAAAGCAAAAAAAAACCAAAACAACAACCTTAGTTTACATTATAAAACATGGAATACTCTGATTATTAACATTCTGCTGGCCTGAGGGAAGGACACTCTACATAAGTGGTTGGTCAGAAAATATATGACCATTATACAGTATTTAATGCAGTATCATGTTTACAGGTCATTCTCAGCAGCATATAAAATGCGTACATGTGCTACAGCTAAATGA
Organism: Paratrypauchen microcephalus; assembly: GCA_036785185.1. Lineage (NCBI taxonomy): Eukaryota > Metazoa > Chordata > Actinopteri > Gobiiformes > Gobiidae > Paratrypauchen > Paratrypauchen microcephalus. Next base: position 2,040,594 of record JAVJIX010000160.1, read on the forward strand.
ATGCACATCTGGACTCAGCCTAATTGGTTCTATTGGGGTCTCATTAGGAATCTGTCCATGACTTAGATTAGAAACATCTTTGAGGGAAAAAAAATAAAAATCTTCAAAGAAATGTTTATGGGAAGCACGACATGACAAGTTAATATGGCATTTATTTATTTATTTTTCTTTAGTGAAGGGTCCATCACCTTGTCTCCATGAATGTTCCACAGTATAGATTAAATAAGGTTAAGACCATAGACTGTATATATAAATGGACATGTGCGTAGAATCCCTCAGTCGTCCAGGTAGAATCCACGGCAAAAGGAGAAATTCAATTTGTCAACTGGACAAAAGTTTATTTGGTCGAATACGTTTCGCAACTCATCCAAGCTGAAGAAGAACAGAAGAAGCGGCTTGGATGAGCCGCGAAACATATTCCACCAAATAAACTTTTGTCCAGTTGACAAATTGAATTTCTCCTTTTGCCATAAATGGACATGGCTAACCCGGGAGTAAACACGTTCCAAATAGGAAGTTCGCATGTGAGCTCTTACGGCTCCTACTGACCCTTTCTCCCATTGACTCTCTCTGTAACTGCTGTTGTGAGCCTCGTCATTTTGGTTTTAAAATTCTTACATTTCTTTTTAAACCTCTCTACATGATCCTGGTGTTTTTGTTGTCAAAAATTTGAGTGGCACCAAACGCTGTGGGTGACACCACACTTGCTTAGTCCACTTTTTTATACAGTTTATGGATAAGACAGAAAATAAAATTTAAAGGGCCCATATTACATTATTTCCTGATTTATGTTATAATATTGTTTCCTCACCAAGAACCTGGAGTTGTGTTTTGTTTCATTCACAAAATCCTGTATATTTAAACGTCCTACATTACGCAAAACACATGTTTAAGTAGCCCTTTATTATTAGTCTGTCCACATCTCTGAAGCTCAAAACGCTTTTTTTCACCATGGGATGTCACAAAGTGGAAGTTTTCAAGTTAACACTGTGTTTTTACACTCCATACACTTTCACTAGAATCATCTTTTCAGCCGTGAAACTGACAACATCTACTGAACGAAACATAAGAGGTAACTGTCAACTTGAAAACTACAGTTTGATGACATCACAAGGTGGAACAGAGCATTTTGAGCTTTGGAGATGTAGAAAGACTAATAATAAAAGATTACTTAAACATGTGTGAATAAGATAAGATAAGACTTTATTGATCTCAGGCAGGAGAAATTGACTTGTCACAGTAGCTCCAGGTAGGGACAGTCTGAACAAGAAAGAAAAGTGCATGCAGGCAAGAATGGCATAAAGATAAGTAATAATAATAATAATAAAATAAGTAATAATAGAATAAGTAATAATAATAAAACAGTAACAAGGAGAGTATTGAAAAACGATATTGCACGTTGGAAAAACAATATTGCACGTTAGGCCCATACAGTGGAGTTATGCAGTCTTTTATTTTGACATTGTACAGCACTTTGGCCAGTTCTCACTGTTTTTAAATGTGCTATATAAATAAAATGTACTTACTTACTTACTTACTGATAAAATAAGTAGTAATAAGAAACAGTAACTAGGAGAGTATTGAAAAACGATATGAATTAAATAAAACACAACTCTGGTATGGTTTTGATGAAGTAATAACATTCTAACATGACTTAAAGCTCACAAAGGTCCATGCTGTGTAATATAGGGCCTTTAATAATAAATAAAGGAGCAAAAAGTATTTCCGCACAACCCGCTGTGTCGTAAATCCACACCTCATCACTTCTCTCGGTTTAGGGCCAGTTCCATTACAGCTTATATATATATATATATGTACTTTTTGTAACAGTCTTTTATTTCACGTGGATTCAGCAGGAGAGGAAGTCCACCTGCTGCACAAGGAGAGAGGAGACAATAAAATGAACTGTCTCAGTCACAAGAAACAAGCCTTTTTTTTAATGGTTGTTGTCAAAGAGTAGACAGTGCAAATGTCATTCTCAGAAGCCAGTATTTCTGTATTCTGTAAATTATTTTCCCCACAGAGATGTTATTGCTTTGTCTGGAAAAATTCACTATACAGTATTAAACCTTTCTATCTTCATGGAGACCAAACCGTTCCAAGTTACAGGTCAGATCTGTGGAGAGGCAACCCCGCTCGCAGTCAGAATGCCTGTTTCTCTAGGTTTCTCTAGGTATTTTTGAACAATATAAACAGGGCTCTCAAGTTTTGAGCGGGGTGGTGCGTGAGACTGCGTGTTTTTTCCGAGGAGGGGGGGTGGGGTGGAGGAGTGACAATTTTTTTCCAAGGAGCGGAGGGTGCAAGTGACTTTTTTTTCGCTGAAAACGCGCGGCGCCTGCATCAGCTAACCGATTTTCTGGGCACAGAAGCGCTGTGAACAGTGGCTACAGTTTTGAATTGCTTTAAAAAAATTTCAGCGTGAGAAATGCCATGTGTGGCGAAATACCACGTCGAATTGCGTGTGTCACACTCTCAAAGCGTGAGATTTGAGAGCCCTGTATATAAATCACCTCTAAATTAATAAATGTAAAGTAGAGCTGTATAATGTCATACCGTGGAACATTCTAGGCAAAGGAATGACATATCCTCCTCCTCAGCAATTTATGTTTTCTCAAATTATTTTTCAAATGTTTCCATAATCTGGCTCCAGAACCGCTCAGTACACGCAGGACGACAAGAGGCACCTTAAACTATAGGCCTAACTGTAAAATGATAAAAGGAGAAATTCAATTTGTCAACTGGACAGTTTATTTGGACAAAAACGTTTAGCAACTCATCCGAGGTGCTTCGTCAGTTCTGGTTAGAGTGCTGATGGATGCTTATATCTAGCTGCAGGGAGGAGCTAACTATTATCCCACATCTTTGTTTTGAGTTTCTGTCTTTTGTTTTCAGTTTCTCTCTGGCGTCTAATTTAGCATACCCATTCAAAGCCCTAATGGGTGTTTTCACACCTCTGGGCCTGACCTGGCTGCCCTATTGTTTCCTTTGTTTGTTTTGATTTCGGTTTGAGAATAGAATTATATATGGGAGACAAATTATGTCTGACTCCCCCATTCCTGTTAAAAGAAGGATTCTCTTTTTTTGACAAAAATAGCCTCTATAACTCCCCTCTCAAACCAGTTCTTTTCCCTGGCTAAGATCTGAACCTCACTGTCCTCAAAAGAATGGCCCGTGGCTTCTAGGTGAAGATGTACGGCAGATGACGGTCCACTCTGGCACGCCCGCCTGTGTTGGTACATCCTCTTGTGAAGTGGCTGTTTTGTTTCCCCAATGTAGCGCTCACTGCAGTCTTCACTACACTGAATGGAGTAGACCACATTGCTTTGTTTGTGGCTCAGTGTTTTGTCCTTTGGGTGGACCAGTTTTTGTCTTAAAGTGTTTGTGGGTTTGAAATAAACTGGGATTTCATATTGTCTGAAAATCCTCTGTAATTTTTCAGAAAAGCCAGCCAGGTACGGAATCGCTACCCCTTTCCTCCTGGGTTCGGATTCTCTGTTGTCTTGTTTCTTGTCCTTGTCTCTCTTGTTTTGTTGACAGCCCATTTAGGATATCCACAAACAGAGAGGGCTTCCTGCACATGTTGTTCTTCTTTCTCCTTACCCTCTGTGCTTGTGGGAACCACTTGAGCCTGTGTTGTAATGTCCGAATAACCCCCAATTTGTGCTGTAGTGGGTGGTGTGAATCAAAAAGCAGGTATTGGTTGGTGTGTGTGGGCTTCCTGAAGACTTCTACTTGGAGTCGCCGGTCTCCTCCTATCGTTACTAACTATACTATCCACTAACTGTAACTATAAAACTGTAACTGTAAAATCCACCAGTGCAGGACGTCATTTGGACAGTCGGCCTTCTCTTATAAGAGCGGTAAACTGTGGAACTCCCTGCCCACAGAAATTAATTCCATCTGCAAGTTGAAACTGTTCACCTTTAAACTTAAATCTTGGCTCAAGATAAACCAAAGCTGTACACATGTGTAAATAGTGTTAGAATGAGTGAATGAATGAGCCGAGTGAGTGAATGAGTGAGTGTTACATGTCTTTGCACAGCTCTATTTATATAGATGAAATTGTATTTTTTTATATGTACTTTAGATTTTATGTCACTGTAGAAAAGCTCAACAAGGAACGGGGGTTGAAAATGAGCATTTGCTTAACTCTGTATGCATCACATCAACTGCAAGCTCTTTTCTGTAACTACGTCTGATTGCATTGTCCCTGTCAAATAAATAAATAAATAAATAAATAAACTGAGACCTGGCCCATAGATTTGTGTCCTTTATAGTGGACATTGAGTTAATCAGTCTATCTTTTAAATGTTTTGATATAGACTCTAGTTTGAGGCTGCACTATGATTGATAAATAAATAAATAAATAAAAAGGGGGTCTAAAAACTTTTTGAGGTGACTATAGAAGCTTTTCAGAGTTGTTGGTCATCAAAAAAAAAAAAAAAATTGTCAGCTTGTTAAATTCACATGTATTTAACACTATTACAGTCCATTACAGAGGACATGTTACAACATTAGGACTAAAAATAAAATTAACAAAATGTAAACGCTAAGGTGTTCCTTTACCTCCAAATTTTTCCAAAAAATTGTAATTCACTTTTTTTTCTTCGGGTTCCAGGAGGTTATTCATATGACATTTCATAGAGGAACTTTAAGGCAGCTTAGGCCATAGGCAAAAAGTGCACCTTAACCTTAACACCAACAATTAAAAAACAAAACTGCCAAGTATTGCAATTGTAATTGATGTTATAATAATAAGATTCTGTTCAAAAACACTGAAATATGACCTGACAAACTAACACAAAATGACATAATTCAGGATGTGTTTGTACAGATCTAAACTACAGGATTAGTAGTTTTTATGCAGAATAAGCCAGGACGTTTTGTTGTTTATGGGGGAAATTATGGTGCATCGTAAAGTGCAGTCTTTGTGATTTGCTAATTGTCTCCATTCAAATTGTGATTTTGATTTTACTGTGATAATATAGCAGCCTTAGTAAGAGCAGGGCTCTCAAGTCTCACGCATTGAGAGTGTGACACACACAATTCAACGTGTTCACACGCTCACACACCACACATGGTATTTCTCACGCACAGCGCTTCTGTGCCCAGAAAATTGGTTAGATAATGCAGGCACCGCGCGTTTTCAGCCACTCCTCGGGAAAAAAATGTTCACTCGCACCCCCCGCTCCTCGGAAATTACGCAGCCTCACGCACGACCCCGCTCAAAACTTGAGAGCCCTGTAAGAGATTAAAGACTGTCAAAACCATTTAGTCTACAAAGACGTTCTACACCACCTGAGCTTTGAGTCAATTTGATTTTGTGCCAAACTGCCTCGCAGTGTTCAGTATGTTATGAGTAAAACAGCTGATGAAGTACCGCGGCGATGTGTGTAATGCAGATTTCTCAGAACAGATCAGATGAATGCTGATTAAAGCAACAAAACATAATAATATACAGTACCATAACATAACAGACTGGAGAGCTGAGTCAGGAGAGGAGGGAGCAGAGGACTGGAGCTCCACTGAGGACCACAGATACTGCAGTTGGACGCAAGTGATCCGTGTTTTTAAAATGGGAGTTAATGCCATAAAAGTAGACCAGCTGTCGCAGTCTAAACAAATGAGTAGGCTACAAAATGAAGTACCGTTGTTCTATTTCAGACCGCTGAAAACAGGAGTTGTTAACCTAAAACACCCCAGATGACAGGAAATGTTTAAAATTTATGGTGTTGATGCCAAAATAAATACTTGATATTGCGAAAAGCCTAACAGAAGACCATTATAAAGAGCTGAGATTTCACGGTACTGCGATATCTGCTGAGGTGGCCTGCTCCGAGGACACTTTTGTTAATTTCTTTTTTAATGTCCCGTCTCATTTAGAAGCTAGCTGCCTGTAACCTCTCTGAAACCTGCTGTTAATTATGAGTTAGCAACAGGCACCACCACAGTTACCTCACGATTAATGAAGCCAGAGCTAATTAGGGAGTTCAAGGGAAAAAGAAAACTTCAAACCTCAAATGGGAACTTCTTCAAAGATTGTCAAATAAGAGTCTTTGGCTCTTTTACATGTTTGGCAGCAGGATCAATTTTAAATGCATCCTAAAAAACATGAGTTTAGAAGCACTTTTTACAGAAAAGTGCTTCGCAAGAGGATCCATGGGGGCCAGTGCATTAAGATCTGGGCAGCAGATCTGTTTGGACTGTTGCTGCCACAACCCGAACTTGGAAAAAGCAGAAGAAAATTAAAAGTTTTCTTTTTAAATTGGCATGTCGTGTTTGACAGATGTTCATCGAAACATGTTTTTTTACCCAAAGTTATGTAAAATAATACACTTTTCACAACTTTCAAAGGTCAGAGTGGAAATTTGTTGTCATATTGGCTGTGTTATGTAAACTTATCTTGATCAACAGCATCATGCAACGGTTGGAGCAAGATGTGAACCACTCACCTTCAAGTTTGTCTGTCTCTCCCTGTCCTTGCTGGAAGGTGGCTTCCTGCGGCCTCAGTTTGTCAAAAATATATTTCTCTGTTTTCCATCTCGTTTGCCCCCTTACCCGCTACTGTAATGTATTTCCAAGCAAAAAAAAGACCTCAATGTTTACTGTCCCACTATATTACGTCATATGTGTTTGTGACTACTGTTATTGTATCTGCATTTTCTTTTCTGCACATGTTCTGCTATCGCTGATGAGAGGTGGGACATTAGCGCACCAAAACAAAGGAAACAATAGGGCTAGCCAGGTCAGGTCCAGAGGTGTGAAAACAGCCATTAGGGTTTGCATGGGTATGCTAAACTAAACGCCAGAGAGAAACTGGAAAAACGAGACAGAAACTCAAAACAAAGAGGTGGGATAGTTTCAGAATAATTTCAGTGTACTTAGCTCCTCCCTGCAGCTAGATATAAGCAGTGTCCATCAGCACTCTAACCAGAACTGACGAAGCAACTCGGATGAGCTGCGAAACGTTTTCGACCAAATAAACTTTGTCCAGTTGACAAATTGAATTTCTCCTTTTATCATTAGCGCAACATGTCTGCTGCTTTAAAGTCAAGAGACCCGTCCATCTCCAATCTCATCTTGTTGTAGGAATACAATAACAAATAAAGCTTTTCCAATTTGTGGGCAAACATTCCTACTATGGCCATATAGTTCTGCCTATTGTGAAGGTTCAGGTTTTGATTCCTGGAGTAGATTATAATTTGCATGTTTTCCCTGTGTGTGGGCATTTTAAGATGCTTCCACTTCTATCATCATTCCATATCATGCACAGTTGCTAATCCTCTTGTTTCTCACAGCCAGGATCTTTGCTCAAGATCTGGAGGAGCACGCCTGGAGCTAACGGCTCACCCCAGCGACAACGAAGGTCAAATGCAGAGGAGAGATTTCTCCAAGGAGCTAATGAAGTCCACTTCATCTCTGTCACCTGAACACAGGCAGTAAAGAACTGAGGAAACTTGTCCATCTTAGTAAATGTTTGCTAAAATATTCTAACTTTATAAACACTACTATAGACTCAGATGTATGTCTTGTTATTGTGGGGACAGTAGTGGCTCTAGTACGAACTGTCATTGTATCCTTAGGCAAGACACTTCACCCACATTGCCTATAGTATGAATATGGTGTGCGTTAAGTGTTGATGGTGGTTTGAAGGGCCAATGGCACAGATTAGCAGCCTTGCTTCTGTCAGTCTATCCCAGGGCAGCTGAACAATGAACAGAATTGTGAAGTGACTATTATACTACTACTACTATTATATTTAATAGTGCACTGTGTAACTTTTCTGTTGGAGAGTCTGTCACCTGCTTGTTTCTAAGAATATGCCATTGCTGTCTGGAATGTTCCACAGTGTGACATTAAACAGATCTACCTTACATGTATTCAATTACAGGTGGTTTTATAGCTGAAAAACAGGCATTCTGACTGTGAGCGGGGTCGCCTCTCCCCAGATCTGACCTGTAACTTTGTCTTTTTTGGTCTCCATGAAGATAGTTTAGTACCATACTGTGGAACATTCCAGCCAACGCAATAACATCTCCACGGAGAAAAGCATCTGACAGACCCTCTACCAGAAAAGTTACTCAATGCACCTTTAACTTACAAACACACTCTCATTCACACTCCAGCATGCATGGACACTAACGGGACTATCAGACAAAACATGCACAATTCTGATTTTGCATATCGTAAAAAATAAAGTCTGTGTAAACGCTCAGTCATCCGGGTAGAAAATTCACTTCAGGACAATTATTTATTGCCTCTTTTCCCCCTCAGCTATTTAGGTTGACTGTTACTTGAGTTCAGTACAGTATCATCTGTCTGGCTCTGGTCCTGTCTCTGAACAAACTTGTTTTATTGAAATGATGTTTGCCTCTGAGTTATGGTGCGTTTGCGTTGAGCAGAGCTGTGCTGCTGACAGAGACGGAGCACAGGAATAATTGTATCATTGCATGGTCTGAAGCAGATCATCCATCACCAGTGCCTCGCCCCAGTGTACGGCCAAAAGACACGATACGAGAGCTACTCCAGTCGGGTACAGTGTTTGTGGAGTGCCCCTGTCAGATCCAAGCGAGCGGTGGTCCCAGAAGAATATACAGGGCTTCAGTTGAACAGTTTGGATTCTTATACAATGAGAAAAGACCATCAATATTGTCAAACTTCACAAACAAGGCGTTTATGTGAATGGGGAAGAGCTGCTCGGCTTCTTGCCTGACCAGCCAGTCCCTTCTACATTGTGTTCCTGGGTTCCGGAGAAAGTATTTTTTGTGATGGCTCATTGTGGGTGGACTTACTGCACAAGATTAACCAAACAAGAGTCAATGAAGCTAAATATGTTTGATGAGTGAGCTAATGTACCCAAAACAATTTCCCTTGTGGATCAATAAAGTTTGTCTAAGTCTAAGGCTGCATTCCTTATCTCTATCTTATCCCTTGCCCTTCCCCTACCCCTTTATCTACGTCTTTGTCTTGCCCCTCGAGCTGAGAGGGCTCGAATGTTACGAATGGTACGAATGTTCCCTTAAAGATCCCACATGGTACTTCTTGATGCGTTTATATGGTGCCTTAATGGTTCCCTAATACTGTAAATGAATCCTTCTTCAAAATCAAGACTCAGTGCATGAGAAAGATCCATGAACACAGGTAGGGTAAAAAAATATGTCTCTGAACACGTTGTTGCTTGAATGCAAATGAGAAGGACAGAGACAGGCCAGAGCTGCAGGTGGGGGGGGGCGACTCTCCGCTGTTTCCTCGTTTTAGCGGTGCGCTGTGCGCTGGCTCTACTTCTGCGTTTTATGCGCGAAGGAAGAAAGGAGAGGCGTTTCAATGAAAAAAACACATTTTCACAGAAAATAAAATTAAACCACTGCTGTTTCAGAGGTCCAGAGGCTCAGATAAAGGACATCCGAGCCTAGAAACATCCGAGCCTAGAAACATCCGAGCCTAGAAACATCCGAGCCTAGAAACATTCTCACGTGCCTCCAGGAAAATAAAAAAACGCATTTCGCATTGCGTAGCTCGTTCGCGGTCCAAACTCTGGCCGTGACGGTGGGTTGACATCCAGACGGGGTTTGGAACTGCATTTGCATTTTTGCTTCAGTGTGACGTCACATAGTTTCCTTGTTCAGAATTGCCCGTTTGAGCTGTCTTTTTTCAAACGCAGAAAAGGACCGCAAATGCTCAGTTTACACATTTCGCAACTTTTAGCCATGGGGGATGCCCTAAACAGGGTAGGGGAGCTCACATTATCGTTCAAAAACCTCAGAAAGTGAAAATTTCACGCCATGGGACCTTTAAGAAATAGGACACCACTCGATTACCGTTTGCGTCATCATCCCTTGCCTCTACCTGGCTGCTACGTCTACAAAGGCGACAACAGTTGACAGAAACAAACGTAAACAAATGTCAAGGATTATCGAGTACCTCAGCTCGACAAAAAACTAACTTGTTGATACATGAAAGTTCGATGAAAACTATAACGTCAGCTAAACAGACATCACTACAATTAAAACTGCAGTTCACTAAAAGTAATGTAGAACATAAGTGTCATAATTGTAAACCATGCTAAACTGTTAATAGATAATTACAACTGCTGAAAATACATTTATGGCTGGTCGATGTGACGCTGCCATCCTGATCCCAAAACTTGCCTGAGCTTGTAGGTGTACCCCTTTGTTTCAAGTCAGGTCGAGAGCTTACTTCGTTTCAAGGGGTATGTAGTCCTTGGTCGTGGCCCTAGCTCTTGATCAAAATTAGAATCGAGACACCCCTTGCCCTCACATGAACGCGCTAAACCAAGGGTTAGGGGTAAGATGAAGGGGTAAGACAGAGAAATGGGACGTACCTAAGTCTAAGTTTAATACATGTCCGGGTATACTTTCGAAAAGGGAACAAACATGGCTAAACGCTCCAAAAAAAGGTCAATTTTGCCAGTCAAAATATACACTTGGAGTTGTGTTTTGTTTCATTCACACGTCTAAAAAGTAAAGTAATTCTTTATTATTAGTCTGTCTACATTTCCAAAGCTAAAAATGATCTGTTCTAGCTTGTGATATCATGCAGTGGTAGTTTTCAAGTTAACAGCTCCTTTTACCTTTAGTTCAGTAGAGATTGACCTTCAGGGCTGAACTCATCCAAATGATTGTAGAGAAGGTTATGAACTTCAAAAACACAGTGGAGCGCTTCCCGTATTACCACATGACATCAGAGTGTTTCCTGTTTGAGAGAAGAACTCAGCCTAAATATGCAGGATTTGTGTTAAACGTGTGTGAATGAAACAAAACTCCATATATGTTTTGATGAGGAAACAATATTATAACATAGCTCAGGAAAAAGTGTAATACAGACCCTTTAAAAGAAAAATTTAGCATTGATATTTCCACGTGTTATTTCTGGCAAGCGTAGCCACAGTCACTCAGAACTCTCCTCCCAGGGTCTTTCATGCACTTCGATCTTCTCTCCTCTCTTCAATCCAGACATCTGTGGATAGGGACTGCACCTTCTCCTTCTGTTTTTCTGCTCTCCTCCTTTTCATCTCCTCATCAACAACCGTAACCTCTCTTTAGCACCACATTTGGGTGTTCACAACTGACTCCTGTCCTGTTTCTCAGTTTGAAATGTGTTTTTTGTTATGCTACGCTGTATTTCTGAGCTGTGTGCTAGCAGCTATGTTCTTAGTCTTATTATTATTATTATTTTTTGGTCACCTTAAAGGGATAGTGCGTTTTTTTTATTTTTTTATTTATGTTAATGTGTATGGGTTTCCTTCAAAAAGTTATGTGTGTTGACACTGGCTTATCTCTGACAGTCTCAGCTGAGCCAGAGCTGTATATTATAATGTTGTTAACTCAGGAAATATATATCTGGAGTTATGTTTTGTTTCATTTGCACATGTTTAACACACAAGTTCTTCTCGCAAACAGAAAACATTCTGCTCCAACATGTGATGTCATGTGGTTACACAGCATGCGCTCCACTGTGTTTTTAAACTTCATACACCTTCACTAGAATCATTTGAATGATTTCAGCCCTGGAATCTACTGAATAAAACATGAGTAAATTAGTAAAAATAAAAGGGAAAAAATACTACATGGGATTGAAAAACAACATGGATTTTTGCAGAGTCAATGAGCAAAACCTCATTGGGGGGGGGGGGGGGGGGGTGAACCTGATTGCTTGATTATGTTTTGGTTCTGGCTCAAAACTCAAGGGAGAGCGTGGCGACTGGACTGACCAGACCTTGGAATTAAAATACAAAGGGATTTTTCTGGATTTGTCACAAAACTGGATGACAGCGCTGAAGATGAAGATTCACACAGGAGTAAAATCAGGACTAAAAAGATTGTGTGGTCGGTCGCTGACTTCATTACACACAAATGTGAGGATCCAAATGTGATTATGGCTCCTGCTGCAGGTAAACAGCTCTGTGCACAAGCACAGGGAGAGAAGGAGCCTCGGCAGAGCAAAAAACTGTAATTTTAGTGACTGGAACTTATCAGATAATAAGTTCCAGTTACTAAAATTACAAAGATTGAACTTGATTTGAGTAAATTTCACCTGACAACTAAAATTATCTACTAATGGATTAAGTTTTTTTTTTTTTTTTTTGTAATTCAAACAACATAGGATTTAGTGTCTTAAATTAATTAAAAACTGTTGTTGTCTTACCTTCAGTGTAACTGGGTGTATTTCCCCCCTCTCAATGACAAAAGAATTGTTTCTAGTGTTGTCAGACGATTAAAAAAATTAATCTAATTAATTACAGGATTTGTAAATAATTAATCTAATTAATCACATTTTAAACTCGTGAGAGAGAGCAAGAGAGGGATTAAGAGAGAGAGAGAGGCAACCCACTTTGCGATTGAGTTTGCCAGTTTTTCTGTCGTCGCTTTGCTCATTCATTTCCCAAATTCTGCGAGCATGGTTTGGTGGTTTGTTGGTTTGGTGAAGTGCGCTCACGCTCGCTCTATCACCGGTAACGATGGAACTTGTCCGGACGTGTTGGTCATTCAAATGATCCGTCAGGCTGGAGCAGCTTCGATGATCGGAAAATTCTTTTTGACAAAAGCTACAAATCACCGCATTCTTGTTGATCGTCCCGACTTCGTTCTTTTTATAAATAAACTTGCCGTTCAAAGGCCCTGGCAGCGATTTGCTCGCCGCATGCCAAATTTAAAGTGCGTGCGCATTGAATTGCCGCTCATAATTTATTGCGTTGATTTTTATAACTCGTTAATTTGCAGTGTAATTAATTAATCTACTTAACACGTTAAACTGACAGTTCTAGTTTTAAGCATTAAAGGTGCATTGTGGAATGCTTCACAGTATGGCATTAAAGGGATAGTGCATTTTTTAAATGTTAATCTGTATGGGTTTCATTCTAAAATTACGTGTGTTGACACCGGCTTACCTCTGACAGTCTCAGCTGATCCCGGGCTGCGCCCGAAACAGCCTGTTCACTTGTAAACTTCAGTGTAGACATCCGCTGAAGGTGAACAGGCTGATAGAGTTAACATGGGCGTAGTGATACAAGTGGAGAGAGACAATACGCAAATGCAAAATACGCTGCTGGACTGTTTCGGACGCAAATATATCACCTTTCTAACAAATGTTTTGTTTTGAGAAGAAAAACAAGCTTTATTTCATGTTCCAGGGAAGTTACTGGACCTACTTACGTGGACTCCAGAAAGCGAGCCAAACCGGGATCAGCTGAGACTGTCAGAGGTAAGCCGGTGTCAACACACGTAACTTTTAGAAGGAAACCCATACAGATTAACATTAAAAAAAAAAACAACAACAACAACAACAACGCACTATCCCTTTAAACCTTTCTATCTTCATGGAGACCAATCCAGACCAAATTACAGGTCAGATCTGTGGAGAGGACACACCGCTCACCGTTAGAATGCCTGTTTATCTAGCTATTTTGTGCTACTGTGGACCATTGCAGGCAGAGCAATGACATATCCATAGAACGAAGCAGACCAAAAAATGACATAGTGCACCTTTAAGCTTTAATTTCCTGTCAGCATTAGGTAGTAGTTATACATCAAATGAAGGAGTAAAAGAAGAGCCAATGCATTGAATTTAGAACATAGATCCAGTTGTCTCCTGTCTCCTGTTGCCAATGGCTACAATAAAGAAAACTGTATTGTTAAAACATAGATCAAAAAGATGTACAATAGCTTTCTTCAGTGACTGCAACTCCCTTTGGTCAAATTCCAAATCTCAGTGGGTCTTAAATAAATAATGAAATAAAACTTCTTACAGATGTTTTAAACCCAAAGTTCTTTCATCAGCCCGGCCCACGACTGAAATCTTTTTTTTTTTCTTTTTTTTTAACCCCGACTGTGATCTGATCTGTGCTTTCCCTAATGCCTGTCCACAAAAACAAACCAGGAAGCTTTTTTGGTGGTGCATGTAAATTGGAGTTAAACATCATCCGAGACAGAGAGAGAGAGAGAGAGAGAGAGAGATCTGAAGGTTGTCAGATATTCATTAAACTCATGGATTTGAGCTCAGAAAAAGCACAGTTATTATTTTTGCCCTCGGCTGCAAACATCGGGACTGTGACGAAGAAGGATTAAGGCTTTATGTTGATGCTGATCGTTTCAAATTGGAAATAATTACAGACCCATTTTGTGAAGGTAATTCAAGGCATATCAAGAAGTAGCACTATAAAATATGCACTGTGTAACTTTTCTGGCTACCTGCTTGTCTCTATGGAGATATTACTGCCTTGATTATTTCACTGTATGGAAATAAACTTGGTAATCACAACGGAGACAAGTTAATGAACAGATCTATGAAGAAGCGAACATGCACATGGCTACAATTCATTCACCAACACCAAGCTAGGAACACCTCCACGCTCATTTACATTTCATTTACATAGAAATTAATGTATTTGGTTAGAACAGGGGTGGGCAATTATTTTTCCCTAGGGGCCAAATGAGAAACAGAAAATATTGTGGTAAGTTTGAAGTCTACTCTGGTTATTAATTTTATTTCTAAGTTGAAATCAATAAATGGCATTGTTTACAGAAGCTGGTAATTTCTGTGTTATTATTAAGCAATAAGAGAGTGAGGTTTTACAAAATCTGTAAACATAACCGTGAAACATTTGTAACTCTTTTTCAGTCACATTAACCCCACAATGCTTTCTGAGTATCTTCTCAGTAACTTTCTTAACTTTGTATTAAGACACCACAATGTCTTTGTTTGCCAAATAATATAATACAAGATATGTCACAACATTTGTCCAACTGCCAAACTGTGTAGAAAAAAAGTCAAAGTTAGCATGTGTTTTTTTGTTTTGAGAGAGAGAAATCCAGCCTCTGTTGAGCTTTAACAAGTGCATCAAAGTCAGGTTCATGTTTGAGGTGGAGATGTGAAGCACATCCGACATATGATCATCAGTACCAAATGCATTATGTACAAATTTGAATTGAAAGTAGGTTTTATTTTCTTAAATCCAAGCAACCTTTCGCAGGCCGGTCAGAGTCGGCTGTATTTGGCCGTATTTGGCCCCCGGGCCTTGAAATGCCTGGGTCTGGGTTAGAAACTCCCTCTGAACATCCAAATATGGCCAATATACAGTAGGTTTAGCATTATGACGTGTAAAAGCGCGAGGGTGAGAGTGAAGGAGGAAGTCGGGTTCAGCGTGTTTACAGACTATGACTATGTTTTACAGCTTCAGCAGCAATTTCAAATGTCTAAACTCATATGAACGCACTCAGCGAGGGAATATCTGAGTCATAAACTTATTGAAATAAGTAAGCGCTTTTGACGTATTTATTGTGCTTTCCACGATCAGGGGCACTTGATAAATAGTGAGGGAGGAGGGGCCGGGGTGGGGTTGTACAAGAGTGCGCTCTGGTCATCTGGTGAGGGGTGGTGGGGGTGTTGAGTCCAGTTCAGTGACCAGGCGCAGGGCTGTGTCATTGTCCCATATGGAGAGCACTGTCGCTGGGACAGACTGAAGCTCACTGCAGCCTGTATAAAGTCTGTTAGACCCAAAAGACCACATGCTCTACAAAACTTCTCATTAATATTATTGATCACATTGTGTAGGCAAGACACACAAAGGGATAGTTTGGGTTTTTTGATGTGAATCTGTATGGCATCCCCTTCAGCAGTGAGCATTAACACTGACTTACCCTGACAGTGTCCTGTGAGCCGAGTTTCCCCCCCGTTTCTGGAGCTGACGAAAGTAGATCCGGCAAGTTAGCCAGGACAGTTAATAAAGCTCGTTAAAGCTTAAAGGGATATGCCACCCCCAGGTCAAATTTGGGCATCTCCCCACAGTCCAGAGACTAAAATAAGTGGTGGAAAGCATTTTCCTGCTCACCCAGCCATTGTCCGAGTCTGTCGCCACTGACCGCCGCAGTATCTGCAGCTACTCCGCCTTAGACTGGAGTCTAACGTTGCCAGAGAAAGATTTCGGCCAAAAGGAATTAATTTGCTCGATGCGTTTCCCAATTACTTTATGTGTAGTGCGCATTCATATTGAGTGCAAATAAATGTGCAAATCAACACGGAGAGCTTGCCTTGGTCATTTTGGGTGGGAACTATTTTCCAGTGCGGAAGAATACAGTCGAATCACGCACCACGTTGTGCAACAGGGGAACTCCCTTCTCGGTGCGTAACTGGGATTCCCCTGGCAGCGTGCTGCGTGATTCCGCTGTATTCTTCTGCACTGGAAAATAGTTCCCACCCAAAATGACCAAGGCAAGCTCTCCGTGTTGATTTGCACATTTATTTGCACTCGATATGAATGCGCACTACACATAAAGTAATTGGGAAACGCATCGAGCAAATTAATTCCTTTTGGCTGAAATCTTTCTCTGGCGACGTTAGACTCCAGTCTAAGGCGGAGGAGCTGCAGATACCGCGGCGGTCAGTGGCGACAGACTCGGACAATGGCTGGGTGAGCAGGAAAACGCTTTCCACCACTTATTTTAGTCTCTGGACTGTGGGGAGATGCCCAAATTTGACCTGGGGGTGGCATATCCCTTTAAAGCTTCTCAAAACAATTTGTCCAAAAAGTGAAATATTTGTGTCACAAAACAGTTGCCCACGAAAAAGTCAGAAGTCTAAATCGCTTGGTGCTATTTTCTCTCGAGTCGTATCACTGCGCGCCTATTATTATTAGCCTGTAAGTGGCGATGTTTACAAGTGAACAGGCTAATAATAATAATAATAATAATAATAATAGGTGTGCAGTGATAGGACTCGAGAGAAAATAGCACCAACTGTTTTGTGACACAAATATATCACCTTTTGGACAAATATTGTTTTGAGAAGAAAAACAAGCTTTATTAACTGTCGTGGCTAACTTGCCGGACCTACTTCCGTCAGCTCCAGAACCGGGCAAAACTCTGCTCAGAGGACATTGTCAGCAGTAAGTCAGTGTTAATGCACGGCACTGCTGAAGGGGATGCCATACAGATTCACATCAAAAAACCCAAACCATCCCTTTAACCCTTTGTTTTGACTCTGCTCTCCTACATCAACACTCCCCCCAAGGTCATAGCTGCGGTTTTATCACGGCACACTATAAACAAAGGACATATCTATTCGGCTGGAACACTCTGAACATGTAGTCTGTAAACACTCTGCCCTGCCTATTTAGTAATGTTCGCCTCAGCTTCAGTTTTTAATCAATTTCATCAATATTCTGTTCTACTCCCCCTCCCTACCCTCCCGTTTGTTTACCAAACAAAAAGATGCCGTGTGTTACCTGTCCCATTGTTTTTGTCGTAATATGTTTGTGAATATTGTTTGTACTGCATCTTTTCTACTCTGTTATCCCCAAGTTGGTGGCACGTGGCCCCTCCCATGACTGTCTCTGGGGAAACGGAATTTCAATTCACTGTATGTCGTGTACATATGGCAGAATTCAACAATAAAGCTAACTATGAACTATGAGCTATGAACTATCCCACCTCACCCCCAGTGTGTGCGTACACTGGAAGAGAGCCCCCATGACAGAAGTACATCAAGGCCGGTTGCATCAAGCAACGTGGGGCCGTCCTCCTGTGGACCCACCACCCCCTGGAGGATCCATGGGGGCCAATGCATTGGGATCTGGGCGGCGGATCTGTCTGGACTGTTGCCCCTGCGACCCGAAATACGGAAAAACAGAAGATAATAGATGGATATATGGATAGGAATAATATAGGAAAAAAAATATGAAAATATAACTTACAATCATGAAGGAATTAGAATTTTTATTGCATTATCAGAGTGGTAATATTCTAAAACAGTAGAATTTGAGTGGTCCTGACTGTTCGTAGGATTTGTTCTTCCAGAAGAACATTTACAATGAAGAAAAAGTTTAATGAATGCAAAAAACGTTCCTAAGAAGGCCTTAAGTACTTACCTGGCCGCTGTATTTGCTATACAGCGAGATACCATTTGGACACCCTCACTCCACCCTCGCTCCCCCGGTTAACAACGGACTCCGCAATTCTGATTCATTCAAAGATGTTGACGTCAGTGCACCCGCCTTTGCCCGCAACGTCACTCTTAGGCAGCGGAAGTTCCTCCTCAGTTTTGAATCAAGATGGCGCATCGGAGAACTGAACGTCCCTTCCATTCAGCTGTAAAATTGGTCTTAAATGACCTAAAACACATCGATTCCTTAAAACCACAGCAGCTGACAGCTCTAGAGGCCTTTCTTTTCTTTCTTTTCTTTTGTTTGATTGGTTCACGTCGCTGTCCGTTAACTGTTCTCTGATTGGTTCACTTAGCTGTCTGTCTACGCGCAACGGCAGCGCATTCTGGACCAAGCATTACCAGACTCGCCGCTGGTACAACGATGAGTCGTGGATTCTTCCAGGCAACTTAAGTACAATTTTGTGTGCAAAAATGTTTCATGAATGAGGCCCACTCTGTTCCACCATGAGATGTCATGTGGCACAAGGTGAAAAATAGCAATTTGAACTTTGGAGATGTAGACAGAATAATAAATGGTTTTTGAAGAGGCACCAGCATTCTAACATGACTAAAAGTTCACAAGAGTCAATTTTGCGTAATATAGGACCTTTAATCATAGAAATATGTAGTAAATATTCTGGACAGATCGTATTTGCTCTTTGCTCATCATCTTAATGTGTATTTTATGAAGCAGATTTATATTTGAAAGCTCCCAGTAATGATCTCACTCAAGGACCTGCACAGCGGTGATCCTCAAGGTTAAGATGGAGTTAAAATATGGAAATTATTTTAATAAATCCGGATAAACAAATGTGAATGCCTTCATCTGATTCGGCCTTGGCCCCGCCCTTAATATGCAAATGAGGCAAAGTTCCCAACAACTATTTTGAAATGTATGCTGATCTAATGTCAATATTAATGTCAATATTAAAGATGCACTATGTAACCTTTCTGGTGGAGGTTCTGTCACTTGCTTGTTTCTATTGATATGTTATTGCTCTGTCTGGAATGTTCCACAGTATGACATTAAACAAATCTGTCTTACACTTTTTCAGTTACAGGTTGCTTTATAGCTCAAAAATACCTAGAAAAAAGGCATTCTGACTCTGAGGGATGATCCTCCACAGATCTGATTGGTAATTTGGTCTGGTTTGGTCTCCATGAAGCTAGAAAGGTTTAAATCCACACAATGAAACATTCTGGATAAAGCAATAACATCTTCATGGAGAAAAGCATTTGACGGACCCTTCACCAGAAAAGTTGCACGATGCACCTTTAAAGATGCACTATGTGACTTTTCTCATGGTGGGTCTGTTTCCATGGTGCTGTTATTGGTTTGTGGAGAAGCGGCTCTGCTCAGCAATAAAACTTTGGTAATTACTGTGAGATAGATGTGTGGAAGCCTGCGCTCTCCATGGAGACAAGCCTCTGTCTGAAAACAGAGCATTTAGAGTTATTCATAGTTCTGCTAAAGTTTAATCAGAGTCTTTGCTGACTTTTTTTCTGTTATTTGAATTTATTTTTATTAAAATGCCCTTTGGGACGTGCCATTTTGTTTTCGAGGGTGTCCAAAAAACACAAAACATTAGTCATTAATAACACACAATACGGCAGACAGAATACAAAACTTACAGGTTTACATTACAAAACACTGGGGATGTAACGATATCCTAATCTCTTGATAAGATATTTTCACGATATGCATGTCACGGTACGATATTTATTATGATATTTTGTGGAAGCTAACTGAATTGTGAATGTGCTACTTTTCTGTCATAATCCAAATAAATAAGATCTGCCTAATAGAAGTACTCAATAAGTTATTTCATCATGTGCATTGGACTGAAACAGAGCAAAGGATCATGGTATATGTAGTTCTCTCTTCTGTTTTTGGTAAATGGTCACATTTTTATATAGCGCTTTTCCACCTTCAAGGCACCCAAAGAGCTTTACAACAAGGAACCACTCACACATTCCCACACCAGTGTACGCACACACTGGGGGTGAGGTGGGTTAAGTGTCTTGCCCAAGGACACAATGGCAGCATTCATCTGTGGGAGCTGGAATTGCAACGCCAACCTGTGGGTCAGTGGATCTGACCGCTCAACCAATGATGTTTTTTATGTCAAGAGCGGGATTCGAACCGCCAAACCTTTTGCACCGTAATAATTAATATAAGCAAAGAAACTTGTAATATGATATATAGTGATGGTCCACAGTATTATTATGTGACTTTGGATGATACGATATCACGATATTTCAATTATTGTTACATCCCTACAAAAAACAGACACACCCACACACACACAGACTTGTTCCCTCATGCCCCCCTTCCCAACTCCAACATGATAAAATAATGGTATAGACAAATTACGAATACATTTTTATGTGTGTTTTACCATTGCTTAGCCCTACTGTGGGGTGGTCCTACACAGGCCTGTTCAAACATCAGGCCCAGGCTCTGTCTTTGCTGCTGCGCTTTAATAAACTCCAGCTGTGACACAATTTGATCCGGCTCCTTCTACAATAAAATGCCACGCGAAACATAGGCTCAGAGTGACAGACAAATATGGATTATTCTCACATTAAGACAGACGTCAGGGTTATTTTCCCAGCATGCCTGACAGTTGGACATTTTAAACATCTTGTAACTTCAATATATTGTACTATTCAACTGGATCGAGCTAATGGTTATTTCAGTAGTTGACTAGTCTGTAATACTTGGATTAGTTAAATGATCAATTTAATTAAATTTAGATTTTTAGAATGCATTTTAAACCAGATAAATGTAAAAATACACTGACTTAAAGGTCCAGTGTGTAGGATTCGTGGCGCATAGGTGGATAGTGGCTATGCACTTCCTGTTTTAGCTACGGCAAACCTCGAGGGTCACCCGGACGCGCCGTTGCGGAGAGCTCGCGTACCCGCGCGCGCTCCCGTGCGCGCACCCGCCGCGCACCCGGCCGACAACAACGGTATTAATAAAACGCGGTCTCCCGTTTAGTTTTTTTTTTCTTTTCGCATGAAAGCACACATTCCCGATCGTGTACCATGATAATCTACATATCAAATGAAACCTTACAGTCTCCTCTTTTTGACTATGCAATTCATTTCCCAGCACAACAATCACTCCCTGAGCACATGGGGCTTTTATACGAAAAGCACAAAACGAGGTTTGTTACTTAGCTTACCTTTGAAGGCTCTGCACAGGTCAAACTCTGTATTTCACCACAAGCTTGGTATCAATAGGTCCGTAAGGATCCAGCGAATAAAATCCAGTAAAACAATTTAGTCCAAAACATGTGTTAGATCCAATACGTGTGATACAGCAGCATGCTTGTTGTTTACCCAAAACCACGAGCCTCCCCCCACCCCACCCGCACCTCTCTCCTTCTCTCCTTCTCTCTTGCGCAGCGCGCCGGAGCCGCCTGCTGCTTTGCCTCCGGTGCTACCACGAGCCTTGCCGAAGGCGAAGGCGGAGCCCAAATGTCCTTCTGCGGCTCTCGTATTCAAAATGGCTGCCTCTATATGGGGAAGATCCCCCTTTTATGTGACTATATCTAAGTCCAAAAGAATACTTTGATTTCATGATGGAAGTGAAAAGGCTTGAAAAACAATGTATTTTTGAATGGGTATCTTCAATTTCAGTAACTAACGGGTAAAAATCTTACACACTGTCCCTTTAAGGCTTAAAAAAAAATAAAAAATTAAGAATAAAAAGTGTATTGAAATAAATTGCAAATTATGAAAATGGCAAATCTTTAAATGTTTTTGCAAATTTGATTTAATAGTGCGCCAGATTTTGTTACAAATACATCCAATTGAAGATTAAATTAGTCAACAACAATAATTGATATTAATGGTTGGAGGCCTAACTGGGATATATATTTTGCGGGTTTGTAACAAAATCCTAATAATAATAATAATAATAATAATAATAATAATAATAATAATAATAATAATAATAATAATAAGTTTAAATATAACATTGTAATAACAAAATAATAGCAGTGGCCTTAGACTCACCCTGGACTGGAGTAAAGTACTTTGAGGAACTTATAAAGCACAATTTAAATTCTATCCATTTGTATTATCAGTTACCAGTAGCTTTTTATTGGAATTTGTTGCTGATCAATGGCCTTTGAAAATAAGTGCAGGTGTAGCTTGTTTTCTGTTCTGAACAATGTCCCCACTTTACTCCAGGAAGCACTTTTCCACTTTAAAATATAGGTTAAAGCTTAAATAGACAAAGAAAAAAGCAGCGTAAGGTTAGAGAGATAAGGAAAACAAAGTGTGCAAGTTTGTTCTATCCTAAAGTCGCATAATCAATTTGTTAATGCTGCCGTAGTGAAGCTCAGCGCCATGCATCACCCCGGGTTGTGTTTACCACTACATCACAGAAAAGGTAGCGATAGGGCCAGAGAAATGGAACAAAACTGGAAAAAAGAAAGAAGAATTTACACAGACTATCTATACTGAGCTGCATCTGTTTTAGTTCTGTTCATGTGCCACAAATGTCACGATAAACAGAAAAGTAAAAAGTGAGGATCTCCACCAAATCCGAGTTCAATAACAGCAGAAAAAGAAACTCAACCACAACTAGGAAGGAAAACTTTGAGTATCTCCTCAATCTCACCATGAAGTTCCTCAGGAGACTGAAGACTCTGAGGTGGTTGGCAAATGCTTGAGGGTTCATGGGAGTTTGCCAAACCAGTCCAAATGTGCTTTGTGGATCTGGAGTAGGCACTTGACCGTGTCCCTCGTGGTATCCTGTGGAAGGTGCTCTTGGAGGATAGGGTCTGGGGCTGTACGGCCAGAGCAGGAGCTGTGTTTGCATTGCTAAAAGTAAGTCAGACCTGTTCCCAGTGCATGTTGGACTTCAACGAGGCTGCCCTTTGGTTCTATTCATTTATATTCAGGATCTCATCTCTACTGTATGCAGATGATGTTGTTCTGATGGCTCCATCGAGCTAGGACCTGCAGGGGGCATGAGATGAAGATCAGCTCCTCTAAATGCAAGGCCAAGGTTCTCCACAGGAAAAAGGGGCACTCTCGCCAGGTGGGTGGAGAGGCAAGTGGAGGAGTTCAAGTATCCCGGGGTCTTGTTCACGAGTGAGATAAGGATGGAGCGTGAGATTGACAGGCGGATCATTGTAGTGTGTTTTTAAACTCCATACACCTTTACTAGAATATGTGAAGAATCCCTCAGTCGTCCAGATAGAATCCATGGTAAAGGGAGAAATTAAATTTGTCAACTGTACAAAGTTTATTTGGTCAAAGACGTTTTGCAGCTCATTCAAGCTACTTCGTCAGTTCTGGCACTGTAGCCAAAACTGATGAAGTAGCTTGGATGAGCTTCAAAACGTCTTCGACCAAATAAACTTTGTCCAGTTGACAAATTTAATTTCTCCCGTTATCTTTACTAGAATAATTTTGATAATTTCAGACCTAACATTTCCAATCTCTACTGAACTAAAGGTAAAGGGTAGCATTTTGTTACATGTCAAACGTGTGAATGAAACAAAACACAACTCCTGTTTTTGATGAAGTAACAATATTTTAACATGGCTAAAAGCTCACAATTTTTCAATTTTGTATAATATAGGACCTTAAAAAAATATCGCTGCCATATTCACTACAATACCAAAACTACTGTTGCTTGAAAATAATCATTCAGGGAGAGAACACTTAAATGTTGAAAATCAGACAGTTGAAGTGCAGAGTTTATTTACAGAACAGATTTACAGAGCGCGGCGTCAAGTGTGGCAGCATTTCTGTGCCATGGGAGTCCAAAGTAGCAACATCATTTCAGGCGTGAGTACCCGCTGTGCCGTGGAGAGCTGTGTTGATAAAAAAAAAAGAAAGAAAAGAAAACCCTCCCCAGAATGCCAGCCCGAAGCCTGACCTTTTAGACTGGGCAGAGAAGTAATGTTTGCTCTATGCGCCAAAGGAGAGGCCCAGAGGGAAGACCGTGATATGGGCTCATGAGAACAGATTTAAGGAGGTTATGGAGTTTTAAAAAAGTATGTGGGAAAAAAAATAAATAAATTTTAAAATACAGATACCAATCAACACTAAAACTAGTATCAAAAGTAGAATTTCATTTTGACAAAGTGATAGTGGAAAAAATTTATTAAGACCTCACAATAGAGAGGAGACAACATTTTCACAAGACAAAGTGAGACAAGCAATTGGGTCCACAAGAACTGAAATTTGTTTTAAATGTGACTTTTCAGATGTAACTTTTCAGTTGGGGGTCTGTCACCTGCTTGTTTCTATTGAGATATCATTGCTTTGCCTGGAATGTTCCCCAGCATGGTATTAAACATTAAATCTACTTTATATTTATTCAATTACAGGTGGCGTTATAGCTCAAAACACCTAAAAAAAAATAAAATAAATAAAAATCTGAATTCAGACCTGTGACTTGCCGGTTTGGTCTTCATGAAGATAGAAAGATACAGCTCTGGAAAATAATAGGTATGTGTTTGGGCAAAAGGAGCAAAAAGAGTCTATAAACAACTGACAACATTTCCCCCAAATTCCAAATAAAAATATTATCATTTAGAGCATTTATTTGCAGAAAATGACAAATGGTCAAAATAACAAAAAGATACATGTTTTCAGACCTCAAACAATGAAAAGAAACAAGATCAAATTCATTTTAAAACAACATAATACTAATGTTTACACTTAAGAAGAGTTCAGAAATCAATATTTGGTGCAATAACCCTTATTTTTAATCACAGCTTTCACCCGTCTTGGCATGCTCCCCACAAGTCTTTCACATTGTTCTTGGGTGAATTTATTCCACTCCTGGTGCAAGAACTGAAGTAGCTCAGCTTTGTGTTTGTGTTGGAATTCAACAGACGCTGGAATGGAATGGCTGTAATACATGTAGAGATGCTGATTTCAGAAAAAAAAATGCAATTGTCTCTTATTTTTTGCAGAGCTGTAGAAACATCTTCATGGAAACGAGTCTTTGACTGACAAGCACTTAATCCTTTTTTTGTTTGAACCTATTCTAAACAGACATGGGAAATTTCAAAATAATTTCCCTGATGTGTGCACAGTCTGGTGTCAATTTTACCTCACAAAATATTGTAATATGAACATTTTGAACAAGACCAAAATGAAAAGGCTCACTGTAGGAGTTACAGAGAGAGGCGACAATAGTCCAATGTACGTCAATGGGTACCAGGGTAGGAGACGGAAGTGCCCACATGCGAACTTCCTATTTGAAACACAGCGGCTAGCATGTTAACGATGTCCATTTATATCAGTGCTTCTTAATTATTTTCTGTGACGCACCCCTAGGAAGAAGAAAAAATGTTCACGCCCCCCTCCCTATAAATAGTATTATTTGTCTAGAAAATTGTTATTAGTACACCTCTGCATAACACTGTCCTTTTATTAACATTAAAAACAAAAAAAGAAAGAAACAGACTGTACTGTCTTTTTGCACTGAGGACTCAAATATTAATGTTTTTTTTATGCAGCTTTGCCCACATTTGTTTACGTTTTACAGAAACAAAACTTAAAACCAAATCGCATGGCCCATTTGCATAATCTAAAACCGCTGAAAAAAAAACCAAAAAAAACGCCCTGTCCTTGTGCCGCTTATGCGTCAGCTTCTGTTGGACTAAAGGACACGCCTCAGTGGAATATACGTGCTTTTTCTGTGACAGAGGATGTTCTGCTGATGGTGAATCTGTTCTGTATATCGCGTATTTAAGGTTGCCGACCCCTGCCCCAGAGCAACAATGAGAGCGCCACTGCCAACTACTGTTGTTGATGTGCAATTACACTTAGTTCTAGTACAGTACGGCAAAAAAGCATGTTTTCCAGGGTCACACCCACCCCTCCTGGCATCACACCACGCCCCCGCAGGAGGGCCCGCCCCACTATTTGAGAAGCACTGATTTATATACACAGTCTATGGCTACGCCCACCTCCTCCTCAATACCCCCTCAGCTTCTCATCTTCTCATCTCACCTTTACTCTCCTCGGCCTCACCTCTACAAATTTATACTTTGCAGCTCATGTCAACAGCATTTTCTAGGGGTGTAAAGCTAACTGCAGACAAAAAATAAAATTCAAATCTTCCACTAAGACTGGAGATAGGATCTAGTCCCACTCCACCTCTGCTGAAGTTCTAATCCCACATCCACACGACTGCTGCATCTCATCAGTGCCAGCAAAGTTGGTCAAAAACACAAAAGTCTCACAGGAGCGCAGAGTGTTTTCAAATGTCCTGAAAGTAAATTACAAGCTTAGCATCAAATGGAGCAATACTTCAAATGAAATATTTACAGATAAATGCATAAAAACACAAACAGACCCAAATGCTCTGGTGTGAGATGAAAACACTGCTTTGGAATGACATTAGCAGTCACTTTGAATCATAAGGACAAACTGAATATGTTTCAACAAGAATGATGCAGGCCCAGAGGAGCAGACAGGAGCTGGAGATAGCAGAAGATGTAGAAGAGGGTGTAGAGGTTTGTATGTGACGAGGGAGAGTAGGGCTGCAAGAATATTGAAAATAAATATAGCAACAAGATTAGCAACAGATTATTTTTCAAAGTAAAATAGACAAAAAGGCATATTGTATTCATCATTTTCTTTACTTGGGTTGGTCTTGTAAAGACCAACCCAAGTAAAGTTTTTATTTTGACATTCCTTGTTTTTTCCGCATACTAAAGACACACCAGAGCAAAGACTACACCAGTGTTTTTCAACATTTTTTGAGCCACAGTACATTTTTTTCATTGAAAAAAATCACAAGGCACACAACCAACCGAAAATGTTAAAAAATGATACTCTGTACCCGCCTAATAATACAAAATAGTCATTCTTATCAAAGTGTCGTGAATAGGAATCAGATAAACGCAAAAGGAAAGGGTGTTTTTTTTTGGCGATGGCGCACTGTTGGATAGCTTTTAGACTTAGACAAACTTTATTGATCCATAAGGGATATTTTCCCCACACACCAAGCACAACAGAGTCGGTGTCATTGCATTGGATTGAAAGTAAATCCAAATGAAAGGTAACTCTTGCTGTATTGCCTCGATCTCACCGTATTTGCCTTTTCTTTTGACCTCCACTCATACTAGGGACTTCATCTTGGTCAGAATTTTGTCCAGGGCCCAGTTCGGGGATAGCATTTTTCCTTTTCAAAAACTTCTCCATCACTGTCATCGGAGTCTTACTAGCCACAATGCCATCACCGTTCCACATTCACACATCACTAATTCTCTTGTCTCAATGTACAATTCTCTACCTGCTGCCATCAAGTGATATCGGAGTGTTACATGATTATGCTGCCAGTCACTACTACAGCACTGACACTTGACAATGGCATATTGTCTGCAGATAATAATTTTAGTGCATTTTAGTGCTGTCAGGGGATTAAAACATTTATCTAATTAATTACAGGATTTGTAATTAATTAATCTAATTAATCGCATTTTAAACTCACTGCTGGCCTGTTTCAGTGGATTTTCACTGATTTTACAAGACTCACAGAATACTGAGTTCTTTGACTATATAAACATGGCACACATCAAAATAAAGTGTAGACTCTTCTTTCACCTGGAAAAAAAATATGCTTCTAACCTTTTCGGTTCTCAAGTAATTGATAGTAGAACATAGGGTACTTTCAGCAAAAACGCTGTTTTTTGACCACAAAGTGGAGAAAACAAGCGTTTTGTGCAAAGAAGGATTTTGTGCAGATGGGTGATTACTTATTGATTTAGTGACACCTCAAACATCTAAAACAACAGAGAAAGAGATTTTTGATGACAAAGTACATTTTTTATTCACAAATATAAGAATATAAGGCTCTGTGAATTGAAAATTCCTTCAAATCAATAGTGGCAATATATAATAGGATATTACAGGATATAATAATATCTTTTCATATAAAATAGAACTTTGTTGAGGCTTTGTCTGAGGCCCAGAGTACAGACCCATAATAAAAACTAATACACACACACACACACATATATGTACATACATACAAGCCCATGCATAAACCTTTACTGCGTTGCGTTGGCTTTGCACAGTTCTGTCATCACGGGTATGGTGACAGAACTGTGCAAAGCCAACGCAGCGCAGTCTGTGCGCCAAGAGGAACTAATGAGATCTCTCATGAATCTTCATGGCGATATGAAGATGGGGGTCTGGCACCCGAGCTCAGTCTAAATTATTTACCTGGGTCTCTAAAAATGTATTTCTAAATTAACCCCCCTGGATTATTATTATGTCTCCTGTGAAAATCTTGTCTTGGCTCCAATGGTTATCTGTGTTTTGACTTCGCCTCCCTGCATCAACACTTCCAAGGCCATCTGTTATCTGGACTCTACATAAACATGGCACTCACTCTTACACTGTCACTGAAAACAGAAATAATAGTAGAAATTCCCTGTCTTTAGAAAGGTCTGACCTCTGCTCTCGGTTCAATCAACTTCATCGATTTCCAATCTGACCCCCCCCCCACATCCTTCCTTATGTTACCAACAAAAAAGATCACCTTATGTTATATCTCCAATTGTTTTTCTGTCATTACATGTTGTTAAATTGTCACTGATTGTATTGCATCTTTTTCTACTCTGCAACCAAGTTGGCGCCGCGAATGGCAGCCCTGGTGCTCGGAGTGTCTGTCCGCTCTAGGTATCGAAGCAAGTTCCTAATGTTGTGAACCTGTTCACTCATATGGCAATAAAAACCTTCCTGATTCCTGATTCCTGATCCTGATTACACACACACAGCTATACCCACACACACACACGCGCGTGCACACACACACACACGCGCGCACGCACGCATGTACACACACATATAACTTCATTCATTACAATTACCACACAGCAGCATCATGTAAACTTAATTCTTCTCATCTCATGCCTCTTTGGAGATGAGGATCTACTGCTCCAAGTCAGTACTTGTCTTCCTTTGTGCTTTCGTAATTCTGATCAGAGTCCCTGCTTCGCGCAGCGCGAGCACGGCACGTCCCCTGCCTCAGGCAGAACAGATTTCTGCCCTGACCTCGCTGCTTGATCCGGCTTGTCTCTGCGATCCTCTGATCCAGGATCCTGGGTCCCAAGAGTGATCAGAGCGCTCCGGAGGCGCTGATCAAGAGTTTTCTGCTTTTCCGGGTTCCCTCGCCTCGCCATCTTGCTTCTCTCGCCAATACACACTACACACACTACACTGTTCCTCTCTTCCGTGTTTCCAATCGGCAGATAATAATACAAGATCGCTACCTACAGGTTGAGAGGCGTGAATTACACCTTCAACGCTGCTCCAGGTCGTATCCTAGCAACCCCCGCTGAAAAATGTCTTTGACGTCTTTATCCGTCACGGCAGTCAACGTTTGGATTCGAGGGGACGTAAAAAAACGTCTCCGGCAGTCAATGAGTTAATTATTTTTTTTAGGTGGTTTATTGTGCTCTCCCACAGTGAAAAAAAGGTGTCAAACGTGTAATTTATAGCGGTACAATGAAAAGACTGCAGACTTTCCCTTAAATTTCAGTCTTTGGCTTGCTTTCTCTCAGCGCACGTTACCTTCACTGTAACCAAGACAAGATTGTTGGCAGACCTGCAGAGTGCACCTATATACCCCCATTCCCCCTCCCACATTACATAACATTCATTCGAAAGCTCATTTACACCATTCCACTATTACATGGTGAATAATTCTGGTGCCAAAAGGTGAGCACGTACAGCAGCTTTCATACAATGTCAATTAATAATATACAAAGCTTCAAATATACAGAGAATACAAATAATTGCCCATGCAAATTACTCATGGCTCACATGACCCCAGGAACCCGCGAAACTGGAGAATTTAAACTACCGGCGTGGACGTGTCCGAGTTTGCCAGATCTCACCACGCGGCAGCGCTCGGGTAAGTAAATGATCGGGTTTAGCGTGATTTGGATGGGCAAAACTGGCGCTTCTCAGTGTGCAACTTTAGTTGAGGCAGAACACGCTGGAGAGTTCGTTTATGGTTGATAATGAAAAGGGTTCGGCGCGCGGAGCAGTAGATAAGGAAACGGGCGCGCGCGTCTTCACATGCTCTCCCCGGGGACAA
The DNA here is from genome assembly GCA_036785185.1 of Paratrypauchen microcephalus. Taxonomy (NCBI): domain Eukaryota; kingdom Metazoa; phylum Chordata; class Actinopteri; order Gobiiformes; family Gobiidae; genus Paratrypauchen; species Paratrypauchen microcephalus. Next base: position 2,070,628 of record JAVJIX010000160.1, read on the forward strand.
CGCTCCGTCACATTTTTATTAATAAATTGGCTGTTCAAAGGCCCCGCGCGCCAAATTTAAAATACGCACATATTGAATTGCCGCTCATAATTAATTGCGTTTATTTTTATAACACTTTAATTAGCAGTGTAATTAATTTATCTAATTAATGCATTAAACTGACAGCCCTAATTCATTTGTTTTCAAAAAAATGTTTTAGACCAATTAGGTGAAATTAGATAATTTCCCACGGCACACCTGATGGTCTCTCACGGCACAGTGGTTGAAGGACACTGGCCTACACAACAAAGACAATTATTTTTTTCTAATCATGCTGTAACATAGGACACACTGGGCTTTCTGTCTGATTTTAAGCATCTATGTTAGTATAAAAAGATATAAGAGATGAAGAAAGAGTAGGAAGGAACACTCCTTAACTCCAGGGTATCGGTCAGCTGTCAGTGCATGTGTTTCCCATCATACATTTGGGCTTTGTAGTCCATGAAGGCAGGAAGAGGGTGAAGACATATGCAGTTGCTTATTTTTTGTTTTCATCCATGTTGATCTTATATTATCAGGGCCTACTTAGCAGTGTCATATGGCCGTCTTCCATTACCGCCTTTACTACGTTTACCATGTTTACCGCCTTTATAGCCTTTACTGTCTTTTCTGCCTTTACCACCTTTACCGCCATCACTATATTTACCGCCTTTATCCTCTTTGCTTCATTTGCAGCATGACTACCTTTACCTCTTTTATTGCTTTTAGCGCCATTACTGCCTTTATTGCCTTTATTGCCTTTACCATCTTAAACAAACCTATTGCTTTACAGAGGTATGTAAGTCATCTGCATCTTCTGAAATTTTGTCATGAATGGTCAAATCTACCTGTCATTCACCCGCCCAGGCCTATGATAAAACAAAATGTCGTTAATTCATTTATTTTCATGTCACATTTGAAGTCCCCCAGGTCCTCGTCCTAATCCAGAGAGACCGCAGTGGGACAGACTCACCTCCACACTCAACACTATTAGTTCCACCTGCACCTGACAGTCAAAATGGCCGCCGCAGAGCTGTGGTAATGGGAGGTGGCAGAGGGGGGCTGGGGTTTGATGGATGCTCAGATTTGGCCGATAATGAGGGCAGCCAGGGCTCGTAATTGTCCCCATGCTCTCGGTAACATCAGGGCGGACTTGTTTTCTGCCCCAGCCACTTTGTCTTTAGCAGTCACCACAATGTCAAAAATCAGGCCAACAGCCACTCAGGAGTGAAAGACATTCAAGTGCATTTGAGAGGTACTCATTGAACTAAAGTCTACATAGAATTTGGCTAAAATATTAACTAGTTTTGTTGAAGTGATTTTAATTCCAACTATCCCTAATTTTGACTTCAAAGTCATCAATATGACTCATATCTTTTACATAATTCCCTTATGATTTGTACTACTTTTGAGTATTTGATAACTGATATACAAGTCATCATCTTTTCATTGATGCAAAGTGACATTATAAACATGACGTCAGAAATGGGACATCAGAAATGGGACATCAGAAATGTGCAGCTCTGACCAACCTTTTAATCGGTTACAAGAACTGGCCAATGACTGAAGTGCAGCTAAATGCTAGCCCGCACACTCCAATCAAAATAAACATCAAACATAAACTTTCTGATGTACCACAATATCATGTAAAGTGTTTAACTGGGAGATGACCCTGGTCTAGGACTGGGCAATGTAAAAAAAAAGAAAAAAAAGAGAGAACTTATAAGCAGTGTTAAATGCTTATAACAATGGCTTGTACCAAATTGTTTTAAATATTAAATGAAATATCCTTATTCCTAGAGATCTCATTTTAATTGGTTTGTTAAACAGTGTAGTGAGATTACCAAACTCTCCCACAAGATCTCATTAGAAACTGAATCACTCTCAATCAACTCAATAAAGTGCAGATATTCTTACAAATTTGTTTTTAAAAATATCTAAGAAAGATAGTGGTAAGAAAGATGGTGGTAAAAATTGTATACAAAATGGTGATGATTAAAAGTGATTTTACACTCATGCTCGTGTCTGAGTGGACGGATGACTTTCACAGGAGCGGCTCTATTGAAACTGTAGACCTCTGTTTTACATTATAATGTCATGTAATTCATTATGTAACATCCAAACATTTCCCAATGGCAGCACTGGACTAAAAACATCTCTATGGAGACAAGCAGGTGAAAGACGCTTCCACCATGAGGAACGTAAAGAAAAATCACAATACAGTTCTATCAAATATAAATCAGTAAATCAGAACCAGAAAAGTTAGACAGTTAAACTTTAAAAAACACACTGTCCATTGTTGTCCACTGAGTTAAAAAGGCACGTCATTTCTTAAGATGTGTGACAACCAATTAATACTTTGCAGTGACATCACGCTGGGGGTGTTCTACAGTGCATTTCTATTGGCGAAATGTTCAGCAGTTACCATGGTGACACAATCCACATATTAACAAACACAGCCAGAAGTTTTAAGATCATCTGAAAACTCAAGAAAAAAATATAGAAGAAAATATAGAAAATATCACAGAAGCCTGTGATCAGTGATCAAATACGAGCATTCATGGTTCATGGTTTAGGTGTTTGATTTTTGACAAAAAAGTGTGTGAGTGATTAACTGAAAAACCGTGGGCTAATGCTTGCTAGCTTGTGCCTGTAATTTTAAGTGTGAGAGACTTGTTTAAAGATCCCATGACATGGTACTTCTTGATGCTTTTATATGGCTCCTTAATGGTTCCCTAATACTGTAAATGAATCCTTCTTCAAAATCAACACTCTGAGAAACACTGAGAAAGAGAGATAAGATGAGAAAGAGTCATAAATGTCACTCTGGAACACTCCATTATGGGCGTTGCTGCTTGAATGCAAATGAGGAGGACAGAGATGGCCTATAGTAGGGGGTGGGGGCGTGGCCAAGCTCTCCGCTCCGCTCTGTGACCCACTTCCGTGTTTTTGCACGGGGGGAGAGATGAGAAGCCTTCCATTGAAAAATAAACACATTTCCACAGAAAATAAAATTAAACCACTGCTGTTTCAGATATCCACAGGCTCAGATAAAAGACTTCCGAGCCTAGAAACACTCGCAAGTTCCTCCAGGCAAATAAAAAAATGTATTTCGCATTGCATAGCTCCTCCGCAGTCCAAACTCTCTGGGTTTGATTTACAGAGACGCTCAGTACAGACAGACGGGGGTGGAACTGAATTTGCATTTCTTTTTTCGATCTGACGTCAATAAGGTGCCTTGTTCAAAATTGCCCGTTTGAGCTCTGATTTTTTCTAACGCAGAAAAGGATCTCAAATGCTCAGTTTAGACATTTCGCAACTTTTAACCATGGGGGGGGGGGGGGCTATACAGGGTAGGGGAGCTCACATTAACGTTCAAAAACCTCAGAAAGTGAAAATTTCATGCCATGGGACCTTTAAAAGCACAAATCATCTCACCTGTGGTCGTTCCAGCTAAACCAACTCTTTAATTAATCATTGCATTTATATGGTGCCTTTCAAGGCACCCAAAGCGCTTTACAGTTTATTGTTCACAGCCACCCTGGGGCAGACTGATGGAAGCGAGGCTGCCAATCTGCGCCATTGGCCCCTCTGACCACCACCAACACTCACGCCCACACCACTTTCATACTAGGCAATGTGGGTGAAGTGTCTTGCCTAAGGGCACAATGACAGTTTTTACAACTGGCGCCCCACTGTGGCATCTGGAATTCCTAGTGATCTCCCATTCTTAGACTTAGACAAACTTTATTGATCCACAATGGAAATTGTTTTGGGTACAGTAGCTCACTTATCAAATATAATATATAATATATAACAGAGGCTAAAAAAAACATAGCTGGAATAGCAACCAAAGAGCAATATACCAGTGTCAGATGAGACATAATTAAAGCAGAATTAAATAGAAAAAATGCCAAAAATGCCCAAAAAACATGGCGAGTGTTTATTGGACGGACGAAGTAAAGTAAGTAAAATAAAATAAAAATCTTTAAGTGCAAACAAACAAGATTAACTTAAAAAGGTAGTTGTTTAGAAAAAAAGCAAAAGCTACTGTAACCCAGCTGCTCTCTCAGGCGCTCGGGTGTGTACCAAGTACTAACCAGGCCCGGCCCTGCTTAGCTTCTGCGATCTGACGGAATCAGGCTTTTTTGACAAGCCGGTATGGCCACATGGTATGGTCTTTTTGGTCAGGTTAAAACAAAGCTCAGATTAATTTAACTTGAGTAACAGCGCTTCAAACAGACCAGTGCGTTTAGTTAGCTTCACTCCTCCACAGAATGCTGATGACATCAGTTGCAAAGTATCAATAGCTCAAACTGATTCCTAAAGTGATTCCTGTTGTCCTTGGTTACAAAGATTTTCAGAGGGGCTTTCCTGGCGAGAGCGGTGTGTTGGAGCGAACAGTCAGCGGGTCTTATTCTGCCTCATAATTCATGCAAATTCGCCTTGGGACAACCTCAGCTCCTGCTCCCAGCTCCCCCATCATCGACTTTGCTTTTGACTTTGCCCATTCGTATCCCATTACGTTTAGATAAATTACATCTTGTTGTATGATTTTGTTTCTCCATTTGTCCACAGTTGAATCATTTGTAAAGCCAGTAAAGGGGGAGGGCGGCGTTGTGTTATGAATGGGTAAGTAGTTGGAAATAGGAGCCAAAGTGAACCTCGCGCTCGAGAAAGGAGCTTAAGTGGTTGTGCGGAGGGGAAGCTTTAAAAAAAAAAGAGGTAATTTGAGACGGAATAAATGTGAGACTGGTGTGGTCCTACCTGCAAATGAAAAGCTCCGTGGTCACAATAGAACTCCTCTGCGCTTCACACGACTGACCATGTCCCCTCCTGGTGCCTGCAGGTCCTGAAGACAGAGGAAGATAATATAAACATTAGGTGCATTGATTTCAATACTTCACAATACAATGTGTTAGCTCACCGGTAACATTTGTGACCATGAAACTTTTTTTTTTGACAATTTTCATTTTAAAAAATAATTCTTGATAATGATAATGATAATAATAATTGATGGCACATGAATTTCATGATTTAATTTTTCGGAAAAAAATTTGAATTTTCAGTAGAGACAATAGGTGTGTCCCTTTTTGGATTAAGTTCAAGATTAGTTCTGATGTAGAATTGGTTTGATCCAAGTTTAGTCCAGGTCTAGTTGAGTTCCAGATTTAAGCTGCGTCCCATTTCTCTGTCTTACCTCTACCCCTTGGTTTTGATTCTAATTTTGATCAAGGGCTAGAGCCACAACCGAGGGTTACATACCCCTTGAAATGAACTAAGTTCTCGACCAGACTTGAAACGAAGGAGTACGCTTACAAGCTCAGGCAGGTTTTGGGATCAGGATGGCAGCGTCACATCGACCAGTCAAGGAGTCTCATAAATATATTTTCAGCAGTTGTAATGATCAATTAACAGTTTTTAGCATGGTTTACAATTATGACGCTTATGTTCTACATTACATTTAGTGAACTGTTGTTGCGGTTTTAATTGTAGTGATGTCTGTTTAGCCGACGTTATCGTTTTCATCGAACTTTCATGTATAAACAAGCTAGTTCTTTTGTCGAGCTGAGGTACCCAGAACTCCTTGACATTTGTTTAAGTTTGTTTGCATCAATTGTTGTCGCCTCTGTAGACGTAGCAGCCAGGTAGAGGCAAGGGATGATGACGCAAATGGTAATCGAGTGGCGTCCCATTTCTTAATGGAACATTCGTAACCCGAGACCTCTCAGCTCGGTACGGGTAGGATTAAGATGAAGGGGTAAAACAGAGTAATGGGACGCAGCCTAAGTTCAGTGTAGTCCTGATGTAGAATTGGTTTGATCCAAGTTTAGTCCAGGTCTAGTTGAGTTCCAGATTTAAGCTGCGTCCCATTTCTCTGTCTTACCCCTACCCCTTGGTTTTGATTCTAATTTTGATCAAGGGCTAGAGCCACAACCGAGGGTTACATACCCCTTGAAATGAACTAAGCTCTCAACCAGACTTGAAACGAAGGGAGGTTTTGGGATCAGGATGGCAGCGTCACATCGACCAGTCAAGGAGTTTCATAAATATATTTTCAGCAGTTGTAATTATCAATTAACAGTTTTTAGCATGGTTTACAATTATGACGCTTATGTTCTACGTTACATTTAGTGAACTGTTGTTGCGGTTTTAATTGTAGTGATGTCTGTTTAGCCGACGTTATCGTTTTCATCGGACTTTCATGTATAAACAAGCTAGTTCTTTTGTCGAGCTGAGGTACCCAGAACTCCTTGACATTTGTTTAAGTTTGTTTGCATCAATTGTTGTCGCCTCTGTAGACGTAGCAGCCAGGTAGAGGCAAGGGATGATGACGCAAATGGTAATCGAGTGGCGTCCCATTTCTTAATGGAACATTCGTAACCTGAGCCCTCTCAGCTCGGTACGGGTAGGATTAAGATGAAGGGGTAAGACAGAATAATGGGACGCAGCCTAAGTTCAGTGTCGTCCTGACGTACAATTGGTTTGATCCAAGTTTAGTTCCAGATTTAGTCTCAGTATGTGTGAATGACTTGTGAAGTACAATTGTTATATCCATTTAATTAATATTGTTTAAAAGATGTTGTCATTCAGTGTAACACGTCCAACAATATACATAGAGCTGACCTGAAATCACTGCACATAAGCTTGTTCAAACTAAACAAACATAGATTAATTTCCTTCACAAATGTTCCGTGTGGGCGATAGAGAGAAACAGCTGTCAATAAACTGCAGGTCAGAGCTGAGATCATTCATGTTTGTGCTGTGTGCAAAGGAGGAAATTGAAATTCCTGGAAAGTTAGCGATAATACAGTGATGGAAACGTCCCTGGTCATAGTCCATTTTTTTTGTTTTTTTTCCCCCCTTTTTTCCTGGAGAGAAGAGCCAAGGCAGCAAGCAACGTGACGGCAGGAAATTGGTAAAAAGACGGAGAGCTCCCGGACACAAGCGGGAGTGGGAATTGAAAAAGGAATAAATGGCAAAAGCAGAAAGAGGAAGTCAGGGCAGTTGTTGAGATAAAAAATTTTATGTAAAGAGGTCTGAGGAATATGGGCAGCTACCATGGGTCCTTATGTGAACTTAGAAGAAGGGAATATTATCTTCTATGGTGTTTATTTACTGTATTTATTTATATGAGTTTCATCTGTAGTCCATTTCCATCTGTTTGAATACTACGTAGATCCTGTAGCAAATACAGCTCTGCAAAAAAATAAGAAACCACTACATTTTTTTCTGAAATCAGCATCTCTACATGTATTACAGCCATTCCATTCCAGCGTCTGTTGAATTCCAACACAAACACAAAGCTGAGATACTTCAGTTCTTGCACCAGGAGTGGAATAAAGTCACCCAAGAACAATGTGAAAGACTTGTGGAGAGCATGCCAAGACTGTGAAAGCTGTGATTAGGGTCGGATTATGGGCCCTAATCACAGCTTTCATGCGCCAACCTACCCTACCTAAGGATTCTACAAATGTTTCTTTCTGCTCTTCAGGGGCCCTCTGACTGCCGTACCCTATAGCCCAGGGGCCTCTGAGTTCCGTCGCCCGTAGCCCAGGGGCTGCCTACACAGTTTATGTAATTTTTGACATTAAATCATAGCACTACATAGTACTAGTATTCAGGAAAATATAATTTCTGTCCTGTGAATGGACTTTTTTTTAGTATCAGTACTTGCTCAAATGAGTATTTAGCTTCTGTACTATTTTCAGGATTGTGTGTGTTCTGTGTGGAGTTTGCATGCATGGTCTGGGTTCGATCCCCGGGTCGCCTGAGCCTTTCTGTGCGGAGTTTGCATGTTTCTCCCCGTGTCTGGGTGGGTTTCCTCCGGGCACTCCGGTTTCCCCCATCAACCCAAAAACATGCACCATAGGTACTCCAGCTTAGGTCCTGACCAAGCCGAAGCAAGAAGATCATGGAGATGGTCCCCGGGCGCAGTAATGTGCTGCTCACTGCTCCTAATAACAGGATGGGTTAAATGCTGAACTGGAATTTCCCCACTGTGGGACTAATAAAGGCATAGCTTCTTCTTCTTCTTCTTCTTCTTTTGTTCACTCTATACTTTACAACTGCAAACATTTCCAACTGTATTTAGAGACAAGATCAAACCAACTTTAGAACAAAAACCTTTCTCAGACCAGTGTGACCTCGCTTAACTAAAAAAAAGGCCTGAGGGTGCAATCCTTTCCTGCTCCATTAGACCAGAGCCGGTCCAGATCTGGTTCAGGTGCAGGTGTAAGACGAGGATTTGCTGGGGTCTTGAGGGAAGCTTACTGAGGTTTACTGTAGTCCTGTTTTTGGGGTCCCATCGGAGGGGCCAGGTGCACTAATCCATAAAAGGCCATTACAGAAGACTGCTCCATATGCACAGCTGTAGTCTCTGCCCCAGCATCTGCGACCAGAGGAGTGACACTGCAAAATTACCGATTTATTAAATTAAGGGTCCTATATTACTCAAAATTAACACTTGAGATTTAAGCCCTGCCATGTTGTTACCTTCTTCTAAAATCATACCTGGAGTTGTGTTTTGTTTCATTCACACATGTTTGAGTAATCGTTTATTATTAGTCTGTCTACATCCCCACCACCTTGTGATGTCTTGAAGCGGTAGTTTTCAAGTGAACACACTTTTAACACTTTTATCTTTTGGTGGAAGGGACAGTTTAATACCTAAATATGCAGGTTTTGGGTGAAAGAAACAAAACACAACTCCAGGTATGTTTTTGATGAGGACATGGCATTATAACATAGATCAGAAAATAGCGTAATAAGTGCCATTTAAGTGGTGTTTCACCCCAAGTTCACACCTGCAGTGATTTCGTTTTTAACCTTTCAGAAAATGTAATGCTAAAATTATGCTTTGATTTGCCGTTATTGCAGCTTTACAAAAATGCTGAAATTATGCTGGATTCTGTCAGGACAAATAAACAAAATTACTCAATTTCCCAAAAAGAACATAAAAAGATTTATTTTTTTTCTTCCAAAAAGAGGAAAGGAAAGACAAAGGGTGTGCTCATAGTTTAATCCTGGTTTCAGTTCTGTCCAGGTTCTGTGCAGAGAGTGAGGTACAGTGACTAGTTTACAGAGCGCTGGTGCTTGGATCCTGGTGGAGGCGCCAGTGATCCAAAGCCGATTATGATAAACATGAAATGGAAAATAGCAAATAACTGTGACTGTGGCCAAGGCCCTGGTGTTGGTGAAGAGGAGACTGAGAGACAATCTATGTATGTTTTGATAGATTATACAATTCTGGTGGTTGGTCTGTCACCTGCTCTTCCATCTTCTCTCCCTCAGGATGTTAGTATTTTTCTTTCCTGAAATGTTCCACGGTATGACATTAAAGGCAAAGTAACGTTATTTTACAATCTGAGCCTTCTTTCGGTAATAAAACAAGTCGTTTGACTCACCCATATCACGTTCGTGTCATTTGGAGCTGTTTGAAGAAAGTTATGTTGTAGCGTATCCATTAGCATTTGTATTCGGGGCATTACTTTGCGGTCTCCAAATAACACAAACTTTAGCACTTTTCAAATCATAGAAGCCCGATGTCTTAATGTAAGAATTCGTTTGAAGCAAAAGTGGCCTGTAATCCGAAATTTATCCATAGTTTTCAGCTTTGCGTTTCATGTTTGGGTCCCGGGAGCAGTCCGCGCATGCGCACTGGCGTCCTCATCTACTCGAAACTATGGCTAAATCTCGGATTACAGGCCACTTTTGCTCAAACGATTTCTTACATTAAGACATCGGGCTTCTATGATTTGAAAAGTGCTAAAGTTTGTGTTATTTGGACACCGCAAAGTAATGCCCCGAGCAAATGATACAGCACCATGTTAACAGATACGGGATCATTACTAGAACAGAACGGCTCAACATAAGTTCTGCGATACTGCTCCAGTTGACAGAAAAATGCTATGGGTGAGTAAAACTACTTGTTTTATTGCCGAAAGAAGGCTCAGATTGTAAAAAAACGTTAATTTGCCTTTAAAGCTCCTATATTAAACAAAATTCACTCTTGTGTAAAACAAGATAGAATCTTTTTTATCTCATCAAAAACATACCTGGAGTTGTGTTTATTTTCATATATTGGTGGGGCTCAACTTGGTGTGTTCAACGTATTGGGGTAAAAAAAAAAAATGTTTTTATTAAATTACCATACTCTGTAACATACCAGGCAAAGCAAACATCTCCGCGGTGACAAGCAGGGGTCATCATTCACCAGAAAAGTCACACAGCGCACCTTTAAAGCCCTAAAACTCCAGTATCAGTATTTCCAGTCTTTCTCCTGTAGGTTTCCCTGTAGCTGTGAGGCCTGCTCCTGGGCTGTAAGCTGCCGCAGTATCTCAGCGTGTTGTGAGTTGCTTACATCCCAACGCCATGACGGGATTAAACCGGATTAGACTTATTTCAAATATCCGTTCCACTGGTCCGTAAACCTGCACCCGAGCAGCACCCCAAACACTATCTGCCCCCACCATCCTGTCACTCACACAGATAGAGGAGGAAGCATCTGTGCAGGTAATATGCTTTATATTTATTCAATCTTTCATTTCAAAACTGGGAATTAAAATGATGTAACTTAAAGCGGTTATAGCAGGTTTTCAGACTGTTAGAAAGGAGTATATTCAAGGTCCTATATTACCCAAATGAATTCTTATGAACTTTTAGTCATGTTAGAATGTTGTTACCTCATCAAAAACACAGTTGTGGAGTTGTGTTTTGGTTCATTCACACGTCCTTTATTATTAACCCTAGAGCACTATCGCCGGGTGATTTTCACCTGAGCAAAAGTATGTACATGGTTTTCAATATGTTGCATTTTTCTGAGTGTTATGGGTCCCTGGGGAGTGTCACCATTGTTTTTGACATTTTTGAAGGTGTAGGTGTTTCCCTACCCCAAAGCGCACTTTTTCCTACAGGCTTTCAGGTGATTTTCATCTGGCAATAGTGAAAGAGGAATGTAAGAATGTAATGAATTTAAAGATCCCATGACATGGTACTTCTTGATGCTTTTATATGGCGCCTTAATGGTTCCCTAATACTGTAAATCAATCCTTCAAAATCAAGACTCAGTGCATGAGATAGCCCCATGAACACCGTGTGCCGTCAGAAATTTCCCCTTGTTCCACTGGTCCAGGCCCTTTGGGCTGTCTTTTTTTCAAACGCGGAAAAGGATCATAATTGCTCAGTTTACAACTTTTAGCCATGGGAAGGGGGGGGCTAAACAGGGTAGGGAAGCTCACGTTCAAAAACCTCAGAAAGTGAAGATTTCATGCCATGGGACCTTTAATGTAAGAAGATGTAAGAAATAGATAAGTAAGAGTGGTCCTGGGATGTGTATGCTATCCTTATTTAGTACAGTGGTTATGAATAAATATCACAAAGGGAATTCTTAAAACAATATTTTTGTCAACTGGTCATTTTTACCCACTGAAAAAATACTATTTTTTGTTCCTCTCTCCTGCAACTGTTCGTGTGTCAAGGAGTCTGTGCTTCACCAGGGAAGTCACATGTCCCAGGAATGGGTGGACCAAAGACCTTGCCTGGAAGAATCCATGACTCATCGCTGTACCAGCGAGTGAGTCTGGTAACGCTTGATCCACAGAATACGCTGCGGTTACGCGTAGACAGACAGCTAAGTGAACCAATCAGAGATTGCGCCATCTTGATTCAAAACTGAGGCGGAACTTCTGCTGCCTAAGAGTGACTTTGCGGGCAAAGGCGGGGGCACTGACGTCACCATCTTTGAACGAATCAGAATCGCGGAGTCCGTTTGGAACCGGAGGAGCGAGAGTGGATGGAGAGTGTCCAAATGGTATCGCGGTGTATAGGAAATACAGAGAGATATCATTTGGCTGGCCAGGTAACCAAAGACCTAGTTTCCAGTATCAATGCTATTATGATTATTATTATATATTTTTTGTTTTGTTCTCAAATTCCTAATTTTTCAGTCATTTTGGAGCATGTTTTTAGAGTCTTCCTATGTTTTTTGTTTTTTTTTTCCATTTTGTTACACATACCACAGTTGAAAATAAAAGAAAAACACTCATTACTAATTTATCATGTGTTGTCATATTTTGATCTCTTTTTCATAAGTACCTTTTGCTGGGTATATTATATCAGGTAAAAAATACCCGGCAAAAGTGATGGTGTTACTTTTTATAGCAAAAGTGTTCTAGGGTTAAATTGTCTACATCTCAAAAAGCTCAAAATGCTCTGTTCCCCCACATTGCTGGTGCACTGAGAATTAAAACAGTGCGATCAAAAGTTTGTTAGCTGCACAGACAAAGGATTTTAAGATGAAATGTACTTTAAAAACACAGGAGCAAAGGGGATTTTAACCAACAGATGTCAAGAAGTGGGGGCAGTTTTGTAATGCAATAAATGAAGTTGTATGTTTAGAGCTCCCACAGTTGTCGTCACACACATACAATCTCAGCAATTCCAACCCCCATACTGGTACCGGTGGAGAATTCATAGAAGCTAACCACATTGCCAATATTAATAAACTTTATCAGAGTTTCAGAGTTTGTGAATTATTGTTAAATATATGCATCAATATTATCCATAATCAAGAAGACCTGAGCCTTTTACCAAATTTATAAAGCTCCAGATTGACAACAGAAGTGGATTTTGGCAGCTAAATGGACTAGCAGCCAATCAAGATGTACAATTAATTAAGATTTGAATATAGTTTTATGTGGATATTGTTTTTTTTATTTGGTTCAACCATACTCTCATGACAATTCAAAAACGAGTAGCATTATGGTCTCTTAATTAGGCAGATGTCTTTTGCGAAACATTAATTGATTGCTTAGAAATGTTGATTGTAGAAAATAAAAAAATGAAAACGTTTTGTGTGTGTTTATTACATTGACATGAATGATTTGGCCTGCTACGTACAACATCTGCACAGCCGTTAGAGCATATACTTTCGCTATTTTATCATTTTCACAACTGTCAGTATCCGTAAATGTTATGGGTACCGGGCTTTATAATAAAATGTATTTTTCACAAACATCTCCAGGGATCCTTCCTGATGAAATAAGAAGCTGAAAAGTAAACCAGATGTCCAGATATTGCAGAGTTAAGTCGAAATCTCCATTGTCTATACTTAAAATCACACCCGTGCCAGGTTAGGGTAACTAATGTTTAATCGGATTATTTTTCAAATAAATCACTGTTTACGGTTTAATGACCTCAAAAGTGGACGCGGTGTATTACATTTTCAGAATGTTTCTAGCACTATTTTAGAACCAACTTACAGTACAGTCTTTTAAAAACGTCAAGTTAAGAAATTACTTTTTTCTTAACACTAAGCAATTTGATGACGCTTGCATCTCACAGCTCCAGATATGTTTCAGAGAATGATGAGAAGTCAGATGAATAAATGAATAGACTGAATGTAGTTACAGCTGTGGACATAAGAAGAAGAGTCATATTGAAATGACAGACTTTGCTTAAGTGTACAAATATATGCTTGGGAGTGATTACAGAGGAAGTGGAAACATCCTGGTCTCACAGTGGCCCTTAATGGTATATGTGGTGCTGGTAATATTTATAACACTTAACGCTGTCTGCATATGGGAGAGTGAATGTGTGGGTAGAAAGATGCTGAGGTTAGAGCCAAAGAGGAAGAGAGATTTATAGATGGAGTGAAAGAGGAAAATTACGTGAGATGCATGAAGACAAGAAGAAGATTGTAATGCGGAGTTTAGTTTCCTGCCCAAAATTCAAATATAGACCGCATTGCTTAATACAGATAAGGGGAGGTTAAATTAATATTGTTAAAATGCAAATTTGTGTTGTAATACAGTGAGTTTAGTGAGTCTAGTCAACAGCTAAATTATTAGATTCAGCATTTGTGATTTTACCGTTTGAATATTTACTCTCACAGTTTGCCTATCGGGCCCACATTAGTGTGGATGATGCTGTAATCTATCTTCTGCAGCTGGCTCACTCTCACCTGGACAGTGTTAAGTGCTCTGTGAGTATATTGTTCTTCGATTTTTCCAGGGCCTTTAACACAATCCAGCCCTTTCTGATGAGTGAGAAGCTGCTCAGGATGAGTGTTAGCTCCTCCATTGTTTCCTGGATTACTGAGTACCTGTCAGGCCTCAGTACATGCAACTGGGGACCACCCTGTCTGATACTGTGGTCAGTAATGTAGGGGTCTCCCAGGGTACAGTCCTGCCTCCGTTCCTGTTTAATCTGTACACCTCTGATTTCCAGTATAGCTCCAGGTCCTGCTATCTGCAGAAGTTCTCTGATGACTCTGCAGTGGTTGGGTGTATCAGCGATGGACAGGAGTTGGAGTACAGGACACTGATTGCAAATTTTGTGGAGTGGTCCCAGGCAAACCATCTGCTCATGAACGTTGACAAGACCAAGGAACTGGTGGTTGACTTCAGGGGTTAGAAGACACCAGTGGAGCCCATTACTTTCCAGGGTCATGACATGGAAATAGTGAACTGCTACAAGTACCTTGGCATCCATGTGAACATGCTGTAATGCTGTGTACAAGAAGAGCATGAGTAGACTCTACTTCCTGAGGAAGCTCAGGTTTTTCAATGTGTGCAGCAAGTTACTGGAGATTTTCTACCAGTCTGTGGTGGCCAGCGCCCTGTACTTCGCTGTGGTCTGTTGGGGGAGCAGCACCAGTTAAAGGGACAATGGGCGGGTTGACAAACTGATCCGTAAAGCTGGTCACATGATTGGCCATTTATCATAGTGAGGGACAGGAGGACACTGGACAAACTGCTCTCCATCATGGACACTCCTGCTCACCCCCTGCACCAGACACAGAGGGGCAGAGGAGCTCATTCTCCAACAGGCTCCTACAGCTCCGCTCAAACAGTGAGAGATACAGGACTACATTCATACCATACTCCATACAACTGTACAACAACTCACACGAGAACAAGTACAATCAGTACATTATTGCACTGCCGCAGGGGCGTTCTTTGACGGGGTCCACCTGGGCAATTGCCCCTAGCGCCATCGCGGTGGCGCGAAGAAAAACAAAAAAAACAAAACAAAACGGTGCGGAGCGTGCGCGCACCCGCGGAGCAAGGATCCACGCGGATCCTTGTGCGGGGGGTGAGGGGCTGGTGCTGGCTCGTGAAGACAGTTACGTGAAGACAGAGCAGCGCGAAATGGTTCAGGTATAACAGTCTGACTCTGACCTCTCACGCTAGGCAATGCTGCGAGCACAGTACAGAATTTGTTTTAGGGGGAGGGGCCAGGGGGGTAATCATTCGGATTTCGGTCAGTGTCTTGAGGAGGTCACGGTGTACAGTATGACAAAACAGTCACGGTGATAGACCGAAAAAGATTGAAGCCATCAGGTGCCCAATTTCGAAAGAAACGGAAAGAAGAGGAGGAGAAGTGAGCAAAAGAAAAAGGTATGCTATCGACTAGTCTTCAAGTTTGACTTCATGATGATGATGTTGTATTAGTTAAACTCCCCTGATGTGATTGTTGATGCATGTTTGCCCTTCCCCCAAGCACGAAAATATTGCTATCATCATTGCTTGGGTTAATGAAGGCATAAGCTATATAGATAGGGGGGGGGGCAAGAGTGGCTTTCTCCCAGGGCGCAAATCACTCTAGGAACGCCACTGCACTGCCGTTCTTGTCCCCTGTATATACAGTAGCTGTGATTTTATATTTTATTTTATGACTTATTTTTCTATTTTATTTTGGCTTGTACATATACTTTTATTATTTTTATTTGTATAATTATGTCTCATTTGACACCTGTCTCTTGCCATCTTTTTTGCTATACCATCCATTTTTGTTACTCTCTCTTATATATTAACAGTATGAGCTACTGTATCCACATAATTTCCCTTTTGGATCAATACATTTTGTCTAAGTCTAACAGAGAAAACCTGCACTTGCCACCCATTTGGGAGTATGACATTATCACATCATAGAATCTGAATCCCACCAGGACGTATTTTGATATTTTGTCTGTAAATAAATTCATATTCATAAAAAGGACACAGAGGGGGAATACTTTTGGCTCTTCAGTACTGAGACACAAAGGCAACAGAGAAGCGCAGTGTGAACACTGCTGCAGCAAAATATCTCTCCCCCTCTCTCTGGGCGCCTATAACTGCATCGTGAGTTTAATTTAACTGGAGCTGAACGCTATGGTTGACGTCACACTCACTTACTCCACTTCTTTAAACTGTGTCTATGGTTCGCCAGCTTGTCTCCACAGAGATTTTATTGCTTTGTCTGGAAAATTCTACAGTTTGACAAGGCCAAGTTACAGATCAAATCTGTGGAGAGGCATTCCAAGTACTGCCATCACATCCACGGACAAGCAAATCGGACCCCAAACATATTGGACCCCAAACCATAAAAGTGACATAATGCACCTTTAATTGTTGAATAGATTTCTTTCCTCATATTAATCGAATTAAGTAGAGGTAAAAATGTCTTTCAATATTTATTTAATGAACATAAAAAAGATAGACTTTTTATGAGTGCCATTTAACACCAATTCCTTCTTCAAAAGTTTGAAGTGTGCTCCAAACCACATACTTTACTGAGAGCAGACTGGCCCGCTATTAAAGAAACCTATTTGAGCTATTTAAGGCTAAATCTCTACCTAAATTAAATTGACTAAAGGGCCCATATTATGCTATTTTTCCAATCTGCTTTAATGTTGTTTTGTCTCATTCATACATAGGCCTGGACTGGTAATTGGGCATACTGGGCATTTTCCCGGTGGGTTGACAGTCCTAGGGGCCGATGCTGTGTTTTGTTTTGTTTTTTAACTTAGAGACCGGCCCACAGTTTAGAGGAGGCGTTCCATTGGTCCATCTTCAATATAGACGGTGGACTAAACCAATCAGGATATAGTAGCTTACGAGAGCGGTCCCACCCCTTTCTCTGCACTGGTCCCCGCTAGTTTCAGTGTTGAGCGTGGAAACATGGAGAAGCGGCATAAAGGGCGTGTGGAGAAGTTGCGGGCTAAAAGATTAAAAAATCTCGCTATAGATGCTGCAAAATGTTCTAAAATAACAGACATATTCTCTGGAGGGGCTGCTGGAGCCTCCACGTCCTCTGCAGGTTGAAGGTGGACAGGGAGAGGAGCAGTCAGAGTCTGTGGACAGGGAACCCGAGGGAACCCAAGGGACAGAGTGACCAAGAAAGTGTAGCACAGGCACAGCAGGTCAGCAAGTAGTAATGTTAGGATAATACCGGGACTTTTAGGTGATGGACAGGCATAAAAATCACTCACCTTTCAGCAAAAAGGTGCAATTTGCATTTTAAATAAACCGATGAATGTGTAGTTACTGCGAGTTTGCTGGTGGTTTTTGGGAGCTGGGATTTTTTCTTTAAATGTTGCGCCCTGGTTTCCCCGAGGCCAAGACATAACAATAGTAAAATACTTTGCTTCGGGGAACAGATACATAAATTAGTCCGTTATGCTCTGCTAATTATGAGGGGCCGATTTAAGTAAAAAACCCAGGGCTGTTTTTTGTCCCAGTCCAGCCCTGTTCACACATGTTAAACACACATCCTGCATATGAGTTCTTCTGTCAAACACAAAACACTCCACCTGTGATATCATGTGGAAATACAGGAAGTGCTCCACTGTATTTTTAAACTCCACACACCTTAACTAAAATCATTTGGATGATTTCAGCTCTGGCATTGCAAATCTCTACTGAACTAAAGGAGCTGTTAACTTGAAAATTACCACTACATGACATCACAAGGTGGAACAGACTATTTTGAGCTTTGGAGATGACAGACTAAGGGTTACTCCAAGTATGTTTTTGATGAGGTAGCTCAGCTCTGGAAAAAAATAAGAGACCACTGCAAAATGATCAGTTTTTTCTGATTTTACTACTTATAAGTATGTGTTTGGGCAAAAGGAACATTTTTGTTTGAGTCTATAAACTACTGACAACATTTCCCCCAAATTCCAAATAAAATATTATCGTTTAGAGCATTTATTTGCAGAAAATGACAAATGGTCAAAATACCAAAAAAGATACATGTTTTCAGACCTCAAACAATGCAAAGAAACAAGATCAAATTCATTTTAAAGCAGCATAATACTAATGTTTACACTTAAGAAGAGTTCAGAAATCAATACTTGGTGCAATAACCCTTATTTTTAATCACAGCTTTCATGCGTCTTGGCATGCTCTCCACAAGTCTTTCACATTGTCCTTGGGTGACTTTATTCCACTCCTGGTGCAAGAACTGAAGTAGCTCAGCTTTATGTTTGTGTTGGAATTCAACAGACGCTGGAATGGAATGGCTGTAATACATGTAGAGATGCTGATTTCAGAAAAAAATGCAGTGGTCTCTTATTTTTTTTTCCAGCTGCAGCACTCTTGATTAACTTGACAGTCTAATTTAAATGTAAGTCCACCAAAAAAATCAAAATCACATCATTCAAACTATTGTATTTCCTGTCCAAAACTCCAAAATTAAGCCCCATAGTAAGTCTTGAATATTCGTCTTTACCCCGATCTCAAGATTAATGTTTGTATTGTATTAAAATGCCAGAGGCTGCTTACACGCACCCGCCGTTTCTCAGAGCCATTTGGAAAGAACCATTTGTCACGAAACAATATGCGACAGATTACTGAAAATAAACAGAGGCGGTGTTTGGTCTCTGCTCGGGTTAGTAATAAATTTGTGTGAGATTGTGCTGTCAAACTCTGGTTTCGGCCCAAATATGCTTAGGCAGATTAACATTTATAAGTATCAGACAATAAGCGTATTTCTCCGCACACTGATCCGGGCCCAGAGGGATTAAATTATTCATTATTGCCGTTTGCCTCAAGAGCGCCGCAGCTAGCAAAACAGCAGGGAAATCTGTAAAATCGGTCAAAACTATAAACGTGACACTTTGTATATAGGTGCAATTGAAATAATGTATGGCTGCTCAATAATGCAAGGCAAGCAGAAGTATGGGCCTGTGGTTTGTATACTGACCAAGATAGCGACTAGGATTGTCAAAAGTATTGAAAATCAGATACTAATTGGTGCTAAAACTACTATTATCAAAACTTCTTTTTAAAGACATGACAGTAGATGTATTTTGCCTTGTTCACATGTTTCGGCTGCTAGCTGCAAACCATCTTCCAAGCCAAGGTCTGAAGATAGTAGGAATGTAATGATAACCAAATCTCTTGATACAATATTTCCCCGATATGCATCTCACGGTACGATATTGATTGCAAAATTTTTTGAAGACTAATAAACTGTGAATATGCCCTTTATTTCATTAAAAATGCCTTGACCAGACTTTGGTCCTGTCATAATAAAAAGATCTCAGATTTAAAAGTGCTTAATAACAGTTATTTCTTCATGTACCCTGC